>JAHTLZ010000330.1:9394163-9409376 GCA_023846285.1 Phrynocephalus versicolor | reverse complement strand
CTTTCTTTCTTTCTTTCTTTCTTTCTTTCTTTCTTTCTTTCTTTCTTCCTTCCTTCCTTCCTTCCTTCCTTCCTTCCTTCCTTCCTTCCTTTCTTTTCCTTTCTTTTCTTTTCTTTTCTTTTCTTTTCTTTCTTTCTTCAAACGAAGACATGCCATGAATTAAATAAACTGTTGTGGTGTCTAGCTCACTGCCTGAGTATGGTTCTCTTCTATCAAAGCCATTTCTTCTTAAACTGCCTTTTAGAGTTTTAAATAGGAGTATCTGAGCATTGAATGTAGAGCCTATCTCTGGGGGACTATTTTAGCTTGATGAACTACAAAATTGGTGTCAGTCAAAAAAAAAGAGGCCTTTTATGTACCCGCTTCTGAATAAAGCAAATTCATCTTTTTGCTATTGTTGACTGAGTATGGCTCGGTTTCATTTGCATGGATTTGATCAAGCAAATGATAAAAAATATTTTGTTGTTGTTGTTCAGTCGTTCAGTCGCGTCCAACTCTTTGTGACCCCATGGACCAGAGCTCGTCAGGTGTTCCTATCTTCCACTGCCTCCTGGAGTTTGGTCAAATCCATATCGGTTGCATCGATGACACCGTCCAACCATCTCATTCTCTGCCATCCTCTTTTCCTTTTGCCTTCAATCTTTCCCAACATCAGGGACTTTTCCAAGGAGTCCTCTCTCCTCATAAGGTGGCCAAAGTACTGGAGCCTCAGCTTCAAAATCTGTCCTTCTAGTGAATATTTGGGGTTGATTATACTGAAAATAATACTGACCATCTAATAAGGGAGAGATGTCAAACGTCATTTTGAGTCTGCATGGTGATCCTGAAGTCATGATTCTGCCTCCTTTCCTTCAACAAAATGAAACATTCAAGAGCAAATTATGGGTGCCACCTAGCAGGGAATTGTGTGGAAGCTCCCCTGTAGTGCATGGGACTTAGATGAGTAAACTTCTCTACTCTTATACTGGAATCTGGGAATCAATGTCACCTCTGGACCGACTCTTAAATAGTTATGCCAAATGCTGTTTTATTTTAATGGTATTTTAATTTTTAAAAAGCCTGGTATTTTATTGTATTCTTAGGATTTCTCTGATTTCATTTGGTTTAGCAGATTTCATTTGGTTTAGCGGATTTCTCTGATTTCATTTAGTTTAGCGGATTATCAACTCTTCCGAATAAACAAATAAATACAGTCACATGTACAGTATTTACAACATTCAAAAAATTCAAAATAAATATTTGGAGATGGGATCTTTTAAAAATTCCAGATAAACGAGGATATTTTTAAAACATTGATTTCACATTTTCCAGTGCTTAGATTGGGTTCTTTCAATGGGAATCCGAATTGAAGCAGTAAAACCCAACCACAGTTCAATACAAATCATTCTGATGGGAGCATGAATGAAAAATTGGCATCATCACAGAGCACAGCCCCCCAATTGGTTAAAAAGTTTCAAAAATAAACCCCAGGCTGTCCAATAGGTTTCCCTTCTAAATGTCATAGCATTACAGGTTACGTTTCTGCCAGTGGCATCAAAAGGAGGTAACAAAGTTGACCAGTGACTGGGTACTCCTTTTGAATGCTGCACATTCACATGAGAAGTGAAGAAGCAGGAAATAAAATGGATTTTCCCTATTAAAAATAATCTATCATTTTGTAACATGCATTCAAATCAGCTACCTGCTGCCGATCTAGAACCGAGAACAGCTTTCAAGTTGGTAAGAGGGAAAAGGATTTCCAATACCGCCATCTGGTGGCAGAACTCTGTACTGATTCATCCTTCTGTAGATACTGTACTCTGGTTCTGATTTGTGCTTTTTGACATGTGTGCTGAATCCAAGCAGTCTCTCTTTTTAGAAGAGTTCCACGGAAATAACATGTTACCCAAAAAGCAAAGCAAAGTGTTCTGCTTATATACCGCCCCATACTACTACAAGTAGTCTCCGGGCGGTTTACAATTTTTTAATTACAGAGTGCAGGCTATACATTGCCCCCCCCCCCAGCAAGCTGGGTACTCATTTTACCGACCTCGGAAGGATGGAAGGCTGAGTGAACCTTGAGCCTGCTACCGGGGATTGAACCCATGTCGTGAGCACAGTTTTACCTGCAGTACAGGCATTTAACCACTGCGCCATGAGGCTCTTCTATTCCTTGAAAACCTCATTTACTGCCCAACCATAACATACTTATTTCCATTAAGTCCAACAGGATCTGGACAGCAGTTCAGAACAGGACAATTCCTAAGTAGAGCAGTTCCCTCAATCAGGCATGGGCAACGGGTCATCCTCCCATCAGTCCTAGCCAGCATTGCCAAAGGTAAGGAATTATGGGAGTTTCAGTTCAAAATCGGGTCCACACATTCCTGCCAAAAATATTATACAGTACAGTACAGTTGTCCCCCGCCCTTTCATGGTTCATATACTGCGGTCCCAGTATATTGTGGGTCTGCACTATATGAAAAAAGGCCCCCTGGGGTAAGGAGGAAAGGCCTTCCCAGGCCCATCGTAGGACCCAAAAGTGCTTCCCCGCAAACCGGAAGTGACTTATGGTAAACCAGAAGTGACCTCCAGATCACTAGAAAGCACTTTTGGGACCTCTGGGGGACTGGAAAGCCCCTTGCAGGCCCGTTTGGGGCAGCGCCAGGCCTGGGGTAAGTACAAGAGTCCTCAGAGAGCCCGCCCAGTCCCGACCTGACCCAGCATCCGCATATTGTGGATTTTCAATTATCGTGAGTTGGGTCGGGACGGGTCCCTAACCCCTGCGATAGGTGGGGGTTTACTGTACTTTTTTTTAAAATGTTCTACGTGTTTTGCATAACTGCAGCTTCTGCTTTTTCTTTAGTGACTATATTGAGCTCAGTCTGCTTGCTCTGACGTCTGAAGCAATGGAAAAACCAAGTTGTAACATCAAAGAAAGATTCCCTTTAGTTCTTCTGTCCTGACACGCCCATTGTGTATTTTCTCCTCATGGATGAAGATTAGCGCTTTATGGGGTTATGTTGCAATGACTATTGTATCAAAGGGTAAGCCATCTCAAGGTCCACATTTCCCTTAATGAGCATGTTAAGACTGTCAGTAGTGGCCTCTCTCTCAATCCCATACCACCTTCACAAGCGCATTTGGTACACAGGGCCGGCGCGTCAATTAAGGCGAACTAGGCAGTTGCCTAGGGCACCAAAATGGACAGGGGGCGCTGGCCAGCCTGCTGCCCCCCACCCACCCAACCCCACTGCCGGCCCCTGGCATCCGTCCCCCCACTGCCCGTCGCCGGCCACCCACCGGCCCGTCACCGCCTGGCCCCTGCCGCTCCGCCTCCTGCCCCCCGCCGCTGCCCGTCCCCCTGCCCCTGACACCCACCCGTCCCCTGCCAACGCCCCACCCCGCCCCCCACCCCTGCCTAGGGCACAGAAAACCCTAGTGCCGGCCCTTTTGGTACACAGGAGAGGGCCTTCTCTACGACCACTCCAAGACTCTTTCCCTTAGGTGATGAGGGCCCCATCTTTGCTGTCTCTTCATAAGCAGACCAAGACCTTTCTCTTCAGGCAATTTTTCCCTTAGTTATAGTTTGCCTGAGTGGGGATTCTTAAATGGATTGCTATGCCATGCTTCTTTGAATGTGTTTTGGGTGTTGCTTTTGTTTACCTTTTGCCAACTTTCCGTGTGCAAATTGTTTGATCCTTTTCAGTATCTGTGTGTTGATTGTTGTACGCAGTCAAGTCAGAAAAGACTTAGAGCAGCCCTCCAACTGGGTTTTCAAGGTGATATTTTTAAGGAGTGGTTCTCCGAATTCCATTCTCCCAAGTCAGTTTCCAGGGCTGAGCAGGGGTTTGAACCATGTTCTCCAGAATCTTAGTCCATTTCTCTATCCATACACACACTGAGATACTTGAATACCCATTGCTTCTAGCTTTAAACATTATCTTTAGTTATGTAGGCCAGTGCCTGTCCTTTTTGAGAAGTGGGATAAAAATATTTTGAATAAATTTTAAAAAAATCAATTATTTAGATACATAATGTGAAGACAAGGCTCACTTGGGGGGGGGGGATATCGCTGGAAAAAGTTAAAGGCAGCAGGGAAAAAAGAAGACTTGAAAGAAAACCAAGTCAAAAAAGGAATCTGTTGGGTTTAGAAGACCTGAGTAGCTAATAATCATCTCTTTCGGAGGTCACCAATTCATATCCCCAGCACCATTTGCACCTGGGAATAAGTTTTTTTAAAGGCCTAGGAAAACATCAGTGTTCTCAACACTCTCTGTGATCCACATCCAAGTTGAACCCTGCAGTTTGTTCCTGGCCCACAAAGCTATCTCATGACTTCAATATGTTACCCGATGTTCCTTCTCCCATATAATAACTACCACCTGGATCTTTAGAAAAAAATCTATTTTGGAGATTCTTTCCCCCATGCCCAATAATTAGTGGAGACTTGAAGGGAAGATTATCAAAGACAGAACCTTGTTAAAGAAGTGGCACAGCAGCATGGTTGATGTGCCATGTCTCCAACCAGAGCTTAGACACGCTATACCAAAAATGCTGGGGATTGATTGCCAATATGGAACAGAGATGGGGGATGTGGCTGTCCAGCTGTTTTTAGATTGCAATGCCCATCATCCTTTACTTCAGCGATGCTGGCCAAAGCTGAAGGAAAATGCAGCCCAACATCTGGAACACACACTCTCTCTCTCCTGCCAGAGACAACGTACCGTCTGCAGTGTGTTTATCGAGCGCTCTATTTTAATGATGCCTCCTGTTGGTGGGCATTTGCTCTTTGATGGCCTGCCACCCCGACTCTTGTATAAAGAGAAAGACCGACCAGAATGGAAAACTGGAGCTTTGAAGGTCTCCATCAATTAGCTTCTTAAACAGCCACAAGTCATAGAAGCCCTCTTGCAAAGACAAGTATCAGCATTTTCCGCAGGAATAGGAAATATCTGGTTAGCTTTCATGTCTGTGGTAAATCATAGAATCATAGAGTTGGAAGAGACCTCAAGGGCCATCCAGTCCAACCCCCTGCCATGCTGGAACCCCCATCGCAGTACAGTGGACCCTTGTATAACAACAAACAGCTTGTATAACATAAAATTTGAACAACATAAAAAACTCCTGAGGTAGGGGAAAACTGCTTAACATAATCACCTATGGGGCAAATTTGTACAACATAAAAATGGGATCACTCTGTTTTCAATGCATTCCTATGGGAATTTGTATAAAGGAAAATTTGCTTAACATAATTTCATTTGGAACGAATTCATTCCTTTATACAAGGTACCACTGTATTTCCGACAGGTGGCCATCCAGTCTCGGCTTAAAAACCTCCAAAGGAGGAGACTCCAGCACCCTTGGAGGAGAGTGACAATGCCTAGGAGAAAGTCAGAAGCCAATAAGGACAAAAGTCTGACATGGGTCTTTGGTAACCTTGGTTTGTTACACATGAATATTAGCAACAAGAGCAGGAATTATACAAGGGTGCAATAATAATATATCATTGGTACAAAGCAACACTGGACTTATGCAACATTGGCCCAGATTATTATTTTTAATTATGAAATACATGCACGCCTGGGAAAGGAGCAAGAAACTACCAAAGGTTAGAAATATAGAAATTTATTTCAATTTACAGTAAGGCAACATGACATATTTCTCAGACAGTGATAGACAGACATACAGGCTGTTGCCAAGAGAGTCCGCTAGAGAGGCTCATTTTACTAAACATTGTTTATCTCTGGTACTTCTTCTCTCCCATGTGTGAGGGTTCTATTCTAAAGTTTGTAAACAAATTTGCAAGGCTGGAATTTTTAAATCACTTGCCCTTTTCTCTTGTCCAGAGCTTGGACAGAGGGACGGAGAGAGAGACCGTATCGGTCACATTTCCAGTTTTTTAGGAGCATATTTGAGAGAAGAGGTGAGGTTCTACAAGATACAGAGAATCTTGAAACTCTCCAACGCACAAACTGTTCTACTTCTTCATTGCAACTTCTAAGTCAAGTCAACCGGCCATACACATTTAGCCTGATAATATTCAGATACTTATTCCTTCCCCCCAAAAACATCTCATCCACAAGGACCAAACAAAACCAACCAAACAAACAAAAACCACCCTGGGGGAAAAATGGAAATGTAAGACCATCTATTCAAATAATCAACGCACAGCAATCAATCGGATCGAAGAGAAAGAAAAGTCTGTTCAAACATTCCATAAACACATGGATGATATCATTACTGGTATACAATTAAATAACTTCATTTTATTGTTATGTACATTCCCTTTGGAGAATGACTCCAAAGTTGCAGCCCATTTTTTGTGTATTTTTTTTCCCAAAGCACCAGGATTTTCCATTCTGCTTCAATCCATTCCTCGTTTCCAGACATCAGAACTGGGAACTCACGGGAAATTGGTTGCAGACCAATGAGAAAAACAAGGCATCTTCCTCCACTGCCTGTGCTTGGTGCTTTATTGCCCTTTTCTAACTGTGTGTGTGTGGGGGGGGGGAGTCCACACTGTTCTGGGATTTTGAAGCAAGAGAAAATAGTGGGCAAGGTTAGTCAGAGTCCACCGCTGAACTTGACATTGCTCCATTTCCGATTATCATTTTGCTGTAGTTTTTCTGTTCTTCCTCCTTGAAGGTCTCCTTCACTTTGGCTCTTTTCAAGCCCCCATCCCTGGAAGCAGGAGAGAGAGAGAGAGAGAGAGAGAGAGAGAAAGAAAGAAAGAAAGAAAGAAAGAAAGAAAGAAAGAAAGAAAGAAAGCATTATGGAACTCTTAGTTACTCAACCATCTCAGAAGTCAACTGTTTTGCTCACACTTGTAACAAACTCCATCAAAAAAAATTAAGGGTATTTGTACACGACCCCTAAACTCCGCCGCAAATGGCTGCCAGCTCCAGAGCTTACAATTGTTTCCCCACCAGCTCCGGAGTTGGCAGGAAATTAAGTGCGACCACGCCCACCTAAGCACGTCCCAGCACGCTTTTCATGTACCTGCTCTGGGAGGGTGAAAATCCCCAGATCCGGATGTAATCTGTTGAGTGACCGGCTCTCCTCGCTTCTGTTTGGTTTTTTTGCCTGCCACCCCTTTAAGAGAAGGAATCAGAACGACGACGGGGCTTTCCGGGCAGCTTTGGAGGTGAGCCTGCATTTTTTCCTCTCTTTTTTTCTCCCTCCCCTCACACACACAGGATCAAGAAAGTGCAGAGGGGTGGGGACGCAGGAAGAGCAACGAACCCCCAAGATCTCTGGTCCGAATTTAAGTGGCCAGCGGATCTTAGGGGTTGTGTGAAAAGGCCCTTAGAGAGCCAACTTCAATTGATGCAAGGATTGCAACTATCTTGGAGAAGAAAGACTTGGCCACAGCCATATGTCTCTGAGACACCCCTCAGCTTACAGGACACCAACGTGCTGTTCAAGGAGCTGCCCTTAAGTGATGCAGAATGGGCATAATGTTGAAGCAAATGAACTTCAACATTAGCAAGTGCAGAGTGATGCACACTGGGGCAAAAAAAAAAAAAACACCCAACCCAATTACGTTTATAAACTGATGGGGTCTGAACTCTCTGCAACAAACCAGGAAAGGGACCTTGGTGTCCTGGTGGACAGCTCAATGAAGGTGTCAACCCAGTGTGCCGCAGCAGTGAAAAAAGCAAACTCAATGCTAGGGATCATTAGGAAGGGTATAGAAAATAAGTCAGCAAGTGGGCTGTCAGGCTGTGGGGCGGAGTCGAGAAGGAAGGGCCTGCGAGACCATGGCTCGATCTCCTCCGTGCCGGGTGACGGCCGGCACAGCTGTCATCCTGGGAAGAGGAGATCAGCTGAGCTTCAGCCGTGGTCTCGCCTCTGCCCGGGCGGCGGAGGATCTTCCCCACGCGGGTCATGATAAGAGCACCGGGCACTGTCATGATCCGCGCAGGGAAGCCGATTTCCCTCTTCCCCCCTCTGCGTGCATGCAGAGGGGTGAAGGGGGGTGTCAAAGGGATCTTCCCCGTGGGAGTGATAACAAGCACCGGGCGCTGTCATGATCCGCGCAGGGAAGCCGAGTCCCCGCTTCCCCCCTCTGCTCTCAGAGGCGCGAAGGGGGGTGTCAAAGAGATGGCACCTGGCCCTGGGAGAGCTCCTCACAGCTGCGGGAACGGCTCTCCCAGGAGGCTTGCCGCCAGCTCCGGTGGCGCCCAGCCCGGGAGGGCCTCCCACAGCCACGGGAACACTCTCCTGGCCCGCATGCCGCCGGGTCCGAAAATTGAAAAAACAACAACGAATCGGGCCCCAGGGGCCCGAATAACGGTAAAGAACCAAAGCGGGCCCCAGGGGCCCAAATAACAGAAACAGATGCCATTTTGGCATTTCGTGCCCATCTCTACCGCACATGCATGCTAGGGGCAGTGCTCATCTCCTTATTCAAGCCAAAGAGCCAGTGTTGTGCAAGTCCATGGCCACGTGGCCAGCATGGCTGGAAGGAAATGCTGTTTTACCTTCCTGTTTACGGCAGTACTTTAGCATTCACTCTTATCCGCAGATTTCAGTATCCACAGAGGAGACCAATCCGCTGTGAATATGGGGTCCTACTGTAGCAGGTTCAAAGGAGAATGTGCATAAACTAAGATGCACTAAGATCTCCACCCACAAAATATAGCTAGCAAAACTCTTGTTCGACATCCCCCCTTTCATTAGTTTCATATCATGGATGCTGTTCCAAAGTCTCCCCGCCACAGAAAGAAGCAACAAAGCCAGACTAGGGAGAGGGATCCCAAAGCCAATTCAAAACAAGGCCAGGAAGCACTGTCCGACTATCAGGGGTGGACACAAGCTCCAAGGCACTGGGAATACATTTTCTGCCCTTTTGCTACCACAGCAGTCCATACCAGGCCCCCAATTTGCAAGGCAATTTATGAGGAAGGAAATAGGCTGTGGGCACAAGTCCATTTCCAGTTTCGGAGATGCTGTGGGTTTACAGGAATCCCAATTTGATTCCCAATCCTTGGTGAGTGGACATATCTGGCCCACTCATTCAAAATAGTTTAGAGAACATGTAAAGCTAGTGCATGGACCAGGATTGCCTCTCCAAGAGGCATAGGAAAAGGTGCACTCAAATGGAGCTCATCCAATCAAGACATGCAGACACAGCCTGTCTGAGCACAGGTTTCCCTCCTAGGGATTATGAATGCTGGCCAGGTCATTTACGACGTATCTTAGACCACCCTCAGTCTACCAAGATGGCAACTGAAGGATCCTTCGTTCCCAGTGTCTTCGCTTCTTAAATAAGATTAAAAATAGCTGCAAAAGAGCAAACCAGAAAAGCTTCCCAAAAGGTTCCGATCTAGAGTCTTAGAGTGCCACCAACTAAGATGAAAAGAAAGCTCTCCATTCTTATGCATCTTTTTTCGCCTTCTCACCAGGGGAGTTCAGTAAGTCCTCCTTGGCGAGCAATGGCAGACTTCACCCGGTTGGCGAAATGAACAGCATCTTCACCTTCCTGCAAAACAAGCAACCAAGTTTTATCAGCCAGTTATCTGCAACCCATCGGAATGCCATCAGGAAGTGAACCACAGTAGGACCCCCATCCCCCGTATCCACTGCTTCATTAACCACTGACTCAGTTATCCATGGTTGGCAGAGGAAAAAAACTAAATAGAAGCAAAGTGTTCTGCTTATATACCGCCCCATACCACATTAAGTAGTCTCTGGGCGGTTTACAAATTTAATTACAGTGTGCAGGCTACACATTCAGCAGCTGCAAAGCAAGCTACTGTCACAAAGAGCAGCTGTAAAGGAAGCTACTGTTGTAAAACAGCAGCCATAAAGCAAGCTACAGTCACAAGCAGCCGCCGTAAAGCAAGCTACTGTCGCAAAACAGCAGCTGTAAAGCAGGCCACTGTCACAAAACAGCAGTTGGGGGGATTGGCGTTTTGTCTTATCCACAGTTTTCATTATCTATGGAAAGGCCTAGAACTGATCCTCAGTGGGGGAGCCAGAGAGGGACACCTGGTTCAAAGTCCTCGCAGATGGTGAAAAATATGGATAAGAGCAAAAGCTATTTTAATAGCCAAACACTATACCTAGCATGACCTCTGGTTCCCTCAAGTGCCCAGTTCTTAACTTCATCTTTAGAAATATTCATTTTTAAGAATTTTATTTTAATATCTTGAATATTAAAAAATATTTTTAAAAATTAAATACAACATTGAAGCTTATTCAGAAAGAGCAATATGAAAAACACAAGTAAAACAACGGAATGCAATATTCCTTTTAAAATGGGGTTGCCCTTGACCCTTGTCTGATGTTTGCAGTGGGTGCAGAACGCGGCGGCCAGGCTGGTGGTGTGCAAGCAGGTATGCCCGTATCACCCCCATCCTGGCCTGCCTGCACAGGTTGCCCGTTACTTCCTGGATAAGGTTCAAGGTCATCTTTTTGGTTTACAAAACCTTCCATGGCCTGGGACCTATCTATCTGGCGGAGTGGATCTCCCAGAGATTAACCTCGTCCAGACCAACCCGTCCTCCCTCTCTCTCCGAGTGGCCACACTGAGAGAGGCCCGCTGTAGGGCTTCGACCCAGAATCGGGCCTTCTTGGTGGTGGGCCCGGCACAGTGGAATAAACTGCCTCTGGAGATTAGGCAGGCCTAGTCGTTGGTGGCGTTCAGAAGGGCCTTAAAGACCTGGCTCTTCAGGCAATGCTTTGGGGATCTCTGAGCATCCTGTTACAGTGGTTGTTGTTTCTCTCTCTCTCTCTCTCTTGCTGGAGCTTACTATTTTCTATTATTTTTGGTGGGTGGTGCTTGGCTTATTTCCCTGGCCATTTGGCTAGTATTTTATCATGTCTTGTATTTTATGATGTTTGTTTGATTATGTTATGTCGGGTTCGTAGTTGGCTAGTCGCTTGGCGACGTGCTATACACCACCCAGAGTTCCCTATGGGAAAACTGGGCGGTTAATAAGTACAAATAAAATAAATAAAATACTCCCTTTGGCCAGACAGTCATTTAAGGGAAAGCCTGCCTGAAGAGAAAGGTCTTTGACTGCTTGCAGAAGGACGGCAAAGATGGGGCCAGGCTAGCCTCCAGTGGGAGGAAGTTCCATGGTCTGAGAGCAGCAAGAGAGAAGGCCCATTCATTTAATGAGCTTCTGGTTGGTCCCGTGTAGAGAGTCCAATCACTGGGATATGCTAGATACGATTAACTTCCCTTACCCATCAGGGAGGTCGTTAGTGAAGGAATGAATTGAGTCAACACCACTGGGATCTTTTATGGTGTTTATTGGTCTGATTGCAGGCAGCCTCTCCTTTAAGCTTAAGCAGCCACGACAGCGAACATACAGGCTTGCTGATGGTAAAGGCTCGATGGTAAAAAGGCTCCCTCCCCTCATCAGCTAGACACTTTTATTAGTCCTCCCAAATTCCACACACGTCATCAGAGACCACCCAATCCACACACAGTTTATATCTTCTTGAGCATGCTCTATAGAATGGCATCTTTGGAATGCAAACCTCCCACGATTTTCAGCGCCACGTTTTCCAGAGGCCTGCTGTCAGCTCCCATTGGTCAGCTTATTACCCATAATACAGTGTTCTCAGTGTGATGTCAAGAGTTCTCAGATCTATTCTGCAGAGATATATAGAGATGAATTCCCCTAGTCCCGATCAACTAGTAACAGGAATTTTGGCAGGAAAGATTTTCCTTATTTGTTGAAATCCCAGGATCTGAGCAAAGCATGTCAATATTAGAAATAATATACTGTGTGTGTATATATATATATATACCTGTCTTGTCATTGGTGGCAAATACCACACATGGCAGACGATGGCCCAGCTGGTCATTATTCGCAGGAGATAGCTTACTATACCGTACTTGCTGCTGTTCCAGAAGGCATCACCAAATTGAGGGTCATACTGAAAAACAAGGACAACCCTTTTCATCCCAAGAGGCCCTTAACTGGGTTTCTTTTACATGTATGCATAACCCATCTTCAGTTCTCCTGCCCAATTACATTCTGGCCACCCTTTAACATTATATGAATTAATATAACTCAGCTTCACCTGACAACGCAACTCTGTACCCAGTATCCTATTGTGTAACTGTGTCTGCACTACAGGAGTGGGATCTGGTTGGGAGGTGCAGGCGGCCAGTAATTAAGGTACCCCTAGAAATCCTCTCTTACCTTGATGGCAACTGGATAGATGGTACCACCTATCTCAAAACTTCCCTTTTTAAACATCATTACTGAAGTGTTGTTTATGCAAGTGCCTAGCCAAAGAGAAAGCAAGAACAATGAGATCAACAATACATAATCAATAGATTCAGCATAATATTAATGCAGCAGCAGCAGCAGCAAATCTAGTTGCTCAAATAGCTGCCAGCTAGTTTAAGTAGTACAAATTATTTGAGGCAATAGATAAGGTGGGAAACCTTTATCCATCAGGGCAAATACAGTAATACCTCGGATAAAGAATGCCTCAGATAACAAATGTTTTGGATAACAAATGGAAATTTCCAGGTATTGGGCTGCCTCGGATAGCGAATGTTCCCTATGGGCTGCCTTGGATAGCGAATGTTTCATTATGCCTTGCAAAAATGTGTGCCGTGCATGCATTGCAGGATACATAGTTTGTGGAGGGTTGGAAGGAGTTAGAGCATTTTTTTCATGGTGGTTTAGAGCCATTCTGGACATGTTTTGCTGAGGGATTTGGACCTTTCAAACTTGGTAAGATAAGGAGCTAGCTTTTATTAATTTTTGCACTGTTTTTCTTTGCATTTTTGGCTGGAAGAGGCTGAGGTAGTATTGCAGTCTTTTCTCATTGCTCTGCAGGCAAAAATGGGCTGGATTTTTCTTCCTGCTTATGTTTGTTTGTTTGCATTTTCCCCCATGGCACTTTGGGTGGGAACAGGCTGGGGTAGTCTTGCTGGTTTCTCTTGTCCATGTTTGCATTGCACTGCAGGGGGATGTTCTGGAGGGTGTCCCAGCACTGCAAGCCTTTAAAGTGCATTTTATAAAGACGTCTGGACCCCCCCCCCCAAAAAAAGCTTTTTTGCCTTTTTTCAGACCTCTGGAACAGATTAATCAGTTTCCCATTCATTTCAATGGGAAACCACGTTTCGGATAACAAATTTTTGGACAACAAATTGCCTCTGTGAACCAATTAAATTCATTATCAGAGGTACCACTGTATACTAAAAGGTTCTCCAGGGTCCCTTTCCTTTGCTGGATCTTGCAAGGGACTAATAGTTCCACAAAATAAGGGTGAGGGATTGTCAATAATTTTATGATCAAATCAAGCCGGAACGCTCACTGAAAGTTAAAATAGCTAAACTATCAAACTCTGGACATGCCTTGAAAAGATAAGACATGCCGGAAGAGAAAATAATCTTAGGAAAAGTGGAAGGCGGTAGCAAAAGAGTAAAGAACATGTGTTAGATTGACTCAGAAAAATGAACCATGGCATTAGTTTCCAAGGCGTAAGCAGCCTGTTAACAATAAGACCTTTGGGAGGTAATTAACCAAGAGGGCCACCATATGTTTGAAGCATCTTAATGGCATGTAACAAAAATTAATACTATTTACCACAGTAATTAGAGATGGGTGTTTTGTTTTGGAAGAGGTCTGTTTCTGAAACGAAACACGGCAGCAGAGCTGTCGTTTGGAACCAGGACACAGCCTCCGAAACGAAATCAGCCACCGACTTATCTTCCTTTGGGTCACACGGGGTGAAACTCCAATCAGGAAGCAGCCTGCAATGCGTCATCTTTCCTTCTCCCTTGCGCTGGCCAATCAGGAATTGTAGAAGGACATGCATCATCCCGCCTCCTTGTCTGATTGGCCAGCGCCAAGGAGAAGGAAAGATGACGTGTTGCAGGCTGTTTCCTGATTGGAGTTTCACCCCGCGTGATCCAAAGGAAGATAAATCAGTGGCTGATTTCGTTTTGGAGGCTGTGTCCCAATTCTGAACAGCAACTGTACTGCCATGTTTCAGAACCAGACCTCTTCCAAAACAAAACACCTATCTCTAATAACAATAACAAACTCAAAGTCCAGAATACGAAGGACCATGTTATAACACTAGTTTGCTAATTCCTTACTTCTTGCCTGCCCATAACCCACACCAAGGGGTAGTAAAGGTGTTGAAGGTAAGTGGAACAAAGCCTGAAGGTCCTATTTCCAACATTTATATGGCCTGCCAGACCTTGTTGGCCTCCAATTCCCAGGCTGACCCATGATGAGGTCTAGTGGCAATACTTTGTGAATGTTTTGAGGCCAGAAGTTCTTTAACTGTCCTACAATGGCACGGGCCTACACAGCTAGGATGTGCAATTACACAGAAATTCTGTGCTCTCACAGATGCTGTGAAGAGGCAGGGTAGACATGGACAGCCAGGAGGCATGTGGATTTTGGAATGAGACATACCTAGGCCTCTCCCAATCTGCTGTACTGTGCAGAGACAGAAGAGCATACAATATTTGCCAACATCTGATGCCCTTGTCCTCCACAAGGCCCTCATCACTATCATATAATTCCATCAATGTTGACGTCCGTCTGTGAGATCCTCAATGACAATTAAAATGGTAACACCGTGAGAAAAATATAAACACAAGTCTCCTTTTGACGTTGTCATCTCACCTTCTGGAAAAATTAGGATGGGCAGTTTGTCCTTGTTGGCAATATGCTCCTTCAGTCTGAAAAACAAAATTGAGAAATATTTCAAATTCTCAGATTTGAGGAGAGCCCTTGAGTCCCGCCTTGGACATTTTCAAGGAAATCAGCAAATAAAGGTTCTTAAAACGCAAGGTCTGGCTTTTTAGACCCTTCCCTGGCTCTTTACGGTGCACTGGTTTCAGAGGACTGTTTCATATTTTGATGGTGAAAAGGACAACAATTTGAATCAAAGGAGAAGGGGCAATCCAGGACATATTGTGGAATTAAACAGCAGCACCTGGTGTTCCCTAGCTGTTCTGAATCCCCAGCACTGCCAGCCAGCACAAGCATGCTGGTTGGGGCGTTGTAGTCCATCATCACATCCGAAGTATATCATGCGGGGGAAGGTTGTGATAATTTAGAAGCATCTACTGCATTTCACTATTTTTACAAGGTTGTACCAACACAAGTTAATTCAAAACCTTTCTCATTTTAAGACAACAAGACACCTCTTGACTTGTGTAACCTGGTGGGAATAGGACTGTTTAATTACCTAGATGAAAAAAATTAGTCACTAAAACTGCGAAAATTGCAAAATAGG
>JAHTLZ010000330.1:9362052-9394123 GCA_023846285.1 Phrynocephalus versicolor | reverse complement strand
AGGAGAAAACACTTTTAAAAGCAGATAGACAATATTCTCTAAAGGCCAATTTTAAATTCATTTTGGTATATAATATGTGACTGAAAGAAGTACGTAAATTCTACACAATATGATAGGCCCAGCTCCAATTCAAACTTCCTCCCTCTCAGAAGGCACATCAAATTACAGACAGGCAGCCTGGAAGCTGAGTCATGGCAACTGGACTTCTTTTCTTGAGAGACTGAAATGTTTCGCTGCTCATCCAAACAGCTTCATCAGTCTGGCAAAGCTGTTTGGATGAGCAGTGAAACGTTTCAATCTCTCATGAAAAGAAGTTCAGTTGCCATGACTCAACTTCCAGATGAACTCACCTGGATGACTGAGAACCTTCAAAGACATAGAGATAGACAGAAACAGTGTAGACAAAAGATCTTGTATTTATATTCTAAGACCAGGGGCAGAGAATACATGTTGTTGTCTTCTCGTACCTCTGCCTTCCAAATATATTGAACTGTAAGACTCATCAGCTAGCTCAGCTGAATAGCAGATTCTTGGCATCAGAAGGGGACCATGTTATGGAAGTCTGCTGTAGTGAGTTCTGATGCTTGCTGGGCATTCCTGGCTCAATCAACAGCTCAGTCTGAATTGTGCAGACTTTCAGGGACAGACTACCAAGAAACACACAGCACTTCCACACAAGAAACAACACTGGTGCTTTTGGAACATGGTAACAGCCAATGACTTCTCCAGTAATTAGATACAAGCTTGTTGTTTTGTTTTATCTTTAAAAATAACATTTTACCTTCTTGTCACTAGATGGCGATCTTTCATTTCTGAGCGTTCGAACCAAACATGCGGAGATGCCTTAACTGTGGCTCTCTGAATGACTCCCATGAGGCCCCCATGAGACTGGCCGACCTGCATATAACACAGACACACACGTATACATACAGAAGAATGTCATTAAATTAACACATGGCTAGTTTACTTTGTAAACTGCTTAAAATCCTTCCTAAGTAGAACTGCCAGCCTTCCTTGTCACTGCCGATTTTATATTCAAGGGGCCAAACCGGATTTCGAGAGAGAAATGTGGTGTTCCCGTTCCTTTAAATGTCCTTCAAAATACAGAGTATAGACCTCCCAAGCAGGAATGCTGCCTGAAGCAGAAGAGTCAGTGGCCACACCCAAGCCAGCATCCATGTAATTCTCATTTCAGTAACCCTGATTTGTCAATATCTATACTGTATTCATTTTAGTAAGCTGCAGATAATACAAGGCACAGAGCATTTCAAAGAGTTAATTAACAATGTGCCTTATGTATCAGTTGATTCATATCCTATCTTTCTCATAATGTTGTGTTCCAAAGGGGTTCCCTGGTCAGTCTTGTGTAATGTGCCGAGAAGTAGTGTAAATGACAATAATTATGCCCAATTGTGATGAAATCAGTATATACTGTACTGTATATACTCAAATATAAGTTGAGTTTTTCAGTTCTAATTTTGGGCTGAAAAAAGGGGCCCTTAACTTACATTCGGGTCAATACTTTTAGCCACTGAGGCATGTGCTTGGGTCGGTGGCTAAAAGTCATTTTAAACATTGTGCGCTGCTTCTGCTGACCACCACCCCACCCCACCCCCATGTTGCAGGAGAGCTGCGTGAAATGTTTAAAATGCCTTCTAGCCATTTTAAATGCCTTCTAGCCATTTTAAACATCACACACCATTCCCCCAGCTCACAAAGGAGGAGCTGCCAGGCCCTCCTGCATTTCCCACCCTAGACTTATACTTGAGTCAATAAGTTTTCCAAGTTTTGGGGGGTTAAATTAGGGGCCTCAACTTATACCCTGTTTCCCCAAAAATAAGACATTCCCTGAAAATAAGACCTACTTAAGAGTTTTGCCCCTCACTGAAATATAAGGCATCCCCCCGAAAATAAGGCCTCCCCGATAATAAGACAACAATAAATGTGTACCGTATTTTTCTTCATTGAAAAATAAGACATCCCCTGAAAATAAGACCTAGCGCATCTTTGGGAGCAAAAATTAATATAAGACACTGTCTTATTTTTAGGGAAACATGGTATTTGGGTCAACTTATACTCAAGTATAAATTGGCACAGGCTAATGTACTAAGTTACCACTTGCTAATTCAATACAAACTGTTTGCCTTTCTCTGTGAATAACAACCTCCTTTGGGGTGTTTCTTGTTCTCTACATCTTTTTGGTGACATATTGAGAGATGAACATGAACTTCCAAATCAACAGTTTGTGCCAGTTCATGTTTTGGCCAAACAGGCGACAGCCCCACCTCCTCCAATGAGTACCAACTCATAAGCATTGCCTGGAGGGGATGGGGCAGGGAAGCCGCTGGGCTGCCTATGAGTGGGCACCTGTCGGAAGAGGTAGGGCTGGGAAGTGCTAAACATGGCCAAAAAACAAACCAGCGCAAACTGGCAAAACTGACGAACCAGTGGTTCGTGCCCATATCTCAGGGCGCTTTTACACAACCCCTAAAATCCGAGGCAAAGGGCTCCCAGATCCGGAGCTTAAAATTGTTTTCCCACCAGCTCCGGATTTTAAAAACAACTAAGTACGACCATGCCCACCTAAGAGCGTCCCAGCACATTTTCCAAGTACCTGGTCTCCGGAGGTGAAAAATTTCTGATGTGGATGTAAAGCAGTGAGTGCGGGGCTCTCCTCGCCTTCTGATTGTTTGTTTTTTTGCCCCTTGCCCCTTTAAGAGACTGGAATGCTTCCCGGGGCAGCTCCCGATGGCAGAGCGGAGGTGAGCCTGCATTTTTTCTCCCTTTTTTTCTCCCTCCCCTCACGCAGACAGGAGCAAGGGAGTGCTGAGGGGTGGGGATACAGGAAGAGCGACAAACCCCCAAGATCTCTGGTCCGAATTTAAGTTGCCAGATGATCTTAGGGGTTGTGTAAAAGCACCCTCAATGTATTCCTGTTTGGTTTAGCAATTATGCTCCTAAACTACAAAGATGTGCAATAAGCCCTGTGAATACCTCTTCTTAAAACCTATATACAGAGCTATCTCAGATTCAATAAACCCAACACATTTATCTCTGCTTCTTCTTTCCCTTTTTTTACTGCCCCCCATCAAACAATTGGTCTAAAATAGCAGGAATCCATTATCTTGTACATTGGAAGAGCACCACCCTCTTCACGATGCTAAAAAAAACAGCTGTTTAGTTACAGTCATATCAGGTTGCATAAATAAAAACACATGCATATATATTACACCATTACCAGGATATGTAGCCATTGAGAAAGTTCAACATAGGGTTGTGTCAAATATAGTGATGGTTTGCAGCTGTTGGTGTTGTTTAAAGAGTTTTTGCAACCCTCAAAGTTACCGAACTCATGAGAAGCTGACGTACCATTGCATAACAGCCGTCGTTTGTCAGTATTATGACATCTATTGGAGACGTGTGGTTGGCAACACAAATTCCTCCTTTTTGTGGCTTGTTCTCCCTGTGGGTATCAGAACATGTTATTCACAACCTTGTCATACGTCACTCATCCTACTAAAGTGGCTCCAACCAGCTACGCATTAGGGTGTGGATCCAGTTGCTAATCCTAACTAAGACCAGACTCGGTGAATCATATTTGGTAATTCATTTAAATCAAGGGTGCCCAAACTTTCTGTAAGAAGGGCCAGATTTGGTGACTGGGGCCAGTTGCTCCCCGACCCTGCCACCCCACTGCAAGCCCCACCCACTGACCCATAAGCCCCACCCACTGACCCCTTGCAACCCCACCAGCAGGAAGGAAGGCGGGGACAGGGAGGGAGGGAGGAAGGTGGAAACCAAGAGAGGAAGGAAGGAAGGAAGGAAGGAAGGTGGGGAACAATAAAGGGAGGGAGGGAGGGAGGTGGGGACCAAAGGAAGAACAGGGAGCCTGTTTAACATGGGGCGAAGGAGGGGGAGGGAGGGGTGGGCCAGTGAACCACGGGCCACTCAGAATGGCCTGACAGTCCGGATTTGGCCCCTGGGCCGGACTTTGGGCAGGCCTGATTTAAATGGCCTTTGCTTATCAAAGCAATGGTTCCCAGCCTTGGGTCCCTATATGTTCATAGGCAAAAACTCCCAGAAGCCTTCACCACTGACTATGCTATCCAAGATTTCTGGGAGTTTTAGTTCCAAAACATCTGGGGGCTGAAGGTTGAAATAGAGTGAGGCTAGGTATTAGAAATGTGCCCTTCAGGTTTTCTGGACTCCAATTCCCAGAATTCACTTTGGGCATTCCATCTGAGGGGCCTGACATTTACAGACACTTACATTTCACTTGTTGGGAAAGGGTTACATGCATGTCCAAACTTTGGCCCTCCAGATATTTTGGACCATAATTCCCACAGTCCTTTGCCATTGGCAATACAGGCTTAGAATTCTGGGAGTTGTGATCCAAAACATCAGGAGGGCCAAAATTTGGACATGCTAGTGGAAGGCTTACATAAGAACGTAAGAGCCATGCTGGATCAGGCCAAAGGCCCATCTAGTCCAGCTTCCTGTATCTCACAGTGGCCCCACCAAATGCATCCGGAGCGCACGAGAGTAGATATCTGTCTCCTGATACCACTCCCCTGCATCTGGCCCTTGAAGTACCCCGGCTTTAAGCCTGGAGATGACACATCTCCATCATGGTTTGTAACCTGCAATTGACTTCTCCTCCAGGTATCTGTCCATCCCCCTTTTGAAGGCACCCAGGCTAGATGCTATCCCCACATCTTGTGGCAGGGAGTTCCACAGGCTTCATGACCTAGCAACAGCCCTGCTCCTTGTGAAACCATTCCGGGAGTTAAGAGTCTCAAAAAGCAAAATAAAAATGCTGAGTGGCACATTCCTACTGAGTAATCCACCACTCATCTATAAATGCTTGAGAAAAAGGTATTCACTGATTTAAATGGCCAGAATCCGGTTGCCACTTAATTAATCATGCAAGGCAATCGTGAAAGGCCAATTTCTTTAACATAAGCAATTCCACTACTTTAATCAGCCATCGTTCTCCCCTGAAACCACTCACTGAATAAACAATCGTGTCAAATTGCATGACGGACAGAAAGCCAGAGGGTGGAAATTCTTACACAACTGCCTATGTTTCCACAGCTTTTCCACAACAGAATTGGCAAATATTTTCTAAGCCAGAGTTATGGGGCACAAGGTGCACTTTAATCAGTAGATCTATTTTGAAAATACACAACTGTCTTGAACTGCAACTCTCATCAATCCTATTAAAGCCAGTGGGAAAGTATGACGGGAGCTGTAGTCCAACAAAATTTGTAAGGCCAGTTCTTCAAATCTGTTTTAGAGATGTTCTACAGCTAATAAGTGCTAAGCAGTCCCACTGATAAAGCACACAGAATACTGGCATATGCCTACATTCCAAAAGCAAAACTGGGAACAGAGATCTGAGCTGGCTTGAGGTTTTAACTATTAGCCTACAAAGAACACTTGCCAATGAAAAATAAGTAAAAACATGAGCTAGGTTCCACCAGAAACATATCCTCCAAGACAAATGCTATCGAGGAGAAGTCTCAGGGAGATTCCCGAAGGAATATTCTCTGCATGTGTCATTCATTTCTAAGTTTTTACAAGAACTTCACACTAAGCAATGAACACTAAAAAAAATACATACAGCACGCCTAAAAGCATGATATAAAGGTGTATGCTATTACTGACCGTTTCTCTGGCTACGATACTTGGACAGCCTTAATTAAGGCAGCTGTAAAGATAGATGAGCACCCCTATGGAATAATTCTGGCATAAATATCTCCAGAACCGTGCAGCCAACACCAAGGCGGCACTGTATTTTAATGTCACCAACCTAATAAATGTCAGTAGAAAACACACAAGCAGGGTCTCTGAAGGAGACTGTGGAATTACTGGCTAGAATCATACAGATCTCCTTGAACCATTATACCACCTGAACATTCTGGAAGTTATGCAATGGTGCATTCTGGAACCTATGCAACAGGATAGTGCTTGGATAGGATAGCGCTAGGGCAGGCATGTCCAAACATTGGCTCTCCAGATGTTTTGGACCACAACTCCCAGAATTCTAAGCTTAGATGGCCAATGGCAAAGGACTGTGGGAGTTGTGGTCCAAAACATCTGGAGGGCCGAAGTTTGGACATGCCTGCACTAGGGAATACGGGGGATCCCCAATGAGGGTAGAAAATAATCCTCCCTGCAACTCCGCTGACATTCAGAGTTGACAGCTTTGGCTAGATAGACCAGTGGTTTGAACTCTATATGACATATCCACCATTAAGTAGCAAGATGATGCTCAAGCATCACAGTGAAGCATTTGCTTCATATGAGACATCTGCATGATGGCTAGGTGGGGGCACACCTGTTCTTCCACTACACATACACAACACTGCAAGGCAACATATAAATGGGAGTAGAAAATAGTACAAATAGAATATGCCTATTTTCCAGGGTTGCAAAATCAAAGGCATTACGGTGCTCAAGTAGGTAGAGATCAAATTTAACACTATGCATTTTCCAACTCCTCTGTGTATTCAACAATAAGAAAGAGGCGTGCTGTTGACTTAAGGCATGCAGGTCCAACCTTCGGCCCTCTAGATGTTTTGGACCACAACTCCCAGAGTCCTTTGTCACTGGCAAGCTAAGCTTAGAATTCTGGGAGTTGTGGTCCAAAACATCAGGAGGGCCAAAGTCTGGACGTGCCTGAAAAGGTATCCATTAAAGTGACCCCAGATGTGTGCATTCTACGCATTAAGCTGCATTGTTCATCTTTGCTTGCTCAGCATGTTCTGAAGATGAGCAGAAGACAATAAGGATCACAAACTGCCAGCCTTTAATCTCAGTGAGAATACTAGCCATGGAAGCTGTAGTTCAAATACATAACATTTCCAATTTTCCCAGGTAGACTAGGCTTAAGACTTTGTTTGCACAAACAACACTTGCACCTTTGTTACAGCACTGTGTGAAGGAGATATATTTTTACTCACTTGTTGTGGTAATAAATGTTCCCAGAAAGTGCTCTCACAAGGATCCGGGAGCAGGTGAGATGGACAAGGTCACTCAGCCAGTCTTTGGCTCTATTGGATAGGAAGGCAGGAAGACCATATTTGCATAACATCAAGCATGGCATACCACTGTCGTCATTAAAGTTGCAGCCCCAACAATGATAGCCCAAGCAGCTGTATGAGAATTCCTAACTCCCACGAAGACGTCAGCATGCAAGACACGTTGCCAACATTAAAAGGGGGTGGGGGACTAGTCTGCCATTTCAGGAAGATTGCCGCCATTTCAAAATGGTGGCAATCCTCAAAAATCAGAGGGCCAAACATGCCCACTCCTAGATCTTGGAGGTGCTCCTGTGACTTGTTCGCACTACAAATATTTTCTTTTTTAAAATACTATTTTAAATTTTAAAATCTCCACTCATTCTCTAAAGGCCAAACAACGTGTAAGAAATGCTTCGGGGAATATGGGGCTCAATATAGCGGTCGCGGGGGGGGGGGGGGTTGGACATGACAAAAATGTCTCCCATGACTCCTGGTGAACACAAAGGGACTTTCTGAGCCAAATTTTTAATTAAAACATCGGGTCAGAGTGCTGGGGACACTAAAAAGTGGAGAATAACATATTTAAAAAATTAGGGTTAGCAGGCAGGGGTTGAAATTTATAAACCAGAGTTTTCTGGCACTTTTAAAAACAAAAACAAAAAATGATTTTGGCATGTAATTTCATATACCAAAGTCCACCATCAATAGATTCATTACCTCAAGTTAGCGTGGATGTAGAAATAAGCAAGCAAGTTGTCAAAAAGAAGTGAAATGATAAAAACATTAGAACTTTTATGTTCAGGAACTCATTCTAGAGGAGTTGCTGTGCTTGTTTTCAAGCCTTGCTTTCATTGCAACAGATTTTATGAGGTTTTATTTTTTTCTTGTCAGCACGGGACTAAGTTAATTGTAAGCCGCCCAGAGCGTGCTTTAAGGGTTATGGGGCAGGATATAAATAGCACGCTTTGGTTTTACCAAAAACATAGGACAGGATTGCACAACCAAGCATTCACTCAGTTAGGAATAGAGAAGGGAAGGGGACCCAAGTCTAAATGTTAAAAAGCATGTTAGCAACAAGACTGGAATGGATGTCCTTAATACCTAGCATCTTGTGCACAGGCATTCTGATGAGGCAGAGCATCACTTATTTTAATGATTCCAGGCCACATGGTTTACTACACGGCAATCGTACCATTGCTGCTATAATTGCCTAAGAAAGAGCCAGGCCTTCATTATCCTGTTTTGCAATCAATTCTTTCGCCCGAAGCCGTTTTTATTAATGCAAAGGAGATTCACTTACGACCCATTTGGCAGCTGTCCTACCAGAGTGGTGCCCACGATCATGGAAACTGTCCCAATGGTTGCCAAGGTCACGCTGGGGAGGAGGGGGAGAGCGAGAGTAGCAGATGCATTACCTAGTCCAACAGAGCTGGATGGTAGCATCTTCACAGGGCCCAAGAGCAAGGGGTCCCACAGAGTAAGACGAAAAAGCCTTCTCAAAGGCTGCCCTACTGGCCTTCCAATCATTATATATTAATTTACATGTTTATTTTCAGTTTCTACCACCTTCCTCATAGTGAGGGACCCAAGACAGCTGAGCTTACAGATTATTTTAAAAACACAAGCCAACTTTAAAACACAATCCATTATTGCACTAAAAACAGTTACACATATACTAAAGCTATTAGCTTAAACATGTCAACAACATACATATGAAACAATAAAAACAATGTACGGCATCCCACAATCAAAACCTCTTCATTGCCTAACTCAGTATTTCAGTGATTAAGAACCACTCTGAAAAGGAAGGGCAGGAGGCTACTGTGGCCTCCCAAATGAGGGCATCTCATAACCTGAAAACAGCAACCATTAAGGTCCTTTCCCGCATCCTCCTCAGATGTGCCTGCGAGGGTAGCAAGACCATTAGCAAGACCAAAGGGTAGCAAGACCAAAGGCCTCAAGAACCAGAAGGCTCCTACGGAGATACAGTGGACCCTCTTATAACAAACAGCTTATATAACATAAAATTTGTACAACATAAAAAATTCCGGAGATAGGGGGAAATTTGCTTAACATAATTGCCTATGGGGAGAATCCGTACAACATAAAAATGGGATCACTCCGTTTTCAATGCATTCCTATGGGAATTTGTATAAAGAAAAATTTGCTTAACATAATTTCGTTTGGAACGAATTAATTCCTTTATACAAGGTACCACTGTACTTTGGTTTCACAATGAAACTCAAAGCCACTCATACATAACACTGGGATGGAGTAATGGAGCCTTCAATCCAGGCACAGAACAGATCAACTGAACCACATCAAAGATTTATTCTAACCAAGACCATCTAGATCAGTGGTTCTCAATCTGCGAGTTCCCAGTGTTCCTGGACTGCAACTCCCAGAAATCCTGGCCAGCTCGGCTAGTGAGGAAGACTTCTGGGTGTTGCAGTCCAGGAACATCTGGGGACCCACAGGTTGAGAAGCACTGATCTAGATGGTCTTGGTTAGAAGACACGGTGCAAAATCTTTGCACTGCATCTCCCAGTAGTCTGGTTTGATGTCATGCGAGCAGCAATCCGAAAATACGTGGAGGACTCCTGCTTTCGGCCATGAGTGAGTAATATGTGGCCCCAAGTATTTCTAATTCCCTTCCATTTCACAGCAACTCTTCTGGGAAATCTCAGCAGATCGGCTACACCCGTGCGCGCACACGCGGCTAGACCTACCGAAGAGGCAGCAGGAGGCAATACCGCACAAAGACTCCAATGACCCACACCACCGTCAGCCGTAAACTGATGTACTGGAAGTTGACGTTGGTCCTGGTGAGAAGATTCCAGGAGACCAGCTCCTCGGAGCTGAACCTTTGGGTGACCTCATCTTCCACAATGGCTTCATAGCCTTTTTTGCAGAAATAAAAAATATCCGAGAACTCAAAGTCGCCTCGGCGCAGACCAGCAATAGCCTCCTCCATGGTGGTGTGATCTCTCTGGATGATAACTTGGTGAGAGAAAGGAAAAGGGATACTGTATGTTAGAGCTGGGTGACCAAGGAAGTTTGGAAGCCGCTGACTTGTACTCATCAGTAAATAAAACTATTTGCACTGTTTGATTCCCAATGTTGAGCTCTCTTCTAAAACATCTGAACTTGGACAAGCTTTGTTTTTGCTGCAACAGATTTTTAACTATGAAGCACAAACTTGAACATGATTTGGAGTGGATCTCCACCACGCATTTGTAACAGACGGGTTTCACTTTCCATTATTACAGAATTTCGAGTTTTGTAGTTTAATGAAGTACTGTATATAATCGAATATAAGTCCAGTTTTTCAGCCTTAATTTTGGGCTGAAAAAATGGGTCCTCGACATATTCAGGTCAATACTTGTAGTTGTAGCCACTGAGGCAAGTGCTTGGGTCAGTGGCTAAAAGTCATTTTAAACATTGTGCATTGCTTCTCCTGACCGCCCTCTGCATCACGGGGGAGTGGTGCACAATGCTTAAAATGACTTTTAGCCACTGAGGCAAGTGCCCTACACACCGCTCCCCCAGCTCACAAAGGAGGAGCTGCCAGGCCCTGCTGCATTTCCCACCCTAGACTTATACTCGAGTCAATAAGTTTCCCTAGTTTTGGGGGTTAAATTAGGGGCCTCAACTTATTTTCGGGTCGACTTATACTCAAGTATATACGGGTATTTAGAATTCTCTGCTTTAGTTCACAGGTGGGAACGAATGCTTCCTGGCAGAGATACCTAGGTATACCACAAACTACAAATCCATGGATTCCAGAAGAAACAGCATGTAGGATCAATGAGCTATAATCATATGGAAGATAAACATAATCCGGCAGCATGCCCCGTGTTCAAGGATTTTAGGAGTTGTGGACCAAGAATATTTGGTATCCAGCTTGATCTGTAAGAGGACAACCAAATAACACGCAATGAAATACATGAACTAGATCAAATGATTCTTAACAGGACAATATGGGCTCTCGGGCGATGGCATACAGCCCTTGAAGGGGGACACACAGAGAACTTTGAGGGGGATTAGAGGGGCTAGGATGAAGGAGAGGCAGGTTCCATCTCCCAATGGGAAATGAAACTTACTGAGCAACCTTTGGTCAGTCACCTTCTGTCAGCCTGACCTAATTCATGGAGTCATTGCAGAGATGAAATGGTGAGGTAGGTGGAGAAAATGCCAGATTAAAATGCAGTTTTTCAGTAAACGAAATGACAGTTAAGAAAGGCATGCCTAGGTTAGTGGCCTGCCCTGAGGCAATTGGATGGATGCTTGAACAGCACCATAACCTATTTTCTGCTCCACATGCCATGCTAGAAATCCAACAGGTGAAGCTTTTTCCTGGGTGTATCTAGTACACAGTTTGGACTTGCAGAACTTCACTTTTGAGGCAAACTGCCTCACATACTGGGTTAGATCACTGGTCCATCCAAAGAGTGTTGACTCTTAACTGGTAGCTGCTGTCCCAGGTCTCTTGACAGGATTCTGCCCTGTATGGCGGCACCAGAAAGAAATATTGAGCTTGGGACAGCTATAAAGCTGCTCAAATTACTAAAACCTTGCCAGAGAGAAGACGTGAAAGCCTTCCAGTAGTCTAAGGTCTGAGGTTCCTTGATGTAACACGAGACCCAAGTAACATATGGATGAGGTCGTTCCTAGGATCCTAGGAAATAATACAACCCTCCAAGCCAACAGCAGGTGCAAAGGAGGGCTTCTCCACAGATACAGTTTCTCCAGAGTTGGCCTGATAGTGATAAATTATGCAGATATAGGCCAGTGTTTCATGCGAGGATAAGCTGTAGGAGGAGACCTTGCCATGACATGGGCGAATTAATTCACAGTCACACTCAAAGCAGAAAACTGAAAAAACAACACAGCCCAGTGAGAAAGCCGCACAACCACCTTTTTAAAAGCAACAGGAGTGGAGTTGGCAGACGGCACAGAAAATACCTCAGAAGGCTTTATGAGTTAACAAGGAGTGAGAGCAGGATAATTATTTTCTCCGAGTCAACCGTGGCCCACAGCTCAGTCACGTGGGAAGGTCAAAGCATGCTGTGTAACGGCCACAGTGAGGTGAAATGTCCATTTCAACATCTAGGTAAAAGGAGATACTACTATTTTTCATTCCTAAGTAATGAGGACGGAAGTGGCAAGCAACCCAAAGATTAGTGCACAAATATATCAGGAAAAGGCATAAAGGAAAAAGAAACAAAGGTCATTCCTCTGTTTTTTGCCCACTCCAATATTTTGTTTGTTTGTTTGTTTGTTTGTTTGTTTGTTTGTATACTGCACCAGTTTCCCAAAGGGAAATATCAGATTGTTATCTCTCCTTCTCTCGCAGAGAGCTCAAACCATTTGGCATAGTGATCTCCTCACACTAGGGCAGTGATGATGAATCTTTTAGAGACGGAGTGCCCAAACTGTGATTCAACACCCACTAATTTTTTCGCAAATTGCCAGCACAGCAATTTACCCGAATACAAGTGGCTGTGACGGGGCGATGCCGGGTACCCACAGAGAGGGCTCTGAGTGCCACCTTTGGCACCCATGCCATAGGTTTGCCATCACTGCACTAGGGTCTTTCATTTTCCCCGAGAGTCCTGTAAAGGAGGTCTGGCTGAGACACTGAAAGTAAATAGAGGCGGGCTTACCAGCAAGCTTTGTAACAGTGTGAGGATCGAACAGGTTCAGAGGAGAGCAACAAGGATGATCAGGGGAGTGGGAAACCAAGTCTTACAAGGAATGACTGAAAGGACTGGCCATGTTTAGCCTTGAGAAAAGGAGATTTGGGCAGGAGAGAGATGATAGCCCTGGTCAAATAAGGCTCTCCTAACGAGGTTGGGTAAGAGCTGTTCTCAATCAAGCCAGAGTGCAGGACACACAACAAGGGGCTCAAGCGACAAGACGACAGATTTTGGCTGAATATCAGGAAAAAACTTCCTTACTGTTAGAGTGGCATGGCAATGGAACCCATTACCTCAAGAGGTGATGAGTGCTCCAAAGCTAGAAGTATTCAAGATGCATTTAGACGACCACTGACAGATATCCTATTAATTGCATTCATTCCTTGATCAAGGTGGACTCAATGATCTAGTAGGCCCTTTCCAACTTCATGATGTGAATTCAACAGTTCTAGTTCAACACTTTAAACACGGCACTTCACCTCCTCTTTCATCTCTGACTTTAGGAAATGCAGGCCTCCTCCTAATCAAACACTTCTACCTGGAATTTCCAAACTAATGTGTCGGACAGCACCTTATATCATCTCCAACCATTCTGTTAGGAACAACAGTAGTCCAAAACACTGGTTGCCATAAAATGGTGGGAAGGGAGAAGAGGGGGAGAGGAAAAAAGAGGGGAAGTCTCTATTTTTTTCTTATTTTTTTTTTACTCACAGAAGAGGAGATAAAACAACAAAGAAAAAGCAGTAGCTGAAATAGTGATCGGATCCAAGGTTTCCAATTTATCTACAGGAGCTGGAAAAAATGAGTGCTGTTCGCAGCAGTGGTAAAAAGGAATCGGGGCTACTCCAGCGTGAGAAGGAGCATGCGTATTGGGAAGAGGAGGTCCCTAGTGGTCCTAAAAGGCACAGTTAACCCTTATGTGTGCATTCAAAGATGCCACAAAGAACTGGTGTTCAGCACTGTTTGCATCTTGAAAAGGTAGTTCTGTTCTCCCTGTCCAGATTTGTTGGAGGCACAGTTAGAGAAAAGTTGCCTTAACAAGCTGGAAACAAAGCCGACTGACAACTTCCTCCTCTCTTTCTGTCGATTCCTCCTTACACACACCACTCTTTGGTCACCTACTCCCAAAACAATATTTGGCATTAAGTCTGAATATGTCTAGCTTTAGTTCTTGGCTGATGAGTAAAGCTTTGAATACAGCAAATTAACATACCAGCTAAAGCTGCCTGAAACTTAAGATGCAAGACATCTGTCCAAGTTTTACTGATGAGCACATGTTCAGCACAAAATTTGTAATCCAGTCCCATGCTATTCCTGCATTATTAAATTTCCATAATCCTTTTACAGCAATGACCTAATTGATTTGTACTACTTGCCTGTTCACCTCTGGCAAGAAGGGAAAAATCACCTTCAGGAGACTAGTAATGAAAGCATAATACAATTTTATTCTGTTAAAATGTGTGGAAATGTCTAAAATAAAACAAACTGGCAATTACAGCAAGAAGGCCTATTTTCTAGATTTGTAGGACCGAAGAGGGGATAATAGGGGTTTCATGACCAGCACCATCAAGTATTTCATTTACTGAAATTACTTTTCAGCTTGGCTGCCTAACATCTTCTTTCATTGAATGACAACCCTGGACCATTTAAAGCCAATATTCCTGATGACTGGTTTCTTTAAATAGCCACACTTGTTACACAACAGCACTACACACTCTTTCAATTTTTAAAAGCTTTACCATTTGAAGCAGAGGGTTTCACTGCCTCGTTCTGCCGCCTTCTGATTCCCTTTTCAATCCGGATTGTGGCCCACTGTTTGAGGGGGGGAAAGCAGAACGTGTTAGGACTCAGAGACAAAAGCAACGTGAACACAGATGTAGTTTGAAGCTCTGCCTTTGACGAGTTAATATTGCTGTTCCCTTTATGCTTTATTGGCATTTGTGTTTTATGATTTGGTTAAACAGATCCCATTAAGGATGCAAATGTGGGATTTTACACATTTTAATAATATAGCATTTCCATCCTAGACCGTAAAGATGTGGAATACTTAGGGAGCCACATCTAAGAAGATTGTGAGCCGCCCAGAGACCTTTGGGTGGTGGGCGGCATACGAGCTAAATAAATAAATAAATAAATAAATAAAGACGTCTCATACAGAATGTTGATTCTTCCATTTTAGATATGCCAAACCAGGTTCAAAGTTGCCTTTTTAGCTCATGCTTCTTGCACTTTTCTTCAGTTCTCATTTCTCAATCAAAGTACTACCAGTCAGGTATGGAACCACCAACATAAAACAAAACACATAAATAAAGAGTAAGGATTCCATGTACACAAACAACAGGGCATCTATTGTCCAGCTGACACAGGAATCAGCGGGATAGCGTGGAATCACTATGTCTCCAGTTACACACATATTGAAAACTGCACAGTTGGAGAATTTTTATATATAGCTAAGCTAATTACTGTTCCACATCAGGATCTATAATTTGGGCACTGCAAGCCGGGAGCCACATTGTAATAAATTTGATTTAGAGAAAATGGTGGCACGACTAGGGGATCGTGATCCATTAGTCAAAAATCAATGCTCAGTCAGCACATTATGCTAAAAATTAACTGACTGGAGTGGATGGTGAACGGAGTCTCAGGAGTAGGTCGTGATGCATCCACACTATGGAGAAAGTGATCAAGAAAACAAAATGTCTTCGGCAACTGCACAGCATCTGAGTTTTACAGAAATGAAACATCCAAGGACAATAGGAAAGACAAAGATTAACGACAGCTTGAAACCAGAATCTCCTCTTGCTTAAAGAAAAGGGGACAAGAAATGACTTGGGCAATATCACATATTGCAAATATGCTGCAGAGGATCCAGTGTAGTGCAGTAGATGAGAGTGCCAATGTAAAACTCAGGAGACCTGTGTTCAAAATCTCAGCTCTGCTACTGAAACTTCCTGGGGGTGAAGAACTGGTACAGTACCAGGGGGTTAGGGACCCAACCAGACCCATGATCATTGAAAATCTGTGATATGGAGATGCTGAGTCAGGTCAGGACTGGGGGGCCTCTCTGGGGGCTCCAATGGGCTTCCTGGACCCGTCGGAGGCCCCAGAAGTGGTTTCCTGCAATCCGGAAGTCACTTCCGGTTTGTCAGAAGCCACTTCTGGGGTCTTTGACAGGCCCGGGAAGCCCATCAGAGGCCCATTGGGGGCAGCCTGTCATGCCTGGGTTAAGTGCAGTAGGCCTCAAACAGGCCCAAGCAGCTTACCCCAGAGGCCCTTGCCTTTCATATACTGTGGTTCCGCAATATACTGGGACCACAGTATATGAACCTCGAAATGGCGGGGGACCACTGTAAAACAGCTCCTTGAATATCTCACAGGTCTTGATTAGGGTCACCATACTTTTGAAGCAACTTGATGACACACAATACATATTCCACAAGGAAGAATTTCTATGTACAATTTAACATAACATCTGCATGTGAATTATTAACCTGCAGACTTTTCAGCTTCTATTGTGACCTCACAGTTGGTCACAAATAATCATTTAATGTCCAATAAATATGCAAGTGGAAAAATACCCCCCCACACACAATAAAAATGTTTTATAGTCTCAGTTAACAATAAACATTAGCGTTTAAGCTATATAGCAAAGTGACACGACCAGTTCTTATTTCAATTGAATGCTATAAGAGGCTGAAGGCATGCAATGTTTAAACCAGCTGAAATCTAGGAATTTCTGCCAAGAGAAAATATTGCATTAAATCCGATGTCTTCACTTCTTATATCACAGTGCATTGTTGTTAAGCACCATTAAATCACTTTTGATTAAAGATGGGGACAAATCAGAAAAATGATGTTTCGTTTGGATTTGTGATTTGTCAAGGTCAGCAAATCACAAAAAATGAATGTATGACTTTTCTGACAAATCAAAGTATCAGTTCATAATTATTTTACATTTAAACATTGTAAAATGGCCTCCAAGGGATGTAGAAATGCCAGATTTGCAGGGATGTGTCCCCTGAATCTTCTCTATAAGTCCTGCAAGTTGGGTGAACTTTGAATTCTTGATGTCTGTGCTATGCATTCCCAATGAAGGTCCACCAGGAAAGTGGCCCCCAGGCATCTAGAAAAACCAAATCTTCAAGTAGTCTTTCCATGAGTCTCTGGTACCATCTCTTCAAGTTTGATGAAGACTGGGTTTCAGACATCCCAGTGATACACTCACAAGTGGGCTCCCTAGAAAAGTGCACTTTTGCAAAGTACTTAGGAAAACCCAATCTTCCCCAAACATGGAGGGATTGTAGAGGAGAATCAGAAAAAGTTTCTCTACAAATGTGGTGCCTTTGGGTGCCTTGAGGGCCATTTTTTAGCCCAAAGAACCAAAAATTGCTAAAAGTTCATCAATTTTTATTTGTTGGGGGTATCAATTTGTACAAATATGAAATGATAAACTAGCAATTTTAGAATTAATTTTTCAATATGCTTTTTAAAAATTTGTGCTCATCTCTATTTCTGGCTTATGGAGATCCTGGATCAATTACACAGCAGCAAAGGCACACACTTGATAGCAGGGTGGATAAAAATCAGTGATTTTTTTTTAAAAAAATGGATTTTATTTAAACTGGATTTCTTTTAATTTAAATCTTTTTTTTAAAATTTAAATGCTTTTTGAGGAAAAATCTCTCTAAAGATCGTGTTCTAGTTAAGACATTATAGTCCAAAGGTTGTTCATCACAAAATTAGGTTTTAATTATGTAGCATAAGCGGTATTAATCCATTCACAATGTCATGCTTTCCCAGAGGTGTCTGATTATTTGGCGTAATTCTTCTATGTAGAAGATACAGTATTATCAAAGATGCTTGGTTTTGGTATTTTCAAAACTGTGCATTTGGGTCTACAATGAGAACATGCCTCCTTCATAGCAAAAAACGTTATGAAATAAAAATCAGAATTGAAGAAACAACCTTAATCCCATTGTTCCTCTGCAAATCTGTGTACACAGGATCAACCCCCCTTACGTCTTAAGTGCTACATTTCAAGAAGGTCAATGAATAGAAGAATATAAGGTTCTTTGGAATGGAATAGGTCTGCACAAGGAACAAATTTTTAGGAGGGAGGGGCAAGCAGTAAAATGAAAGAAACTTTTTGAGCACAGTACTATGTAGTCTACACCTTTACGTGTGTATACCAGCCTGAGGGTTATCATTCTCACTCTCTTGAGGAGAAAAACCTGTAATGGCAGCAGGCCATAAAAGAGACCCAGTTTGGGAATATAGAGACCAGTAATGGACAAACTTTGGCCCGCTAGATGTTTTGGACCACAACTCCCAGAATTCCAAACCTGTATTGCCAATGTCAAAGGACTGTGGAAGTTGTGGTCCAAAACTTCTGGAGGACCAAAGCTTAGCCACCACTCATCTAGACTGTCAGCCTAAGTTTTTTAAAATACATTTTAACCACATCAGTTAAAAAACATGGATGTTTAAGAAAATACAAGTATACATAATGCTATATAATGCTATTGTTTTGCTTAAATAAAACTACGTATTTGTTATTATTATGTTAATGATTATTTTTCTCCTTTCAGTAAAGTACAGTTTTCCAAATATGAATAATTAACCTATTAAACCGAAGATTGTTCACCTTGCAATAATTTCAAAATTATCTATCAATGTATTTCTAATGATATATAACCACCAAATCAGTAATTTTCTGATATAACTGTAAAACTAATCTGAAAAGTTATTATTTTAAAAATGAAACCTTCATCTGGTTGTAAATATTAAGATTAAACAACTCCAGCAAAAATGAGTCTTTATGTAGAAAATCATGATTTAAATCGAGCCTTATTGACTAGTGATTTAAATCAAATCCACCCTGCTTGATAGCACCAGAAAAGATCCCTTTAACAGTTGTTGTTTCTCTTAAAGCGTCTCTTCCAGATATTCACTCCAGTCTGGTCTCCAAAAGTAGAAGTCTCACTCCACAAGCAATCCAAATAATGATTTCCATATGTGATTACTCCTCCCAGTAATTAATAAGGTCCTCTCATTGAAAACCCTACTCAAGGTTTTCTAGAGAAAAGTCATGGCTTCTTTTATTAATCGAATCCCTTTCTTCTACTTTTCAAACTGTCTCCTTCGTTTCGTAGCATTGTTTACTTTTCCAGTGAGTTGTGTCTTCTTGTGATATGGTCAAGAGCCTCAATGTACTCAATGTACTCATTGTGGCACCTATTTATTTATCTGGCAGTCCATGGTCTCCATAAAGCTATCCTCCAATACCTCACTTCAAAGGAATGATTTTTTCCCCTATCGGCTTTCTTTACCAGCCAGCTTTCACATCAGAATCAGGAATACCATAGTATGGATGCTCTTGGCCTTTGTTTGCAGTGACATATCCTTGATTTCGGAAGCTAAGCAGGGTTGGCCCTGGTTAGTACTTGGATGGGAGACCACCAGGGAATACCAGGGAGTAGGAACTGGCAAACCACTCCAGTATTCCTGCCTAGAAAACTCCATGGACGTGGGGTCACGAAGAGTCGGTCACGACTGTAACAATGCAACACACACACAACTCCTTAAATTTCCAGATATTTTCTACTTTCTTCATGGCTACTCATGATGGTTTCCTTATGATTTCTTGGCTGTAGACTCTGAACCGACAGCCGAACCAGGTAGAGAAAGTACTGTATTTAACAATTTCAGAAACAATTTCATAGCAATGGAGTGATCCTTGGGGAAGCCCTCCTCCTCCTCTCCCTTCACTTTCCTCACTGTGGACGCTACAGATTCTCCATTGTTAAACAAAGCTAAGTCTTTTATTTCCAAAGGAGCCGTCCATTGTTCAAATCAATGGCTTCTTCCTTCAGGGCCGTTTTCTCTTTAGCATTTCTGGAGAAATCATCAAATTCCCAGCAACAAGCAAGGGAGTAGAACTTGTACTGTGTTTGCTCGGTTGTTCACTTCTCTGGATCTTAACTCTAGCTCTCTCTTGCGTCTGGCCCCAAAGAGGGGGTTTTCTATATACCTTTTCATTCTTTTTCTGTAATCTCTTTGGGAACTTTCAGATCTACCCCTTGACCCATCCAAGGGTCCTCTCTGACTATCACTACCCAGTCCTCTTCATCCTTGTCTAATCACCTTGTTCCAATAACACTGCCCTGTTTCCCTCCAACTGCCCCCTTCCTTCCTGGCCCCTTGCTTTCATGTCTCCCTCTTTTCCAACCCAAATGGCACCTCCTCCTCCTCCTCCTCCTCCTCCTCCTGCATCTTTCCCCGGGGACATTCTGCTCCTTCCTTCTCCAAACTCAGTCCTTCCAACTCTTGGTTATTCACAAAATCAAAGACGGTGCCTTTGGAGTCTCTGGACAACACACTTTGCCCAGAATCACTGGGTGGTTCCTCAGTTTTACAGTGAGGAAGAGCACGCAGCAGTAGGAAAAGAGAAAGGCCCAACACAGGATGGAGTGACCTAATAAAGGAAGTCGAGATTTTTATTTTGCAAGACTTGAACGAGACTATTAGACTTCCTCTGTGTGTGTGTGTGTGTGTGTGTGTTGTGTCGTTACAGTCGTGACCGACTCTTCAGGACCCCATGTCCATGGAGTTTTCTTGGCAGGAATACTGGAGTGGTTTGCCAGTTCCTTCTCCAGGCACCTACAGCACCTGGTATTCCCTGGTGGTCTCCCATCCAAGTACTAACCAGGGCTGGCCCTGCTTAGCTTCCGAAATCAGGCAACAACGGATGTGCTTAGGGCATCTAGCAGCATTAGACTTATTACAGGTCATTAATTTGTACATTCAGTGTAAGTCTGAGGAAACGTAACTACATGCTCAGCTGTACAGCCTTAGGTTCCGGGCATTCAGGCATTACTCCGCTCAGCATTATGACTATTATAAACCTATACTTTAAGACAGAGGACTGTAAATCTCTGACTTGAAAGACTAACAGATATCAGCTTCTAATGACAAGGTTATCTCAAGAAGGTAGGGCATGGCAGATATCATCAGCTGCTAAATGCATGTCAAAATACCTATCTCATGACAAGGTCTTCCAGGCCTGACAATGCTATAAAGTGAACTACTAGAGCAGTGGTTCTCAACCTGTGGGTCCCCAGATGTTCGTGGACTGCAAATCCCCGAAGTCTTTATCACTAGCTGAGCTGGCTAAGATTTCTGGAAGTTGCAGTCCAGGAACATCTGGGGACCCACCGGTTGAGAATCACTGAACTTGAGCATGGTCCCTGTGAAACTGCATTTGAAGGATGCCAACATACTCTGCAACAGATGGAGAAGAAAGTCACTGACGTATCCTATAACCATGGTGCCTTTGGTGCAAAGGTTAAAAACACTGCATTTCAAACAGTAGACAAAAGTGGTAAAGGTAGTGCTTCATTCTGTTATGAAGCACACAGCAGATGATTGGTATGTTTTCAAAGTTCTTTGTCACCAACAAAGGGGGAGGGGGCAAGAGATTACTTGCATTAGAACTTTGTTGTAAAAATATAAAAATAACTTCAGTTCCAAAGCAGATGAACACCAGTTTTCGGTAGGAAGAAAGTAATAAAATCTATTCTTTACCTGAAGTATATAATTAAAAGCCTACTTCTGTTCAAGAAAGACACTGCATTACTTTGCAATTCTAAATGCTCTCAATTACTGGCATCTCAAAGCGAACTGCTTGTGTGATCCACCCTTCATCTTTGGAGCCTCCTCTAAGATGCTACACTCTAAGCAGCTGAGTGTCCTTGCCTCCAGTGTCCCCAAAAATAAGATTCATTAATAGCCAAATGTAACTCTAAAATAACCATTGAGTCCATAACTGCTCTCCCAGCTATGAAATGGAAGAAGGATGATTTAAGAGGACATTGATTTAACCTTGAATCGTCAACCAGAGGATCATATGTCAGACTCTCAGGAGATTAAAGAACAACTAACAACGGACAATGTGGTTTCAAAAACAGTGTTATCCACTGAATTTGCCATCCTAAGACCTTCTTGAAACCACCAGACTCATTGCTCCCCAACAGCCATATTACTGGAACAGACATCTTGTTGAAATCTTGTCATTCGCATTCCCTGCTAAGGCTTTCTGCTGTGGACATTTCTTCACCTTAAGTTTGCAATAATAACAATAATAACAGCCCACCAAGTTAATCTTGACTTATGATAATCCTCCCAAATCTTAAATATTGAAGCTGGTCCCTCCTCCTAGTGGTGCATGCACTGTGATACAGCAGCTCACCTAAGGCTGCACAGGTGGCAAGGTATATAACTCTAGCAATCACACCTCTTCTGGGAGATCTAGCGGGACCAGTCCCCTGGAAGTCACAATGGGGATTCACACGCCCAACCCCTAGCTCCAAAACCAGGGACTTCTAGTCAATGAACTACCATATATACTCGAGTATAAGTCGACCCGAGTATAAGTCGAGGCCCTCAATTTAACCTCCAAAAACTGGGGAAACGTATTGACTCAAGTATAAGTCTAGGGTGGGAAATGCAGCAGGGCCTGGCAGTTCCTCCTTTGTGAGCTGAGGGAGTGGTGTGTGATGTTTAAAATGACTTTTAGCCACGAATGCAAGTGCTTGGGTCAGTGGCTAAAAGTCATGTTAAACATCGCACGCTGCTCCCCTGTGATGCAGAGGGGGATCATGAGAAGCAGCACACAATGTTTAAAGTGACTTTTAGCCACTGACCCAAGCACTTGCCTCGGTGGCTAAAATTACTGACCCGCATATAAGTCGAGGGCCCCTTTTTTCAGCCCAAAATTAGGGCTGAAAAACTAGGCTTAGATTTGAGTATATACAGTATATCCTCTTGGTTTTCTTGGGTGCCCTCAAGCTGCCTCTGACATATATAGCAACGTTAGGAATGAGCAACCTCCAAAGGGAGTTGTGGTAAGACAGGGGTGGCTAGACTGTTCTCACCAATATATATTATAAATGCCATTTAGAAGCAATAACATTAGGGCAGGGGCCATGTGGCCCGCCAAATCTTGCTCAGCCACAATGCACAAGGAGCCATGGCTTGCACAACTGGTGGCGATGACTGGCAGAGTCGAAAAATCTGAAATGTCACAGGGCATTCAAAGGATCTAACGTGCATTATCTAGTAAAGTTATATGAAAGGCATGAAACAATCGGATCCCCATTGAGATACATGACTTGCCAAACGCCACTTAAGACATGTGTGGCAAAGGTGAGAAAGTTGCATTAGGAATTTCACGTGTCTAAAAAATAAACATATAAATAACCCAACCGCAGTATTTCATATCAGAGGTTCATTTTCTCAGCACTGTCTCTAGCCAAGTAGTATCTATTCTAACGGTCATGTCTTGGACTTGTAATCTTTTCCAGCACCTGCCACTTTCTCTCTCTCTCTCTTTTTTTTTTTTTAACCCAAGAGGCCATGTCCTGTGCCACAGTCCTTCTGCTTGCAAAATATAAGCTTCACTGCTAAGGTATGACCTTCGGCATCAATCAAATCCACTACTCTGCACCGGTACTCGTTTGCAGGGCTTTGTAAACAAGCCCAACAAGAATCCTAGCTTGGTGGATGGGTCCAATAGGTTGGGAAAGGGTCAGTACACTATGCATGGAAAAGACAGCTTTGCTAATTTAATAGCTTATCATAGAATCATAGTTGGAAAAGACCTCAAGGGCCATCTAGTCCAACCCCCTGCCACGCAGGAACCCCCATCACAGTATTTCCGATAGATGGCCAACCAGCCTCTGCTTAAAAACCTCCAAAGAAGGAAGCTCCACCACCCACCGTAGCAGCATATTCCATTGTCGAACAGCTCTGTCATGAAATTCTTCCTAATGTTTAAATTGAATTTCTTTTCCTGTAGTTAGAGACCACTGCCCTGTGTCCGTCTCTAAAACCATGGAAAATAAACCAGTCCCTTCTTCAATGTGACATCCTTTCAAATAATTAAACACAGCTATCATATCCCCTCTTAGTCTTCATTTTGTAAGGCTAAACATTACCTAAGCCGCTCCTAAACTTGTTTGGTGGCAGAACTTTTCTCTGTGTTCGTACCCTGCATACTTGCCTACAAAGTCCATGAGCTGACTTGCACACAACCCCAAGTCACCTAGGATGAAAAGCACGAGGCAAGTGTTTAGGCAAAGCTGAATCAACTACTTCTACGAGCTACAGAGAACATTCTGATCTCGCATTAGGGCTAAAACCCATCTTTTCACAAAACCTATCCCTAAGTAAAATTCCAGCTGGTTGGATAGCTTAGTGATTTAGGAATCAAGCGGAGGGGCTAGAGCAGTGATGGCGAACCTTTTAGAGACCAAGTGCCCAAACTGCAATTCGAAACCCACTAATTTTTTTTTATTTTTTTGCAAAGTGCCAACACAGCAATTTAACCTGTATACAGGTGGTTGTGAAGAGGTGATGTCGGGTGCCCACAGAAAAGGCTCCGAGTGCCACCTTTGGCACCCGTGCCATAGGTTTGCCAACACTGGGCTAGAGACTGGGAGTTCAATTCCCCGCTGTTCTGTGAGTGCAGCCAGCCTATGTGGCCTTGGGAAAGCTACACAGTCCTAGGGCATTCCCAGAAGCAGGAAAGGGTAAACCACTTCTGATTATTCTCCACCTAAAAACTCCTGAAAAGGAATCACCATAAGTCAAATTTGGGTGGCACACAAGAAAAACAAATAATAAAATGCTTAGTTGAGGCCGTTTATTTGTGGCCTGAGTTTGCAGTTTCATGTTATTTGAGACACTCTTCCCTTTTAAAGGACATTTGGCCCCTGGAGAAAAGGAGATGTAAGAACAGAAAAGGGGACAGAACATGCAATAATGCAGTAAAGTTGCCTCCCAGATGCTCTGTGCCATGGATTATTATTTAATTATTTCTTACCAGCATTTCTCTGCCACCTAGGGGGAAGAGCCTTCCCAAGGCAGCTCAGGTGCCTAATTAGAAATACGGATTTAAAATGTTCTTGCTATAATTATAATCCTAAAACAGCTCTCTAGAGACATGGTAAAGCCCAGCCCAGCAACTTAGAAAAATCAGATTTTAAAACATTTAAAAGAGAACTTGGCAACAGACCTGAACTCTTCAGTTCTTACCTGTCTTGCCCAACAACTGAAGTGGAAAGCAGGTGGGAACTAACTGATCTTAAAAGGATCTAGTAAAACTGGCAAAAATCGAGGCAAAAATATATCTATTTAGCTGCTTCTATACCACCCATCTGACCAGAGGTGTGGTGGCTCAGTGGACTAAGGCTCTGAAAGCTGTTGGCTGCAAAGTTGGCAGCTCGGCGGTTTGAATCCCGGGTGCCACTAATAACCCCAGCTCCTGCCAACCTAGTACAGTGGTACCTTGTATAAAGGAATTAATTCGTTCCAAATGAAATTATGTTAAGCAAATTTTCCTTTATACAAATTTCCCACAGGAATGCATTGAAAACAGAGTAATCCCTAATCATGACCATTTAAGCAAATTTACCCTATCTCCGGAATTTTTGATGTTGTACAGATTTTATGTCATACAAACCGTTTGTTATATGAGGGTCCAGTGTAGTTCGAAAGCACGTAAATGCAAGTACAGTAGATAAATAGGTACCGCTGTAAAAAGCGGGAAAGTAAAACAGTGTTTCCTTGCAGCCATACCGGCCACGTGGCCATGGACTTACACAACACTGGCTCTTTCGGCTTGAATACAGAGATGAGCACCACCCCTAGAGTCTTTTACCACCCATCTGACAACAAGATCACACTGGGTGGTTTACAAACAAATCATCCTTTAGAATTTATTTATTATTTATGTAGTTAATTATTTAGCTGTTTATTTATTTATTTCAGAGGGCATTCCACTACCCTGGGGACATTACCTATTTTGATTCAAACAAAATAGCTGAATTAGATGGTGGGGGTGGGGTTGTTTACGTGTCCTCGTGTCTTTTCCAATTTCAATGCTAATTAATAACCTAAACAAAGGATTCTACCATTAAGAGCTCTGCTCTGCTGAAGCACACTCAAGGCCCCCTGGCTTCTTTTACTGGGTCCTTCCACCTCTTCTTAGATTCTCTCTCTTTTCTTACTGCCTTCCACTTGCATTATTGCTTTTCTCCCACTGAGTCTCATCTTCTCATGATATGTCTGTCCAAAGTCCAACCATTATTTTAGCTTCTAGTGGGAGTACAGGCTGGATTTGATCTTGAACCCCTTTATGGGAGGTCGTCCTTTGGAACAGAGCGTCTTTTCAGGTTTATGTTACAGTCACCATTCAGGCCGGCTTTCCTGGGTGAGAAGCGACCCCAAAAGCAACTTGGAAATATTAAATAAAAATAAAATAGCAGTGACGACGTCATATACAAGAGCACAACTGACACAAAACATCCCTGGAACAAGGCAGCAGAGGGAGGACTTTTTGTGCCTGCAAGACACCCCAGCTCCCCCGCAACCCCACGATGATCCATTTGGTCCACGGTCAGAAACGCAACAGGGCAGGTTGTCCGAATTCAAGCCAGCTCTACCAACGGACGTCGGCCTGCGCCGCCGCCGGATTCGAGCCAGGCTTGCCAAGAAAAGCGGGGAGGAGAATTCCTGGAGGACGCCCATTGTTCCTTTCCAGGCTGCCGACCCTTACCGGCTCTTTCCCTTTCTCATCACCGCCCCACACCTCCGAGCCTCCACTCCATTTGCCACCCAACAACAACACCGGAGCACCGGGTCACGCCTTCCTCCACGTTGACTCAGCTGTTATTAACGGTGCCAAAAGGCGCAGACCAGCGCGCCCCGCCGATAAAAGAGGCCGGAGAGGGAGGGGGGTGGACGAATCAGGCGAAAGACCCCTGCCCGCCCATCTACCCCACACTCCGTTAAACACACTCACTCACTCACACACACACATACACACACATTCAGCCTTGGAATCTTCGAGGGCAGCCCGACCACCACCACTGGAGGGGTCCCTGCTCTCCCAGCCCCCCGGGACCCACTCACCTCCCAGGTCTTCACCAACGCTTTGAGGTACAGCTCCGAGATGCCCAAGGAGACGCCGAAAAGGGACGGCAGCACGATCAGCAGGAAGACCAGGGAGAACCAAACGCCCAGGAGGTGGGCGGCCAGCGTCAAGAGCTTCTCCATCTCCGCAGAGGCGGCGGCGGCGGGGGGGCAACCGAGGCCCCTCGGCTGGCTAGCTGCCTGGCCCCGTCCCTCCTTCCCAAGGGCGCAAACGGCGTCTTCGGACGGCCCCACGGCGCCCGGCGCGTCCCGGCGAAGAAGAGAAGGCGGCGGCAGTCGCGGTCGCGGCGTACCAAACACCGCCTCTCCAAACGCAGCAGCGTCCCCGCTGGCTGGCTTTCTTCTCGCCCGGCTCGTTGGCCGCTCCACCCCTTTAACTCCTCCTTCCCCTCGGTGCTGAAGCCAGAAGCCCAAGGGGCTCCCCGTTCAGACGAACGCGCGTCTAACGCGCGTCACGGGCGGAAGGGAGGCACAAACGGGAGGATTTTTTTGGGGGGGGGTGCTTGGCGGCGGCCCTACACAAGACTCAAGGCTTCCCGGCCCGTGTTGGCCTCTTTCTCCTCCACCGCTACGGGGGTCTCCTTTGTTAAAATCCCGAGGGGCTGATTGCTGCGCCTCCAGAGCGCATCTCCAGGTCCCGAGCAAGGCCAGGCGCGGGAGGACGATCTTGGAACGACCGCGAGCCCTTCCTTCCTATTATTCGCTCACCGAATGGATTTATGATCTCAAGATGACTTGACAAGATGTGCGGTGAAGATATGCGTGGGATTGGGAGGTGGAGCGGGTGTTGATTCCTGTAAACGACGACCAAGGCCGCCGCAAAACAATCGTCTCCATTCTGTAAACAGAAGCCATTGCAAATGATTGAATGAATGTGATGACACTGATGACTCAGCACCACACAAGACGGGCGATGCCCTATACCAGTGGTGGCAAACCAGATGTTTTGGACCACAACTCTTTGTCATTGCTGGCAATACAGGTTTGGAATTCTGAGAGTTGTGGTCCAAAACATCTGGAGTGCTGAAGGTTCACCACCACTGACCTAGAACTAGCTCTGTCCCCTAACATGTTACTGAAGAATCAACAATCTCACATGCAAAGCTGTTGCCCGTCATGTGCCATCTTGTAGCCCACGACTTATTTGTTTGTTTGTTTGTTTGTTTTTGTTCTATTTCTATACCACCCATCTTCCGGCAGAAACTCTGGGCGGTTTACAACAAGTTAAAAACAACAATATAAACCAAGAAGACAGGGGAAACCCTCAGCAAGAGGCATCAAGGGGCAAGAAAAAAATTAAATTAAAGGTCGCCTTTAATGGCTTTAACTACTTAATGGAGACCCATGAATGAACAGTGCCCAAATGTCCTCTCCTCAACAGGCCTGTATGTACCTTGTTTTACAGGTGTAACTGTTCACTCCTACTACCATAGATGCAGCTACAAATTCAGTCGCTTGGATAGAGGGATACAGGTCCTGTCAATCTGGTGACATCAGAGCAACCTCCAACCTGATCCTGACATCAGTGGGCAAGTTAATGCACATTCCATAACTAGATTTGGAACACAAGGTGAATCCAGTCTATTAGTAGCTCGCAATATTTTGTTGATACAGTGGTTTCTAATGTTCCAATGTACAGTATTTCTAGGCCTAAAAGTGTTATGTTTGCAGTAATTTAGGCATAAGCTCCACTTAAAACAACTGGATGTACTTCCAAATAAACATTTATAGCATGGCATGATGAAGTAATCTGGATAGCAGTTAAGATGAAAAGATAATTTGGTGAAGGAAAACAATGGTACACCATGATGATAATTACATTTCTCCCTTTATTGTTGGAGTTAGGGGTACAACACCCTGCCCCATAATTCACAATCCATGCACACCTCTTATGCTCCCCACAATGTAACTAAAGCTTATATCAGAGTGGGAAACAGAGGCATTTTCTTCCTCCCCACCACCACCAATGGGGCAGCTTTTTGCTGTGACCTCCCCCTACCTATGTCATCCCTATGACATGCTCCAGCATTCTTCCAGGCCACCACATGGAGCTGCCATGCCAGGAGCTAAAATCTGATTGGGGGCTGCTAACACGAGAGGCCTTGGTACATCCCAGCTTTCTCATGCCACATATTGGAACCAAACAGTAGTAGAATGTTTAATGAAGATTTATTTATTGAATGTTTATTGATGGGTGAGAAACCCAATTTATAACCAAAACCATGCGGCCAGAACCTGTGAAATTCAAGGGAGACATGTATCATTCGGGGTGACTGAATAATGTGTCATGGTCTCAGAAGGCCAGAGCTGTTAGCAAAACTGCCATAAATAATGCTAAAGTTCATTATCTGCCTTCTCGCAGAAGAATAAGTGGCTTTTGGGTGAGTGGGTGGAATTGCTGACTTCAGAGAAGTTACTACAGTACTTCTGCACCTTGGACTCTCTTTTAATCAATGCCCCACCTCTTGTTAGCACCTCAGATTCTTCCATGGCAGTAGGCCTGTGGGGAAGCAAGACAACTCCTGGGAAACCACAGAATTACACTGTGGACTTCCAGCTCTCCTGTACACACTTAACTAAGCATGAGGCTTGCTGAAATAAGTGAGACTTTCTATAAAATACTGTAGTGTTGCTACCCCAAATAATATAGTCCTAGAATATCATCCAATATCCCATTTGCTTTCTTACAGGCAATATGAACATTGACAGTGTTCTACCATTATGGTTGCATCAACCAAGTTTCAAAGTGAACATTTTGGTGAAAAAAATCTACGCCAATATATTTGGAATATATTCTAGCACTCCAAAAAAAAAAGGTACATCTCCTGACTGTGAAGATTCTCAGTCATCCAGGTGAGTTTATGTGGAAGTTGAGTCATGGCTACTGGACTTCTTTTTCTTGAGAGATAGAAACGTTTCGCTGTTCATCCAAACAGCTTCATCGGTCTAAGAGAAGTCCAGTAGCCATGACTCAACTTCCAGATACATCTCCTGACAAGCTTCTCTACCTTACACATGCTCAACTTGTATTAGTTAATGCAACCATATGAAAAAAGAGTAGCTGGAGGGGGGGTGTTATCATTCTTGTCATTAGCAACCTCAGGATATCAACTTGATGAGAAAAAAATAACCCTTTCCTGAGACACCTTTGCCCTCTGGGAACTATTTTGTTTTGCCACACTATGCCCTAATTTAGTATCCTCTTGCTGAGTATAGCCATGAGTCACAACAACCAAATGCTGTGTCACACCCATTTATTTTCAAAAGATTCAAGGGTTTCCACAATCTACACGGTTAAAGCTCTAACATAGATTGTGAAGCACATTCTGATTATCTTCCGAAATTATTTGGTCTACTTCAAGCAACCAACCTGTATTTGCCATACAATGTTTAATTTTTGGAATCCATCTGAGTGACATTTCTCACTCCATACATGATAAAAGGACTTTGCTGCAAAATCTTGCATCACTTTATTTGCCTCACCTATTGTTACTGTGATCTTTAGTGTCTCCTCTTTAGGCCATTGTTTTATAATGCCATTTTGATGACTCATCTGGAAGTTGAGTCATGGCAACTGAACCACTTTTTCTTGAGATACTGAAACATTTTGCTGCTCATCCAAACAGCTTCATCAGTTGAAAAAGAAATCCAGTTGCCATGACTCAGCTTCCAGATAAACTCACCTGAATGACTGAGTATCTTAACAGACATTTTGATAACTTATTCCTAATGGAGTGTTGTTAGATTCAGTCTCAGCAGCTTCAGAGAGTTCTATTGAAATTCCATCTCTCCTGGTAGTTTATTTCTTCCAAATGCTTTGAAAGCAGCTTTCAAATTGCTTTCTAAAACTGCAGGTCCTTCAGCAAGAGTCTTCATGGAAGGTATCTGCCATGCATGCTTTTATGTACAGTTCAGTGGACAGTGGACCCTTGTATAACAAACAGCTTGTATAACATAAAATTTGTACAACATAAAAATTCCACAGATAGGGGAAATTTGCTTAACATAATCGCCTATGGGGAGAATCCGTACAACATAAAAATGGGACTACTCCATTTTCAATGCATTCCATTGGGAATTTGTATAAAGGAATATTTGCTTAACATAATTTCATTTGGAACGAATTAATTCCTTTATACAAGGTACCACTGTATTGTTTCCATCTTCTCTTTAGCTTACTCAATATATACCCTGGTAGATCTTTCAGCATCCTGAATCTTGGTTTAAATTTCCCTTTGTTTTCTTTTTTGGATCTTATAGAAGTGCTCTTATATTTCTTTGTCGTTGTTCTTATCTTTTCAGCTATCACTGTAATATTTTTCTTTGTTCTTATGTGTCAGTTCACTGCAAAGTTACATTTAGGATTCTGGCCTTATTTCCATCATGTTTTACTTTTACTCCTGAGCTGACATATCTAGGCTTTTCTTATTCTTTTGCCTATACAAATAACATTTTTGCATTCTTCCTTGATAATATCCCGGGTTTCATTCCACCATTTTTCTGGCACTAGGATCCTCTCCCAGTATCACTTTCCACTACCTTAGCTGCCCTTCAAGAGTGTTGCAGTTCTAATCAACAATGGAGCTATCATTTTTCTTCTTCTAATGGAACCACTAATTTCTGAAGAGAATAAATGTCTCTTAATATTGTATATCACTTCTAAGCCTTTTATCTTGGGTGAACTCTGTTATGAATTTACAATTTCCTGAGATGTCTATAGGCATTGCAAAGGAAAACAAATGAGATATTGGCTGCTCATTATAGGATCAAGTTCTTCATGGCAGCAGCATTGTTTTATTCACTGCTGTTCAGAAACAGGTTTTGTTGATTTCAATAAGACTCACTCTTAGGTAAGTGCTTAATGGCAATTTCACAATCTCCACTATACATTAGAATGAATAAGGACAACAAAACTACCCTCCTTTCTATCTGGGATATATGGGTGTGTTTGTGAAGGAAATGGATATGCTATATGTATGTATGTATGTATGTATGTATGTATGAATGAATGAATGAATGAATGGGTGTAACACTATTTGCTGCTGCCAGGTGGATGACAACTTTAAAAAAAACTTTACAGTGACATGTCATAACCTTTTCCCTATTTTCATTTCACAAACATTTACAATAACCATATATATCAGTTTAGAAAACCTCCCAGTCACAGGGGAATGCACACAGTAATGGGCAGGTAGGTACCCATGATACAAAGCCTCTACATGTTTCTGCATTGGAAGAGTGCAAACCTACAGACATTTCAGGATTGGTCCTTGTCTACAAGAGAGAAGCAGTTCTGTAACTCCTATTTAACAACAACAACAACAACAACAACAACAACAACAACAACAACAACAA
>JAHTLZ010000330.1:9342253-9362042 GCA_023846285.1 Phrynocephalus versicolor | reverse complement strand
AACAACAACAACAACAACAACAACAACAACAACAACAACAACAACAACAACCTTTATTGTCATTGTACATCCAATGAAGACCAAACCACCCTCATTCTTTATTTTTTTACTTACTGGAAAGTAATGGGAACTCTGGGCAGTGAACAGATTAGTAAATAAATACAAAGTACACAAAAAAGAAAAGAAACAAATTAAAAATGCCAGAAGGAAGAGATATAAATAAAACGACAATAAATGACTCCAGCAAAGCAAGGGGGCAGGCAAAACAGCGGAGCAAACGTTTATTTTATTATATTTTATCATTACCCATGGATAACTGGCGATAACTACCGTTTAGGGGGAAATCCATTCTTTGCCCAGCTCCTGTAGGGACTGAGGATCAATTCAGGAAAACATGAGGGGTTTTGTAGAGGGTGGCACACCTGCTGCTATTTGGAAACGTGGACCCTGCAAGTGGGATTACAATGCCCTTTCAGTCCCATGCCAGCCAGGCGTGCCCTGCCCTGCTGCGGCGCTTCTATGGAAAACTCCAAAGTTAGGAAGGGGAAGGTTCAAAATAGGGCAACAATAACCCGCAGCTTTCGGACGAGAACCCGGCCAGGCAGGATCTCACACCACCGCAATACAGTGGACCCTTGTATAACAAACGGTTTGTATAACTTATAGACCACAAGTAAGCTGCTAGTCTCACAACAACATATCCACAATAAAGCAGCTGAAGCTGTTAAAAATAAATACAGTGGTACCTTGTACAAATGAATAAATTCGTACCAATTGAAATTATGTTAAGAAAATTTTCCTTTATAAAAATTTCCCATAGGAATGCACTGAAAACAGAGTGATCCTACTTTTTAATGTTGTACAGATTTGCCCCATAGGCGATTCTGTTAAGCAAATTTCCCCTATCTCCGGAATTTTTTATGTTGTACAAATTTTATAATTTGTAATTTCTTTATACAAGGTACCACTGTAACCGTAGTTAGCGGCACGGCTTCATATCTTCTCGGTCTCTTGGAGAACAAATCAACCCGAGTCTCTTGCAGCGCCCCGAACGGCTTTAAGCCGGTGCAAACGCTTGTCCGCTGGAACTCCGTTTCCCCTTGTCGACGAAAAGTAACGCCGTTACCCAGCCCACGGGAACGACGAGGCGGCGTTCCTTCTCCTTCCCGCGGGGTAGGGGTGTGTGGACCCGAGGGTGGCGTGCGCTGCTGCCATGCTCCCTTCGGGCGCTAGGGGCCTCTCTCCCGTCTCACTCGCGGCCGGCCGGGGCGCCGCCATTGCCGCCTCCGCCCGCTGGCTTCCTTCTCCGGCGGTCCCGGCTCGGCCTTGGCGGGAGCGGCTGGCCTGGCGACGGGACGGGAGGCGGATGGAGGGCGAGAGCACCACGGCCCTCCTGCCGGGCTTCGTCTTCGGCGCCCTGGCTTTCCACCACCTCAGCACCGACTCGGACGCTGTACGTAAGAGACGGCCCCTTCGTTACTCCTCCTCCTCCTCCTCCTCCTCCCGGACAGGGTGCACACGTGCAAGCAGACACGCGTCCTCTAGAGGGGAGCGGGCAAGCGCTTTCCTCTCTGGGCGGGCGGGCGGGGCTCCGTTTGCTTCCATCCGCCGCCCTAGCCCCGATTGTGTTTTGAGGGACCGACCCGGGCATAGAGTGAGAGCCCCTGAACATGTGCAGAGTCCCTTTTCCCTTCCAGGAAGGGAAATCACTAGATTTCTCCCAGCCTGGTTGCCACTTGCTACTTGTCGTTTCAGTTTCCTTGCATCGTTCTGTCTCTCCCAGTTCACATATAAGTTTCCAGTTGCATACAATAAAACAGTTCTGCAACACAGAAGGATATATTCAAGTTTTAACGTAGCAACAGTTAGATTTAAGCGTGAACAACTGCGGGAGAAGGATGTTGCAGTGTGTCATATATGTATTATATGTTACAGAGAGAATATCCTTTCCTCCACCACCATCCCCAGCTTTCAGGTCAAAACCATTCCTTAATATCAACTTCCTTTAGTAAGTGACCCAAGATCGCTTCCAGCATCAGAAAACTTCTCAGTTACCAACCTTGTGGGGGATCTGCACTCCTACACATTTCACCTCTGAATGAAATTTTTATCCTAAATGTAAAATACAAATATCCTCACTCACTCGGCAGTGTAATCCTCCCCATCTGAATACTTGTGTACTACGCAGCACATACAAAATCCACTCTCTGCGCTCCAAACAATCTGCTGCCCCTTCTCAAATGAGATTAAGATTGTATCCATCCTCACTCTCAAAATATAATTTCCTGATGGACCTATCAGAAGCAAATTGGTCATCGTACTGCCACAAAAATCTGTGTATGTTTGCAGGCATGAAAGATGCCTGGGTGCAGCCTCCCACACATCAGAGACTTCAGTTTCAGCCTTGCAACATGCTTAATATGTTCTAAACCATTTTCAATCCATTTGCATAAAATAATATGTTTGTATTTTTGCAAAACAGAAATTTCATTGTAACATCTCCATATGAAGGACAGTGGAGGTTCTCATGCCTCCTGTCTGTTCTTAACTTATCTGCATGTTGAGCAATTAGTATCTGAGCAAACCAGGGTGCCTTTAAGATTGAAAATTCCCAGTTATATTTTTTAAAATTAAACCCAGAGAATCAAAACAGTAGTACAGTATATAAACCACCAAACTAAATTAATACTTGATAATTGCCTGTGCCTCATATATGAGTAACAGTAGGCGATATTACCACATGGGTGGATAGATAAACATAGTAATTATACGGTAATTTTCCTTTTGCAATTGGAAATATGATTATTGGATTTGTTTAATATATACTGAGCAATCACACCTCCAAGATCTGCCAGGCCCCATCGCTGTTGGTCTTCAAAACACACCTGAAGACCTGGTTGTTTAGAATTGCTTTCCCTGGCTATTAACAACTACTATCCATCCTGACTTGCTCTTAACTTACTCTCAATTGTTGACTTTATGAGTGGTTATTGATTAAATTATGTTTTAGTATGTACTATTAAGTTGTATTACTTTCAATTTGCCATATTTTTATTGTATATTGGGAGTTTTATGTTGAGCTGTTGTATACTGCCCAGAGTGGCCTCCTCACCAGACGGGTGGTACATAAATCAAATAGACAAACAAACAAACAAACAAACAAACAAACTTCTTTTCTCATTCTAGGGAAAATCAGGTTTTCAGGAATTACTACTAATAGTGTTGAACCAAAAATAGGATGCCCAATAGTGCTGGAGGATGAAGACTTTATATGGAAATCTGTTATTTATTTATTTATTTGATTTTTATACCACCCATCTAGCCCCAGGGCTATTCTGGGTGGTTTACAACAAAGAGTACCAAAATAACAAAGTAACTTATTTAAAAAAACACAAACAACATAATATAAACAAAATATACATAAATCAATAACAATAAACTAAAATAAAGCTAAAATGAAAGTGAAAATAGCCAGGAAATTGCTAATTAAAACAGGAGAAAATAGATAAGCGTTAAAAAGAGGAATAGTGTCTTATTGGAACTTATTGGAACTTATGCCACTTCCATTTTACAGAAAGAAATCAAATCAAAACAAAAAAGACAAAATATGTGGCACCTTAAAGACTAAGATAAGATAAGATAAGATAAGATAAGATAAATCTTTATTGATCCCACGTCTGGGGAAATTTACTTGTTACACAGCTCCCAATATAAAAAAACAAGTAAAGATAGCTAGGTGCACAAAAAAGTGTAAAGTGTGTGTGAGAGAAAACAAAATAGCTAACAGAGATTAAATAAAATAAGAAACTCAATATACAAGTATTACACTAAACATATTTTAATGTACACGTCCACTTATTCAGACATAAAGTAGCAGAATGAAGTGTACAATTAATATACAATGGAATATAAGTTACATACCAAATGTTAATGTTGGATGGGGTTATTTTGTTTTGATTTGATTTTTGCCTGGAATTCTTTCACAAACTAACACGGCTACCTCTCACAAAATTCCATGTTACAGTGACCCTGATAGGGGTTTTAATATATGCATGATGTTGCCATAGTTAGCCTTGAGTGAGTTCCCACGGCAAAATGGAGACTTGCATCCAGAGATCTTGGGTCCTCATCGGAACCTCTTATCTACTCTCTCACGGCTGGCTGCTATATATAAATGACATACTGTATTTAAAATTCAGTCTCCAATGACAATTTTTTTAAAATTTATATTTAATTTTTGGTAAACAAATATGTTGGCTTTCTGCAAGTTATTACTGCAGTAAAAGTGTTCTGCTTATATACCGCCCCATACCACTTCAAGTAGTCTCTGGGCGGTTTACAGTTTTAATTATAGTATAGAGGCTACACACTGTCCCACCCCCCGCAAGCTGGGTACTCATTTTACCGACCTCGGAAGGATGGAAGGCTGAGTCAGCCATGAGCCGGCTATCTGGGATTGAACCCCAGGTAAACACAGTTTTAGGTGCAGTATAGGCATTTATCCACTGCACCATGAGGCTCTACTGTACTGTTGGATATACAGTATTTTGCATATTTTCAAGTTGTCTGTCTTATCAACTTGAATTAGCAAGTCTGAGACTTTCGAGCACCAATATTGATATGTTTCCTCTCTGCTTTCAAAGGAAGGATTTCTCCTTGGGGATGTAAAGGGCGAAGCTAAAAATAGCATTACAGATTCTCAGATGGATGATGTTGAAGTTGTTTACACAATTGGTAAGTCAATTAAATGAGTTTGTCATTTTCATAAGGAATATAAAGAGGAGTTTTTAGTGATCGTCTTTACCACTTTTGCCAGACTATCTGTGTATTTTCTCTGAGGAAAAATACACAGAAGTATGTCTGTCTCAAGGATTCGGGACATTATAATATTGTTTCATTTCAGATATACAGAAAAACATTCCATGTTACCAACCCTTCAGGTGAGTATGATATTTTACTTTAAGAATAATTAATGTTTTGTCTACATTTTTATCAGTTTTGAGATAATATTGGTTAAGGACTCAGCACACACAAACATACACACTTTCTTGAAAACTTGAGGCACTAGCTGGGATTATAGTAATAATTTCAGAAGAGGAAGCCATAGTCTGTTAGCGTATCAGGCAAAAACAGAAGAAAAATAAAGACAAAAATATTGTGGCACCTTAAAGACATAACTGCTATATTACTTGATATGCCAGTTTAGATAATATAATTTTGCAGCACATTCCCTACAGGTGGGTCTGCCTCAGTGTCTAACTCGACTGGATATGAAATTTCTGTGCATTATGGAGTTCAGACAATATACAAATGTCATGATAGTAAACATAACAGCATAATCCTGTATGAAATAAACTTCTGCTAAATATGCATGTTACTGCACTTTACTTCAATGCATATTTAAGATTACATCTTAACCGTTATGCAAAAATCTGCTCTGCATCTTCCAAAATCTATAATATTAGATAATATTATAATATTAGTGCACTTAACAGTCATTATTCATCTCTTTGCCGTAATGCAAAGAGATAAAAGCCAATGAACCAAACTTAGTGGAGCACAATATAATTCTTCTTATCATAATCCTTCTTGTCTGCTCTCCCAGTTCACAGGGGGATTTCTGAATTCTGATTAAAATCACTAATATTATTTGTATTTTGTATATGAAACAAAATACTCGTAAAAGCTGTTGTAGATAAAGTAAGCATTTTAGGGCAATTCCACCCTAGACATAAATTTTATTTATTTATTTATTTATTTATTTATTTATTTATTTATTTATTTATCACCTATCTTCCTGAAAGAACTCCTGGTGGTTAACAGCATCTATCTATCTATCTATCTATCTATCCACAAATCAATTAAGGTAATAGCAACAAAACAAATAAAATGCTTGACACGATGGTGGCAGGGGATACCCCTTGTGGTTGCCAAATGCCTTTCTAAAAAGAAAGGTCTTGAGTGTATTTTTGAAGGCTGGTAGTGACTGTACTAAGCAAATCTCACCTGGGAGGTTATTTATTTCAGTTCCTCTATTGTTGTCTGATTTATCTATCTCTCTCCTAAGCTTTTACAACTCCGCTGGAGTATTGAATGAGCCAGTGCTGAAGAAAATATTGTCAGGATGTAAAAAGGTATTTTACATTCAAACTTAGCCTTTCCTAGATTGGTTTGAGGAAATATATGAGTATAGGCAGCTAATATAATTTTATATAACCATTATTTGACTAACCACAACTTAGGCATACTGATTTATAAGTAAGTGACAGTGAGATGGGTCTTACTTCCAGATATATATGTCTAGAATTTAGTATAGGTAGATTATGAAAAAGCAGGGAGTATTCTGTTGGAATTTAGTGAGGGCTTCTACTTGATCCAAAATGTGTATGTGAGGTTTATACTATGATGAAGCGTATTTAACTGCTCCCGAGTTTCAAATGAATGCTCTGTATTTTAAATATATGGCAGCTTTTGTAAATGACCCTCAAAAATGTATTCCCCTCCATTCTCTGTTGCTGTTCTTTTTGCCTTCACTTACTTAGAATTAGAAAAATGTATACCAGAAAAAAAATCGGTATTGTACTTTGTTTTTGTATTATGTTGTTCAAAACTGCAGCTTCTTAAAATTAAACGGAATAGCTATGGTCCAAAGAAAGAAACGATGGGGCAAATTATGTGATCCATCAAAGAAAAAGGGCTTCAGAGGGGGTGTTTTTAACTGTAACCAATGTCCCCTATAATTTTCAGCCTCACTGTGCGGGGTTGTCCCATGGGCACACTCTCCCCCCCCGGTAGGTTCTGTCACAACCAGAACAAAAATGGTTGTAGTGAGTGTGCACGTGCTTGTGAGGGAACCCTGAGTGTATTCCATTTAGCAACTGCTTTTGAAACAAAAGCAAACAGAAATGCATGGATACAGGAAGATGAGTCAGTTGAGAGGTTGTGACCTTACTTGCAAAATACTGCCATTGAGATACACGAGCACACGCTGGTACCTGTTATTCTGGCGATATGATTTCTTCATTCCAGCAGCTCGTTGAATGAAATGTTATAGATTCTTCATAATGTTCTCTCTTGATTCGAATTAGTAAACATTAGTAAACTTAAGATTATTTGGAAGAGGTAGATCTCTCATGAGTAGAAATTTTATGATTTGGTAAGAGTTGTTAATATTTGTATGAAGCAAACTGCACCTAATTTTCAGATTGATTTTTCATTTCTAGACTGTGGTAGGCTGGTACAAACTCAGGCGTAACACTGACCAGATCATGACGTTCAGGGAGCAACTCCTTCATAGACATCTACAGTCGTATTTCTCAAATCAGGGCCTTGTTTTTCTGTTGATTACCTCCAGTGTGACCTCTTCAAGTTCTTCTACTTACAAACTTGAATATGCCTTGCATAAGCCACAAGAGGGGTAAGTAGCTTTAGGTGCTATGTAACTCATTTCACTTCACTTACTTCATAATGCTGCTGATTAAAAAAGAAACTTACTCAAGTGCAACAGGTAAAAAAGAAGCCTGCAGCCCTAATCCTATTTCACAGCTCTGCTTCCACGATATGAACAGTGTCATTGTTAGCAACAAATTGTTGCTCATTGAATGCTTCCTTTCCCAAGTTTGAGATGAAATCCCACGCCTCCTGAGATTGAAAAAATTAATCAGAGGCATTCAGGCACCAACAGTGAGTTCCTTGCCATAGTGCAGGGGAAGTCTGGCCAACAGTATTTCAGTCCATATTTTTTCCCTTACTGGCAAATGAAAAACATTCTCCCTTGGAGTTTGCAAAGCAATTATTTATTTCTGTTGAAATGCCACATTGTTACTATTGCAATCGCTGCCTGCGACTCTGTATATCAGGAATGGAGAAAGTTAGAACAAAACTTCCTTCCGTCCCATCACAGCCACTGACTGGGATGACCACTGTTGGCGTGGAGTTACCATCTGGAATTGGGAAGTCCACCCAATTCCCAACCTGCTGCACATTGTTTTTGATAGTTCGGTACAGGCTTATGACTGCTCAGATTTTTTTGCTCTTCATTTCAAATCTAGGGATAGTTTATACATTACGTTGGATCAGATTTTTAAGTGTAGACCTTCCAAGCACTCTAGAGGTGTATAGCTGGGATCTTAAATGTATTCATATCTCATCTCTGATGCTTCAAAATGTTGGTCTAAAATACCTAAACAATTGTTCTTGCATAGTATGTGCAAATACAGGTACAGGCCATACTCCCATGGGTTTGGGAGCAAACTCTGATTTTTAAAATATGGAGGTAAAAGCATTGTTAGAATAGGTCTAGTGTCTTTCACAGTTCTCAGGTTCTGCTACAGCTACCAAACAATTGTCCTGTCCTATCCAAAACTGCTTGTCATACTTATAACATCCTAGTTTGTTTGTTTATTTCAGGCGTGTCCAAAGTCAAGCCCGGGGGCCAAATGCGGCCCGTTTTCGGATTCTGAGTGGCCCGCAGCCTCTTCTCTCTGCCAGCTCAGCCTGTCATACATCCCCACCAGCTGCCCCCTCCCCATACTGGATGGAGATGTCAGCTTGCAGTTTTAGTTTGCCTCCATCCTTCCCCCCAGCCACCTGCCCAGCCTACCCACCCTGGCTCCATTGCTGCAGCACCCTCTCCACCTTCTTGCACGTCCTAGAACAGTGATGGCGAACCTATGGCATGGGTGCTAAAGGTGGCACTTGGAGCCCTTTCTGTGGGCACCTGGCATCGCCCCTTCATAGCCACCTGTATACAAGTTAAATTACTGTATTGGCACTTTGCAAGCAAATTAGTGGGTTTTGAATTGCAGTTTGGGCACTCGGTCTCTAAAAGGTTCACCATCAGTGTCCTAGAAGCTTATCCAAAGTCAAGCCCGGGGGCCAAATGTGGCTCAATGGTCAGCCCCCACACATTTTCACCTCACCAAATCTGGCCCTTTTTGCAAAAAGTTTGGACACCCCTGGTTTATTTAGTTCATGATCCATAAACTGTTCTTTCTTGAAATACATCTCCTTGGCTTGAAGCTAGAGCTACATTAATAGTATCAGAGGTGTTTAAAGGGAATTGTTAGAAAGGTACAGTAAGAAGTATTGTACTTCTGGTTTGTCTGATCCTGTACAAACAAAATACTTCAAAAGGTTTTGCGTTTTCTTGATTAAAATTTGTGGCTGCACACAGCTTAGTCTTAAATAACTGGCAGTGCTGTCTAATCAAAGGAGACAGAAAAAATCTATGTAGTTTATAATATCCAAACCCCTGCTGGATAGTGCAAGCAGAGCAGAATGAAGTGCCAGCTTTCACATTTATTCTATTTAGAGGGGAGGGGAAACAGGGCATTGGTACTTTCTCCTCTTCTGGTTAAGGGGGGAACAGGGGGATCCACAGGATCCCAAGTCTCCTCTGAGCATCCTCCATTTTGCTTCGTCTGCTATTGGATCAATGGAGGTGGGCCTTGCCATCACCCCAGCAATGGGAAGGGGAGAAGTTTGCATTGCCACGTGTTGATAAAGCATCTAATAAAACTCTCCATGGTTTTGCATCAATTCTTGCACTTCTGCTTTTGTCAAGTCTTTTGCAGAAAGTCCCGCTTGTTGTTGCCAACCTGGGAATGGCGGAGCAGCAAGGTTACAGAACCGTCTCTGGTTCTTGCACTTCTTCTGGTGTTTGTAGAGCAATTGCAAAACACAGGTAGGAAGAGGATATTTTCATATTTTGCAAGGCATTTCCAGCAGCTCTCTGAACAAGCCATCTTCATTCAGAATCAGAAAAAATATATTTTAATTTGCATTAGCAGAACTGGCCACTAGTGAGTGCCAGATGCCATGCTATGTAGAATATTTTCAGACCACGAATAAGTGGAGATAGATTCCATCGATACAGGGGTCTTTCTGTATTGGAGATTTTTTCTGTTAATATTGCTAATATTTTTCAGACTGAATACTTGAGTGAGTAGATACTGATCCTGCAAATAAGGGTGTTGTGCTATAAATGGTTAGAGGCTCAAATTAGCCAGCATCTCAGTTTTTTGTTTCATTTACATCAAACACTAACACTATTTAGCTACTAGATTCCTGCATTCACAAAAATGGAACCCAATTGAGGTTTTTAATGTTACCTATAAGTATATTTTTCATACTTCCATGAACATCAGCATTCTGAGCATGTCACTATTACTTTCTTAATGGCCTCATGTTAACTCCATTTCTGGAATACAGTTCAGTACTAAAAGGCGAAATTAGAACATTAAAAGTCTTCAATTTGTGGGGGGGAAAGAAGAAGCTATGCATGTGCACATTTTAAAAAACATTTAAACACTTTGGTACTGACATTGGAGTATGTTTTGCCCTATTACCTTTGCATGACAATATAAGACATTTCATATTTGTAAGATATCAGCACTTGAAGTATTCCGTGTGTTTCAATAAATGTGTGAAAATATCCACATGTGGAGTAACTGACCAGACAGGAGGACCAAAATCTATTTTATTACAAGTGACAGATGCAAATGGTACACTCTCGGTTTCTTTTTTTATCTAAAGGTCAGATTTTTTTCAGGAAGATGGGTCTCTAAAAGAGGTTCATAAGATCAATGAAATGTACGCTACTTTGCAGGAGGAACTAAAGGTACGTTATGCAGTTTTGGAAAACATACATTGTAACTTACTGGGCACTGGGAAGCATGTAGCATTTATTTGGCAGCATTGTTCAATAAACAATTTTTCAGGCGTCGGAAGTTTGGTGACATAAATTAGGGATCAGCCTAATGACTGACTTGAAGGCCCTTCAGCAATATGCATCTAAAAAAAATACAGTTAGGAGCAGCTATTTGAAGAGGCTGCTGCTGATTATAAGAAAAAAAGAAGCCTTGTAGTTCTTTAAGTCTTTTATTTATTTTTTCTTAAGCTTGTGTGTGTCCAACCACACTTCTTCAGATGAATAGAGGAGCTGTGTCTCGGGGGGGGTGGGGGGACTGGAATTTTTGGCAGAGAGAACAATAGGGTCTGTTGGTCCTGGATGAAAGAAATCTTTGGCAATCTACAGTGATTAATTCCATCCGAATGGTGGTGATTAGGGTCTGACAGGGTGACAAAGGCCTGTTAAAGATCTTCATCCAGAATCAACACACCCTATAGGTGTCCTCCCCAACAACCCTCCCTGCTAGTGGTTTAAATCCTCCTCTAATCCACAGACACCCCATTCATCTGCAGAAGTGGGATTCAACACACAATAGTTGATGAAAATAAAAGCAAGTCAATCTTAAAGGCGTTATCACACTTCTGGGTTTGGCTACTGGCTAGATTGCTTCGTCCGAATTATAAAATTATTAAGACAGAAAGCATAATTCAGGATAGCTGTCCTTTTTTTGGCCGGGAGGGGGGAGAGGTCATCTACAAGCAGCTGCCTAGATGCCCTAAGCACATCCGATCTCGCTTGATTTTGGAAGCTAAGCAGGGTCGGGCCTGGTTAGTACTTGGATGGGCGACCACCAGGGAATACCAGGTGCTGTAGGTGCCTGGAGTAGGAACTGGCAAACCACTCCAGTACTCCTGCCAAGAAAACTCCATGGACATGGGGTCACGAGGAGTCGGTCACAACTGTAACGACACAACACATCTACAAGCATGTTCCCTCTAATTTCTGTAGACATAACTACATAGCTATTATTTAGGAGATGTATAATCCCAGCATTGATTGCAGACATACAGCAAGATGATAGTACTTGGAACTGAAATGATAATTTATTTCAGTTCCAAGTATTGGACTCTGAGAGGTTCTTGGGGCTGCATTCTAGCGGCAGAACAAAAAACACAATGGTCGTACATAAATATCAGCATATTTTTGTTTAACAATCTAAAGGCCAATAACAAAACCATCACGCAAGTATTTCAGAGGTTGAGCCGTGGCAACTGGACTTCTTTTCTTGAGAGATCGAAGAAATCCAGTTGCCATGACTCAACTTCCAGATGAACTCATCTGGATGACTGGAAATCTTCAAAGACACATCACATAAGTATTTCAGCCATTTAGAATGGTGAAAAAAATCTGAAAAACCTGAAAAACCTTCCAAGAATGGTGTCCTACAAAAGTAGTTGTGGTCACCAGGTGACCACTGAGGATTCAGACTGAGACTCCGTGGCCCGAGTTTCTCCATGCTTTTGCAGAAAACGCACCAAGCTGTATTCCTTTATCAGGCTAAGTAGCTACCTAGATGGCCGCCTGCTTTCACTTCACTTCTAGCTCAAGGTAGAAGAAAATGCCTCTTTCAGGGTAACAAGCAGTTTGCATGGTTATTAGTTACAGCCTTCCAGTAATGAGCACACACTTCTACAAATAGACATCTACTGTCTCCCATCATAGGTAGGTAGAGATCTAGACTAGATCAACAGCTGGTCAGTTTTAGAAGTAAAGCCACTGAATAGCAATTGTGAACTACAGTAATACCCCACCTATCATGTGGGTTAGGGACCCGATAATGGAAAATCCCCAATATGCAGATACTGGGTCAGGTAGGAGCTGAGGTCTCTTACACTTACCTGAGGTCTGGTGCTGCCCTGAACGGGCCTGCAATGGGCTTCCCGAGCTTCACAGAAGTGGTTTGCAGTGATCTGAAAGTCACTTCCGGTTCACTGGAAACCACTTCAGGGGCCTCTGACAGGCTTGGGAAGCCCATTGGAGGCCCCAGAAGTGGTTTTGGACCAGAAACCACTTCTGGGGCCTCCCAACAGGCTCAGGAAGCCCATTAGAAGCCCGTTCCGAGCAGCGCCAGGCCTGGGGGAAGTGCAGGAGGCATCAAACGGGCCCATGCAGCTTCCCCCAGGAGCCCCTTTTTTTCATATGCTGCGGTCCCGCGATATATGAAATGCAAAATGGCGGGGGATGACTGTAGTTTAGTAGCTGAACTGGGAGAAACTGTTAAATGATCAGAACAAAAGTATGCAATACTGGCTGGCTGAGTGGGTTGCTAAATAGATTTTTGTGCCATACTGCTTTTGAATGTTGTTTATATTTTAGTGTGGTATTTGTTTGATCCTTTTTTAATACAGTGGTACGTCTACTTACGAGCGGCTCGACTTAAGAGTGAAAAACCGTTGGCGTTTTAACTGCTGCCTTACAAAGTTTAGATGCAGTCTGCTGTACTTACAATTTATTTATTTATTTATTTATTTATTTATTTATTTATTTATTTATTTGGTTTTTTTAGATAGGGCTAATCTACTTAAAGAGTTTTTCAACTTAAGAGCATGCATTCGGAATGGATTAAACTTGTAAGTAGAGGTACCACTGTACTGTATTTGTATGCTCACTGTTGCTAGCTTTAATATTGCCTTTTAATGATGCTTGGTGCTTATATACCACCCCATAGCACTCAAAACACTCTCTAGGCAGTTTACAAGTAATTATACAGGCTACACATTGCCCCCCCCCCCCCCCAAGCTGGGGGGTCGTTTTACCAGTCTCAGAAGAATGAAAGTCTGGGTGAACCTTAAACATGCTTCCTGCAATTGAACCCCAGGTTGTGAGCAGAGTTACAGCTACAGTACAGCATTTTAACCACTGCCCCACAAGACTCTAACAAGACACTCATGTATCCATTTTGTCTCTTCCAGAATTTATGCAGCAAAGTTGTGGATAGTGAACGGTCAGTAGAAACTCTATTAGCAGAAGTAGATCAACTAAGACAAAAAGCAAGAAGAAAGAAAGAAGAGAAGCAAATTGCTGGTAATGTAAACAATTTGTTTTTAAAAATCCTTACTTGATAGTAAATGTACTGTATAGCATGCCCAAGATTTGGCATTTGCTGCTACCAGAGGCCCCAATCAGCTGTTTGTGTCATACACTCTCACTCAGTTTTGTTTTTACATTTGTTGATGCTGCAAGTATAGGCATTTCACCAAAGGTTATTCTAAAATATCACATCATTAGTGAATTTTTGGCAGGTCAGGCTACTTGGCACAAACCTGTGCTAGCTTGCCTTTGCTTATATAAGATGGGTGGAAGCCACTTCACAGGTTGAGGAGAAAAGAGCACATTGTACAACTAGGGGCCAACTTGGGGACCTCAAGTCTTGAGGGCAAGCTCTCACTCCCAAGGCTGTTAAACCATGATGGGGATGTGTAATCTTCAGGCTTAAAACTGGGGCCAGATGCTGGGGAGTGGTATCAGGAGACAGAGATCTAGACTTGTGTGCTCCCAGACACATTTGGTGGGGCCACTGTGAGATAGGGGGAGCTGGACTAGATGGGCCTTTGGCCTGATCCAGCATGGCTCTTCTTATGTTCTTAAAGCATCAGTATTCCTACTCAGCCACTCTGTGGGCTGGAGATCAGTGTTGCAATGGGAAGGAAGTGTCCCCTCCCTTTCATCCTGTCGGTCCTTGGCTGGAGTAGCCTGCCAAACAGATGCATGACAAATTGGACAGAGGGTAGTTTGGTGGGAAGCTAGATCACATTTCATGCTATATCCTACCAGCAAATTATCTTCTCAATAGCCTAAGTCCAAACTTCAGCCCTCCAGATGTTTTGGACCGCAACTCCCACAGTCCTTTGCCATTGGCAGTCTAAGCTTAGAATTCTGGGAGCTGTGGTTCAAAACATCAGGAGGGCCGAAGTTTGGACATGCTTGGCCTAAAGCACTAATTCATGCTATGTCATTTTCCCTTTGATTTCAACAGAGATGTCGGTGTGTTATTACTGGTATTGATTTCCATCTTCATAGGTTCAGTTGCCCCTCAGCATAACTGAGTTTGTTTTGGATTCCAGATCCCAGAGTCTTCCCCTTTGCCAGACCCAAACCTGAGTTGCATTCATCTAGAGAAAAGCTGGGCTGGAAGGTTTTATACCCAAACACAGGCTGAACTGAGAGCTCTTCAACCCTGTAAATTCAGGCATGGGCCCGGCAGGTGGAACTTGCAAAACAGAATTCTGGGATTTGAAGTCCGAAACCAACAGGCACATAGTTGCCACTTATTCTCATAAATGTACCCACAACTAGGAGTTTTTCATATTTAAGGCCACAACAAAAATACTCAGCTAATAGTAACAGTTGTGTGCCATTAAGACCATTCTGATTTATGGCCACCCTTTGGGGGGGGGTTCCAGGTGTACTCAGAAGAGGTTTACTGTTCCTTCCCTCTTCGAACTTGCTCAGGACACTTGTTTTGGGAGGCATATTGGGGTATTAAAACTCCTGAACATTGGTTCTGCAGGCAGGTCCTCTCAATCCATATCCTACTTAAATTTTACAGAGGTATTCATAGCTAATAGCATTTCAGCCAGATGGAAATGAACAGTAAGTGGTACTCTGATTTCCACCTAATATTAAGGCCAACATTTTCCATTGTGCTTATTGGTTGCTAAATGCTTTGTTTCCCATATCCTTTTTCCTTTGTGAACAGTTGGAGAAATAAAATAGGACAATAATTTCAATTATGGGTTTTCAAGCAAACCACGAACTGAATTTTGAGAAACTTTAACTAGGCAATAAACTAACAAGCCTCACACTCTGGATAATTTTTCTGGTCTGGTTAATAGCTTACTTTGTACCACAGCTTTTGTTCTGCATGTACAGAAATAGCAAAACCAGCACCATGCTGAAGCAAAACTGAATTCTGACTTATTCTTCCTGATTATTTAGGGGGAGCATACAAGTAGAGTATTTTCTACAGGCTCACTCCTACATACAAATGTAATGCTGAACTAAGTTTAGCAATACATTCCAGCCAACACATTGAAGTGGTGCTTAGCAACATGTAGTTTTGTGGGGTATCTATGAGCTGTGACCTGCCATTCCATTAGGAGTTGACATTTTCTAGTCTGCCATAGCATTCGTGTCAAGATATCCTCCTCATTTTTATGCTATTTCAGGAAGGAACAGAAGTCACTCAGATGAGCCGGAAGAGAATATTTTCCTTTGTCAAGCTTTGCAAAAATTTTTCCCAAACTCTGGATTACAGACAAGCATTGTTACTCTAAAAGGAAGGCAGATTTCTAAGGAGTGCTGTAACATCAACCACAACATCAAAGTAACAGATCAATTAACCTTAATGGTCAAGGAAATAAATTTTCCTGAAGCACAGACAAGGCAGGTAATTAAGCGAAAAGCTACTTTGAGTACCGGTGAACCAAAGCCGTGCAAAAGGCTACGATCATTACGCCTGCGTCGAAAGCTCTTCCGGGGAGTTGAAGAGAACAGTGACCAAGAAATAAATGTTATGAGTAACCCGGAATTAGATGAAGAAGGAACTGATGAAAACAGAGCATCTCCAACTATCTGACCTTTTCTAGACAGATACAAGACATCTTATTCCTCTACCCTGCCTGCATAATTTCCATTCTATGTTAATTCACTGTGTATGGACAAAGCATTAAGATACACTCAATAAGATGCAGGAAAAAGTAGTTAAGGTCTCTTGCTGAACAAATTCTGCATTGCTGATCTTCTCAGGGATTATCGCTCATGGAAAGTAGCAGCATAAAAACATATTAAGTGTTGATGTATTGTAAGTGTGGCAGTGAGAACACAACGGCTGAAATCCTGTTTGTAACTTAAACCTACATGAGACTTTCCGTTTATGACTTCCTGTTGTCCCAGTTCTCAGAGGCACATGCCTAAGTAAGCTCACAAGCCCTGAGAATCGTAACCAGGCATTTGTTTACCAGAGAGAAACTGATGGAAACTTTTGCTTGGGTTTGTGCTACAATCAAGATTTAAGCCCATGTCTTGCCTCTCAAGTGAAATAAATGGTGGCACTGACAATTGAACGTATATTGAAAGAGACCCTCTTATATGAAGATTCCATTCAGATTATCATTTTAGACTACAGAATATACCAATACAGTACAGTGGTGCCTTGTATAAAGGAATTAATTCATTCCAAATGAAATTCTGTTGAGCAAATTTTCCGTTATACAAATTTCCCATAGGAATGCATTGAAAACGGAGTAATCCCTTATCACAACCATTTTTATGTTGTATGGATTATCCCCAGAGGCAATTCTGTTAAGCAAATTTCCCCTTTCTCCAGAATTTTTTATGTTGTACAGATTTTATGATACAAACCCTTTGTTATACGAGGGTCCACTGTATATGTATTTGCATTAATACATATCTAGATAAGCCAATATTCGTAGCTAACACTACATTGAGCACAATGAAAAACTTACTTTTAACCAGAGATGTGTAAAACACGGATTGCAACAGCGTGTTCTGTTCATGAAAAAGCAGTGATTTCCTAATACCTGCTAGAACTTCAAAAAACAAACCTTGATAGTTAAAAAAACTGATGTTTTGTACTGAAGTAGAGGTGGTTTGTGTCACTTGCCTAATAATGCTACATGTTTTTTTTTAAAAAAAAAGACAAGCACCCAGAACATTTTTCACTCCATTATTTGTACATCAGGAAATAACAGGCTCACAGCAGTATTTGTGGCTTGTTTATTAAGATGCTTCTAGTAATTACACACGACAGAGACAGTTTTTATGCACAATTAATACAATTTATTCTGGGTATTTTATATTGCATATTTTGGGGTCACTCCGGAACGTTGGGTCCTTATACATTACAGACATAAAACCTGCAACATAATAAGATGTTTTAAAAACAAAACCTATTTTTTTAAAAATTTGAACCTTAACGTATCTCCAACTTACCTGCAACTTGGGACCTTTTAATAGCTTTTGAAAGTTCCCTTTGTTTCTTTGAACATAAACCTGTGAAACCAAACAACCATTCCAAAAGTCACTTCCAACAATTTAAAAAGCCAGGTTTCTTCTTTAACTTGAATTAAACATTTTAAGTTGTTCTTGGAAATAAAAGCACTCTGTAAATATTACAAAGTTTTATCTCCCTTCAGGTATAGAAAACATGTTATCTAAGCCAATGTAATAAAATGCCTTACAGTTTCTTTCTAGTTTAAAATTAAAAGGTGAAAAAGTATTAGTACTGAATAAAAGAGTTAACATAATGTTACACTTTCTATTACATACCTGTTATGTGCCTACCGAACACTTGCCCAGTATATGGAGAAATGAACTGTGATAAAAGCTGTTGGATAAACAAAATGTTTAATCATTCAAAATCCAGTAAAGTCTGTTTTACACGTAACTCATGTCTGCAGTTCTCTTAAAGCAAAATAAGCAATACTAACAAAAATACTGTAGCACAATTTTTCCTGTCTTTATGGGTGAAGAATTGCAAAGGGAAACGTTTAAGGAGTCCCTAAATAGGGTTTGAGATATTACCTGTGGGGGAAGCAACTTAGTTGCAAAAAGTATTGAAGCAAAGGCCAGTTACAGATATGAATGAACAAGAAGAAAAACCTCAAAACGCCAAAGATTTCCTTTTTTTAGTATTCTGTGAAATCTTACACATATTACAGCCCCATAATACTTTCAGGATCCTCCTAAGGTACTACAATGAAACAGTAGAGTAGGTTTGAAATTTGAACTAAAAATACTCTATTTAACTAAATTACGTCATACAACTTAAAAACAGGTTTGAAATTTCATCCACAAATACTTAACAAATAAAAGCCATTTTATCCACCAAAATCAAACACTGCAAAATCAGAGATATACTCTTATATAGTGAGAAGAAAAGCTCTAACTACTACTGTCCTAACCAAGACGATTTATGGAATGTCTCTCAAGATAAATCCCATATGAAGTTTGTGGTAAACTCGGGAAACAAATCCAGGGCATATCAGAAATAAAAACCTGTGCTGGATTTGAACAGTCTACAGTACTAAAGAACTGGAAGGAAGTACTGTATATACTCAAATATAAGCCTAGTTTTTCAGCCCTAATTTTGGGCTGAAAAAAGGGGCCCTCAGCTTATATGCGGGTCAATACTTTTAGCCACTGAGGCAAGTGCTTGGGTCAGTGGCTAAAAGTCATTTTAAACATTGTGTGCCGCTTCTGTTGACCCCCACCCACTCCACATTGCAGGGGAGCTGTGTGAAATGTTTAAAATGACTTTTAGCCACTGACACAAGCACTTGAATCAGTGGGCTAAAAATCATTTTAAACATCACAAACCACTCCCTCAGCTCACAAAGGAGGAGTTGCCAGGCCTGCTGCCTTTCCCACCCTAGACTTATACTCGAGTCAATACATTTCCCCAGTTTTTGGGGTTTAAATTAGGGGCCTCGACTTATACTTGGGTCGACTTATACTCGAGTATATACGGGTAAATGTCCTCATTTAATCCTTGGGGAATTAAAACATTTAAAATCCATCTCTTTTTCCACCGCTATGCTATTTACCATGTTAAATTGCCAATATTCTGGTCCCAAGCCAGATATTCTGGCTTGGGACCAGAATATCTGACAGAGCGTATCATCCAAAGATCAACATCGGCCCGACCCACTAAAATATTCCAGTCCGTTGCTCTTGGGATTGCCACCCCCCCCCTCGGGAGACGCATAAAACTTCTACTAGGAATCACGCCTTCTCAGTGGCTGGTCCCACTTTGCGGAACCGTCTTCCGAGCAATATCAGGACCGCAGAATCCCTCCCAGCGTTCAAGAAGCTATTAAAAACCTGGCTCTTTACTGCTGCATTCAGTGACCTTGGGGGTTGATACACTCTTAAGCAGGGATCTGAGTTACTATGTCTGCCCTCCCCCCCCCCTTTGCCATCTTACGCTAGTATTATTAGTAGTATTTTTATTGTATTTTGTTAGTCTTGTATTGTGGAACTTCTGTATCTGTTAGCCGCCTTGAGTTCCTTTAGGAAAATCTAGTGGGATAGATAGATAGATAGATAGATAGATAGATAGATAGATAGATAGAT
>JAHTLZ010000330.1:9198943-9334631 GCA_023846285.1 Phrynocephalus versicolor | reverse complement strand
CACTGGTTGTAAGACCAGACACACAACTGGGGGCCTGGTGGAGGGAAAATGCGCACACAGAAAACATCAACAGGGTTTCAGCCAGGATGTGCTTAATGTTTATTGTAAGATTTAGTTATTTTGTTTTATTTCTGTAACGCCCATCTAGCCTTTCTGTTGCTTTTCTTAAAAGGTTGCAGGGCTGTCAGGTTTTGGAATGGAACTTGGTTTTCTGGTTGAAGAGTATGCAGGAAATAAAGGAAGGATTCCTCCAATCAAAAGAAGGCTGAAGAAATCCCTGTATGTTGCTACTATTGAGAAAGGACACAGCCTGGTGAATTCCTTGATAGAGACAGGCCGAATCAGTGGCCTCGGACTAGTTGTGGTTGATGAGGTTTGCTATCAAATTACTGAAGATTTTCTAAAATACCTAAATGTATTGTTAACTCAGGTTTGTTTTTAAATTAATGTATACTTTTTAAGTTGCTTTTAATAGGCTAAAAGGTAATCAAGACTTGTACTAGGAATTCATTAATGTTCTTGTTTGTTATGGGAATATAAAAAGTCATATATTTTTCAAAGAAAGTTTGTTTATGTTAACATAGAGGAGTAAATGTTTTACATAATTTCCTGAGCTCTGTTCACCAAATATCAATTGAAACAGGCGCACACAATGCTGTCTCTCTCTCTCTCTCTCTCTCTCTCTCTCTCTTTTTTTTTTCTCTCTCTTGTTTTTGACCATAGGCCTTGACAATGTACAAACTAGAATATAAAATCCAATTAAAACATGTAATTACTTTAAAACCAATAAAAACCCGGTCTAAGATCGACAACATAACAATTGAAAGACAAAGCTCTTATATATATTCAGAAGTAGTTCAGGCTTTGCAACAGGATTTTTGCCAATGTGTGTAAACCATTTTCATTTATTGAGTCTTCTTAAGTACTCTTCCACCTTCAGTGGGCAAAAATTTGTTGTTAAACATCATAAATCACAACAAGAGTAGGAACATTTGGGTCTATGAAACCTAAAAAGTTGACTTGCCAATTTTAACTGCTTCAGTGGCCCTACACTAGGATTATTTACTATGCCGCATAACGAGATTTTAGCCACTATATGTCTTTGTGGATGTGTGGATGTTGTGTCGTTAGAGTCGTGACTGACTCTTCGTGACCCCATGTACATGGAGTTTTCTTCGCAGGAATCCTGGAGTGGTTTGCCAGTTCCTACTCCAAGCACCTACAGCACCTGGTATTCCCTGGTGGTCTCCCATCCAAGTACTAACCTGCTTAGCTTCCGAAATCATGCTTAGGCAGCAGATAAACTTCTTTTAATGTATGCCTCCGGGGGAAAATTCAGGCCCTTTCCTGTGCTACAGGGAAACTATGGCTCCATTTTTTTTCGATAACCGATGAGTCATAATGCAATAGGTATGTCAAAATAATCTGACTATTCTCCATGTTAGTATTGTAAACAACTTAGCATCTGCTCTGTTATGTTTTTTTTTCTCTCATCATGCTTTTTTGTCTTTCTCTGTCTTAAAGTTGCATATGCTTGGAGACGGAGGTCGTGGAGCTATCCTAGAAATGACACTTGCAAAGATTATCTATGCAAGCAGTAAGTAGTTTCTGCACAATGTCTGTGATTTGTGCAATTAGAATTCTGTTTTAATATGTTCAGTGATTAAAAATTCCAGTAGCTGCTAAAACTGATTGTAGCATAATATCTCCTACCAAAGTAGACAAAATATTGAATCCACTTGCTCTAGAGCCCTGGGATGGGGGTGGGGTGGGGACAGGATTTCACAATGAGGGACCCTGAGGGTGCTGGTATGGGCCACACTTTGTTTTGTAAAACAACAGTAAACAAACTTTGGTTTTAGCCATCTATGAGCATTATGAAATGCTTATAGTATTACTGATTGCTGATTCAATAGTTGATATCCTCCTTAAAAATATATGTAGATGTTATTCAACCTCTCTCCCTGTTAACTCTAGAAGTACTTCTAAATGATCCCCAGTAAATCCAGGTGAGATGGAATCCCATATAGACCAATTGAAAATGCTAAAGCTCGTGTCCATTATTGTATTCCACCAGAGCATCTAAAAGAATATAAGATGTGGTAGGCCTCTTTTCTGGTATCTCTTTTCACTCATATTGAAGACATTGGCTACATCTCATATTCTTGGAAGATGGGCTTAGTAGTTCCATTCTGTAAAAAAAGGTACATGAGAGGATGGATCAGACGATAGACTGATGATTTGCTGCATATTATAAATAAGCTACAGTGGTACCTTGTATAAAGGAATTAATCTGTCCCAAATGAAATTATGTTAAGCAAATTTTCCTTTATACAAATTCCCATAGGAATGCATTGAAAACGGAGTGATCCCATTTTTATGTTGTACGGATTCTCCCCATAGGGCGATTATGTTAAGCAAATTTCCCCCATCTCCAGAATTTTACGTTGTACAAATTTTATGTTATACAAGCTGTTTGTTATACAAGGGTCCACTGTATATGCAAATCACATCTTGGACAAACTCGTAGAGTGGTTTGAACAAGAACATTATTGGGATGGAATGAGCTGGCTCCAGGTCTGGGAGATCCCTGATAGATCAGAACCTAATTATTCAACTGTTGACTGAAAAATGCTCTTTGAAGGGAACAATTTCACTCTATGCAGGCTTTTTTCACTTCAAATCAGCATTTGACTCCATATCTAGAATGTGACTTTGGGACAAACTAGCAAATTTGTCTATTGGTAGAAGACTTTAATATCTCACGGGAGCCCTATACAAACAAACCTATTTGAGAATCAGATGCAGTATATAAGGGCTCTTGCCAAACTCATTCAGACACATAGAAATGTTAGGCAAGGCATCTACACTGTTTATTTTCTATATAAATCATTTTTCTAGCTGGCTCAGTACCCCTAATTGTATTCCCCCCAGACATGATAACATGACAGTACTACCATTACTATACATTGATACTTTCCAGAAGCCCTGTTGGGTTGAGGAGGACCCTTGGGAAGCTCTCCTCATACTGTTAAAGAGGTCCTTAACCATCACCTGCCAGAAAACCAAGCTAGTCGCCTTTGGGCATCAACCAAAAACTTGGTCTTGGTCAATTAATGGCCACCACATTAAGCAAGTTAAGAACTTCAAATACTTTGGGGTAGTTCTCCAGACCTTGGTTTCTAGGTTCCAACATAGTAAATATACAGAAGATCAAGGAGAAATATCTGCAACTTGCAAAATTCCATCGTTTTCAAGGAGAGTTCTTGGTTCTGACAGCTCTTAAACTTTATAAGGTCACAACATCAGCCCAGTTGTTACATAGTACATTCTTGGGGGCCACCTCGCTCTCATTTTGCATTTCAAGAAAGTCCAATCCAAATTTTAAAACTATCTTACAGATCCCTAAATGTGTGTCAAATGCCAGAGTTAGATTGGAGACCAGTTGCCTAAAAGTTGAAGCCAGGATCAGTATTCTGTCTATATGTGGATAAAGGGACATCTAAACCAGGCATGAACAAACTTTGGCCCTCCTGCCTGATCTAAACCCATGAAATCCCTGCAACCACCCAGCCTGATTGAGGGGGTTTACCCCCAGCCCAACAAAGTGTGTGGGGGGGGCTTTCCCCCTTCTTTGCTGGGTTGGGGCAGGGGAAAAGCTTCCTCATTTTACTGGCTGCCCCAACCCAGGAGATGGGAGCGGGAGAGGAGTAACTCCCCCACTTGTCCCCTTCCTGTATTTGGGCAGCCACCCCTCAAAGGGTTCCATGAACAGAGGCTGCCTTCCTTCCTTTTGCTAGGCTCTGCGAACAGAGAGACTGGCAAAAGGAAGGCAGCGCCTTGTGTGTGTTGGCACATGAAGCACTGCCTGCCCTTCCCCAGACTGTCTGTTCTCAGAGGCTGGGAAAGGCAGGCAGGTACTGACTGGGCCAGGTTTAAAGGGCTCCCACCATTGACAGAGCGGCAGGAGCCCTCAGAAAATGGTGTGGAGGGCAGTTTCGGGTTAAGTTGTAATGTTCCAAAGAGCAGGGGTGGCCACTGAGAAAGCAGTTTTTTGTAACAGATTTTTGGGATTCCCTCAGGGTGGCCACCCTAAGTTTCAACACTAAAGAAGATCTAGTTGGACAGGCATTTATTAATCTAAGGAAGAGTCTTACTCCAACACATTCAGCAAACTTCCAGGGTATATTATATGTTGTATTTTATGTAGAAACAACTCAGATAATTGGAATGAGTGCAACTTTGAACAACGTTGAAGACCTACAGCAGTTCCTGAAAGCAGAGTACTACACAAGTAATTTCAGACCAGTAAGTATGGACTAGAGAGAACTTTATTAACTGTGCCTAAAAGTAAATGTTCTATATGGACAGAGTTGTTTATCAGTTAATAAATCATGTATAGTGGTGTATCAGTTGGAATTGTAGTTTATTGTGAAGATATTTTTGTTTATTTACTGCTTAGGCAAATAATTTGGTACACTCTAGAGCAGTGTTGGTAAACCTATGGCACGGGTGCCAAAGGTGGCACTCAGAGCCCTTTCGGTGGGCACCCGACATCACCCCTTCCCTGCCACCTGTATTCAGGTTAAATTGCTGTATTGTCACTCTGGGGAAAATTAGTGTGTTTGGGCGCTCAGTCTCTAAAAGGTTTGTCATCACTGCTCTAGAGCTTGTGTTTTCTTATACAGCCAGCTGAGAATGAAAGTGCCACCTGTATTCCCTAGATTTAGCAAAGCAAAATCTAGGGAAAACCAACTAGTATGAAAGTTCTAGTAATTTTCGAGAAATTTTCAGGAAAGCATCAAGGTTAGGAGCAGGCTTCCAAAGAATACACTACTCTTTTATATCTGGCTAATTTATGTCATTTGAAAGTGTTGCTTCCATTTTTGAAAGCACCTTGCTCAGTTTCATTCATAGTTAATTGCAGGAGTGGGCGAAATGCAACTCCTAAAATCAGATGTTGGGCTAGAACTCCCATCATTCCTCTCCTTTGACAACATTGCCTAAGGCTGATAGGACTTGTAGTCCAACAGTATCTGCGGAGCTGCAGATTGCCTACACTGAGTTAATGAGTTTTCAGTACTAATCATAATTTGATTATTGTGTGCACCTTTTAACAATCTAGGTCAAACTGAATGAATATGTTAAAATAAAAGACAGCATCTATGAAGTGGATAGCAAAGCAGAAAATGGTCTTACCTTTTCACGTCTCCTAGATTTCAAGGTAATGAAGATAAGTTTCCCAAGGCTTTATATTCTGTGGATAGCTAAACATTCAGTTGCAGCCATTACAAGTACTGTGGGTCAAAATCTATTAACAGATTTCTGGTCACATCACACCTTAGGAGTCCCTGTTACCTAGCAGGCAAAACAAAAGAAAGAGCCCCCTACCCCAAAATTAAGTGACTGAAAGAGAATGCTAGGGGTGGGAGAAACTGAAGAATGCATAATTTATTTGGTTTATTTGTGTGACTGTGAAGCGGCTGCACCTGAAAGACCTCAACCAGAGAGAGTGCCACCTGCTCGAACAGCCACTGAAAGGAAGACGCCTGAGACAAATCCCTGTCCCCAGGAGGGAGGGGTCATGAAGGAAGCTCACACTTGAGAGGGGCAGGTGGAGAGAGTGTTACCCACCTGGCCAGACTAAAAGTGCAGGGAAAGGAAGAGGCCGGGAAGTTTGAAAAAGGCGCCAACGGACGGGCAGGCCAGGTTTAAAAGGGACCTCCGCAGATTTCCCCTCCAGGCTAGCAATGGGTCTGAATGGAGAATCCGGACAGGGGTACATGGGAAAAGATGATGATGCCCGATAAGGAGGCGGAGAGCTATAGGAGAAGACAGCACCAACTCAGCTGTTCATATTGGGGTGAAAGATAGTCATTAGAATATAACCGAAAAAAGAAAGGAGATTTGCCTACAACTCCAGAGGGAGAGGGAGGCACGCATCCGAGTGGAGAGGGAAAATACGGTATATCCAAGAGTACAGTAGAGCCTCGTGGCACAGTGGTTAAATGCCTGTACTGCAGCTAAAACTGCTCACAACCTGGGGTTCAATCCCAGGTACCAGGCTTAAAGCTGATTCAGCCTTCCATCCTTCCGAGGTTGGTAAAATGTGTACCCAGCTTTCGGGGGGGGGGGGTGTAGCCTGCATAATTAAACTGTAAACTGCCCAGAGACTACTTGAAGTGGTATGGGGTGGTATATGAGCAGAACACTTTTCTTTTTGCTTTTGCCATTTCTTTCTTCTGAGAGTATCCTGGGACTGTCCACCTTGCCCAAGACCACATTTGCTGATTCTTCTGGGATGCACAGTGGGGAACTGAACTCCCATTCTCTAGCACCAGAGCCAAATACCTAACACACTGAGCTGTCCATCCAGCTAAAACATTACATTCCAGTATGTAAACTCAAATTTTAAAAAGCCTCCAGTGCAGCAGAGAAAAACCTCTAAAATCATTCTTGAAAGAGCGCTTTTACATGACCTCTAAAATCCGCTGGCGACTTAAATTCGGACCAGAGATCGTGGGGGTTTGTTCTCTTTCCTGCGTTCCACACCCTTCCGCACTCCATTGCTCCTATCTGCTGTCTGGAGGGAGAAAAAAAGAATGCAGGCTCACCTCCGCTCAGGAGCAGCCCCTAGGGAGTCCAGGCTGTTAAAGGGGCGGCAGGGACAAAAAAAACAGAAGGCGAGGAGAGCTGGCATCCACAGCTTTATAATCCGCATCGGAAATTTTTTTACCTCTGGAGACCAGGTACTTGTAAAATGTGCTGGGGTGCGCTTAGGTGGGCGTGGTTGTACATAATTTTTTTTAAAGTCCTCAGCTGGTGGGAAAACAATTTTAAGCTCCACATCTGGGAGCCCTTTGTCTCGGATTTTAGGGGTCGTGTAAAAGCAGCCAAAGTTATAAATAACTTCATAATTCAGTTAAGGACAACGACAGAACTTAGCTTCGTTATAACTTCATATTTATAGAGTTGGTTGTGTGTTTAAAAGATTTGCATTAATGCTTTAACAGATTAAGATACAAGACCTAATTCAATTTAGAAATAAAATTATGTAATGTTTTAGTATTCCAGTAATATGCAGAAGATGGATCCTGACCACCTTATTGCGCTAGTGACAGAAGTGATACCAGAGTACTCCTGCCTTGTTTTCTGTCCCACTAAAAAGAACTGTGAAAATGTAGCTGAAATGATATGCAAGTACTTGAACAGGTATGTTTCTTGCATGCCATTCAGTTGCTAATAATTTTAGCATTTACCCTGCTCACGTGTTTTTGTGTGGTGCAATTCAAGATTCTTGAAATACCTTCAACAACAACTACTTGGCATGAAACAAACTTTTCTTAGGTATACAAACCCCTGAACCTGCTTAATCTGAAAATATTCTTCTTTTCTAGAGACTACAGGAAGATCAAAGAGAAAGAAAAACATGATCTTATTAAAGATTTAATGGATATCTGCAGTGGAAGACTCTGTCCCGTACTGAAGAGAACCATTCCATTTGGAATTGCCTACCACCATAGTGGCCTTACCAATGATGAAAGAAAGCGAGTAGAAGAGGCTTATTCTTCAGGCATCCTCTGTCTACTTACCTGCACATCTACCCTTGCTGCTGGTGTAAACTTACCAGCCCGAAGGTTAGTCTTCAAACAAACCTAAAAATACATCATTGTTTAATATATGGATTATAAGAAGAAATGTAACAGTTCACTCAGTAGCTTGAAACCAGAGGAAAAGGTCCAGCAGCATAGCAGATGAATGAATTATAGTAGGTTTCATAAATACTAGAATCATATTAAACTTAACTCTACCGAACAGAATTTTGTACTATAAATGAGAGCTCAGGACAGAATTACCATATATTTAGTTTAGAAGAGAAAGGTCCAGGCATTGTGACAGAAACCCTGGAGTGAGGCCCATGAATATGCTAATAGAAGTGTTAAGAATAAGTTTAGATACACAACGTGAGAGAATTCATTTATTTATGTATTTCAATTACTTCAGTAAACTTCAAGTGTGTTTTGGAAACATTCACATCAGTGTCAGCGAACAACAACACAACTTGAAGTCTGCATGAAGGAGAATTCTGTCATTTGAGCCTTTGCTAGCAGTTTGAAATAATGAGTGCCAGGGACAGCTCTGCTATTTTAGTGGCTGTTTAATATTACATCTGAATTTGCCCTATCTTGCTTTACGGCTTAATTACCGCTCTTGATTATTGGCTTGGTTTCTCTCTCTGTAGTAATTCTTCATTTAGTATGAAGGAGAAGAAGGAAACGAAGTCTTATGGATGTTCTTGTCCATGCTTATAGGTGTTGCTGTCATGGTTATTCTTTGCTGCTCATTTATTGCTTGGCCATTAATTCCCACTTAATTCTCACAATGTCATGCTGGGGAGCTACTGTAGTTGTCTTAGGCGCCTATTTCAGAAACACTGTCATTGTAATTAATAGTCTGTACACTACACTGCAGCTTGCTAGTTAGTCTACCATTCGTGAAGTGGTATTCACTTTAATATTTCTTTGACATTTAAAGGACAAACCCTGTTGATATGCCTATGCCATCATAAATTGGATCTGGACACCTTAAAAAAAACTTTCCCTTAGTCGGGGAAATTTAAATTTAAATATATCTGTCAAGTATTATCACTAGAATTAAAACACATTTCCTCTTCTTACGTAGGGTTATTCTAAGAGCACCTTATGTTGCTAAAGAATTTTTAAAGAAGAACCAGTATAAGCAGATGATCGGTAGAGCTGGTCGTGCCGGTATTGACAGAGCTGGTGAAAGCTTTCTCGTAGTACAAGAAAAAGACCGACAGCTGGTAACTTAAGTGAAAAGAATGGCGGTTTTGAGACCTCTGAATCATCAGAATAAGTCGATTCTATAGTATAGGGAGGAGCTCAAGTTTTTTTAAAAATAACAAGCTTGTTTTGAAATAATTTGATTCTTCTTTTAGTAAGTATATTTCAGTGTAATTTTCTGTAGTTGTTATGAAAGCACATCTTAGAACCTCTCCTTAGATGCTTTTGTTAATATAATTCTTCCCAACCTTGGGCCATCCAGGTGTTCTTGGACTGCAGTTTCCAGAAGCTTTTACCACCTGCTGACCTAGTCAGGGTTTCTGGGAGTTGAAGTACAAGAACACCTGTATTTCCCAAGGCTGGGAACCATTGTTCTAGTATTTTCTTAATAAATGGCATATACAGACATACCTCAGTTTGTTAAATTAGTGCATTCTGCGGGATGTTTCTTATTGCAGAAAATTCATAAACCGGAAACACATGGGGGCGCAGTGCATCCTGGGAAACTTGCTCAAAAAAAAATAATAATCATAAACCGAGGATTTTTGGGGGGAAATATTCGTAAACCAAGGTATTATTTTCAATGGATTTTCTTTCGTGAACCAAAAATTACATTAATGGAGGCATTCGTAAACCAAGGTATGCCTGCATTGTATCATATTAAAAAAGGACAATGTTATATAACATTGTGGCTGCACTGTTTTGTTTGTTTTAACAAATCAGATGCTGCTTTTCCATGGGTTTATGGTGAACTTGCAAACTTTGAAGCAGAGTGAATAACTTTTTCCTAAAACTCTGCTGAATGTTAGAGAGGGTAGAGCTCCACACCCCAAATATTGTTTCTTCTATCCCTGCCCCATGCCCCTTCTCATTTTTCCCATATAGAGAGGTCACGGAGTCCTATATCTCTCTCTGAATGGAGCACATTCCTTCTTCCATCTATTCCCTGATAAATGGCAGTGAATGTGGGAAGAAAAGCCTGACTACGTATTTGAGATTAATAACTGAACATTAGAGATGGGCACGAAATGAAAATATAGTGTTTTTGTTTTTTAGTAGTTTCGTTTCATGTTGTTAGTAACAACATTTTTAAGTAGTTTTGAAATGAAACGAAATCATAGAATCATAGAGTTGGAAGAGACCTCAAGGGCCATCTAGTCCAACCCCCTGCCATGCAGGAACCCCATCACAATATTTCCGACAGATGGCCATCCAGCCTCTGCTTAAAAACCTCCAAAGAAGGAGACTCCACCGCCCTTCGTGGCAGCATATTCCACTGCCGAACAGCTCTAGCTGTTATGAAGTTCTTCCTAATGTTCAAATGGAATCTCTTTTCATGTAGTTTGAAACCAGTGCCTCAAATCCTAGTCTCTGAACCCATGGAAAACAAACCTGTTCCCTCTTCAATATGACATCCTTTCAAATATTTAAACATAGCTATCATATCCCCCCTTAGCCTTCTTTTTGAAAGGCTAAACATTCCCAGTTCCCTAAGCCATTCCTCATAAGACATTTCCTCCAAACCCTCAACCATCCTGGTCGCCCTCCTCTGCACCTGCTCAAGGTTGTCAACATCCTTTTTAAGCTGAGGCGCACAGAACTGGACACAGTACTCCAGGTGGGGTCTGACCAGAGCAGAATAGAGTGGTACTATCACTTCCCTTGATCTAGACACTATGGGTCTGTTGATGCAACCAAGAATCACATTGGCTTTCCTGGCCGCCACATCACACTGCTGACTCATGTTCAATTTGTGGTCCACCAAGACTCCCAAATCCCTTTCACAGGTACTATTCTCCCGCCAGTTATCCCCTATCCTATATATGTGCAATTCATTCTTTTTACCTAGATGTAGCACCCTACATTTCCCTCTGTTGAAATCCATTCCGTTAGCTTTGGCCCAGCACTCTAATCTGTCAAGGTCTTTTTGGATTTTTATCCTATCCTCTAGTGAATTAGCAACCCCTCCCAATTTGGTATCATCTGCAAATTTAATCTCTATTCCTTCCTCCAAGTCATTAATAAAGATATTGAACAGCACTGGACCCAGAACAGAACCCTGGGGCACCCCACTGGTCACGTCTCTCCAAGCTGAAGAGAGGCCATTTATGGTCACCCTTTGGGTGCGATCAGTCAACCAATTACAAATCCACCTAACAGTAGCACTGTCTATCCCACTTTCTACTAACTTCTTAGCAAGAATATCATGGGGAACCTTACTGAAGGCCTTGCTAAAGTCCAGATAAGCAATATCCACAGCATTCCCCTCATCCACCAGGTCTGTAATTCTATCAAAGAAGGAGATCAAATTAGTTTAGAATGACTTGTTTTTAAGAAACTCGTGTTGGCTTCTTGTAATGACAGCAGTGTTTGTTAAATAATTGCAGACTGACTGTTTAATAATCTGCTCTAGGATCTTTCCAGGAATTGAAGTCAAGCTGACTGGGCAGTAATTATTAGGGTTCTCTTTTTCCCCCTTTTTTGAAGATGGGGACAACATCTTCAGGATGATTCCTTAATGGCTTCTCTGGGTCCTAGAAGGCACATGGCAGGGTAGCTTCTTTGGATTCTTCCCCGTAAGCCCCTTAAATTTGGAGAGGTTTGGGGCACAGGGGAATGAGTTACTAAATTCCAAAGGGGGTCCCACTAGGGGGGAAATCATTTCTATTTGAGCCGGAAGCCAATAATAGCCCCACCCCACCCCGCGAACAGGTGGTTACCTGCTTCCCAAGTCAATTAGAAATGATTTTCATCCAGGGAGACCCCTTTGGAGCTTAATAACTCAGCCCCCTGACCCCCAAATATCTCCAAATTTAGGGGGTTTACAGGAATGAGTCCTAATAAGCTACTCTGCCATTTTGGTTCCTCTGGGACATTTTTTTTCGTTCCTTGAGGGGAAAATGGCATTTTGTCTCATAATGAAATGCATCCTACTGTTTTGTTACATAATGAAGTAATTAGTTACGTAATGAAATGACAAAACAGCTTTTTGTTTTTCATTTTGTGCCCATCTCTACTGAACATTCCTCTGTCTCCACCACTTTCCAGGTTTAAGAGGGGAGATGGTCCTGGTGTCTGGACATAATAAAATCTCCTACCTGCTTGCTTTCAAGCCAGATGATCTCCCTGCATCTTAAAAACAGAATCATGTATGGAAAATCAAAATGATTACGATTGAGCTATGTATTTAAGATATGAAAATTACGATGGAGCTATGTATTTAAGATATGAAAATTCTTGACTTCAAAAAAAATCTGTTATTAAAATGATCGCTTGTTCATCCACATCCAGTAAACTGAATGGAAAACCCATGTTCCTCCAGATGTTTTCGTACTCCACTCATAGCCAACATTTAGAAATTATGGGAACTATTATCTGACAACATCTGAAGGTTCGCAGTTTCCCTGTCCCTGCATGTATGTTGCTAAAATAAAAAGGCTTTATACCCAAACTGAAAAAGTCTCAGGGCTGAACAACTCTAAAGATCTTTAAAAGCTAAGAAGTATCTGTTGAGAAATATTATTTAAGAATAGTCTTATTTTTGTCCTTTTGTATGTTTCCATAAGAGATAGAAAGGCATGGAGAACATTGATTCACAAACTGACCAAAAGTGGGACATAACAGAATAAATAGAAAAAGACGCTTCTTTCTTTACAAAAATTGTCCTTTTTGTAAAAGGCATATCTTACTTTTCCAAGAAAGAAAGCTTTAAAAACCTGTAAAAGAACCTCAGTTCTGGGAAAAATAAGATCAGACGCATAGGAAAAAAGCCATCCAGCAAGGTAAAAAACTCAGACGTCATTTCTGTGAGTCAATAATTCTAGTCACCCAGTGTTTTTCTGAATAATATGGTCATTTTACAATTACTGAAAAGCTGGGAGGGAGATACATGATGACGATGAGGCAAGTGATTCCCTAAATCTGTCGTCACCTCTGAAATGATGGAGAACACCTCCTTTGAGGAATGATAACATGCTGTTTAAATATTTTATTTCCTTTACTTGTGATAGTTCATTGATTCATGTAATGTAACTGTTTTTAAGGTTCAAAACTTAATACGCAGCCCTCTGGAAAGCTGTTATAGCAATCTCCTTCTTGAATTGAACAAGGGCATCCGAAGTTTAATCTTATCATTGGTTGGACTAAAGGTAATGTTGAAATCTTAGTAAGGCAATTGCCTTAAGTACACAAGAAAGATGAAAAGTGGGAGGAGGGACAATTTCAAGTGAACTAACAAATAACCCATAATTGTGTGCTGGTACTAATCTGCTCGCTCCTTTGAAGTGGCCTTCAGATTGTCTCAATGTAGTATATATCCTATTATTTCAATTACAGATAGCAACCAGTCCTGAAGAGATTTACCAGTTCATGGGTATTACCTTGTTTAGCGTCCAGTCACAGCTTCTGCCTCAAGGAAAGAGCCTTCGTGATGTAACTACAGAAGTGTTGCAGTGGCTGAAACAAAATGGGCTCCTTAAAGAACGAGTGAGCCATGACAGTCTACAAAACATTCAGTATAAGCTGGAAATCACTCCACTGGGTCAGGCCACTTACAAAGGTAAAAAAGATTTGTCTGCTCAGGTTACACTCTGGCACAATTTAAGCAAAGTAAGAGGCATTGCTCCTGGCAAAAGTACATGATAGTTGGGGAGGCCTGCCTTTTCTCTGTTGCTTGTCATATATATTTTGGTAGCAGAGCCATTGTGTGCCCTATAGAGCAAATCCTTTCACCACTTCCAAGATTTCTCCAAACTTACAGAGCAGGGAGAGATCTCTATGAATGCAGCTGCACCTAAATCTGAATAAACATGTAAAGTGACAGATGGGTGGCTTTTCTCAGCAGGATGCAGAATGACCCAAAATAGTCAAGATTTCTAAATCTATCTGAAACATGTGCCAACTGTGCAGCTATATTCCACCCATAGTGGGAAGCAAATAGCAAAAAAGTGTTTGGTGACTTGAAATGTGGACAGTTCATGGGATTTCTATGAAGTTTTATGGTCATTTACCATAGAAGACCAATGTATGGTAGTGTTAGGAGCCCTTCATCTGCACCCAGAGTAGACAGAATCATCACCTGGAGTAGATACTTCTTGGGTTCCATTCACAAATCGACCCAGTTTCATTGGAGAGCAGTTTGTGCTAAGCAAGACAAAAAGGGGGTTCTTCATAGGGAAACAGTTTGGTGGGTAGAGAACTTTGGGGAGCCTTCAGATGCTCTCACATCCTAAGGTGTCACATTGTCCAGAATCTTCTCAGTGTCAGACCAAAAGAACACATAAATCTGTACAGAGTATTGAGCTTTGCTTTTGTACATGTCTTAGGTTCTATCGATTTGGCACATTATGACACACTGTATGCAGACTTGAAGAAAGGACTCCAGGGGCTAATCCTTGAAAGCTGCCTTCACTTAATCTACCTGACAACACCTTATGATATGATATCTCAGTGTAACCCAGATTGGATGATCTATTTTAAACATGTAAGTTTTCTCCAGCCCCCAAAATAAGAATCTATGTTCTTAGCCTTATTATCTATCTTCTCTCTCTGCTGGAGCTTAAGGACAAGAAGCTTGCTTAAAGGCCCGTGTGGAAATACATGAAGCTGTGTCTTCTGTATATACAAAGTGAGGTTGCCATTGTAGGAGCCATAGATGCTTTCCTGTACAAGGTATTGAGGATTCTCTCTTGCAAGTGCTTTCACAAACTCTAAAGCATTTTCAAATGGCTGTTGCAAAACCCAATCCAGCCATTCCACTGGGGCCAACAAGAAAGAAACCCTCTTGGTTCTTGATAAGCGGAAATAGCATCAATAGATGTTTTCATCCACCTGAGCAAAGGAATTGTGCTGCCCTTTGTAACTGGTCCTTTTTAATCTGATATTTTAATATATGTATTTTTTGTCCCGGAAGCTAAAAACAACCCTAGGAATAGACCTTACATACGGTAATTGAGCCAAGTCATTAAAAGACTGCAGAAATGAATTACCGTAGGTCAAAGCAGAGCAACGAATCGTACTATAAAACCAATCTTAGAACAACACATCAGAGAAATGGATTTGCAATATTCTCTTTCAAATGCCCAAAGATCTTGGTTGCCAATACACTTTGGCTTACATTTTGAGTTCCCTAAGAGAGAGAAAGAGTAAAAATAAAAATAATGATAATAACTCATCCTGGTGTAGTGAATAGAGTGATGGGCTTGACTCCCTACTTGGTCCATGGAAATTCAGTGAGAGAGTGGAACTGATAAAGCTACTACTTTAATATTTCATTTATCTTGAAAGGCCTGTTAGGGTCACTGTGAGGCCATTCAGATTTGACAGCACATAACAGAGGAAACATTTTATGCAGTAATAATAAGCCTGGGGAGTCTTGGGATAGATCCCATTCAAGCAGGAGCGTCAAGCCTGTGTACGGTATAATAAGATTGTCAGTTCCATCTTGCTCCTTGCCTGAACCTAGGAAGATGTGCAACACAAATGCCAGGACTGCTTATAGCAGTGAAAGGTCTATGAGAGAGTTACGCATGTGGTTTAGGGGAAGGGCTGCAGTTTGCACGTTCTAAAATGCTCATGTCAAGTTGGGGAGGAGAGGAAATAAGAAAGTATTGAGGCGAATGCCAATTCCACCTCACATTTATGTGAAGATGGATTATATCCTGTTTTTAGAGGGGGCATAATTTAACTTATTCTTATTTCTGATTTTTAGTACAACCAACTAAGTCCAGTAGAACAACAGGTAGTAAACATTGTTGGAGTGCCTGAGAGTTTTATTGCCAAAAAAGTTTCTGGACAAGTCATTAAAAAGGTAAGAGAAAGGTATATGAAGTACCTAAATACAGAGAAAATTGTTTGTGATTCTCCCTTTACCTGTATGCTCAGAGACTTTGATTGTGGAGCTGCTGTAATTCTTCAAAATTCACATCTTCATTCTCTCCCTCATTGTTTGTCTGCTCTTTAATTTTTTTAATCCTCCTAAAGTAATAATGTCATGTATTAATTACACACAGGACTTGAAAATATTGTAAGAATTCCCTGAGATATCCTTCAATATGAGAAATACAGGACAGCTTCTCTGGGCCTCCTACTTAGAATAATTGCATTAATGATATTTAAATACATCACACAGATAATTTAAATTAGTTGCATATGAAATGTGAAGTGGCCAGAAAACAGTTGTTCTAAATGGCAAAGTGGCTGGAAAGAAGCGCTAGGAAGTGGTCTATCAATCTTATAGTCATAAGGTTTACCAATGTACTATTATGCTTTGCTTGTACTGCACCTGAAATTCTTTGTTGAAGGTATGTGTTGTTAAATGCTTCTGTTAATGCCATGTTTCCTGTTAGATAGTCACAGATGTTCAGACTGCTACAGTATTAGTTCAGAGAATGCTTCCATCTACTTGTTTCTTTTATTTCTAATTAATTCATTGTCTGCTTAGGATGTGGATAGCAGGACTGTCAGTAGACTTTATTTATCCTTCATTCTTCACGCCTTAGTAAAAGAGACCAGCATATGGAGTGTCGCTGAAAAATTTAATATACCACGAGGATCTGTTCAAACTCTTCTTAATTCAGCTGCTTCATTCTCCTCCTCAGTTCTACATTTCTGTGAGGTAATATAAGGTACCTGAATGTACAAGAACATCATTATTCATTTTTTTAAAAAATAATTTTCCAAGTACTCTGATGAATTTTTCTCATTCCAGAGCTGAAGAAAGTACAGTAGTTCATATTCAGTGGATTGAGTTATTAGACCATAATTTCCATTTTTAAGATATTCATCAACTAGGTTCAATAGGACCTTCGTTAGTTGTGGCTTAACTTAAATCCCATTGACTTTCCAAATATGATTAGAACGGGAATGAACCACCCTGTTTTTCTTGCTCATATATAGAGAATATGTGCCAGATAAGGTATCATCCGGGGAATGAAAAATTAAGTTCATAGAACCTTATATTTCACAAGGTAGAAAGCATTTTAAAGAACCATTGTAACATAAGTTAAGAGTTATAGCAAATAATTTAACAGCATGGACTTTTAAAATAGTTGTCTGCTTCTGTTGCTATTTTCATTGCATTTTAAGGTGATACTTAAGTAAGTGTACTCTTTCCAATTCCTTGGTTATTGCTGTGGGACATTACACCCTTTTAGCAAAATTAACTGCTGCAAGTGAAGGCTCACAGTAATTGATGCATACCTTTCTGTTTTCCAAACTCTTGACAGGATTTGTTAGGCAAATAACCAATAAAAATGTTTCTGTATTCCTTATTTGTTACAGGAACTGAGTGAATTTTGGGTTTATAAAGCACTGTTGACAGAAGTTACAAAGAGATTGACTTACTGTGTCAAAGCAGAGCTCATTCCTCTTATGGAAGTGACAGGAGTTTTAGAGGTTAGCAAAGTCTTGATTTTTCAGAAAAAATACCCTTCCTGACCTTTCTGTGAATATCTTTAGTACATAGAATCCAGGTAGGTGATGCAGCTGTAAGATGATTTTAAAACTGGATTATAATTTAAAATGACTACTGTAATGTCTCAAAATGACCATTACTGCCTGAAAGCTGACACAACTCCTTTGCAGGGAAGTAGATTTTAAAAAAAAGCAATACATACTGTATGCAAATAACCAAAACTGTGATTCTTATGACAGTATGAAGAAATATCCTGTATTCTGCATTTGCCCTTCTGGCTCATTAGAGCAGCAAATCTCATGTTGAATGAGATACATGAGATCATGTTCCTTTCTAGAGTTTAATATGGAAACACATCTTTGCAACTATTTAGAGTTTACTGTGGAAGTTTCCTGTGACCCTGAAAAGGTTACTGTTTATTTATTTATGTACTGTGTTTATTCATTTATTTGATTTATATACCACCCATCTGGCAAGAGGGCCAGTCTGGGCAGTTTACAACAGGGCAAAAACAGTAAATACAGACAACAATTGAGTACAAATAAAATTAAATTAAAATTAACTAAATACGAACATGAGATAATTAACAGTACTAAACAGCCTACCAACCATTTAAAAAGGTGTTAAAGAGAAAACAGATGGTGGCACTGGGGTCATTTTTGGGACCACACTGTCTCAAGATGTCTCAGGCTCAGGGAAGGCCTGGCCGAATAGCTATGTTTTTACAGGCCATTTAAAATTCCCTGTGAGGGGTCCGGATGAATTTCGGGTGGTAGGCTGTTCCAAAGACAAGGAATGACCACTGAGAAGGCCTGTTTGTTTGGTCATTGTAGGTCAGCCAAGGTGGGGGATATATATGTTGATATTTAACATAAGAACATAAGAAAAGCCCTGTTGGGTCAGGCCGAAGGCCCATCCAGTCCAGCTTCCTGTATCTCACAGTGGTCCCACCAAATTCGCCGGGAGCGCACAAGACTGTCTACTGATACCACTCCCCTGCATCTGGTTCTTGAAGTACCTTGTTTAAGCCTGGAGATTACACATCTCCATCGTGATTTGTAACCTGTGGTGGACTTTTCCTCCAGGAATCTGTCCAATCCCCTTTTGAAGGCATCCAGGCCAGATGCCATCACCACCTCCTGTGGCAGGGAGTTCCACAGACTAACAACATGCTGGGTAAAAAAAAATTTTTTTTGTCTGTTCTCACTCTCCCAGCTCACCCCTGTTGGCAATCTGGCCACTGTGTTGTGGACCGGCTGAAGCTTCTGCATCAGCCTCTTAGGCAGCCCCATGTAGAGACCATTGCAGTAGTAAATATCGAGATTACTGATGCAGAATGCCCAACCTGTCAACCTCATCCCTACTGGAGAGAGTTACCCACCCAAAAGAGAGGGAGGTTCCCAGTCCACAGACACTGGGAGGCCTCACTCACAGGATTTTTGTCTTGTCTAGGTGGAGCCTCAGTAGGTTTACCCTTATCCATCCATGCACAGCCTCCAAGCAATGCTGAAGGGATGGGACAGCATCTACTAGAGAGGACTAAAAGGAGAAACAGAGCTGTGTGTCATCCATGTACTGATGACATGGAAGCTCCAAAATTCCTAATGACCTCACCCAGCAGCCTCAATCCAAACATGACAAGGGAACCAACACAAGCCGGTTTTCTTTGGATCATTCTCACCCTGCCCTGTAGAAAACACCAGGTCCAGCATCTGGCCATGTTGAGGCATGTCCAATGATGCCATGGTTTCCAAGAACTCTAGAGCTGACCTAGTAACCACAGCCTCTGCACAGATGTTGAAATCCCCAGGATAAGCAGTCTGGAGAACCTCAACCACACCACAGAGACAAAGGCTGTCAGCTCCAGAAAGGACCGTGCTGGGTCACAGGGAGCATGGTATGCCAGCGCAGTCCCAAATCCTTCCCTGGTCCTTACCGACTCATTGGAGGGCCTCTAGATCCAGGATCACTCTAGATTTTTAGAATGTGCGTCTATATCTCTGTTTCTGCTGTAGTTCTGACAGACTGAAATATAAGATCTTGAGAACTTGGCAAAAATACTGAGTGGAGGTCATTTTGTTTTTGAAATTGATTCATTTATTTTTTACCTAACCAAACATTCTCCATAACTTACAGCTCCTTCAGTCCTTCAACTGCAGATATCATTATGTTTTGCTAGAGACAGGTCTGAGGTCTTCATTTGTACAGAGGTAGCCCCCACCAGGGTCTCCAAACAACAGAAAGAAAAGTTGCTGCTGGCTGGTATGAGAAGGGGAAGAGAATATGCAGAAGGAAGGGATGCAGGAGCACTGGGGCAAAGAGGGGTGAAACGTATTTGTACATTATCTGGAATGATGTAGAGGGGGAAAGGCTAACTGAGAAAATCTGATTGTAGCTTTGAAATACAGCAAGTAGGTATTGAGCAGGGACGGCCAACTTGTGGCCCTGGTTGAACTGCAACTCCCATCATCCTGAGCCGGCAGTCATTGGTGAGGGATGATAATGGTTGTCATCTGAACATCTGAAAAGCCATGAGCTGACTACCCCGATAAAGGACCACAGTGGTTGCGCTCTCCTTTAATCCCCTTCTTGTCTGCTTTCACAGGCTCGAGCCAAACAACTCTACAACTCCGGGTACAAAACTTTAGCGCACTTAGCTAACGCAAATCCAGACCTACTGGTGAGGAGCATTGAGCATTTATCCCGACGCCAGGCAAGACAAATAGTTTCATCTGCTAAGGTGACTAAATTTGCAATGAAAAGATTAGAAGAAAATATCAGGTGGTGTGATGTGGTCCATTGTCGTGTCTCCTGGGGGCCCTAGGACACACACAAATTCTGTGGCCGAGTGCATCCCCAGAAACATCTGAATCAGTGGTTTTGGACCTTTGACGCTTCAGATGTCTTGGAATTCCTACTCCCCAAAGACTCAGCCAGCTTGGTCAATGGTCTGGGAATCGGCGTTTAAATCCAACACATCTGGAGGGCCATTGATGGACGGCACTGCTTTAAATGCATCTTCGCCCTCTTCAGGGCTTTTTAGGCTAAAGAAAGGCTCTTTGTAGAATAGAAAGTCGATTGCTTATGACTTCAGGGTTTCAGAAAAGCTCTTTATAGCCTCAGAAAGGGCATGGAAGTGAAATTGCATTTAGAGAATAAAGTTGCCTCCCATAAACCATTTGAAGCACTAAAAGGAGAGGGGAGTGAGGTGCAAATGGTGGTGGGCAATCGTAGAAGCTACATTAGGTCTATAGTGCCCCAACCCTGTTATAGAGGAAGGTCTAGATTAGAACAGCGGAGAAACCTCTTTCGGAATACAATCCTACTATTGTCACCTAAATTTACCACAGGGTTTGCTTACACTGGCTGTTTGGCTTAGAAACGGAGATGAGCACCGCCGCTAGAGTCGGACATGTGCTGGGGGAACCTTTACCTTTACCTCTTTTTTTTTTCCTTAATTAGGCAGAGCAAAGCAACCGTGTGTTTGAGTCAAGATAATATTCTTCTGGTTGTCTTAGAGATCAAAGACATTGAGCAATGGATTGATGGGTGGGGGTGGGGGGTGAATGTGTTGGATACTCTTTACTAAATTAAGCATTTTTCCAGCAGTCTAATAACCAGGCTGTTTATGTGCATGTAGAAACAAGCTTGTCTATTGAGTGGGTCATTGTGGATTGCTTCTTTGCACTTGACAGAGATCCACGTTGTGCCTCTTTGCTGGTTTCATGGCAATGAGGGCCCTGTGCAGGTTTTCCACTGATCACAACAGTGTCTCCAGGGATAATAATTTGCTTTTGCGTAGGAGTGAATGGCATGCATTCAGTCAAAATGAGGGAATGTACTTGACTTGACAGCACACTCTTATTACTAAAATCATTACAAAAGTATAGTTGTAAATCCTGAGGTTTAAGAGTGAGGATGAAATCTAATTCTTGCTCCTGCTATAACCACTGAGAATCAAGCCTTGGCCTGTAATTTACACAACCCCATTTTTTGTCCAAATCCGACACTAGTGTGATAGGAACTTGGAAATTAGTCTGTTTGTGCCTGCATTTCTGTTTGTGTGACACAGAGAGAGTTTATTGCATTTATTAGACAAGTCACCGCCTTTGTAGGTTACATTTGCTGCTGGAGGATGGGATATACATCATATATATAATATACATTAATTTTGGAAGTATCAACATTCTTTTCCCCACTCAGATATAACAGAAAAGGTCTGATATTGTACTAATGTGACTGCTGACGATGCTTGCCTTTGAATGCAGATGCTGCTGGCAGAAAAGGCTGAGGCTTTACAAGAAGAAGTCGAAGAACTATTGAGAATACCAACAGACATTCCTTAAAGCTCTTCCAATGAGCCACCTCTCTGTCTGAGTCAAAGAATCAAAATGTCTTTTCCTAATCAATGAATTGTTAGTAATATGCTGTATATATTGTATGTATTTTTATATAAATATCAATAAATATTTTTGAGGTCTCCTATTTTCTACATCATGAGCAAACTGTATAACAAGCTGTTTTGTTAACACCCTGCAAGCAGTACCCCTTTGCTTGCTTGTTTGCTTGAATACAGTATTGTTAATATCATCTCACTATGTCTGTGAAGATTCTCAGTCATCCAGGTGAGTTTATCTGGAAGTTGAGTCATGGCTACTGGACTTCTTTTTTGAGAGATAGAAACTGTTTCTCTGTTCATCCAAACAGCTTCATCGGTAGCGTAAGTCCTCCATCTTATAGTCAGCTTTGACCTCTTGTCACCCTGGTCTGATACTATTGTCTCCCTAACGAGCCTATTCAGGCCATTGTTCATCTTATGAGCCTGATCAGACCAGGGTGACAAGAGGTCAAAGCTGACTATAAGATGGAGGACTTGGACTAGCTGTATTCAGACGGATGAAGCTATTTGGATGAACAGCAATATGTTTCTATCTCTCAAAAAAGAAGTCCAGTAGCCATGACTCAACTTCCAGATCATCTCACTATATGCTCTGTGGCTTTTAGAGCAGAAATCATGATGGCGGGGGGGGGGCGGGCGTAAAATGCAGCCATCCTGATGTCATTTCCATCAGCACCGCCATGGCCAAAGGTGAGCTGGGAGTTCTAGTCCAGCATTTGTAAGAGGCTCCTTTTTCTTGCCTCTATACTGGAGCTCCTACCTAGACCAAAGAGGGAACTTACTTGTACAGATGGAGGAATGGCAAATCTCACTGCCAAGTCTATTGGGGGGAGGGGGAGTATGAGCTTGATCTGCATAACATCACCCCTTGATAATTTGATCCTCAAAAATAATTTGTTCTCATAATTGATACACACCAACCTCTACAGGATATGTTTGTGTAGGAGATTAAAGTTGTGGACTGACAGGGGATTTACCCCATGACTGTAGTCAAATTTGTCTGGCAGCTGCAGAGCCCTTGTTCCCCTAATGCCTAGCTGTCATGATGGGATGGGATTCATCTCTGTCTCCTTTAAAGTCCCACCATGTTGATGTATCATCGGTAATAGCACGTTCTTTATTGCCTAATTCAGGGGAGTCAGGTGTTCCTCTTGTGCCAAAGCTAGCAGCAGATCATCACCACCACCAACTTCCAACTGCACCTTTGAATGGGAAGGGACCCCGTGGAACATCAAGAACTGAACTCCCCACGTCTGGCTCCTCATGCCAGTGGATAACCAATGGATGTAGCCTCTCTCTGCGTGCAGAGAAATCAGGAAGCCTGTCCTCTCCCCTCCCCCCTTAAGCTGCATATAATCCACCCACCCCTCCTCTGCAAAAGCAATGTAAGCTTTTTGGGTGCTGATGATGAGGGCTGCGGTGTCTGCCTTGTATCCGGGTGAGATCCAGATCACCGGCCGTCTTGTGCTGGACGGTCGGATCGGGTCAGATCTGGCGCTTCACGGGTGATCCCTGCCCGAGGGCACCGGTTTTTTGGGGGGTGCGTGTGCGTGTCTGTGTTTAAAACAGGGCAGAGCTCGGGGCTGAAGGCAGGCTTCCTCCCCCTTCCGTCGCCGCTGCCTCCTGTTCCCGAAGGCCAGCCGCAGCAGGAGGTGCCTGGACCGCCTCCCGCCTCCTCGCCGCCTTTTCCCGGCGGGCGCATCAGAACCCGGGAAGATGCTGCTGCTGCTGTTGGTGGCGACCTCTCTCTGCGCCGCCCCGCGGCTGATCGGGGGGTCCTCGGCGGAGCCTCCCGCCGCCGGCGAAGGGGCGGACAGCGAGCTGAGCTTCCCGCAGTCCGGCCGCCCGCTGAGGCAGGTCAGCCCTTTCTTCCTGTCGCTCACCATCGATGCCAACCTAGCCACGGATCCCAGATACATCACGTTCCTGGGGTAGGTAAAGGAGGTCGCCCTCCTTCCCCTGCCGTCGGACGCCAGGCGCCTGTGCCTTGGCGGGGAGGGAGGGGAGCAGAAATCCCAGATGGTCAACAGGTAAAGATTTCCCTTGTAGCTCCGGGAAAAGCTCTCCCTGGCCAAGGGCTACCAGCCAGGCAAAAGATCAACCGGGGAGGCGCGGTGGGGAATAGGATGGAAACTATAAAGTGGTTGCTATGTTCTCTTTTTCAAGAGAAGGCTCGTATGCGGAGCCTGGGAACGTTCTTGTTTTTGAACGACAGGGTAGCCTTCGGCTAGATGGGCGGGATACCAATCGAGTGAATGAATAAATAAAATATATACAGTATATACAATGCCCAATCTCCCCCAACTGGCATGACCATGTTCGCTGAGGACTTCTAGAAGTTGCAAGCCGAAAGAGTAACTTTTCCGTGCTCTGCGTGGCTCGAAAAGTTTTGCAGTCTTGCTAAACTGACCTGGGTTTCTCCCTGACTCTGTGTGTAAACAGACCGTTCCCGTTTAGAAACGCGCCTGGCGGCAGCTCCTTCAGTTTTAAACACAAGGGCTTAGGTTTGTTAACCTTACTGGACATGGTTGCTTGCCCCTGCCCCAAAAGGGCAAAAGATAAATGCTCCCTTCTGGTTAACGACGCGGGGAAAGGGTGCCCTAAAATTGGAAAGAAAAAAAAAGAAGAGATCCCCAAAACTACAAAAAAAATCCCGTTCTTTTTAAGCCAGGAAGAGATGGGTGTTGTATTTCATGGAACAGTTTAAAAGTGCCAGGGGTTGGGTACCAAAGATATTTGTCTCACTCACCCTCCTTTGAACACATCCTGAGCAAACAGGTTGGTGGGCTCACCCATTGAAACCTACATCACCTGTTGAATCGCAAGTCCAAAAGCCTAGTATGCATACTCCATGGGCAAGGGTGTTTTTATTCCTCTTTTAAATATTAAAACATGCTTTTTAAATTCTAAGTCTTGTAACATGCTCTGGTTTAGTTGTCTGTTTTTTTGTACCATTTGGGGCCCACCTGGATCCCTACATCAGGGGGAAAGTGGCATAAAAATAATACAGTAAAGCCACCAACTGACAGGTGACTCCAGCATGACTCCATCTGTATAAATCTCACCTATGAATTGCATCCCATGAAGAAGACTGCAAATATTTCCATGTTGTTGACATTGGCTTTGCAGCTTGGTGGCAATTCACAAGTGAGATTCACACCAGTGGAGTCAAGTCGGTGAATGTAACAGTTAAGAGTCTGGCTAATAAAAAAAAATTCTAAATACCTTCCTGGCAGCAAAATCTAGCCCATTTTATTTCAACTTCCTCTTCTCTCTCTCTCGTTTTAAAATGCCATCTAGCATGATAAACAGTTCCGGAGAACGCAAAAGCAAGGGTGTTTAATTTTAGTCTATGGTACTAATTGTACTTGGTCCATTTTTTATGGTACTTCAGTGATTTTTAACTCCACGACTGCCTTTTGTTCTTGGTTTGTGTCCATAAACCCACACGACTACCCTTGTTTTCAGTGCTAAAATGTGTCTGCAAGCCCAGTACTAAACAATCGCTTCATAATCTTTCACATTATGATTCCTGGCAGACTCCCCACCAAGCTGAAGCTCCTGATGCCCCGTGGTTTCCCCCCCACCCCCGCCTCCATTACCCTTCTTCTGTAGAGTGGATGAGTTAGCATCAACAGAATTAAGAAGCAATTGTACTCCTAATTATCTACTTGTCTAAGTATTTTTGCATTGCCATTTCCTGTGGTTCCTTCCTTGTGTTTTAGTTCATGACATAAGCATCTCGGGAATCCTCTCTTCCACGTAATAGCAAGGAAGCTGACAGTTGTTTGCACAACACAGAAGCCACAGGGGACTAGTTTAAAATGTATCCGTTCAAAGATACTAATTTACTATGAGCACAAAGTGGTCCATCCTATCTGTGGAGAAATTGAAATGTAGCACTTTTTAAAAACATATATCGGACCTTTAATTAGCTAGTTTGCATAACTGCATATAGAGGGGAGTTATGGGGAAATTGTTCCCGGAATAAAAGTACAGTGGACCCTGGTATAACAAACGGTTTGTATAACAAAAAATCTGTACAACATAAAAAATTCCGGAGAGAGGGGAAATTTGCTTAACAGAATTGCCTATGGGGCAAATCCGTACAACATAAAAATTGTCACGATTAGAGATTACTCCGTTTTCAATGCATTCCTATGGGAAATTTGCATAAAGAAAAATTGCTCAACAGAATTTCATTTTGAACAAATTAATTTCTTTATACAAGGTACCACTGTAATCTGATTGCCTCCCCATGACAATGAAATTCTTGCAAACAGGAAAATGAGTCTATCTTGGGGAAATGGTATTTGGCAGAGTATGTGGAGGGAACTGCTGGTTTTTAGGTACTTACCAGAGAAAAATCCAGACAGGGACCTAGAGAGAGAGAGACTTGTTTTCAAGTCTCCCTGAAATATATGGCACACCTTATTGCACAGTTAATTTAATTAGATTTAACTTAATTGGTACACTGTCTCAAAAAATTCATTTAGAGACTCTTGTGAAAGAATAAAAATGTTTCTATTTTACTTACAAAATTTTCATAGCGGGTGTGGTGGTGGAGATTAGAGATGGGCACGACTCAGAAAAATTGTTCGTTTTCGTTTTCGGCTAGGGGGTCCGTTTTGGCTTGTTTCCGTTTTCGTGAGCTAATTTCAAAATTTTTCATTTTCGTTTCGTTACGTAATGAAAAACGAAAACGAAAATGAAAATTTTTTTCGTTTCTTCCCATTTAGCTCCATTATGTGCTTTTCCAGTAACGAAAAACGAAAATTGGCTCAAAATTAGTCGTTTCGTTTCCGTTTCCGTTCCAGTTCTGAGCCGTTTTTCGTTTTTCGTTTTGTTACGTAACGGAAACGAAAAACGAAAACGAAAACGAAAATACCGCTAAGTCGTGCCCATCTCTAGTGGAGATACATGCACTTGTTAGTAGGAGCCTGTTCCCTCTGCCAGAACAAACTAGCAGAGGAATTGCGGGGTTTGGGGGATTCAGGTTGAAGTCATGTGGAGCTGTTTGCAGACTGCTTCTCAATTCACTTTAAGAAAATTGCCTGGCATGAACATGCCATGAAGCTTTATTTATTTATTTATTTATTTATTTATTTATTTATTTATTTATATACCGCCCGTCTTCCAGGAGGAACTCCGGGCGGTTAACAATATAAACAAGCAACACAAAGAGATACAGCAATATATATATTAAAAAAACCACACGCACATAGGAAATAGATAAGATTAATGAACAGTACAATTAATATTAAGACGAGATCAAAATAAAAATTAAAAATAGATACTCGGCAAGATGGTGGAGGGGAAAAAATGAAAAAAAAAGTTAAAGGTCGCCAAATGCCTCATGAAAAACCCAGGTCTTCAAGGCTTTTTTAAAGGCAGGCAGGGATGGAGCAAGGCACCAACTCCCTTGGGAGATGGTTCCAAAGTGAGGGGCGAGCCACAGAGAAGGCTCGGTTGCAGGTTACCACTTTCCTAACCTCCCTGGGTATGGCCACCCAAAGTGAAAGCACCCCTGACATTTTTGGGACAATGATAAATATTTGTTATGAACGACGCATGAGGTCTGGGTGCACCACCAAGGAGGATGAAATAGCATCAAAAGCTAGCTGTCTAGTTAGTTTTTAAATAGTCGAATTAATAGGCATCACCTGTTTCTGCCTTTGTATTTTGGGGGGGGGGATTTTGTGGGGTGGGGGGACCACACAGCATTTTTCTGATTTTTTTTTCCTGGCTGGATCATTTTTTTCCTTTTGACTCCTCCATCTGTAATCTGACGTGGATCGTACCAGATCATACTAAATCCATAGAAGGCCTAAACCTTTTGGTGATTCTGTTGCTCCACCATTTGTCCTCACATGGGAAAATGCAGAAATGGAAGCCACAGACTGGACCCACTGGAAAACACTTGTTCCCCAATGCACCCAGCAGCACCAGAGGAATTAAATCTAAGTAATCATTTGACCACCCGCAGCGCAGGGCGGAGTCAATATACGCCCTTCCTTTTTCTCCATCTGATACACCTTTCTTTCTTTAGGCAGAAGACTGACCTTCAAGAGCCATTCTAATACAGAAGTATCCTCTAATACAGAAGTATCCCCTACAAGCATCAAAACACCATTCTTTATGTAGGGGAGAATATATAGGAGGCTCTCTGGAACTTGAGTCATGGCTACTGGACTTCTTTTTTGAGAGATAGAAACATTTAGCTGTTCATCCAAAGAGCTTCATCGGTCCGAATACAGCTAGTGCAAGTACTCCAGCTTATAGTCAGCTTTGACCTCTTGTCACCCTGATCTGAATTAGGCTCATAAGATGAACAATGGCCTGAATAGGCTCGTTAGGGAGACAGTAGTATCCATAGCCTTAAGATGAACAATGGCCTAAGGTGCTGAAACCCATTAAGAATGGGTCCTTAGCTATGGCCTTGGTGGTGAAGGATTTTTGATTTGTATGGGTACTTTGGAAAGCACAGCCTGATAAGTAGCAGATAGACTATGCCGGAGCCCACCACCTCTGTTGGGGGAGGGGGTTTCAATGCTCACATGAATGGCTTCCCTTACTCCTCTCTCAAACCACCTCTTTTCTTTGTCTAGGTCCTAGGAGGCTACTGTGTTGGCCATTTGCAATTTTAAAAAGAGGTGGAAATTACCAATTAGCGCTTTACCAAAAGCAGCATCTGCTTTTAAGGGATGCAAATGCATCTGTCTTTCTCTGCCCCTGCTGATTTCTGCAAATTGTTTGTTGTCTGGGTGGCTACAGAGATTTCACCCACAGAAATCCAATTTGAAACGTTGCTGATCACAGCAGATCCAAGTGGATTTTCCCCATTATGTAGTCTCTGCTTTCCTTATCGTGCCAGCTGTGAATTTTACTTAGATAGGTATAGGAGTCAGCCTGTTTTGTAAAACTGATACACCTATTCAATCCTGTATATAACACAATTTCTACAGAAGTGGCTGTGTTTTTGTTTACGTTCCTAGGGTGTAAAGAAGTGTACAATATTTTGAACAAAATGTTGAGCCTGGTCACAACGAGCTTCTGTTTTGGATAACAAGAATCCAACTGTTACTTCTGAAAAGTAACATAGCAAGCTGTGAGTTAGATTTCAAAACTAGAAATATTTTCTCGTTACTTTCAGAAGGTATCTTTAAAGGACATTATAGGTCATTTTCAATTGGAGGAATTGTTTATATTATTTTGTTTAGTCTTCTACATGGTTGTATTTTCAAAGTGCAATAGCAAAGCCTGGTTCGGGACCAAAGAGTATTTCCCTCTGGTTTTTTGTTTTGTTTTGTTTTATGTATTTCCCAAAATGAATAATGCAATGGATTAATAATATACAACAGTGAAAATTGCTTTTGTGACCAAAGCAGTGATAACTATAGTTAGGGCCACTTGCCTCTAAGTAGTAAGTAACTCAAATTCCTCTGAAAACAATGTTCTAAAAATGCAACAACAGTAAAACTAAAGAACTTTGACATGGACAAGGAAAACATTGGGGCAGGGAAAGATTTGTATTCAGGCATCATCCCGAATGGAGATTGCAGCCAAGAAAGCAGAAGTTTGAGACTCATCAGAAGGGCCGCAATGAGGGAATTTGAAAAGATCATCAAGTGTACGGATGGATCACTGGAAACCAAGGCCAAGCTCATCCACACTCTTTTCACACGACCCCTAAGATCCGCTGGCCACTTAAATTCGGACCAGAGATCTTGGGGGTTCGTTGCTCTTCCTGCGTCCCCACCCCTCCGCACTTCCTTGATCCTGTCTGCGTGAGGGGAGGGAGGAAAAAAGGGGACAAAAGAATGCAGGCTCACCTCCGTTTGCCGGTCCAAGCCTCCCCGTCCTCCTGATTCCTTCTCTTAAAGGGGTGGGAGGCAAAAAAACAACAAACAGAAGCAAGGAGAGCTGGGCACTCACTCCTTTACATCCGGATCTGGGATTTTTCACCCTCCAAGAGCAGGTACCTGAAAAGTGCACTGGGACGCGCTTAGGTGGGCATGGCCGCACTTAATTTTCTGTAAACTCCGGAGCTGGTGGGGAAATAATTTTAAGCTCCGGAGCTGGGAGCCATTTGCAGCGGAGTTTAGGGGTCGTGTACAAATACCCTATGTTTGGCTGTGAAAGCTGGACCATTAAAAAAGCTGACAGAAAAATATCTGATTTGTTTGCAATGTGGTGCTAGAGAAGAGCTTAGGCCTGGCAGATCACTGAGATGGGAACAGAGGCTGCATCAGTCATGGATGGCAGCATATTGTAGATAAGCAGCCGCCAAGCACTTCCTGGTGGACGCTGATAGAGCACCAGAGTTAACTCAAGGACTCACGGCCAAAAAAATGACAGGGATGTTTCTCAAGCTGGAAAATAATGATTTTCCCAGCTCCTGGAATTCAGTTGTATTGCAAGGCAAGCTCCCTCACTCTATCATTATTTCTGCTTTGCAACTAAAAGAAGAGCTATAGCATAAGCACCTTTCCCCTTGGTGTGGTCAGCATTCTCCAAGGACTGCCTCCAACACTCGCCTGTGTTTCACGGTTGCAGGCTTTGCTTGTTTTGGATGGGAACTGGCTGCGGGTGGGGAGTGGATGGCGAAAGTCTCAAAAGACTATTATCAATGGGCTGAAGTTTTCATTCAGGACAGTGATTCTCAACTTACTGTATCTCACATCCCACCCGTCACTCCTTCAAGAAACCAGGGGTGTTGGCAGGTCTTTAGGTTTGGGTCCCAAATCCAAGTTGAAGTCTTTGGTACCAAGTAGAGATGAGTGCTTCATACGTTATATAGCTTCGTGACACACTGCTCCATTCTTGACCTACCCTGTCTGGCTGGGCCACTTACCAGACTTTATGTACTGCCCGGATCCTTCTTCTCTGCCTGCACTCCACTCCAGGCAGGAGCCGACCAGCTGGTCCATACTGTTTCCTCCTTGGAGTGGTTGGCTGCCTGAGAAGATGGGGATGGACTAGCCAGGTCCCTGCCCAGAGTGGAGCACCACCAGAGAAGGAGGACCCCTGCATGGCACAAAATCTGGCGAGTGGCCTGGCCCACCGGGGCAAGGGAATAGAGCAATGTGGTTGTATAGATGTGGCCAGATGGATGAAGCACCCATCTCTAATACCAGGTCCTGAGTCCCCACTGAAAGCAAGCATTTTGTCCCCAGAAAAAAGGGAGGGGTGAATGGCTTCCCATTTGCAAGCCACGTCCAAGTCATGGGGAGAGTTAAAAAAAACTGACTCAAGTCACCAGTGCGACTTAAGTCTGACTCGATAGAGAGACTCAAGTCTCGCATCTTGAGTTCCATCCCAGTAAGAAACCCAAGTCCAATTGTAAATAAAGGCTCCACTTCTTAAAAGATGGAGCTGCATATGTTTACAGGCATTTGTTACCTTTATTATTTACAGTAACTGTAGGAGAACAGAGGGTCAGGAAAAACATTAAGGGCTCCAAGTAATGTAAGCATGCCAAAGGATCACAAATGAATAATCCATGGTGGTAGGGCAGAGAATCAATAGGTTGCAGAAGGACATGGAGACAGAGAGGAAAATAAATGCACAGCAATTTTTATATCCGTTCTGTTTTCTACCTAGAATGTCCCACAAGGGGCAGCTGGACAAAAATTGACATTTTGTTTTGTGTGAGGTTTTGTGGATCAATGGGAACTTTAGTGCACAAACATCTGGAGGCCTACAAATTGCCTAGTCTTGCTGTCATTAATTGATATGTGAAAGGCACCCTGCATGTGACCAGGAGCACCCTTTCTTGTTATTCTGTCACGTATCTCGCAGTTACTGGTGATGAAATTAGATCATGGCCCTGAGCAGGTATCAAGTCTCCACCCAATTAAGCCCCGGGGAACAGGAAATTGCAATAGCAGTGGTTAAGTTTGATGAAAACTTGCCAAGGCTGGTTGTCAGTAAACAAGGCAGCCAGAGGAGCCTGGCCAAAACCCAGTTTAGATCCTTCCTCCTTGTTAGCACCGAAGGAGACGCATTATAAACCTGTTTGTCCCTGCCTTTGTCAGCTCCGAAGAATCTAGTCTGACTTCAAAAGCTGCAGGGCAGACAACTCTACTCACTTCCACGTGACTGCCACTGCAAACTTTGCTAGGCTTAGATTTCTTTATTCAGAATCAGTGGGCTGAACAGCTCAATGGTTGGGAGGAACCAGAGGTTTAAAGTTCATTCCCCCCCCCTCCCCGGGAGCCTCCAGTGAAGGCAGCCAGCCTGTATAGCCTTGAGCAAGCTGCACAGTTCCGGGGCAGCCCCCAGAAGAAAAGAATGGGAACCCCATTCTGAGTATTTTTCTACCTGGAAAACCGTAAAAAGGGTTGTCCCATGTCAGAATCATTTTGAGAGCACATGGTGGTGTTGGTGTTGGCAGTGGTGGTACCGGTGGTAGTGGTGAGGAATATGGTGAAGAAAAATATGAATTGTTGTATTTAGGCCAAATAAATAATACATAAAAAGAAGAAATGAAATAAAAGAAACAGGGAAACTGAAACTGATGATGAGTCACACACTGCTGCAACAAACGAGTCAATAAAAAATCTTCAGTCCATCCTGTCATTCTCTTTATTTTGCCATAACAGTGATAAACTGTTTGATCACTTGAAAATAATTATGGAGAGAAAAAGCTCCTGGATTTTCTTAGAACAGCTACTCCTTGTCTTCCCTCAGTTTGCCTGTAAAAGGCACAGAGGTTGCCAGGAAGGTTACACAACTCTCTGGTTCAAATGGCATGTACACACCTGCACACGTGAATGTGCACAGCCACTTTCAAGTGTAGAGGAAAGTCTTCAGACAAGAAAACTTGGGCTCATCTTCAGTTCTGAAGGAATTCCTTTTGGTTGATCCTAGGCATTTGGCAAATGATGGGCATTAGCAGCCTAAAACAGCCATAATTCTTAGAGCAAGGCTCTTGCAAGGACAATGGGCTCTCTAAAAGCCAAGGTGGATATGCAGAAACACATAAACAAAGAACAGCTACCTTCTCATGGCACAGTTTTGGAGAAAGCAAAACTGAAAATGAATTCATGCAGGAATCACGTTGACAAAAGGTCTTTCTTGAGACAGCCAGTGTGGTACGGCACTGAAGCACACTGCACCATGATGTGGAAATTCTAGGTTCAAACCCCCAAACTTCCAGTACAATCCAGCCCATTTTCTTCAGCCTGGCTGATAAAACATCTCACAGGGAAGTTGTGAGTAATAACAGAATAAGTAGAGTTAAGTATGTTGCCTGACGTTATCAGAAGCCATTTGCAATCAAACAGTGGTGGTGGTGGTGGTGGTGGTTGATGATATGGTGGTTGTGATGATAATGATGATGCCAACGACACATTTCTTGTCATTCATCTCCCTAGTTCTACCAAACTGCGCACCTTAGCAAGAGGCTTGTCGCCCGGCTTCTTGAGATTTGGAGGCACCAAAACAGACTTCTTGATCTTTGATCCCAAGAAAGAGCCAACGTCGGAGGAACAGTTTTTTCTAGATTTGCTGGCAAAGCAAGGTGAGGTAGAGATTAATACTGCAGAGCTAAACCCAGTTACTGCTGAACAAAACCCAGTGAAGATATTTGGACTTATATCAGAGAACATACAGTACAGCAGGTATGACATACTGCACACCTGTTAGGGATGACCCTGCAGAGAGTTAGCAGACTGAACAGGTACACATGGGAAAACTGATCCCAGTGAAAATACAGTATGCATTTCTGCATGAAGTATTGGTATTACTATTCTCTCTTTAAACTCACCTTAATCTATTATTGGCATTATTTTACCTCTTTGTAGAATCATAGAATCATAGAATCATAGAGTTGAAAGAGACCTCAAGGGCCATCTAGTCTAACCCCCTGCCATGCAGGAACCCCATCACAATATTTCTGACAGATGTCCATCCAGCCTCTGCTTAAAAACCTCCACAAAAGGAGACTCCACCACCCTTCTTTGTGGCAGCATATTCCACTGCCGAAGAGCTCTAACTGTCATGAAGTTCTTCCTGATGTTCAAATGGAATCTCTTTTCCTGTAGTTTGAAACCATTGCCCCGAGTCCTAGTCTCTGAAGCCATGGAAAACAAACCTGTTCCCTCTTCAATATGACATCCTTTCAAATATTTAAACATAGCTATCATATCCCCCCTCAGCCTTCGTTTAGAGAGGCGAAACATTCCCAGTTCCCTAAGCCGTTCCTTATAAGACATTTCCTCCAGACCCTCAACCATCCTGGTTGCCCTCCTCAGCACCCGCTCGAGGTTGTCAACATCCTTTTTAAGCTGAGGCGCACAGAACTGGACACAGTACTCCAGGTGGGGTCTGACCAGAGCAGAATAGAGTGGTACTATCACTTCCCTTGATCCAGACACTATGCTTCTGTTGATGCAACCAAGAATCGCATTGGCTTTCCTGGCCGCTGCATCACACTGCTGACTCATGTTCAACTTGTGTTGATTTGATTCTAATGGCTTTGTAAATCCATGTGCATTTTATTTTTAATCCGTTTGTAAGCCAACCTGAGTGCTATTTTTTAACTGGAATAGAGAGAGGAAAAGGTAGACAATAAGTTAACCCCCAACACACATCTGTGCAGGTAAAGTAGCCTGAATATACCTTCTTTTCTATGACAGCCTTCTACTTTCTGGTTGGCCACCCTAATCTGACAGTATCCGGAGGTCTGTAGATCCTCCATCCCTGATTTAAACAGATGTCAAGTGTTCCTTGCTTATGGTTTCAGCTGAGAAAAGAGGGGTAAGCACTGGATGCCTTCAGGGTCTGAATTACGGGTTGCGGGGGGGGGGGGCGAGTTTGGAAGTTGTTTCTTTGGATGATAACTCCCAGAATCTCTCTGCCATCTGGATGGGTGATTTTTTTCAGCTGTTGGTCAGACAAGTAAATTCCCAGGATCTGAAAGGGCTTTTGAGCAGTGGTGCCTGCTTGATCCCAAAGCTGCCCTGATTCTTGATACGCTTCTATTTAGGAACTGAGCTCGAATCAAAAGAGAACTTTTCACAGGCAGCATCAAACCACAACCGACATCTCTCTTTGTGTGTGTGATGGGGTTCATGGAAGCTCTTAATCCATTTAGTGAAAAAGATAATTGTTCTGGATTGTCTGCCAGGCTTTTCAGTAGAAGTGTGTCAGCAACCTTATTGTGTTAAGTGTATGAATCAGTACAGTTCATCTCCATTTGGGATTCTGAGACCCGCTGACAGTCTTTTTTTCACCCTATAGTGGGTTTTCTCTGACTATGGAAAGCAGTTTCTCGATATGTTGTGTAGAAGATCAACCACGGTTAGTGTGAGTCCTGTTGCTGGTTATTTCAACAAGAATAGCAACAAAATTCAAAATCCAAGGTGGTGAGGGAGTGGGAAAAATCACAGATGGGCTGTTCTTTGCTTTAATCAAGTGGTCACCAAAAATTGTGCAGGGCTTGGAGCTCTTCAGATTTCTTCATCAGGGAAGATGAAAGGTAAAGCAAGATGCTAACTTGAAAAGGAGGAGGAGGAGGAGGAGGAGGAGGAGGAGAAACAACTGTTTAATTAGTCAAGAAATGAAAACCAATGAAATGAAAACCAACCAAGTCTCTTGGCTGACATTTTGTATAAATGTATATCTCACTTAATAGCTGTTGTGAGTTTTTTGGGCTTTTAAAAAAAATATCTCATTTTTCCAGTCCAATTAGAACCACATTAAAATCTTAAAGGCAGTGTACAGTAAAATAAATAAATCAGTGCATACGTAAGGTAACATTTACTACACTAATGTTACAAAACAACACCAAAATGCCCCTTCCATTCCCCTTCCATTTTTATGTTTGTTTATCCTGAGGCCAAAAAGTGGCATATAAAAAAATTTGTCAAATTAGGCATAGTTAGCAGCAATAAGAAGGAAAGCTTGGGAAATTGACCATGGACTATAATTTTCAGATCTGTATTCAAAGGATATACAGTGGACCCTCCTATAACAAACGGTTTGTATAACATAATATCTGTACAAAATACAAAATTCCTGAGATAGGGGAAATTTGCTTAACAGAATCGCCTCTGAGGCGAATCTGTACAACATAAAACTGGTCGTGATTAGGGATTACTCTGTGTCCAATGCATTCCTATGGGAAATTTGTATAAAGGAAAATTGGCTTAGAATTTCATTGGGAATGAATTAATTCCTTTATACAAGGTACCACTGTATTTTGTTAAATCTCTAGTTAATAGTCTAGCAGATGAGAAATAGTCTTACTTCAATACTGCAAGGAACAAGACTAGAGAACTCTCTTAGAAGTAAACCCACAATGATCCTACAACTATTAAGCTGTCATAGGCAAATAAACCACTCTTCCTCCTACAAAAGTTATCCATCCAGGCTTCCACATCTGACTGAGCTATCAGATAAAGGAACAAATCTATGCTATCTCTCAGTTGATCTAGCACTATACAAATGCTAGCTAAATACAGATTGAGGTAAAACAAACATATTCTATTTTTCTTTTAAAGGTGTACTGCTTCTACATATGAAATCTCCATCTCATTTCATGGGGCATTTAGCCTCTGAAATCAGAGGCATGAGGGGTAAAAGCTGTCCCTAACAACTAAACTCCTGCAGCACTTTCTAAAACAAATTTCCCCAAACTTAGGCTCTTTGTGTTGGACAAGAACTGTTATTATCCCCAACTACTGTACCCTTTCAGCTGAATACTGCAGTGTCTTTTTTATTATTACTTTCAGAGTGACAATATTACACTGTGGATAAATGGCACAAACATGAATAGCTGTATATCTCCACAAATATATTTACATGGTAATATCATTGCCTTCACAGTGCAGTAGGACCCTCATATCCACTGATTCAGTTATCCACAACTGGCAGAGGAAAAATAAATACATAATTCAGCAGCTGCAAAGCAAGCTACTGTCACAAACAGCAGCTGTAAAACAAGTGATTGTCGTAAAACAGCAGCTGTAAAGCAAGCTACTGTCACAATAGCAGACATAAAGCAAGATACTGTCACAAAACAGCAGTTTGGGGGATTTTTGGTGTTCTCTCTTATCCACGGTTTTCATTATCCTCCTTATCTCCAGCGGATACCGGGGTCCTACTGTAATAATAAAACACTCATCTCTCTCTCCTTTCTCCCATCTCCAGATGATGCAAATGTCTGTGGAATCAGTTCTCCTCCTCTGGACGTCATAGAGCTCTTGCAGTCTCAATGGCCCTTCCAAGAGATGCTGATCCTCAGGGAGCAGCACAAGCACAAACACAAAAACACCACCATTACACGTACGATGTTTGGATGCTCGTGCCATTTCCTGTTGTTCTCAAAACTCAGGGGTTGGAAACTTGGCTTAGAGTGGAGACAGATAAATGGAATAGATTCAGCTTGCAGTACAACTCTCTAGGTCCAAATGGCTTGATACCCATCATGGTCTAGTAGTAAATCTGAAACCACAAGGGCTCACCTTGACAGTTGCCAAAGCCAAATCCCACCACTACCCAGGAGACTCCAAAAATGCAGATGGCTGGGTCAGTTCATATGAGTACGAGAAGGTCTTTTGTAAAGCTGGTGAATCTTAATTGCTTAATATTCTGCAGGAGAAAAGAGCCAGCAGGGCGATTTGCCCCCTTGGTGAGGTCTCACTTCAGCCAAGGATCCTTTTTTTAAAAAGTCATTAAAATGATGATACTCCCTCTTCCGAAACAACAAGGGGGTGATCAGCATGTGAAATAGCCTGGGCTCATGGGAGCTTTCAGAAGCCCCTGGTAGACAGGGATGGAGACTCAAGTCACGACTCACTTTTAAGTCAGACTTAAGCCACAGTGGTGACGGTCTTGACTCAGGGTCCCCCCTCCATGGCTCAGACTCAACTGGCAACCCCCACATCTATCATTTTTTTTCTGGAGGTAGGTGGGTGGGGGAAGCTTATTTTAAAAAGGGACTCAGACCTGGGGCTCAGGACTTGGTACCAAAGACTTGGACTTAGACTTGGGACTTGGTACCAAAGACTTGCCAAAATCCCTGGTATAAGGAAGCATCTGTTCAGGTTCCCATGCTCCTCTTCATAAAGTCAGAAATATGAGAGCAATCTCTGGGGCAATAGATCAGGAGGAATATAGATCCCCACATAGTTTCTCCTAGTATTGACAGCGTTCTGCAGGCTCGTGTTATTCCCTGGGCCAACTACACATATAGAATCAGTGCAGGACATACATATGCACTATCCAGTTTTTAATACCAATTGTGTTGTTCTGAGCCATCAAGTTGCTTCTGATTTGTGGCAACGATAATAGGGATTTCAATGCATGTGAGCTGTTGACTCATTGATTTTCCATCGTCAAGGAATTTTTAACCCAGATCTCCTGGGGCCCAATCCAACATTCTATGTGCTACTCAACACTGGCTCTCCTTTTAACGACCACAGATGAACTGAATTGGCTCCCCTAGGATTGAAGCGGAAGGAGGGGTGGGGTTCTTAGTCTTGACCTCCAGCCCTTTAATAACACCAACCTTTGCTCTTCTTTCTGCCTTGTTCACAGGAAGTACAGTGGATATTTTGTACAACTTTGCACGCTGTGCTGATTTGCAGCTGATCTTTGGACTCAACGCCTTGCTGCGGAAGGCCAACTCCCAATGGGACAGCTCAAACGCCGAGTTCATTTTGAATTACATGGATTCCCAGAATTACAGCCTGTCTTGGGAACTTGGAAATGGTAGGAGGTGCATTATGGATTCATTTAAAATATGTTTATGCCACATTTCTCCTTTAAAAGGACCCAATATAGTTTACATCAGTAAAAGACAGTCAATTAAAAGTTTAATACAGAAATATACGAGGTGTGCTAGCTCAGTGGGCCAGGGTGTGGTGGCTTAGCAGGCTAGAGCACTGAAAACTGTCAGCTGTAAAGTTGGCAGTTCAGCGGTTCGAATCCCGGGCGCCTCCTTGCAGTCATGCCAGCCACATGGCCATGGACTTGCACAACACTGGCTCTTCGGCTTGAATACAGAGAGGAGCACTGCCCCTAGAGTCGGACACAACTAGCACCCATGTGCAGGGGCAACCTTAACTTTTTACCTTTATAGAAGTATACAATTATTAAAAAGGACCAAACAATACTGCACTAAAAAGTGGTAAACAAGACTAACACCAAAAACACACTCAAAGCAGTAAGACACAACAATCCACTCAACCCCCCCCCCACCCAAGACAGATGGGTAAAGAGAAAAAACCTGCCTGAAGGACAGCAAAGATGGGGCCAGCCTGGCCTCCAGTGGGAGGGAGTTCCAGAGTCCAGGTCATATATTGGAGTGCTTTATATGCAGATACTTGGCCAAGGAGGAAAACCATCTCTGTGCAGCCTGAATGCCAAGATTTGAAACCTAGTTGTTGCACAAAGTAGAACAGGGTGGATTACATCCGTATGTTTCAGCTGCAACATTTGGAGCTATCAGGAATAATAACATCAATGTTTAAGGGACAATAAAGAATGTATTCCCAATAAATGTATATAAAATCGACTACTTAAAACAATTAAAATTCACATTGTCCTGGTGATGTACATGCTTGGATATAGTTTTCTATTATTTTGGTTGTCTGTCTGCCTGAATTATTGGCATTTTGGAAATTCCAATACAAATGATTTTTAAAAGAATAATATAAAACTCTAAGTCCTTTGTCATTATTTTTTAAAATAAACTTGATACTCGACTGTCTCAAGCCACCAAAAAATTTGACACTGACAGATTTAGAAAATATTACAGTAAGTTAGGAAATGTGCTCATCAGAGCAACATCAAGAATGTTCTTCTAGATAAAAACAGAGTGTTGTGTATTTTTAATTCTCCACAGTTGTATGGTGCATCTAATCACCATTTTGGTATTTAATTTCCCATATTTAGGGTTGATTATTACCACTGTGCAAATTTTGAATGAGTCCCAAGGGATAACCATTTAAGTCTTCCAAGTATGTTTCCTTTCTGTGTTTTCTTCAGAGCCTAATAGTTTCAGGCACAAGTCTGGCATTTATATCGATGGATTCCAGTTAGGGCAGGACTTCATACACCTTCGTCAACTCCTGAACAACTACAGCCACTACAGAACAGCCAAGCTTTACGGCCCTGATGTAGGTCAGCCTCGGAAGCACACCCAGAAGTTGCTGAGGAGGTAACAAAGAAAATACATTTTTTTGGAATAGCTGACTTGATAGATAGACCAACAATGGGACATTTTGGCCCAGTGCAGATTTATGACAGTTGGCCTGAACTACATTTTGTTGCCTTAAACCAGTGGTTCTCAACCTGTGGTCCCCCAGATGTTCCTGGACTGCAACTCCCAGAAATCCTGGCCAGCCCAGCTAGTGGCGAAGGCTTCTGGGAGTTGCAGTCCAGGAACATCTGAGGACCCACAGGTTGAGAACCACTGCCTTAAACTCATCACAAGAATAAGGTTTAATTTGCTAAATTTAAGGCTTTCTCCTGGAGGAAGTAGATGTGAACGCTGCTTTATGCATACTGATGACACAGAAACTATCTTCCTTTACCTCATGGTTTAGGCTAATCTTTAATCATACTTTGAATTCAAAAATAAAGCTCCTGTAGAACTAAAGGACAAAAAGGGAGCCAAGATGGACCTTCTTTTGGAACCACAGCCCCCTAAATTTTTGCCATGTATGACTATTCGATAATGCTGGAATCTGGGATCTGGGAATGTTAGGCTCCAATAAAAATTTTCCATGATCTGTGAGAAAGTGATTAAATCACCTTATTTCATTCATTCATTCATTCATTCAGCTTCTATGCCACCCCATCGTACAATGCACTCTTCATATTGCTAACCTTGTTTTCCAGATTCCTGAAATCGGGAGGGAAAGTAATTGATTCTGTCACATGGCATCAGTAAGTACTGGATTCAGATGTCTGTTTCCCCACATACCTGGCCAGTGGCCATATGAACCAGTAGCTTCTGGGAGTTGTAGTCCAAAACATTAATGCTGCAAAATTCTGACCTAGGACCTACCAGATGGCACTTTACCAAGAGTCTCATCAAACGGTAACCATTAGGCAGCCTTTGTGGGGACATGGTGGACGCACTGATCATTGGGGGTCTTTATTTATTTATTTATTTATTTATTTATTTATTTATTTATTTATTTTAGAGTATTTTTACCCCACCTTTCTCCTTGGAAAAAGGACCCAAGGCAGCTTACAGAATGAGGGATAATATACAGTCCATAACCCTCCATGAAGTCTGAATTTGTGGGCTTCCTCCTTTTCCATTTCCACAACTGGGCCATGCCAATTCTGTCAGGGTCAGCTCTTTCTTTTATAAAACAAGATAGAATCATCTCTTTTTCCAATGTGTAGATTTGTGCATGCGTTTACATTGTATGCTTTCCCTCAATGCACCAACCAGGTTTGTTGAAGCAGTGTTTTGAACACATGAAGTGAGCACATTTTTATGTACACTTTTCAAATACGGTATGTGTATTTTTCCATGGACAATATCTTTCTCAGTAGCTGTTTCTCACTCTTCTGATTCAAAGATTACATCTGGCCAATGGACAATCCAGGAAGTGCACGCCAGACAAATTTTATAGGAAGGCAGGGACAAGTCTGCCAAACCACATTGTTTATGCATCACGTCCTTATGCTACCCTCATTACAGCTGTTTTCTTGCAGTCAAATGAGAACACTGATTGTTTAGATAAGAAATACTGTAAAGATAAACCATCTATCAATAAATGGACATATCCATGTTTGTCAACAGATGTACTGTATGTATCATTCAGTGAATTGGACCCTCGGGTCCTGCAACCTTGTCTGCCTCAGAATAAACAAGGAGCTTATCACTTTCCATCTATGAATAATAACTAAACATACTGCCAAAAACTGTTCATCCCGCCATTGCAAAAATGCAATGTTTCAAAGGGACCAAATGTTTGTAAATTAAAGTCGAAATCCAACTACTAATCCCAGCTAGAGTAAACTCACTGACTCAACTGCTGAATTGGTGACTAAACCCTTATGGAGATCTCATGGATTTAATTGGTCTCCTCCAGTTGTGATTCATAGTTTCCTTGGAACTCAAGGAACTTAGACTGTGGTCAAAAATTCCAAGTAAGGATAAGTTAAGGTTCAGAACTACATAATACTTGTAAGGTCTGCTCCTTTTGACTTGAACACGGTCTTGCCTTCCCACATTTCTTATGAGTAGTGATAAAGTTTACATTACATATGAAAAGACATATCATTTTTATTACACAATCAGCTATGTTTGTGAAAGTTTGCAGGGCTTCTGCTTCTGCTTATATATACCGCCCCATACCACTTCAAGTAGTCTCTGGGCGGTTTACAATTTTAATTACAGTGTGCAGGCTACACATTGCGCCCCAAGCAAGCTGGGTACTCATTTTACTGACCTCAGAAGGATGGAAGGCTGAGTGAACCTTGAGCCTGCTACCTGGGATTGAACCCAGGTCGTGAGCACAGTTTTACCTGCAGTACAGGCATTTAACCACTGCGCCACAAGGGGTTTCCTACAACGGCTTTTACCTTCCTTCTTTAGTAACGAAAAAGCCCATTAAAGTAGGAATGACTGCACAGTTGTCCAGTGTTTTCTTATTGAGAAAGCTTGTTGTTTTTTCGTTTCCAGAAGCAGTAATGGCCATATTGACTGGGGGATTCTGAAAGTAGTGATTGTTCCAAGCACTGTCCAGCAACACCCCATGTGCATTCTTAAATCACCATGCTTTATATTTGCATAATGACCAGTGAGTGGATTTTTCTTTTTGTAACAAAGAAAGAATCCCACAATGATGAGTTCAGAGAAATGTTACGTCACAGGTAGCTAAGACTCATCTGATTCGTGAAAGCACCAAGAAAATTCAGTCCTGTTGCTTAAAATTAATGAAGACGATGGCCTCCAAACCCATGCAACATGTCTTGATTTATTGCAGTTACTATGTAAATGGTCGAACTGCTACCAGAGAGGATTTCCTCAGTCCGGACATACTAGATACCTTCATCATGGCTGTAAAGGAAGAGCTCCAGGTACATCGTGTCTGTGAAAACAGATGGATTACAGGATAATGTGTAGAATAGACTTTCCAAAGTGCATATTGCATATACAAACCCTGTCAACCCCAGACAACACAGCTGAAAATTCAATACCAGTTGTTGGGGAACGTAAGTGGATGTTGCATTGTGTTCATATCCTACTTGTGATTTTCTATAAGACAGTTCTTGGGTTACCATGGAAACAGTATGCTTAGACTTCTGGTGGTCTTATTTAAAGGGCGAGAGGGCCAAAACTGCAGCAAACTATTAGAATAAGGAAATCTTGTCTTCCGTGCTGCTAGAGAGCACACCCACACTGTTTAAGCCTTTAGTATTATTATTTGAAGACTCTGTAGTGTAGGTGCTGAGTGAAAGACACATTTGAGCTCCTTAGAGTTCTCCTCTGCCCATCCTGATTCAGAGTATTTGTGATGATAGGTGCAAGTGTCATACGGCTGATCATAGCTTTGGAATTCTTCTGCACGACTAGCAGTGATTCAGTTCCTGCCTGAACAGGCCGTAAAGCCCAAATATATTTCCCCTGGTTCCCGTTGTCTGAGATTTATCGGGTATTAACCCAGATGCCCCAAGCATAAGTCCACCCACTGATTCTCTTTTTCTGTGCTTCACTTTCATAACATTCTCTAGCTTGTTGGCGAAATTGCACCAGGCAAGCAAGTGTGGTTGGGAGAGACAAGTTCAGCCTATGGAGGGGGAGCTCCTCAGCTGTCAAACACCTACGTTGCAGGTTTTATGTAAGTATCATAAAATCTGTGACCTTGCTAGCTAGACTACTCTGTTTCTTGTTGTCCAGAGATATGACCTTCCCCAACTGTGATTCTGCATTTTCCTTTTGCGCAGTGACAGGATCTCAAAAAGAAAGTTTCTTCATCTCATAAACCAGCAGCTCTTCCTTTGACAATTTTCATTGCCAGGAATATCTTCTGGTTTTCTAAAAACTCACCATTACAAGCACCAAACTGTCAGGGAAACAAAAGAGTGACCAAAGACTGCAATGCATAAGGCCAAGCTAATGCCTCCCTTCCCAGAATTTGTTTCCTGACAAATGCAGCAGGATAGAGCACTGAAAACTGTCGGCTACGAAGTCGGCAGCTCAGCTCTTCGAATCCCGGGGGCCACGCAGTGGAGTGAGCTCCCACTGATAACCCCAGCTCCTGCCAACCTAGTAGTTCGAAAGCATGTGAATGCAAGTAGATAAATAGGTACCACCATGAAAAAAAAAGTGGGAACGTAAAACAGTGTTTCCTTGCAGCCATACTGACTACATGGCCATGGACTTACACAACACTGGCTCTTCGACTTGAATACGGAGATGAGCACCGCCCCTAGAGTCGGACACAACTAGCACACATGTGGAGGGGGGGTGGAAAAATACTCAACATTTCTGGCGTAGATGGGTATTAAAGCTGGTGATATGCATTTATTCTTTTATAAAATTCAACACACATGGAAGTTTTGGGAGTCATCTCAGGTAGAGGCTTAGTCACCTCACATGCAAGTCAACTCATGCTCACAGGGAAGTCCTGACTTTTAATCTTCAACAAAGTTTAAGACAGCCTTTAGTAGTAGTAATGGCTTGCAGTCTGAGTAGATGGCACATAACCCCAGAATTTCGGGAGAGGCACTCACCCGTAATGGAACCAGTTATAATGTTCTTTCTCTGTTGCTGTCATTAGGGGACACAATTGCAACATAGCACAACACATAATGCTCAGGAATATCACTGTGAAGATTCCAAGTCATCCAATTGAGGTTATCCAAAAGTTGTCATGACAATTGGACTTTTTTTTTTTGGTTGGGTTGAAGAGTTTCGCTACTCAGTCAAGAAGTTACTTGGACGGGAAGCAAAACATTTTGACCAACAAGAAAAGGAGTCCAGTTGCCATGACTCAACTTCCAGCCCCTCGAATATATCATTTTTAACTTCACTTCCACCATCAAATGGTTCAAGAACACCATTCCTGATATTTGTGTTGGTCTTCATTTCTACCATGCGTGTAGAACAAAGCATAGACTCATAGAATAACTGAGTTCAAAGGGTCCTTCCTATAAGGCCATTGAGTCCAACCCGCTACTCATTGCAGGAATCCAAATCAAAGCAGATCTGACAGGTGGTTATTCAGTTTTCCTATACCTCCAGCTCTGGAGCACTCACCACCTCCCAAAGTCATTGATTCCACTGTCATACTGTTCTAACACTATGCTCTAACAATTAAGATTTTTTTTTCTGACATTCAATCTAAACTTGGCTTCCTGTAACTTGAGCCCATTATTACATGCTCTCCACTCAAATTATCATGAACAGATACGGTACTGTACTGCTCTTCTCTATGACTACTTTTAAAGTACAGTATTTGAAAAGTATTCCAAATACAGTATTTTAAACGTGCTATCATATGTCCCTTCAGTTTTCTTTTCTCAAGGCTAAACATACCCAGTTCAGTCTTTCCCTATAGGGTTTGGTTTTCAGTTTGCTGATCATCCTTGCTGCCTTCGTCTGAACTTGCCTCTGTTTTTGGCATCCTTCTTAAAGTGTGGTGTCCAGGACTGGACACAGCACTCCAGATGAGGCTTAAATACATGCATTTGCCTTTTTTTTGCACCCACATTGCACTGTTGGCTCATAGTCAGTGTTTGCTCTATATAACAAGGTATCACACCCTGCCAGCCAGAACATTTTCCCCATCTCCAGATGACCTTCAATGCTCTAAGACAGGCTGCGTGTTATAGTTGTCTTAAGTTTTTGGAGACGGTAGCCGTGTTAGTCTTTTCAAGAATTTCAGGACAAAATCAAAGAAAAACAAAACAAAACAAAACAAAAGACACAAAACATGTGGCACCTTAAAGACTAACCTTCAGATTTTAATGTAACGTTTCATGGACATGTCCACTTCTTCAGGCATATAGCAGCAGAATGAGGTGTGCAATATAATACGTAATGGAATATATGTATGAAACATATATTTTATTTTATTTTGTTTCTCTCTGATTTTTGTCTGGAAAGATTGTTTAATCAAACTGGCTTTTTGTGTTTTCTTCTTTTATTTTGCAGGTGGCTGGACAAACTAGGGTTGTCTGCCCAGCTGGGCATTGATGTGGTAATGAGACAGGTTTTATTTGGCGCAGGGAGCTACCATCTGGTGGATGCCAGCTTTGAACCTTTGCCAGTATGTATGCAGTTTTAATATTACATATTAGAGATGGGCACGAATAAAAAAAATGACGTTTCATTTGTCGTTTGTCGTTTGGAGGGTCTGTTTTGGTTCGATTCTGTTTTTCGAGAATTTTTGCAAAAGATTTGTTTTCGTTTTCATTCATTTCGTTACCGTTTCGTTACCATTTATTTCAATTTTTGTGATTTTTTTTAGCATTTAAAGCAGTTCACTGTATTGCAGTAACGAAAACGAAATGCACGACAAGATTTCCGGTGTTTCTGTTCGTTTCGTTTCATTTTGGAGACAAAATTCGTTTGTCGTTTCGTTGCGTAACAAAATGAAAAAACGGAAACAGAAATGAAAAATTGTTCGTTTTGTGCCCATCTCTATTACATATGTTTTTAGACACAAAGAGAAAGACACTCGGCTGCTGGCTAAATTTGGCCCACAGAGTTGCCCTGGTCATCTTCTCCATTCTCTGAGGCACCATCCCTTCAGAAAAGGGATAAGGAACATGGGCAGAGGCTGAAGCCTAGATGGACCACTGTAGGTCAGAGAAGTTGCTTCACTCCAATCTCGCCTTCTGCACATAAGGAAGACACTGAAGTATTGTCAGGTGACCTTTTTCAGGCATCCAATCAGTCAACTCTTCTGTACGTTCCACTGACTCAAATGGACCTACTTTAGTTGTGACTTACTTTAGCACCTCAAGTCACAACTAGACAGGCTCATTTGAAGCAATGGAATCTATGCGGGAATTGACTCACCAAATCCCCACAGAGTCAGCAGGCCAACTCTGGTGTGAGTTGCAAAAGTACCAGCATTTCAGGCAGTATCACCTTCCCTTGGCTATGGTTTACATGAAGATCCAAAGGAGTGAAACTGCTGGCAAAGTAGTCAATCAACCACTGAGCGAGAGCTCCTCTGCCTTCATTTGTTTAGATGCACACACAACACACACACATACACACACACTTATATTTCTATGCTCAGTGGTGCATTATTCCTCCATCCAAATGCCCCACACAATTTGCACAATGTGCCCTGGCTCAGTTCACTGCAATATCAGTCAGCCTCGTTCATGTCTCCAAAAACTGCGGTCAAAATTATGACTTCGCAAAAGCAAAACTTATCTATTGCTTGGCAACTGCAAAGTCATAGGAGAAAGGCGAGGTAAAAATACTCTGAAATAAATAAATAAATAACCACTGGAGGAAAACCCAGAAAGGCAGGCAAGGAAATACATGAATAAAATAGGTATGTTTTCATTATTAGTACAGTAGTTGGGTCGTGTATTAAAGCTTTCTTTTTGTCTCTTTAATGCAATCTAGGATTATTGGCTCTCTCTGCTTTATAAGAAGCTGGTGGGCACCAAAGTTCTGAAGGTTAACATTGCAGGCCAAGACCCAAGGAAACTCCGGGTATATCTCCACTGCACCAACGAGCATCAGTAAGTGTTAAGGACAACATTCACTATGTTCTGAAGAGATTCACAATGCCACATGCTCATCTTTCAATTTGATTTGAGGCAGTACAGGGCTAAGAGAAGGTGCAAAAGCCCTTTAGTTAACCCCAGTACAGCAACTAAGGACAGTAGCATGGCACACACCAGATGCTGTGAGAGTAAGAGTAGCCAGAATCCTATTGTTAAGATTTGTTTCCATAAGGGAAATTGTGTAAGTCTTAGCAGCAAATTGGCAGTCATTACTCATCCATTGGTGCTTCCAGAGCAGAAGGTGTTTCACTGCCCAGAGTGGCCTCAAGGCTAGATGGATGGTGAATGAATGAATGAATGAATGAATGAATGAATGAATAGAAGAATCAGCTGAGAGGATGCTGCTGCTGCTGCCCAAGGGCCCCCTGAATGTATACATGTCCTTTGCATGCTTTGCAGATGCTATTTACCTTCCTAGATCTACACCTAATTACGCGCTAGGACACATGCCCAGGAATGCAACCAGCAGCTTGGTATTAAGGGCATGTTGCCAATTTCCATTTCATCAGTTTAAGTCAGCAACAGAAAAGTGGCAATGAAAACCCAGAAGGCGCCTCCCCGCATACTCAATTGCAATTTGGCCCAATCTGTGCAAAAGATTTTTTTAATGGCTTAGGAATTCTCATTCTGCTGTTTGTTTCTGAATGACGGTCCTGATTGTTGCAGACGCGTAGCTAGGGTATGGAGCACCCAGGAACAAAGTCAGTTTTGTGCCTCCTCCTGCCCCCCAAGTGTGTCTCACCTATCGAGCAAGGGTGCCTGATCCAGGGGGGGGGAGGGGAAGGGTCCCTCTTTTTCACGCCCTCTTCGGGGGTCTCCCGGACAAGGCTCTCCTGTGCAAACTTCACAGTGCATGGATAGTGCCAAGCAGGCAATTATTTTTCCAAGCATCACCTCCGTAGCACACTTCCCCCTTCTCCTTTCCCCTAGCTAAGGCTTGGCAATTGTTAGCCCGGAGAAAGGAGGAGAGTGAAGCAGGCGATTGGATTTTTTTTCCAAGCAGCACCTCCATCGCGCGCTTCCCTCTCCTCCTTTCCCCAGTCCAACAATTGCCAAGCCTCATGGGGGAGCATTGATGGAGGTGCTGCTTGGGGGGGGGAAACATTGCCTGCTTCCCTCTCCTCCTTTCCTCCAACTAAGGATCGCCGAACCTTAGCGGGGTGAAAGGAGGACTTCTGGCGGGATGGTGCATGGCTACCTCCTCCTGCTTCCCCTCTAGGCGCCCCCCAGATTGCTGTGCGCCCCAGGCCAAATGCACTCTTCCGCCCCTCCCAAGTTACACCAGTGGATTGTTTATTTCCGATTAGTCAGTTTATCTTAGCAAAATCTCTCTCTCTACATGTATGCATATGAAGGTGTAGCAGGTCCTTGTATATTGCTCTCTCGTAGGCATGGGTGTGTATACAAGCCTCTGCTACACGTAGTCTAAGCCATCACTGGTGAGGGTGGTGACAGAATTTGCCTTGCTGCCCGATGTGCTTCTGACTCCAAGTATAGCACTTCAGTACCTGGCTGGATAACAAAGCTGTGGAGCCAAAGGTCTGGAGTACAATTCCCTAATGTGTCCTCTAAGACCTACCTTGAGTGGCCTTGGGCAAACTGCAGAGCCCAGAGCACCTCCAGAGGAAGGGAATGGCAAGCCATTTCTAACTACCTAGTATCTGGAAAACCCAGGAAAGGGTCACTCGAAGTAGAAATTGACTCAGTGGCACATAATTAAGAAATTAACAGCAGCAAGTCAATGGTGGCCTTCTGCGTGTTCTTCTAATCTTCCCCAATAGATGTGTTGGAGAACAATTCAACAGTTCCCCCAAATATCTATGAATGATGGACAAGATACAGTTCCCCAAATATGAATATATTTTAATTGGTTTGTAGGCTGTAATTTCAATAGGGTGTTTTATTATTTGTCCTCCAGCCCAAAGTACAAAGATGGTGATGTCACCTTGTTTGCCTTAAACCTCTATAACACCACCAAACGCTTGCAGCTACCGGCATACTTTTCCAGCAAGCACATTGATGAGTACATTTTACTACCTCACGGAAAAGAGGGCATGCTTTCCATGTGAGTACTCCACCCTGCTCTGCTGTTCTAAAGTATTTGCTTAGTATGAGTTTTAACTATTCATTGTCTGTCACGTTTTATTAAGTCTCTGCCGGCCTTCAGGAGAGCGCTAAAGACCTGATTGTTTAGGGAAAGCTTCCGTGATCACTGAGTGCACAGTGGTTTGTTGTTGGTGGGTTTGCTTTTTTTTTTTGTCCCAGCCTTTTCTTGATGGACTTTGTTTTTGTGGTATGGCTGCTGCTCTCTGTTTTCATTTTATTTTTTGTGTCTTATATGATTTTTATTGTTGGACTTTTTTTTTTGATAGGTTGTTTACATTGTAATTTCTTGTCCACCGCCCAGAGTTCCTAAGGGAAAGTCGGGCTGTTAATAAGTATAAATAAATAAATAAATAAATAAATAAATAAATAAATAAATCAGGGTACAACCCAATACCTGGGAATGTGTGTGTGCTATGTCCTTACAGTCGTGACTGACCCTTCGTGACTCCATGTCCATGGAGTTTTCTTGGCAAGAATACTGAAGTGCTTTGCCAGTTCCTACTCCAGGTGCCTACAGCCCCTGGTATTCCCTGGTGGTCTCCCATCCAAGCATTAACCAGGGCTGACCCTGCTTAGCTTCCGAAATCAGGAGAGATCAGATGTGCTTAAGGAATAAACCCTGTTAAATTCAGTAGGATGGGCATGTTTGTAAATATTTAGCAAATGACAGGGCTTCATTAGGCAAGCTTGCATAACGTTGCTCAAATTATTATGATTATACTATCCTGAACTAAATGTATGAGCCTAAGCATTTCCAGATCTATCCAACTTCTAAAATCACAACATCTGTAATCCCTACCTCTGAATATGTTCCATTTTTTCCTGTAGGACTTACTTTTCAGCATGTATAGGGTTCAGCAATAACAGCATACTTTGTATATACAGTACCTACTTAGATATAACATCCATAACTTTCAGTGCTTACTCCCAAGTAAGCACATATATCAGTTTGCTGTCCCAGTGAATTAGCTGACTGGACCAAGTTAAGGGAAACTCCGTCACAAATAAAATTAGTTTTGAAGAATGCGTTTCTGAAAAATAGCACTCTCATTTTCTAAATGCAAGTCTGCCCACTTTGCCTTTTTTGTCACTGGCCTAATTCATCTCACAGAGTTGTTGGGCAGGTAGATGATCACTGCTTTGATCTTATTAGAGAAAAGGCTGGTCATAAAGGGAATGATAAGTGTTGCAAAGGTGTGAGAGAACTACAATGCTTACATTTCACTCTGTAGCAGAGGACATATTTGTATAGCCTTAGAAGGCATACAGGAGAGGAGCAGGTTCCTTAGAGAAACAAATAAGAAAATGAAACTGATTAGGCAGAACCTTTCAAGTAGATTCATAACAAAGATGAAGGAAGCCGCACAGGATAGAAAGTCAAAAGGAGTCTCCCAAATTCTATGGCAGTCATTTGGGCTGGACAATGCTAATAGTCAATGTGTGGAGGACACCAACATAAAATATAGTAAATATAAGTTAGTATCGCTCAGTCGGTTGGAGCACCTGGCAGAAGACTTGAGCAGACAGGCTGCCAATCTGACTCCTAAGTCTTTCTGGAAGAGTGTCCAGCCAAGATCACCCAGAACATGTGTGACTAATGGGATTACATGCCTTGCCAACTGTGTGACCTTGGGCAAGCTGTGTGACCCCAGAGGGCAACAAGAAAGATGGATTGGGTCCCTTACACCTAGAAATGCTTGGGTTACCCATACAGAACTGCCTTTAGAGTACACTGTATTACTCATTACCTAAACAATTACATAGAGCCCCAGGATCAGGGCTCTTGCCTATACCAGCCACAAATTCGTACTGGTTCTAATGCAAATCCCAATGCATGTTAGCCAGAATAAAATCCACAATCATTCCTGCGTATGGTTGTCTGATGAGAGATTATTTTTGGACTGTGTTTAAATACTATCCTTTCCCTTTTGCAGGTCTGTTCAGCTGAATGGCCATGTTTTAAAAATGTTGGATGATGAAACGCTACCAGCACTCAGCAAGAAGCCTCTGAGTCCAGGAAGCAGGCTGGGGGTCCCTGCTTTCTCTTATGGATTTTATGTCATTAAAAATGCCAAAGTAAGGGCTTGCATTTAGCAAGTCAAGGAATTGCTACCAATCCTCTGTTGAAGACTCAAGTCTTGGGACAACGCTGGACTTTTCAAGTGTTCCAAATATTTTAGAGATGGGCATTACCGAGACCTCCTTTTTCAGCTTTTCCTGTATTTTTATAAAATTATTTCAGCTCTTCAACCTGCAACAGTCACTTAAGCATTTTGCTTCATTCCTTAACCACCCCCAAAATGAAGGATCTACTACATAGGAAGGTTTCCCCAATTAACCATGGGACTTACCGGTACTTTCTTCCAGCCTGACCTACCTCACCCAGTTAATATAAGGATCAGGAATGCAGGAGGAGAACCATCTCTGATGCTTTAAGCTTTATCAGATTTATTTTATTTTATTTATTTTAGAGTATTTTTAGCCCACTTTTTTCCTTGGAAAAGGACCCAAGGCGGCTTACAGTAATGAGGGACAAAATACAGTCCAATACAATTAAGACATATTCAAGTATTGAGAACATGGAATTGAGGGACATCTTACAACATTCAAAGACAATATTACATTAAAGCTACAAGAGAATGTGAGCAGTTAAAGAGAGAGTAAAAATTCCATGTAAAGGTTATGAGTGATGGAAACTAACATTGAAAACATCATGTCAATGCAATCACACAAGGTTATAAGTGGTTATAAACACAAAGTCTATGTGATTATGTATGGTAGGATATGGTTGGATATAAATGTAACAAAAATGCAACACAAGAATCACCAGGCAGTAAATCAGAAAATGGGTGGTATTGCTGTTTTACAAGAAATTTCAGGATAAAAAGAGAAGCAGAGCTATTAAGCGTTCAGAAACTTAGCAACAAAATGATCTAAGGACAAGAGAGATCAACTAAGCAAACTCTAGGCACAAGTAGCATTACACAGCCTATCACCTTTCTGTTTCTTATACTAAGCACCTGAGAGTGGTGAACCTACACATTTGGGGCCCTGAAGCTAGAACTGTTATGAGAGGCCCTTCGCAACCAGGTCTGTTATCTTCTTCAATGGGGTTGTTATATGACAGATCACCAGTTTTATTTGTAATATGGAAAATAGCTTCTGGTGTGCCTCTGGAATTAGGGGCCCTGAAGCTTAACCTTCATTATTTTCATTGTAGATCTGCCCCTGTAAAGAACCTCAACTGATGCCTCATGTCCTTGCATTATAAGTAGAGTATGAAAAAAGTTACCTTTGGGGGGGACTTGTAACTCCTAGTATTGTCCAACCAGCAGTCCAACAACAAAACTTCTCCAAACTGTGCTTTTAAGACAGTGTAAGGTGATATTATCTTCTAGACCAGTGGTTTCCAATCTTGGGTCCCCTGGCATTCTTGAACTAAAACTCCCATTAGCCTTCGACATAGTTGTGCTAGCTAGGATTTCTGGGAGTTGTAGTCTAATAACACCTTGGGGATCCAAGGTTAGGAATCACTGTTATAGAAGCTGGATTTCTTAAGAAATTGCAGTGCTTGTTCAAATTTGTCAGGTACATCTTTATCTGTGCCAGTCCTTAATCAGTGTCATACATAGAAGGTCCCAGGGTATAATCTCTGTCATCTCTCTGTACAGCTCAGTAATAGGCATGTCTGAAATTCCAGTCAGGGAAGAACAGCTATCACCAACCAGCCTTATTCCAGAGGCTGCAATGAACTGCAAACATCTACCATCCCAGGACACAAAGCCAATGGTGGCAATCATGGTAATTGTAGTTTATGTGGAAGACATCAGCTTGGAAAAGGCCAGTGTGAATACTGCTGAAATCAGTCAGTGTTCTGAATGTGTACAAGGCAGCTTATGTTCCCAGATGCTGGGACAAGATTTGTCAAAATGCAATACTAACAACTCTGTCCAGTTTATTTCTAGAGTATTTTTGTATGTACCTTTCCTGGTATTTGTACATTTTGGAATAAATTGATTTATATTAGGAGTTGCTGTTGCAATTGTTCAGTTTTGTATTCATCACATAGTCTCCACATTGATAAGGGAGTGGTTGATTTGAGATTAGGCTTTTATTATAATACAGAGGCCACATGTTTAAAAGGTTATAGTGCTGCCCTTAGAGGCATTACATTTCAAGTTCTGCAGTTCCATGTTGTTAGTTGTGCTGGCCGAGGAGTCTAGGGAATGACCTCCATAACATCTGGATACCCACAGGCTCCCCGCCATAAAGTATAAAAAGAACAACTGGACTGGGTTGAGAAATCTTTAAAAAAGAAAAAGGGTATCTCAACATTATAATGGTCATAACCATGTCTTTGGGAAAAAACAACAATATGAATTTGCAAGGACTTGGGATGCTGTGCATGTCACAATCCCTGGTGGGGTTTAAAATTGGTGCCAATGTGTAGTTTCAAAAACTGTGCTACCCTTTGTCACCTGTTGGCAAGTGCTGAGAGGCTTCAAGGGGTTGGGGCTGGCATAGCCGAATTCTTATTTATTGGACAAGTGGCAACAATGGAACTGCTGTAGCTGGCCCCCTGCCAAGAACAGCTGTGGCCACCTGGCAAGTGCTGCCAGGCTTCCGGGCTACTTTGGTTACTGACTGACTGACGAGTTTCATCTTGCCAGAGGAAGGCAGCTCCATGCAGTTCAGTATTCAACGCACATGAAGTGGGCAAGCTGATACCACAATCCTGGTGCTTTCAGCACTGGCAGGAAACCTCCTGGACAAGTCGATCAGCTGGCTAGTGGCGGCTCACATCCTGTTTTCATGGAAGCAACTGGATTAACACAAGATGTGCAAAACTGGTGGTTTTCTGCCTGCTTGCTGATAACAGTATACTGGTGGGCCATCAAATTATTTCTGCCTTTCAATGAGACTTTTCAGGGTCTTCTTATGGGTCTGCTCTGAGATTGTGGGACCTGCTCAAGGTCACACAGGCTGGCTCTTAGTCAAAACCAGAGGCAAAAGGCAAATGCAGGTAAACTAGTTGTGTCCAACTCTAGGGGCGGTGCTCATCTCCGGATTCAAGTCTAAGAGCCAGTGTTGTACAAGTCCGTGGCTATGTGGCCGGCATGGCTGCAAGGAAACACTGATTTTTGAAAATTTTTATTTTCCTTTTATTTTGTTTTTACCTACAGTTTACCACTGTAGGTAAAACTGTAGGTAAAAACAAAATAAAAGGAAAATAATAATAATTTTTTTAAAAAAGCAAAAACGTGGTGGTATCTTAAAGACTAATTTTTTAATGTTAGCTTTCATGGACATTAATATATATAAGTTAGTCTTTAGTGTCACCACCTTTTTGAATTTTTATTCGCTCTTCTATTTTATTATTATTATTTCTTTGCTTGTTTTTAACTTTCAATGCTCGCACAGACCAAGGCGCCTACTTCTTCCACATTGATGTTAAATACTAAACGAGGCCATTAACGCGAGCCGACAGGGCCGCTATTAAAACAACGCTCGTGTCTTATTATTGATAGCCAGCTGGGCGGCAGCGGAAGTTTCTATGGCAACAGCCCTTATCCATTGCACACCGAGTCGATCCCGGAAGTGTGGATTACAAAAGCGTGGCGTGTAGTTTTTTTTAGCTCTACGGAGAGGAAGTGACGTTACGCAAAAGCCTTCATGGCGACCGCGAGGTTCCTCTCTCGCCTGTCGGGCCGGCTTTGCCTCCGGCGTTTCTTTCTGGTTCGGGGAAGCCCGGCTCGATTACCGGCAGCCTCCCTCTTGTCTGGCCCCAGCTCGGACCATGGCCCTCCTTACCCTGCGAGGACGAGGACGCGGCCTACCAGCACTTTTTCCGCCGCGGCTCTGGTGCGAGCGGCGCCGGGACCCGTTAAGCCTTACTTACGCCTCATGAGGCTGGACAAGCCTATTGGTAGGTGGATGTGTCAATCAATTGCCGACGGCGCGTTCCAACCAATAGACTCCCTTCATTGTGTCTGTCCTTTTGCCTGACTTAGATTTGTATGATGATTGTAGATGAGTGGCTTGACTGTTTGCACGACTGTCAATTCTTTGATGCGAATATTTATTTCTATAGGATGCTTTTCTCCCAATAAGTGGATCCAAGGCAGGTCCCATATTAAGAAGAATAGAATCAAAAAGATCATAGGTTGAAAATTTTTAAAGCAATTAGATGCTCATTAAAGTACAGTTGAATAAATAAAAGCGAGCAAACATTAAAAACTGGCTTAACTTTTAAATAGGCATTCAGGGACTCAATCATGATTGTTAAAAGCCTGCCTGGAAAGACTGGGCTTAAGAAGAATAAAATATGTTTTTAACTGCTCCTGTTCTCTTGTAGCTTTAATGTACTGTTGTCTTTTAATGCTGTAAGATGTCCCTCAATTCCCTGTTCTCAATACTTGCATATGTCTTAATTGTCCTGGGCTGTATATTGTCCCTCATTACTGTAAGCTGCCTTGGGTCCTTTTTCCAACGAGAAAGGCAGGTTAAAAATACTCTTAAGTAAAGTAAGTAAGTAAGTAAGTAAGTAAGTAAGTAAGTAAGTAAGTAAGTAAGTAAGTAAGTAAGTAAGTAAGTAAGTAAGTTAAGGATGGTTGCTGGTAATTTTTTTGCTTGTTGATTAATGTTTGCCTAGAAAACATATCAACTGCATTAAAGACTTACTTTTGATCAGATATTGGAGAAGTGTCTATGTGTTTGTTGTGTGGTTCAGAGCACTGTAGTCCCCCAAAAAACAACATTTCAAAGCACCACCTCTGATTTAAAAAAGAGAGAGAGAGGTAGAAGGTTTGGCCAGAGCTGAGAAATTGATTTCTTTCCAGATGGTCCATTCCTTCATTGTGGGGCCACTGGAAACTGCCCCCTCCAAATCTAGAGTGGTGCTGAGCTAAACAGGCTGCAAGGACAGGCCAGTCTGTACTTTAGTCATAACAATCAGACCAAAACAGCTACAGTACAAGACTAATTGGGCAAAGTGGTATTTTAGGATCCAAAGAGTGAGCTCCACATCGCGGGACCACTCTAGGAAGAAGAATAGGATGCTAGAAAGAACAAGGAAGGTAGCCGGTGTGGTCCTGAAAATTACACTTCTTAATAGGTACTGTATAATAGAGTAGTGTAATAGAGTAGGTGATACGATTTATTTATTTATACAGTTTATTTATACAACTTATATGCCACCCACTACCCAAAGGTCTCTGTTAGTCAGAGCTCTCTTGGGCTAGCAAAAATTATGTAAGTCGCAAGCTTTCGCGGATGAAATCTACTCTCTCAGGCTCTGTCTAGCAAACACCCCTTCATGGATGGTGCAGAAAAATTGTCCAGAAATTGATGTTACATATCTGGCAGATGTAATCAATTCTTGTGGTATTTTGCACCCTGGCTTTTGAGACCAAAAGGCCTGTCATTGCACACACACTGACACATTGCTTGCTTGAAACAAAATGTTTTTAGTTGCTGGGGTAGGAAAAGACAACATCAAGACCGGGCAGTTTTTAGCACAATTTGATGGTTCATAATTTGGTTCATCAGGTAGAAACAGCCAATTCAGCCAAATTAAAAGTGAAATGAATGTTTTTTTTATTGGTGAGTATAAATTCATTTTCTGGTCATCTTTGGTTGTGATGCTGCTAATCTCTGGTTTTTAGCAGGCCTGGTTAGCTTGACCAGTGATGAGATGCAGAGGAGGAGGTAGAGTGCAGAGTGCATCAAAATTTGAAGGAGCTTGGCTTATTTGGTTGGAATTGACTTGTAAATCTTTAATGGAACATTCAGGACTTCTCTCTCCCTTTCTCTTTTAATCTTTGAAAGCCACATGTTTCTTCTACTTATTAAACTAAACTTATGGTTTCAGTTCCCTTTCTCCTTTCCTGGTTCCCTTTTATCCCACGTAGGTGTTTGCATTTTTGTGAATCTAGTCATGGAACATTTCAGAGGCATAGGACATGGGGTTTTTTTTCAAGTTAAAATGAAATGTTTGTTGCTGTTCAGTCGTTCAGTCGTGTCCGACTCTTCGTGACTCCATGGACCAGAGCTCGCCAGGCCTTCCTATCTTCCACTGCCTCCTGGAGTTTTGTCAAATCCATATTGGTTGCATCGATGACACCGTCCAACCATCTCATTCTCTGCCATCCCATTTTCCTTTTGCCTTCAATCTTTCCCAACATCAAGAACTTTTCCAAGGAGTCCTCTCTCCTCATTAGGTGGCCAAAGTACTGGAGCCTCAGCTTCAAAATCTGTCTTTCCAGTGAACATTCGGGGTTGATTTCTTTCAGGATGGATAGGTTTGATCTCCTTGCAGTCCAGGGGACTCTCAAGACTCTCCTCCAGCACCACAGCTCAAAAGCATCAATTCTGCAGCGATCAGCCTTCTTTATAGTCCAGCTTTCACTTCCATACATCACTACTGGAAAAACCATAGCTTTGACTATCCTGACCTTAGTTGGCAAAGTGATGTCTCTGCTCTTTTGGATGCTATCTAGGTTTTCCATTGCTTTCCTCCCAAGAAGCAGGCGTCTTTTTATTTCGTTGCTGCAGTCGCCATCTGCAGTGATCAAGGAGCCTAAGAAAATAAACTGTCACTACCTCCATTTCTTCCCCTTCTATTTGCCAGGAGGTGATGGGACCGGTGGCCATGATCTTAGTTTTTTTGATGTTGAGCTTCAGCCCATTTATTTCATTCTCTTTCACTCTCATTAAGAGGTTCTTTAATTCCTCCTCACTTTCTGCTATCAGAGTAGTATCTGCGTATCTGAGGTTGTTGATATTTCTTCCGCCAATCTTAATTCCGGCCTGTGATTCATCCAGACCTGCCTTTCGCATGATGTTCTCTGCATATAAGTTAAATAGGCAAGGTGACAGTATACAGCCTTGTTGTACTCCTTTCCCAATTTTAAACCAGTCAGTTGTACCATATCCACTTCTGACGGTTGCTGCTTGTCCCACATATAGATTTCTTAGGAGACAGATAAGGTGGTCAGGCACTCCCATTCCTTTAAGGACTTGCCATAGTTTGTTGTGGTCCACACAGTCAAAGGCTTTGGCATAGTCAATGAAGCAGAAGTAGATGTTTTCCTGGAACTCTCTGGCTTTCTCCATAATCCAGCGCATGTTGGCGATTGCCTGGCGCTGAAAAGCCAAAAGTGTTGGAGTCAGGTGGATCTCCATAGGGAGGGCATTCCAGAGTTGGGGGTTGGGGTGGGCAACCACTGAGAAGGCCCTGCTTCGACATGCCACCCCCTTATCTCTTTGTGGGATGGACCTTCAGCAGGGCCTCCTGGCCTGATCTTAAGAGTATGGGCAGGCTCATATGGAAGAAGGCGGTCCTTTAGCTAATGTGCTTAATATGAGGGCATTTCTTGTGATGTAGTTTTGATATTTGGCCGTGGAGTTTAATTCTGTTCTTCTGCTTCTTAAATCTAAATTACAGTATGCTGTATAGTACTGTATATCCTTTAAACATGACTTACCCATTGCATTTCTCTTCATTCTATTCTTACTTTGACCTCCAGGGGGAGTGAAGCACCATTAAGAATAATCAGAAAGTTAAGAGTTAGTGTAATGCTGGCTGTTTTCTCCCAATTATGGATGTGGATAATGGCTGATTTCAGGAGTTAAATTCTATATTCTCTCTTATGCTGCAGTTTAGATTTATCCTTCTGTTCTCTTGAAAAATAATTATTTATTTGTTGCTGTATTTCCACTTTTATACTGCTTAATTTGTGTTACAACTCTCTGGGAGGTTCATAATATACAGTAAAGTCATCAGAATCAGGGTCAGAATCCTTTTATTGGCCAAGTGCGGTTGGACACACCTGGAATTTGTTTTGGTAAAAAATGCTCTCCATATGCAAGAAGGAAATATAAGAATCATATATTCAACAATAAAAACACAGCACAACAGGCATGTCCAAACTTCGGCCCTCCAGATGTTTGGGGCCACAACTCCCACAGTCCTTTGCCATTGGAAATACAGGCTTGGAATTCTGGGAGTTGTGGTCCAAAACATCAGGAGGGCCGAAGTTTGGACATGCCTGCAGTACAACACAATCATACAATAAAATCATTCAATAAAAACACATTGTAATCAATACAATAAAATACAATAAACCTGGTCACTAGCTAAAACTACCTTTAAATAGATATGCATAAATTAAAACTCATTCGAGCATCTCACAATATTGTCACACTAGTAGAAGGCAGCTTTATATAATTCTGTCTTATTTAGTTTCCTAATAGCAGAGAGATGGCACCTGATGAACCTCTCTACAGAAGGAAATTGCCATGAGCAAGAAAGTAAAGTGTCCTTTAGCATTACAATTCTTACCATCAAGGACTGCAAGAAGTTCATGGGATGGGTAGCTATTTTGTGGAAAAGATATTCCACCAAATATCAAGATCCTAAATAGAGATACAGTGGACCCTTGTATAACAAACAGTTTGTATAACATAAGATCCGTACAACATAAAAAATTCCGGAGATAGGGGTAATTTGCTTAACATAATCGCCTATGGGGAGAATCCGTACAACATAAAAATGGGATTGCTCCGTTTTCAATGCATTCCTGTGGGGATTTGTATAAAGGAAAATTTGCTTAACATAATTTCATTTGGAATGAATTAATTCCTTTATACAAGGTACCACTTGTTGTAGAAACAAACTGCTGGTTTGACAGTTCATGCCAATTCACTTATAGGCTGGAGAGAGATTTGGTGCTTCCAAGCCCCACCTCCTCTGGTGGGTGCCCACTCAGAGGCAGTGTCCAGAGGAGGCGCGGCTTTGAAGCTCCGAACACCTGTTTGGTGGATAAATAAACCAGTGGTTTGTGCCCATCTCTAGTCCTAAAACCATTAAGGGCTTTGTAGATTATGTCGAGCATCTTAAATTGAGCATGGAAACAAACAGAATATTAGAAGACATGGCAAGATTGTCTAAATCCTCAGGCTGTATTTAACAAATGCGGGGGGGGAGGGGCAACTATTGAACAGAGCTACAGCTTGTTTGAATACGGATGGACATTGTTCCTGGCCTAATCTCTTTCATAATTTCTATTTTTTAGGGACATGGCTACTCTATCTGCCCTGCACCTGGAGTATAGCCCTCGCAGCTGAGCCCGGCTGTTGGCCTGCCTGGGATATGTTACTGCTCTTTGGGACGGGTGCCCTGCTGATGCGTGGAGCAGGATGTACCATTAACGACATGTGGGACCAGGAGTATGACAAAAAGGTAGAGAAGACTTGAAAAGAACAGGCAAGCTGATAATGTTTGCTTAGTAAGTAAAACACCTTCCAGTAAAGCTGGTCTCCCACCTGAAATGCTGACTGAAGGAAACAGGATTGCTAGCGTCTGTGATCCAGAGCAAGTAAATTATTCAGGCTTTCTGCCATTCTTACCAGGCTTTAAATGCCTGAACTGCACTTGCTCTTGCTTATGTTGAAACACGCTAGAAGGGTGCATGTCAGTTTAATAGAGTGCATCATGGTTGTCAAAAGGCAATGTGTGTTAAAAGGCAATTACTCTGAAGTTTTTCCTTCACGTCTGCTGATCTTCATAAACCTGCTGCATGAAGGAGGGCTTGCATGGAAGGGCAGAAACACACAACCTAAGTGGGCAGGATTCTGCTTTTCCAATTTAACCAAGTCTGCATTCTTTGGCATTTGAACACTATGTGCAGGCATTACTAAACAGGTGGAAAAATCCCTGTGTTTTAGGTGACAAGAACAGCGCGTCGGCCATTGGCAGCTGGAGAGATTTCAAGTTTTCAGTCCCTTGTGTTTCTGGGGGGACAGCTTAGTTTGGCGTTATGCGTCCTGTTATGTTTAAATTATTACAGGTAAGTTAAACATGAACTAATTTTGGTTTTTCTCATCATGGGTGTGGCTTTGGAATCATTCTCACAGAGGCATAAATAGAGAAAAATCTTAACATTTGAATTGAAAAGTGTGTTTTCAAACAATTAATTCTGGTTTTTCCTGAAGAAAGCACTTGTTTCACCAAATCTCATGCAACAGTTTTACGGGTCTTCATGGAAATCTGGCAGGGAAAATAGCCTTTTTAAAAATCACACCAGCAGTAAGAGACACAGTTAATCTTCAGAACCATTTCATCAAGAATATACTAGGAATATACCACTTCACGATATTGGCTTTGGAATGGTCAGGCTGGATTGGAATTACAGAGCCCCCCCGCCCTTTCGCGATCCACCGACTGTGGCCCCGCTATATCGCAGGGGGGCAGTACCCCCAAAGGGCTTAAGGGAAAGGGGAGCCATCCCACACAGCTCGCCTGCCCTCCCCTCAGGGGTGCGGGCAGCATCAGGTGATGTTTAAAGGGCTCTGGGCTGCGGAGACAAGCTCTTGTCTCCGCAGCCAGAGCCATTTCCAAAGATCGCTCACCGCCCGCCCACCCTCCCCTTGGGGTAGAGGGCAGGCAGAGAGCAATGTTTAAAGGGCTTTCGGCAAGGAGACAAGCGCTTGCCTCCGCAGCCCAGAGCCCTTTCCAAAGATCGCTCCCTGCGCACCCGCCCTCCCCTGGGGTAGCGGATGTGCAGGGAGCGATGTCGGCTCTGCGCAGTGCCCGGCGGCGGGGTGGGTGGGATCCCCCACGCCGCTGCTGCACGCTGCTCTGAGGCGGCTCACCCCCCCAGGCCCCACCCGACCCGCATCAACATTGCGGATTTTCAGCCATCGCGGGTCGGGTGGGTCCCTAACCCCTGCGATCAGCAGGGGGTTACTGTATCTATTCAAGCTCACCTACCCCAAAGCAGCCCCACACTAGCTCGCTCCTTGCTGCAAGGATAAGTGCTTTCAGAGGAAGGCACTACAGAATGGCAGATGTAGAAGTAAAATTGTGTGCACCAAGATTTTTATTTTTATTTTTGCTAAAGCTTGTTTTCCATTCTCAGTATTGTTTTAGGAGCTGCCTCTTTATCGCTCGTGGTGACTTACCCACTCATGAAGAGAATAACATATTGGCCACAGTTATTCTTGGGTAAGCACAGGCATTTCCTTTTCTTCTACGTGGATTGTTCTTGGTGGGTTAACACTACATTGAGGTGTGGTTTAGTTATTTAGGGTGCTGTATATTTTAACAGAAGCAAAAAGATTTATTCTAAGCTGTAATTGCTCATTTTCTCCCACTGCAGTGTAGTGCTTATTCTACAAGCACCTACTCTTCGTGGGATTTAAATAATGCTGCCATTGAGTGGTTTTTTTATTTGTAGCTCCTTTCCAAATGTTATGTCTCCCCACATACATGTGTTTCTCCCCAGTGTTAATGACTCATTCATTCTTTTGATATACTTTAATTGAACTATTAAGTGGCATACGAAAAGTAAAAGAAAATAAACAGTATAAAACCACTTTTATGGTGGAGCTACAGACTGAAACTGATGCAGTCTGTAAATTTCAAAATGATCTAGTTATTTGTATGAGTTCCCAAGACATCCATGTGTGAGGGGCTATCAGAGGGGCTCTTAGGGTTAGTAGCCATCAACACATGGGAGAACTACTTGTGCAGAAGACTCAGAATGTTATTCCAGAACTCTCTGCAGTTGCCTCCACTGTCCTTCCCCTCCAGACTGTCACTTTCCCCAGGTCCAATTATCTTAGGGTAGAATAGCTGTCTCACCATTTGCCAGTTCAGTACAGGTTCTCTCAATGGTCCTATTCAATCTCAGTCTTTTAATTTTTTTGTTCTGTCTTCCTCTCTTCCTTAGCATGGAAGTCTTATTTGAGCTGCCACAGTCTCTTGAACTGATGGTTTCTTCTCCAGCGCTTTAGTTGGGTTGCACCATCAGACTAGACCCAGTCTACCACACCATTGGTTCAGTGCCATGCTACTTTAGTGGTCGTCTGGCCCAACTATGGTGTGTCCATGAAGTAGTAGACTTTGTGGAGGAGTGCTCCGTGGTAAGGCATGGATATCCATAACAGGAGAGTACCTCTATATACCAGGAACCTGCCTGCCATTTTGGATCATAGCCCGTCCTTCCCCTTCTCTTCCTCTCTGCTCTCCTCCTGCTTTGCAACTCTTTCCTTCCTTTCCCAAATATTCTCCCACTTTCCTGTTGTCAGAAACACCTGAGTTCTCTGAAGCCTCAGAACTGGTCCCCACTGAGGGCTCAACCTGTCTTGGGTAGTGTCCAAGTGAAGGATGGCACACATGGCCCTTTCTCAGACCTGCACTTGAAGAGGTTGTAGAAGGCATGCGAGTTTGATTCTTGCCAGGGGCCGATGGCCTCCCTTTCACTTGATCATTGAAATGTGCCAAAACAGGTTCTACGTCTTCCCCAGTTGGGTGTCAGCATTTGTTCTATAACTACTCACGAGGCAGGGTTACTCCTAGCTAGCGTGCTAATCAAGATATTCTGATCAGCAGGTTAAGTAGGCGTGGGCTGGGTAGAACAACTCAAGTCGATACACATTTGGCTACTCAGAGGGTGGTAATTAATGGCTCCTTCTCAAACTGGGAGGATTTAACTAGTGGGGTGCCCCCGGGGCTCAGTCCTGGGCTCAGTGCTCGTCAGCCTTTTTATTAAAGACCTGGTCTGAAAACAGTAGAATGAAATTCAACAGGGATAAGTTGAAAGTACTGCACCGAGAAAAAGAAATCAAACACACAGTTACAAGATGGAGGATATCCTGCTCAGCTGTACTATGAGCGAGGAGGATCTTGGAACTGTGTTAGATCCAAAGCCGAACATGAGCCACCAGTGTGATTTGACTACAAAAAAGGCAAATGCTATTTTAGGCTGCATTAATAGAAGTATAATCCCCAGCTCCCACAAGGTATTGGTTCCACTCTATTCAGGCCTGGTTAGGCTTGCTATTGAGTACTGTGTCCAGTTCTGGATCCTTCAAGAAGAATGCTGACAAACAGGAATAAGTTAGGAGGGCAACAAGGATGATGGGGGGGGGGGGCTGGACACCAAGTCCTACAAGGAAAGACAGAAAGAACTGGGTATGTTTAGCCTTGAGAAAAGAAAACAGAGGGGAAATTTGATACTATGATAGCCAGCCAGCCAACTTTACTGCTGCCTATGTTAGGTGTCATTACCAGACCTCCACCTATTAGGGCACACCTTTTTCCATCACAGGATTTACAGTGGTTAACAAAGCCTGGTTGCCAGGCGTTTGTTTTTGGCAGCACAATAAAAGATAGTCTGTGACTTGAATAGAGAGAATGACAACAATTCAACTTCTACAGGAAATGCAAGTGGGATTGAAAAATGGGAGTGACCAAGGCTGAGTGATACCTTTTCTATTGGGGAACTACCTTCTTCATTGCATGGACTGGAAAGTACATGAAAAGGAATCACACTGTCATTTCACAGTGATCATATCCCATCATTCATTCAAGATTCTCTCTCTCTCTCTCTCTCTCATTATTGAGTAATTCATTTTGAACCAGGCGTTTAAGAAATATGGTGCATTCTGTTTCTCCACAACATAGTTGTCTGAACACAGGTAATCAGATTTACCTATTTGAATACTGGCCTCTGTGTCAACTCTGTCTTTGGGGCCATATGTTGGCACACTGAAGCAACCAAAACATGCTGACTCTCCGACAAGTTCATGTCCCCATCTGTCTCTTAAAGCAAGTGGCTAGGACTATATATAGTCTGCATAATCTGAAGTGGAGATTGCACTATACGTGGTTTCCTCCCTTGCATTACTAGAGGTGTGCACACTTTATGACCCACAGGTTCCAGGAAGGCTTTGCCAAAGCTGTTGGAGCCAAGTTTGTGCTGCAATAAGCCAATGTCTGTGTAGCAAGAAACAGCTTTTACAGTATTTTCTTGCTCCAGACTTAACAGAATTTCTTTTCAGGCATTTAAGCAAGAGTTGTTATTTCATTGATTTGCAAAAGCATGCTAAAGGTGAAGTCCTATCTGAGGAGCTTGCAAGTCAGTTTTGAAACTTGTTGCCATTTTTTCTTGAAAAATAGAATGTACATCATGGCTGCATTTGAGGATTTTTCTTTTCTTCTGTTTCTCTCCCCCCCCCCCTCTTTTTTAGGCCTTGCCTTTAACTGGGGTGCTTTACTTGGCTGGTCAGCCATCCAAGGCTCTTGCAACTGGTCAGTTTGCTTGCCTCTGTATTTCTCAGGAGTTCTGTGGACACTTACATATGACACTATTTATGCTCACCAGGTATAGAGTTTTCTGGTTACTAAATGAGGAGATCCCTCAAATAAGGGATTGACGTTGAATGTTTTTGATGAATTATAATGTCATCAGGTAGTTGTTTCTGCTGAATTTGAAAATGGATAATAGATCCCTTGTGTATGTTTGAATTGATCATGATTATTTTACTATTCTTTGTTTTGTTGCTGGTTATCGTCACCTGTCTTCAAGGTGTTGTTTTATCACAAAAGCAGGATATAAATGAAAATAGAAACCTGCTTTGTACGTTTGACACTTCTTTTAAGTTCTCTTTACTGCTTTTTATCATGTCATCAAGGATTCAAGAATAGGTACATAGATGCTTCATACAGGTGTTTGCCCTCTGATTGCTCTCGGCCAGTGTTGGCGAACCTATGGCAAATATGAGGCACTCGTATCTTAAATTCAAAGGTGGCACTCAGAGCCCTTTCTGTGGGTACCTGACATGACTCTTCACAGCCACCTGTATTCAGGTTAAATTGCCGTATTGGCACATTGCGAATAATTAGTGGATTTTGAATCACAGTTTGGGCACTCGGTCTCTAAAAGGTTTGCCATCACTGCTCTAGGCATTCATAATTTTTAATAATAATATTACCTGAACTCTGAATGGTTAATATATGCTTACTTTCCACAGTCTTAATGAAAACATTGCAAGTCAAGCCTAGAATAGAGGATGGGCAGCTTGGGGCCTCTGGGCTGCATGTAGCCCACCTTGGTGCGCAGATGTGTCTCTCGCAGCACCAAATATATTCATATATATTTAAAAACTGACCATTAAGGCGCAGAAGAGGTCTTATCAAGGGAGGAAAGAAACATGTCTGAAATGGAAAAAAGAGGGCAGGGATTGTGTATGTGGTCTTACAATGTGCAGGGATGGACCTGTGCAGCCACTCGTCATCTTGACAGCTGCTGGTCTGAACTACAGTATGATCTCATGTTGCAAAAGGGAGGCTAAGGTTGGGAGGTGACTCCTTTGAGTAATTGCTGTCACCCGAGTTGAAAATATCTCTTCCATATTCTAAGTGTGGCTAATTGGTAGTTTGTTTCCTGGAGCTAAATTTTTAACCTATAGGTTGAAGATGGATTTTTTTTTGTCAAACAAACCATACCAAACATTAATTACAGTTTATCAGATTTGAATTACATTGCGAGCTGAATTAGATCTAAAGCAGAAGAGAGCGCTTCCGAATCCCTGCTTGGCATTGCCCCTGGGCACACGCACTTGGGACTCGTTGCAACTCTTGCTCATGATTCTAATCCATGGTTTATGATGACATCAGAACATAGCCAGTGAGGTCAATTCTGTATTTTCAGCTGGGAACTTCTTGCCTAGTACCTCATGGTTTTTTTTTAATAGTGATGTCTTGATCTTGCTAGCTGTTTTCTTTCTTCACCTGCTTTCTAGTTTTTGAGAGGTACACATATTTTTAAAATTCGAAACTGTTTAGGGTAAGTTTTTTCCTGTCATCTCGTTCCACCTCTGGTTGGTGGCTTCTCTCCAGGTATTCTTATTATATTGACTGTTTTCAACCTCCGGTTTGGATGAACATTTCGAAGAGCTGTTCTTACTAGTATCACATATAACTACAGAATTCAGTCCTCCTTCAGTGATTCCCATCCTTGGGTCCCCGTATGTTTTTGGGCTACAACTCCCAGAAGCCTTCAGCATTAGCTGTGCAGGCCAGGATTTCTGACAGTTGAAGACCAAGAACATCTGGAGACCCAAGGTTGGGAACCACTGGGTTCTATGCAACGCCAGTGCACTTGAGGTGTTTTCAAAAGCATCTTTGCATCCTTTCTCCAGGATAGAAAAGATGATCTTGCCATAGGCGTCAAATCAACCGCACTCCGGTTCAATGAAAACACCAAGCTGTGGCTGAGCGGCTTCAGCGCCATGATGCTTTTGGGACTTGCTGTGACAGGAATTAATTGTGACCAGACTTTCCCATACTATGCAGCAGTGATGGCAGTCGGCTCCCACTTGGCTCATCAGGTCAGATCCCAATTTTTGATGCCCTTTTTATACCGAAGCGTGAAAAGGGTGGAAGCTATCTCTGTCCATTTGGCTTAAATTCCTAATTGCTATGTTTCCATGTCTGCTGAAACTATTTACTTACTTACTTACTTACTTACTTACTTACTTACTTACTTACTTACTTATTTATTTATTTAACTTATATGCTGCCCACTACCCAAAGGTCTCTGGGCGGCTTACAATCAAAGAATTAAAACAGTTAAAACGTCAAATATCAATAAATAATTAAAACAATAATAAAAACCTTACACTAAAATCATTACACTAAATTTGCCATCAGAGGACCCACAGTCTATGTTGTATCATAGGAAACAGGAAAGTTTTTACCTGGCGCCGCGAATGTCATCAGTGTTGGCGCCAGGCGGATCTCAATCGGGAGGGCATTCCATAGCTTGGGAGCAGCTGCCGAGAAGGCCCTGTGTCTGCAAGCCATCCCTCTCACCTCCCTGAGGGATGGCTCTCTCAAAAGGGCCCCCTGGCTCGATCTTAATTGCCGGGTAGGCTCGTATGGAAGGAGGCGGTCCTTCAGGTATCTAGGTCCTAAGTCGTTTAGGGCTTTATATGTCAAAACAAGCACTTTGAATTGGGCTCGGGCAGCAACTGGTAACCAATGCAGGTTACGCAAGTCAAGTTAATCAATATAAAGTTTATTGTCTTGGCTACAAGCCGTCACAATCAGAGATTACAGAGAAATAAATAGATAAAACAGTCATGGCATTAAAAGGAGAAAAAGAAAAAGGAAGCCATATAAAAATAAAGTTTCTTGAGTTGGCCTCTCTTACCAGACAGAAGGGGGTAAAAAGAGCACTGATACGCAGAATCGGCATGATGTGATCCCTGGCGGCCCCACCACTTACCAGCCGCGCCGCACGATTCTGAACCAGTTGCAATCACTGGACCGTCTTCAAAGGCAGCCCCACGTAAAGCGCATTGTAGTAACCAATACGGGATGTTACCAGTGCATGCGTAACTGTCATGAGGCTGTGCTCGTCTAGGTAATTTGGGATTTTTCTAAGGATATATTGGTCTTTCAACACAGGGGAAGAGAGGAACAGGAGAGGCAAGACAGACAAGCACATTTGATAAAGAAGAGCAAAAATGGTGTGGGAAACCCCCCTTCTGCTTGTAGCACCTCCTTTCTCATGAGGTTTTCTTTGAATGCTTGGATTTAACACCTGCTTTGAACTAGAAGGTATAAATTCTCGTGCAGTCAAGTCAAAACCGACACATAATGAGCCTAATAGGGCTTTCAGGTATGCAATATTGTTTAAGGGGTGCTTTTAACAATTCCACACAACCTGGTGATTTTCTATGTTTGGGCGGGGATTCGAAACCTGGAGTCCTGAGTTTAAACCACTGAATAAGTAAAGAAACCCCACTAGGATTGTTGTTAAGTTGGTTCTGACTTGTTGGCACAAGAATTCATAGTTTCTAGTTCAAAACAGGTGAAATTAAACCATTCCAATAAAACTTTCTCAAAAGGGCAGGTGTTAGAGTGGAAGAGATTTGAAAAATAGTTGTTCACTTGACTGTTTAAAGATTGAATTATGGTAATGTTAATATGGCTTTCCCTTCTTTCTCCAGATATACACGTTGGATATTCATAATCCTGAAGACTGTTGGAAAAAGTTTATCTCGAATCGCACACTAGGACTCTTACTTTTCTCAGGGATTGTACTTGGAAACTTACAGAAGAGCAAAAGTCCAGAAGAATCAATGAAACCTATAGAGAGTAATTCAAAGGAAGTGAATGCTGTTTCATAGAGAGGAAATGAATATGATTGTTTAAAAAAGGGCTGCATACATTATTTATAATTTAATTATTGATAAGATACTTTGAGAGGACTGTATTTTTGTGTGTATAAACTTCTTACTACCATTATATGGTTTTAGCTACAAATTAGTTATTTTGAAACTTTCCGAGAGAAATTCCGGTGAGAATGTCCCTACATAATCTTGAAGTACAGTGGGTGTCAGACAATGTAAGGAAACTGTGAAATATCAGTTTTGCAATAATGTGATTTTGCATAAATACATGGTGATGCATTTAGAATACTTACATGGTGATGTATAAACTATCCTGTGATTTCTTTCTCAGTGATGTTTGTTTCCATAGTTTCTCGTTTGTACCCTTATCCTAGGCTGGCGGCTGCTGTTACGATAAGCTCAGAGCTGGACTATGAATCCCCCAACAGCCTGATCCCCCAAAGGTGTTAGTTGGTCAAGATGTGGGATTAGGAGTCTTGTATTTGTACCCCAGAGACAATAATGTTTTCAAGCTCTGGGGAAAGGCAGTAATAAAAAAAAATAGCGCTTCATACTGGTTTGTTAATCAGTGAAGGGCCCTTTACACACAAATGTCAATGTGTAGCTCATACCTGATAGATCATAGCCATTGTCAGAGCCAAAGAATTTTCAAAACATGAGGAACTGTGCCTGTAAAAGGCCTTCACAGCTGTTAGAGGAGGTTAAGCTCTAGGGTTTTTTATAATCCTGGACCAGCCATGGCGTAAAATGAAGGCCTGTCATTTCTATGATTCAGTACTGCATGGACAATTCATGTCCCCCCCCCCCATCCTGCCCTTCAGAATTTACTAAACCTTGTATTTATTTTAAAAATTATTTTCCATAGACCTTTAATTTCCTCTCCTATTGGGTGTCACTGCCTCTATTATGGCTCTAATTGTTGCAAATCTTAAACAGCTATGTTATGCTCTGTTCAAACCAGTCCTCAATGTTTTTCAGTCATTTTCTTTTTATCTCTTGTACTATTTTATTTTACTGTCTGTAACAATGTTTGTCATTGCTCAATACAAGAACAAGGTATTCTAGCTTTTTTTGCATCTTACATGCTGTTTGATTTCTTGGTTTTTGTTTGCGCTGATTAATATCCTTCAATCCAAAAGGTTTTAGCATTCTGTGATAAATCTACATTTCAGATACATCTGTTTTTTATGATTGATGGTGGTGCTTCCACAGTTCCATGCTATACAGTAGAACCAAAAATGCCCAGTCGTATACATTGTCTATTCATAGAGCCAGTTTAAACTTTATATTGTGCATTGTTCTACAGCAGTGGTTCTCGAAAAATATAATGAGCTGTTGCATCCATTTATGTTTCCATTTTATCTTCCACATATGTTCCCTCTAGCACTGAAAAATCAGGATGAAATGCCAGTCAATGCCTGTTTGATCAGAATAGCCATGTACCTTCACAGGGCATAGAACTCTCACTTGTGGGTCCCTGCCACCACAATTTGCAGTCCGTTTTCCATTTTGATCACCAATCATTTGTCTTGTTCATTATGCTAATGATCTCTCTCCCTGTTCATGTAACTGCTGGGGCTGCCGCTGCATTCCACTGCTCTGCCAGTGGCCAAGGAAGTTAGTGGATTGGGACTGGAGTGTACACCATACGATTCCAAAAGGGTTGGATAAAAATGATTTAAATCACAATTTAAATCACCATTTAATTTTTGTAACTATTTTTAAAATTTAAATGTTCAAAAATTATTTCTATTTAAATTTGAAGTAGGGTTGAAATTGATCTGATTTAAATCAAATCTATTCTGATTCCCAAGCAAATTTATTTCCAGCTGTTGTCCTAGATCAGTGGTGGTGAACCTTCGGCACTCCATATGTTTTGGACCACAACTCCCACAATCCTTTGTCATTGGCAACACAGGCTTGGAATTTTGGGAGTAGTGGTCCAAAACATCTGGAGTGCCAAAGGTTCACCACCATTGTCCTAGATGGACATTTGTAAGTGGTGTTAGAAATGGGGACTCACCATGGTTTGGTGCTTTGTGCCCACGTGGGCACCCCAGATTCTGCACCCCACCTCCTCCCATGGATGCCCCATCAGAAGCAGCACTTTGGATTTCCCTGCCCCACCTCCTCTTCTCAATGGATGCCCACAGGAGGAGGTGGTGCAAAATCTAGAGCACCCACAGATCTGCAGAAGCGCAATAAGGGCCCGTCTTGAATGCATATACAATCTGTCTTAGATTATCTCCCCTGGCTCCTTTGATTTACAGTTAAGTAAAATTGCATGGTTTCTGAATGCCAACAGGCTTTTCACTGGCAAATGGAAATAAAAAGAGGATGGGATTGAAATGTAATTTGGTCAATTTAATGATTGTTTATTGGACATAAGAAGTCAGGGCAACTCCTGCCTAAGAAACGTTCTTTCTGTGACTCTGCCATGAGTGCCTAATAATGTAATTTGTTCTGAACAGACTTTCAGTGGTGAAAGCTCTGACTGAAATGACTAGATTAAGCTCACCACTTTGTGAGGGATTACATTAGTAATTAAATGATTACTACTTTTGATTCAAGTAATCTACTTCAGACCAGGTGCATTTCCTTTATCGTTTCAGATTTACTACACATCTGTGTTGTTTATGCCCAGATAGATGATGAAGGATATGTAATTGTTAGATTATTACACATTCAAATGTTGGCATAGCAGCGAGCTCTTCATCCAATGCAGCAGCTATGCTTTTAGTAAGGGCCTTGTGGCCATATTCCAGTTGCACACAACAATCGAGGGTGTTAGGCTCCATGAAATTGAATCCATGAGATTACTGGTGGTGATCTAATTTAAAAATAAATAAATAAATGCTTATCCTTCTACTGAGGAAACTATGCCGTGTAATGAAAATCCATTGCCCAACTGTTCCTGGAAATTACGTCTGGTTAGGGTGTGGCAGATACACCCATTATAAGAGTCACAATAAGGTCACTTCTGTGACGTTTGTTTCATGGCGGTCTCTACATTTTCCTGTTGTTATAGGATGCCCTAATTTCTCTGCTGAGGCTGAACAGTGTGTGTGTGTGTGTGTGTGTGTGTGTGTGTGTGTGTGTGTGTTGCTTGTTTTGATATACGCCTGTGAGATTCTGTCTTGGTTGCCACAAAGAGGGTTAAACCTGGAACATATGGTATAATTGCTCTTCCAACAGGGTCCTTTGTGGCATAGCTTTTTTCTGTTTGTCCATATGCCATGTCCATCTGGCACCTTATCAGCCACACATCTTTAAGAGGAGGACGTAGGTGTCCAGAATGGTTGGATAGCCTTTTGCAATGTTTCAGCTGTTGTGGTTAAATGCCTGTACTGCAGGTAAAACTGTGCTCACGACCTGGGGTTCAATCCCTGGTAGCAGGCTCAAGGTTCACTCAGCCTCCCATCCTTCCGAGGTCAGTAAAATGAGTACCCAGCTTGCTGGGGGGGACAATGTGTAGCCTGTACACTGTAATTAAAATTGTAAACCGCCCAGAGACTACTTGTATTGGTATGGGGCGGTATATAAGCAGAACACTTTGCTTTTGCTTTGCTTTGTCTTCAGTACTTCACTCCACCCCAAACAAGTACAATGCAACAAGATGATCTGAGATTTCAAACAACACAAAATATTTTCAAGGGCTAGATGTTCTCTTCTCAGAGTGGCAGCCTTTCCAGCCAAACTAGATGCTTTAATTTAAATACCAAATGCTTGACTAAAACACAAATTAATTCAAATATTCAAAGTTTAGTTGGCTTCCACATCTGCATAATACAGTGAAACTTGTGCCTTTTCTATATTCCTTTTTTCAAGAAAGATTTTGAAACTTATTTTCTTTGGTGCACAAAAGAATGTCTTTTTAGCATGAAAGTAAACAGAAATTTTAGCAGTCCTGATTGGAGATGAGATGGAAAGCTTCATGACACTTTGTGCATAACAGCTGCTGCTGTTAACCTCACCTGTCCCCCACGGCTAGGAGGCCCACTCACCATTGTCAGCATGGTTCTAGGGTCTTCCCCTCACAGCTGGTACGGTGCTCAATCTGCCCTTTCCCATGTCCTCAGGCAGCTGGACAATCCGAAGAGAAGGTGGAAGGGAGAGAGTCCTTGCACAGCAGATGACTGCCGGCTGCCTAAGGAGGTGAGGAAGGGCAGCCCAAGCTCCTTATCTGACTGGTGCACTGCTGGTGAGGGAGGATGCTGGTGCAGTGCTGCTGCTGATGAGTGGGCATCCCAGCTATGGGGGACAGAGGATGTTGAGCAGGTGCAAAGCACTCCAAAGCACTTTGTGCCCATCTCTAATCCTGACTTTGTTCTAGCAACTAGTGGCCCTGAATGGGCCTGATCATCTCCATTCACTTCAAAATGTGGAATGAGCTAATGCTAGGACATCTTCAAGGACACAGATGGGCACCTACACTCCTGAGATTCGTTTTTCTTTGCTGTATTGAATTGTTGCTTTTTGAAAACTCATTACTTTATAATTGGAGCTGGAGAGAGGATCACATGATATTGTATCTTGTATAGGATAATCACTAATCATTTGCATATAGATGCTGCTGTTGGTAAATAGCCTCAGATAAGGTACCCGAAATCTTTATTAAAGGTTGTTTGTTACGTGACATAAACCACACAGTGGCAGGGAATTGTATGCATCATGTTTGGTAACATCACTGACACTATCCAATAGCTGCCTGTAAAGCTTGTACAATTAATCAAAACTACCTTAGTTACTGATTAAAACTGCTTAGAGAAAAGGGGTGGCATTTTTGAAAATCAAACATAACATTTTCTCTAGTTCCTTGCCTAGAAAATGTAATTTTTCACAACAGAAAAGCTTTTTGACGGTGGGAATGTAGATTCCCTATCTGATCACAACTAATTGCCTTTAGTATGAATGCTAGGTACTTTTGGAAGTAGCTTAACGAAGTCAATTTTGACTTCTCTATTTAGTTATGATTCATGCTCGACCATTTTCACAGGATAAAGCTAACACAATTGAATTGCTCCTGTAGATAAAGAATTCATATGCCACAGTGTTCTTTGTACATTCTTGTCATGAGAACAGGGAAAAATTAGTGTTGAGTGCTGAAAGTTATGTGACATGTTGGTTGGGTCTTTGTCACTGTGGCTAGTCTTTCGAAAGGCATTGGTTTCCTATGTGAATTTAGATACTTCCCCTAACCTCGGTGGCTTGCATTTTTCCTATGAAGTGTAATTTCCTCTCAGTGCAAGAGAAGCCACATAATATCTTCCCTAACTTGTGGTGGACTAAACCACTGGGATCATTAAACAACGTTCAACTATCTTCAGCTGTTTTGGCTCAGTCACGGGTTCAGAGATTGGTGATGTGGAGTCTTTAACCATAATCTAAGAACACCCCATGCACAGAAATCAGTTTCCTAACACATACAGATCTTGCTAGGAGAGGAAAGAAAACCCAAGGTTTTAGAATTGAGTTTAGCCACAATACAGTATCTGCAGATTTCCCTTTATCTTTGGAGGACTCCAATAAGGGCTACATTTCCAGTTATTGAGGATGCATCCTGCACCAAACATAAGGTAGGGCTAGATGATGTCCGAAAGACCACTGTAGGTCTATGATTGGCCCTGTTGGAGAAAATCCAAGTTGGATACTTCTGCTGACCATCTCTCTTGTATGAGATACCTGGTGCACACTATCAAGTTCACAACTACTATTGTTCTAGAAGCCACTAAGAAGGTCATCTTTGATGTCCTCACCAAGTACACCTCTGCTGGTGAAGAAACCAAGAGAAGGGCTCCCCTAAGTGCATTGACCAGGACAATCCTGACCTATGATCCACTATAATAATCATCTTAGAACCACAGAGCTGGAAGCCTCTTTTGAGAGAAATTGTCTACCTGTTTTTAACCTAAACTACAAGCTCAAGTTGAAGAACCACATGTCAGCAGGAAAGCTTATTTGTGCAGATGAGTCAAGCAAGCATTTTAAATTTTAATTTAAAAATGTCTTTCCATTAAAACTTAATTTTATTTCAGTAATCAATCTACAACAGGTTAAACATCTCTAAATATAGAAACCCTAATTCCGGAGGTGTATGTGTCATCCAGTGGCGACTGTGGGACCAAGCCTTGATATTTTCCCAGTTGTGCAAGAACATTATCTGTGTCTAATTTAACACTTCATCATGCAGGTCTAATTACCGATTTCAAATGCTCTCAGGTTCAGAACAAAGACTACAACCAACAATTATCTTCCCTGAACATAAATAGCCACAGCCTGTCTCTGAACATATTGGTGCTCAACAGTATTGATGTGATGGTAACTCGCCATCCATAAGAGACATCTGTAAGAGAAGTGTGGATTAATTTATGCCCGGACAAAGAACACTCAACTCTGAGAATCATTCAGAAAAAGGGGTAAGTGCACAGGTTTTGCCCTGCTTCAAATTAGGAGCCTTGTGGTTCTGTGGTTACATGCCTGTACTAGAGGTAAAACTGTGCTCATGACCTGGGGTTCAATCCCAGGTAGCCGGCTCATGGTTGACTCGGCCTTCCATCCTTCCGAGGTCGGTAAAATGAGTACCCAGCTTGCTGGGGGGGGGGGTGCAACGTGTAGCCTGCATACTGTTATTAAAAAACTGTAAACCACACAGAGACTACTCGAAGGGGCAGGGGGCGGTATATAAGCAGAACACTTTGCTTTTGCTTTTCCTTTCTAGGAAAATCTGAAAAATTCATAAAACGTCTGGAATTGGGAAGGATAATGTTTGAATTTCATATCAGTTATGGGTATGATTGGATAGAATGATGGTACTTCATTCACCACTTGTGACTTCAGGATTCTTTGTATTTTCCTCTGCTGACAAAGTGACACAAACTTTTGTAATAAGAGCCATGCTTTTTCTCCTGCCCTCTGCGCTTTTTCATTCTTCTAGGGGAGGGGAGGGAGGGAAGGGATTTTTTGTTGCCCCCCCCCCCCAAGGATGGATCCTTGGACTGCATTGCTTCTTATGGAAAATTCATTTCCATCTCACATGTACAGTACTCAGATCAGAAGCCTTTAATTAGCTCAGAAAACTGCTTTTTTTCCAAATGGACAAGAAAAGCATCCAGAGGCAAAGCTACAATAAATTGAATTTATGAATATTTCTTTCCCACGAAACCCAGATAAATGATTTTTGAGGATGTGAGAAAGGAGCGACTAGGACCTGGTCATATATTTACTGACCTGTTTGCTGGTTCAAAATATTTATACATCGTCTTGAATCAAATGTTTTTGCAGCCATTTCCAAAAGCTACATATAGATTTTATCCACAGTAAACTCTAGAGTTCAGAATGGGGTTTACGCCCTTTTGCATATGATTTCATCCATATCCCAGAAATAATTAAGTCTCAGTCACTGATGGGACATGTGTCTGAAAGTACAGCTAACAATGTAAAATTGCTGATTCGATCAATGAGTATAGGCGAGAGAGATTTTAGGCAATCACTGGAAAGACAGGGGAAATTCTTTGTTTGTTTGCCCACACATACACACAGACCGACATGTCACTTTCCTATATGTTTCAGAGAGGGTAGCCGTGTTAGTCTTTTCAAGAATTTCAGGACAAAATCAAAGAAAAACAAAACAAAACAAAAGACACAAAACATGTGGCACCTTAAAGACTAACTTTCATATTTTAATGTAACATTTTGTGGACTACACGTCCACTTCTTCAGATATATAGCAGCAGAATATGTTGTAAACTAGAAAAGCAACCTACTGTCACACGGGTTGTGTGTAGCACAACTTACTAAATGGGCTCCTTTGAGAAACCTAACATTCTTAACACCTCTCTAGATGGGGGAGGTTGTGTATGTTGGAATGTTCCTAGGAAAAAGCAAGTACCCCCATGGCCCCAAAACGTAGAGGCCACTGAGATTTAGAGCTGAAACAGCAGGTTAATATAAGATAAAACTGCAACACCTCCTTCCTTCCTTCCTTGATTTCTGGAAAGCATAATCTTTCTTTTATGAGAGTTAAACATTCTCCTCCTCTTTCTGCTCGTTAAATTGCTAGTTATGACCCAGTCTCTATGGTAGTGATGGCGAACCTTTTAGAGACCAAGTGCCCAAACTGCAATTCAAAGCCCACTAAATTTTTTTGCAAAGTGCCAATACAGTAATTTAACCTGTATACAGGTGGCTATGAAGAGGCGATGTTGGGTGCCCACAGAAAGGGCTCTGAGTGCCACTTTTGGCACCCATGCCATAGGTTCGCCATCACTGCTCTATGGCATTATTTGCCTCCAGCAGTTCAATGCAGAAAGATTATTGACATAGCTGTGACTATTAGGCCACCTATTTCAATCTTGCTGGAAGTGTAGACTGGACGGGCATCCTTTACATTCAAATGAGCAGTATCCCGGAATCATACTCCACTGCCGCAAGATCCTGACTTATTACACCACTGCTTCATGTGCTAGAGCTGTGTGTTCACATGGAAAACAGACCAGACTAGGCACAAATAAAGCCTTTCCTACAAAATGTTCTAATAATGGCCAGATCAGGAAGTTTCAAGAATGAACTAACAAGACAGCTGAGTGTGCATTGCCCTTGCTTTAACTGTGAATTATATCTGGTATCCCGATGTGGTGTCTAAAATGTAGGACATGCTACAGACGAAGTCTTTGATGCTGACATTTTTTAAAAAGTTCTTTACAAATTATTTTTAGTCCCTTTTAAAAAAAAGCATTGTGCCAACAGTCCAATCAAATGCTCTGACTTCCATTGACTTTCTATCTGACTTCTTTTGGTGTTACCTTGGTTTTTGCAAAAATGCCCCAGACTTGATTCTGGCATTCTGAACTTTCCTCCTAACTGCTGTAAACCCATGGGGAAAAGGTGCAAGCCTCATAAAGTGTTTGATTTGCATAGTTGTATACCTCTCACATGCACCTAATGAAGAGCTGAAGAGGAAATGATGTCCATTCCATCACAGAAAAATTCACAGTGACATCTGTTTTAATGTTGTCTCTGTAAACACGGATGGTTCGTTATGTTTTCCCATACCCAAGGAAGGGGAAGGACCACATTTTATTTTATTCCATTTTTCCCCTTTTGTTGTTGCTTTGCTGCAGAGGTCAGGAAGTCATGAGCAAATTGTTGTGTAGTCAACACCATTTCACAAGCATTCTGCATGACTGTGTAGGCAGAACTTGGTTACAAGTTCCTTTATCCCCACCATGAGGATAGCCACTCTCCGTTTTAGCTGGCTGTGGGATTCTGAGATGCTGCGGGTAGGGAAGGTAGAAACAGACTGAAACCGGAAGAGCAGGAAAAAGAGTTTCCCATGTAAAATGGCAGAAAGTATGCCTGGGTTCTTATTCCTAAAAGCCAGTGAGGCTGGATTTTATTTCCTATAATATAAACCTACTGACTAGACAATTTAATTAGTTAAGTACAGTGGTACCCCAACTTAAGAGCAGCTCGACTTAAGAACAATTCAACTTAAGAGTGGAAAACTCTTGCCGTTTTAACTGCCACCTTACAAATTTTAGATATGGTCTGCTCGACTTACAAATATTTTTTCCATTTTTTTTCCATTTTAAACTTATTTTTTTCAATTATTTAGATAGGTACCCTGACTTAAGAGTAGTTCAACTTAAGAGCATGCATTTGGAACGGATTAAATTCATAAAGGTTCATAAGGTTCACCACCACTGTCTTAAAATATCTCACTTACCTTCAAAGCCCTATTAGGGTTGCTAATAAGCCAGTCCCAACTCAGTTAGGTTAACACACACGCAAACACATAGCAAAGGGGGAAATGAAACTGTACTCAATTTCAGGTTTGATTTGGCATTGTAGCAGCTAAGATTCCCAAAGCATGCTTCTCTTTGGTGTTCTTCATTTTTATTTTTGATCGAGTAGTGGCTGCTTTCTCTTTCCACATTGCTCAGCTGCACTGAGCTGAGCAGAACTATTCTATTTATGCTATGAATCAGAGGATAGAGGGGGAAAAACTGAGCCTCTCAGATTGATATGGTAGTGCAAATACAGTATATGCAAACAAGACATTTCTTCTCTCAATATTTATTCAACGAAGTCATCTCTTCCATTCCCAATCACATTACTTCTCTGGATGTCCGTGGTTTCCATGAAGCCAGTCAGGAGTTCCTTCCTTGTGAGGAGCAGGAGGCATGGTCATGTTCACCCACCACCACCACCACCACCACCAGAATGCACCAGTCCAGCAGCTGTTGGCCTGTTCCCACAGACGTCAAGTTGCCCGGTGCTGGAGTTTTTACAACCTTGCATGCTGACTGTAGTAGGTGTGAATGGGAGGGACATGTCTGGACCGGGATGACTGTTAGTCTATCCACCACTAACCAATGTTTCCTTCCCAAAGACAGCTCTGCCCCTCTGCCCTCTGCCCTTTCTCCGTGTTTCGTAGGATGGAAGTTAATTGTTATGTTTACTGCTGGTCTGTTCACAATTGTAAGAAATGAAAGATGTTTATTGTTTTCCCTACAAATGTCTCAGAGTGAGTTATGGAAGCCTTAAGTGGCAGTTAATAAGAAAACAGTGGACTATTTATGCAACTTGTCATTATTTTCCTCTGTAAATCTCTGCACTTCTACTTGCAAAGGAATTTTTATCATAAATTCAAAACTATGCAACAGACAGTGCCCAAAGCCAACCCAGTTATCTTGGCACATGAGATAGAAAACCCCACAAGTAGTACTTTTCCCCATCTCTGGTAGTAAAACATTCAACACTGATCTTGAAATGAAGGGCCATCTTTTCAACAGTGCAGGCAGACCCTTCATTGCTGTGGATTCCAATTCTTTCAGGCCATCACTGAAGCACTTATTTATTGGTCTACTTATTGATTGATTGCATTGCATTTCAACCCGACCTTTCTCACAGTGAGCTCAAGATGACACTCGTGGCTCTCTAGTCATTCACTTTATTCTAACAAAAACTCTAGAAGGTACTGTAACTTTTAAAAAATCACGACCCAGTGGGGATTTGAACCCAGTTTTCCTGAGTCCTAGTCCAGCACTCCAGCCACTACACCACACTCATGGTTACTTTGCCCAGTTTACCTCCTGTCTGCCAACCTCCTCGTGATGAACCATTCTGGAATTAACTAGGCTGATCCTTACATAGTACATCTCTGCCTGTAGGGCCATTCTCAAAGTCTTATTTTAAGGCCTGACTATTCATTTGCTACCAACTCCCAACCGACGCTAATACTCGTTGACTTGACTTGACCTGTTGTTATTTTTGTGATCCAAAAGATAGTTACAGTGGACCCTTGTATAACAAACGGTTTGTATAACATAAAATCTGTGCAGCATAAAACAATTCCAGAAATAGGGGAAATTTGCTTAACAGAATTGTCTATTGGGCGAATCCATACAACATAAAAATGGTCGTGATTAGGAATTAGTCTGGTTTCAAATGGATTCCTATGGGGAATTTGTATAAAGGAAAATTTGCTTAACATAATTTCATTTGGAATGAATTAATTCCTTTATAAAAGGTACCACTGTACCTTTGGGAAATCTACTTTGTCTCACAGTGTCACACATTATTTTGCTTTACTCGGAGCACATCTACTGGTAAGTGAAAAAGAAATAAAATACCCATGCCTCCCAGCTATATTCAGTGTCCTCTTCTTTTTTTAAAAAAACAACAGATTTTATTTCATTTGAGGGAAACCCATACCGCTACTCCTTTTTCTTGATGGAGGCTCGTACCCATGTCTCAGAATAGAAATGTAAGGTTTTTATTGATGATTTATTGATATTTTACTTTTAACTATTTTAAATTGTTTTATTCTTTGGATTGTAAGCCACCCAGAGACCTTTGGGTAGTGGGCGGCAATAAGTTAAATAAATAAATAAATAAATAAATAAATAAATAAGTGGTGAGAGAGCTAGTGCCCCATTTCTGGGAGCCCAGTTTTCTAATGATGGAGAATGTTTGTATAGAGATATCTCCTTGGAAGAGATTAAAAAGCACCCCAGCTGGCTTCCTGGGCAAGGTCACTTGAGAAGCCTTGAACCCCGTCTGTGCGGGGAAACCCGGGATGAGAGGACAATGGATCCCATGGGGCCTGATGCTCAGGAAGCTCTCATCTCTTCCCCCCACATTCGCCAGCAAAGTCATGAGATGTTATGTAGGGAAATAACAAGCCGTCTGGTAGTCATTTATCAAGACTCCTGCTATGTGACACTGCTACGTCAGAGAAGTCCTTCCCAGGAATTCATCAGCCTACACCATCCTGACACGTAGACTCTCGCTCCACCTCTGATGCCCTGCCTTTGCAACTAATAAAAGAGCCTGGGACTCATGCTTGCAGAGGAAGCTGTTGCATGAGGCCTGGCTTGTTGAACCCAATGATGTGCCTATGTGGAATCATTACTACATGTTTGGAAATCACTTTGGAAATCAAGTTGGGAAGGAGTGTTCTTATCAAAGGAAGGTCCATGGTAGAGGTCCATTTGCTGTAAGCCTTAATGCTAGCATGTTAATAGAATTCTAATAGTGGAGGGTAATTCCTTATGACAAGTCGGTGTCTGTGCCTTCTATTTGGGTCTAAAAAAGATGATAAGATGACTATATTTTGTGCCACTGCCTCTACCAAGCAAGGAATCCCTCAACATAGAACTGAGTATAATAGTGTAGAAGAGTATTAAATGAACTTAAGGCACTGTCTTTAGATACCTTATTACATGTTCAATGTTAAGGAGTGGCACCATAGTGTCTCTCCTTATGGCAAGAAGATGTAAATGGAGCCTAATGATTTTGCCCCACTGACTATTGACTTTGGCTCCTCTTCCATCACCCATCCTACCCTACCAGTCTTGATGGACATTTGCCATCGCTGGAATCATTCTAGGAAAACATCATACTCACCCCAAGTTGCAAAAACAGTCAATCCAGAATCTAAACCACTTAAGAAAACGATATACAGTATATTCATAATTAGTTATTGGTCCAGCTGTGGTGCCATGAGGTCTCCCTTGCTTCTTTCTCTCTGTTCTTAATTTGTTTTACTACTTGTGTCATGTTATATATGGCCGGTTCCTAATCAATAGAGAAATGCATCATCTTATCCCATGGCTCCTAGTTTACGTTGTCAGCCACGGGTAGAGAATGTGAAATGAAAAGGCCAGCTATGTTTTACAAGGTCACCAACAAAAGGATATTTCTTTCTACTAAGGAAAAAAACATTTAACCAAGCCCAAAGAGAATGGAAATGACGCGTCAGCCTATTGTTTGTCAGCCTCAGCACCACCGTTCTACGCGGAGTTTTGAATGGCAGACGGGGCTCTGTGACTGTCGCAGTGATTGCTCCATCTGTAAGTGAATTTCTGTTGGAGATCTTTATTTGATCCGTGGTTGCAGATGATTTTTAATTGCTATAATGAGAGAAGACACCTCTTGTGTTACTAAATGAAAAAAAAAACTATTTATTTAACTAGAAGGGAAGGGTACACGGGAGGTTTTATAACAATAACTATTCTAACAGCCATCTTTACTAGACTAGGAACATGCTTCTCTACTTTCTAAGAATACAAGGCACACACTATAAAGACAAAAGGAGTCGTACTTCTACCAGAACATTCCAAGTTGTGTGATCTCAACAACCAATAGGCTTTGCTCTTCACATTAACCCTGTAATGGCTGAAATGTAAATCTTGCTAAATATTCCAACAATTTCTGAGCCCGATGGTTTGCATTTCCTTTGAAACAGTAGCTAAGCTGTTGGTCCCCAAGCCGGGCTCTCAACATTACATCACAGAAGCCTATTTCCTTTATCCCTCAAGGCACACAAATCTTTCAGTGCCACCTGGCTGATGCATCAAACATGCAATCCAACCAGGCAATCTTCCAAACGGCCAGTTAGAACACAACAATTTTATTTTATTTTATTTTATTTTGAATATTTTACCCCACCTTTCTCCTTGGAAAAGGACCCAAGTTGGCTTACCATAATATGAGGAGTGAAAAGCAACTTGGAAAATGCTAGTGTTCTTATGAAATCAGTCAATGCAATCATGTATGGTAATCCATAGAAAGTTACATAGTAGGAAGTTCCTCATTCATGGAGAGCTTGCCTGAAGAGGAAGGTCTTTGTCTGCTTCCGGAAAGACAACAAATGAGAAAACTGGTCAAATGTAGGTTGAGGGAAAGCTGCTAGAAATATAAGCAGACATATAAGCTGTTTGGATGAGCAGCGAAACATTTCAGTCTCTCAAGAAAGAGAAGTCCAGTTGCCATGACTCAACTTCCAGAGAAGCAGAAGGACTTTTCCAGTTAAGGCACACTACCTGCAGGTATGGAATTGGCATCCATCTAGAGAGGCCCTATTGGAAATGTCTGTGCCTTGTTGGTTTATTTATTTATTTATTTATTATTTCCATTTATATACCACCCAACGTCCCCAAAGAAACTCTGGGTGGTGAACAACCGAAGCAAAATAATACAGGTAATAAAACAACAGAAATTGTAATAATATTAAGACTGGCAACGCAGGATGACGGTGGCAAACAACAGATTGACAAATAGACAAGACAATAACTGGGTTGGTCAAGAATATATACTAATTATTGGGATTTTGGCATTTGGCTTATAGCCAACTCATGGGCTCTGAGCTATCCATGACGGATCAAGAAAGAGATCTTGGTGTGTTGGTGGACAGCTCCATGAAGGTGTCTACCCAATGTGTAGCAGCGGTGAAGAAGGCCAATTCCATGCTCGGGATTATCAAAAAGGGGAATGAAAATAAAACAGTCAACATTATAATGCCATTGTATAAAACAATAGTAAGGCCACACCTGGAGTATTGTGTACAATTCTGGTCACCGCATCTCAAGAAAGACATAGTGGAACTGGAAAAGGTACAGAAGAGAGCAACTAAAATGATTACCGGGCTGGAGCAGCTCCCTTATGAGGAAAGGCTAAAACATTTGGAGCTCTTTAGTCTGGAAAAAGACGCCTCAGGGGGGATATGATTGAGAGACGTACAAAATAATGCAGGGCATGAGTAAAGTGGATAGAGTGACGCTCTTCTCCCTCTCACAGAATACTAGAACAAGGGGACATACACTCAAATTGAGGGCTGGGAGAGTAAGAACAGACCAAAGAAAATATTTTTTCACCCAGCGTGTTGTTAGTCTGTGGAACTCCCTGCCACAGGACGTGGTGATGGCATCTGGCCTGGATGCCTTCAAAAGGGGATTGGACAGATTTCTGGAGGAAAAGTCCATCATAGGTTACAAACCATGATAGAGATGTATCATCTCCAGGCTTAAAACTGCGGTACTTCAAGGGCCAGATGCAGGGGAGTGGTATCAGGACACAGATATCTAGTCTTGTGCGCTCCCAGGCACATCTGGTGGGGCCACTGTGAGATACAGGAAGCTGGACTAGATGGGCCTTTGGCCTGATCCAGCATAGCTCTTCTTATGTTCTTATGTTCTTATATTAGTCATCTCTGCTTTTTTGGAAATGATTTGTTCATCTCAAGGCACTGAAAAAATTTCGCTGCTTCTCTCAGTGAGACTACTTTTTGTCAAATGAAATGTTACACATCTCATGGGTGGTGTGAATGTGAAAAATAAATGACGGTCTCCGTTTGATCTCTATCTAGGCCTATGTGGAACATTCTGCTTCTGTTGTCTGGGATGCCAAGTAGCTGGGGACATGGAGGAATGCTGTTGCTGTGGCCCAAGTGTGGCCATGAGGACCCGGTACCGGACACTGTACAGGATACCGGTAACTTCCTTAATAATCATGGAATCATAGAATAACAAATGGCATTGAGAGGGGCCAAAAAGACATCCAAGTCTAACCGCCTGCTCAAAATTCAAAGTATATCTGACAGATGGTTGCCCAATTTTCTCTTGAATTCCTCTAGTGTTGGAGAACTCACTCCCACCCCCCCACCCCCTCGGTGTAATTAGTTCCGTCGTTGTACTGCTCTAACAGGAAGCTTAATCAAAATCTAGCTTCCTGCAACTTAAGCCCATTATTACATGACCTATGCTATGGAATGAGAGCAGGATACATAAGCATCAGTACATCTCATTTTTTTCCCAGTACACCACAAACGAACTCCTGAAGAAACAGTAAGAACACTGCTTGCTTGGCAAATATCATCTTGCCAAGAACTTTAAGAATGGCTTCCTGGCAAAGCAGATCTTTTGCCATGTTTGGACATTTGGTACATGCTTTGAAGAAGACTGTATTGCACTTGAAAGCTTGTGAAGATTTTTTTTAAAAAAAATTATTAATGGCCTACAAAGGTATTGCCTGTAGCCTAGTTTAGCATTTTTTTTTCTGATGGTCATGCAGCTCACCTCCCCCTTTTTTTAATTCGATGGAACATATTTCTACTGTTTGTGGTACTTTGAGATGCTAGCCATCAACCTTGGTCCAAGCCCAAGTTAATTGTTCTGCTGACTTTATGTTAAAGTGCCAGCTACAGGTGCCCCACACTCCTTGTGTGTCAAGTTGGCATGGATAGGTTGGAGAGATATGATACCTCCCCCCCCCCCTGTTTGAGGGACTGCCAGATTCTTCTTTGGAAGGTGTCCTCCATGGGAAAACCTGTCGAATTCAAATCAGATGGAAAGACAAAGGAGTCAGGATGAGGAACTACAAGGGCCTTGAAGTTGGCCCACCTGCAGTGACAAGCACCTGGCACTAGCTTGTCACACAGTTTGCCTAGTAACGTTGAGATGTATTGCAGTTGCATTTCAATTCTAAGAATGATTCCTAATTTTGCATCTGTATATATAAACGGAGAATTGGGTAGGTGCAGATGGTGCCACGGGAGGTGAGCTTGAATCCCCACTGTGTCTCATGGGGATAACCCGGAACTTGCATCACTGATAGTATTAATACTGAATACTTGGCCACTGTATTATATACCAATAATAAGACCAGGACCAAGGATGGCCACTAATCTGACTTCTTTCATCTCTTCATTTATCTATCTTTTAGTCTTTTATTCCACATTCTGATGTCTTTGTTTTTAATCTATTTTATGCCATTAAAGGTTTCTTGAATGGAAAAAAATGAATGTTAGGATTAACAGTCGTGACAACAAGGTAGCCTTGGAAAAACTGCACAGAGTGCCACCAGAAGGAAGAGGGGACTTGGATTCAACGTCTGAGTACTTGATACATAAAGATTCCAATGAGAATTGCCAGAAATCAGACTCAGTAGCACACAATTAAATCACTGGATACTTCATCATTCTCTCTCTCTCTCTCTCTCTCTCTCTCTCTCTCTGTGTGTGTGTGTGTGTGTGTGTGTGTGTGTGTGTGATATGTAAATAATCATGCCAGCAGTGGGTTGTGTGAGAAATTACCCTTCTACTCCCTGGCCTGGGGTGCAAAGAACAGAATGCCTGGCCTCAGAAGGAGAGGGAGTGAAGGTGATCCTATGCAAGACAGAGGTCCACCTAGCTTTAAATGTGATTCAATGCAACCAGTCCTTTTCCTATGCGGGCCCAGCACTTTACCACCTGGAAGGTTTCATAACTCTTGGAGCCTACTCAATCTCTGCCATACACACACATGTGAAATCACCAAACGTGGTTTGAAATCAGAGCACCTGCAGTTTTCAGATCAACTAGTGCATGAGTGCCAGGTGCTTTGTCTACTTGGGTGGGCTTTAAACCAGAATGATTTTGCCCGGTCCCTGTGTTTTGGTAGTGCTTCTTGAACTTGATTCTACCTGGTTCCTGTTTCAACCTATAGGCATATGCAAAGCCCACAGTTGAATGCCTCCAGCCTGGATGGTGCCTTTTGCAAAAGCAGTTTCCAGCTTTGAGCAATGTCAGAATAACACCAACAGCCTTGGCTGGGAATAACTCTGCATTACAGCAACTAAGCACAGAACTTTAAAATCCCTTTATGCGCACCCCTTATGCACACTTTAAATTGCTCTTGAACGCTGAAAAGAACAACTTGAAACAGAAATGACATCCATAGACAGGGCAGTGATATTTTGCTCTGCTTGATTTTCCAGGGATCCATCTGCTCTGACTGCCTCACTGCTGTTTGTTGTGCGCCCTGTAATCTTTGCCAGCTCAAGAGAGATATCAACAGACGGAAACAGTTGGGGATATTTTAGAAAGGTTTGTAATTGTTTGTGTATTATTTGCAAGAACAGGCCAGGGATGGTAGGTATGACTTTTTTTAAAGCTATTTTTCCAGGGAAGTCTCCTCTATTCTTCATTATGACTGTCAAACAGTACGAAAGACTTCAAAAGAAAAGACGCCTTTGAACCTAGATATCTGGAGATTGAGTCATGGCAACTGGACTTCTTTTCTTGAGAGATCGAAATGTTTCGCTACTTATCCAAACAGCTCCATCATTCTGAGGAAAGTTATTGGTGAGTCCTCCATTTTAATAGTTCACCTTCATTTCACATCACCCTGGTCTGAATAGGCTCATAAGTTGGACACACACGGCCCTTTCATCAATCCCCAGACAAATCAGAAACACTTCACACCTCCACCAGCAAGGCCATAGCTAAGGACCCATACTTAATGGGTGCTGGGAAAGGTTGCATAGGTGGGACTTTCACTAGGCCATTGTCAACCTAACAAGGTTTTTCAGGCCATTGTCCACCTAATGAGCCTTTTCAGGCCATTGTCCACCTGATGAGCCTTTTCAGGCCATTGTCCAACTTATGAGCCTCTTCAGAGCAGGGTGATGTGAAATGCAGGTGAACTATAAAATGGAGGACTCACCACTAACTTTCCTCAGACTGATGAAGCTGCTTGGATGACTAGCGAAATGTTTCAAACTCTCAAGAAAAGAAGTCCAGTTGCCATGACTCAACTTCCAGATAAATTCACTTGGATGACTGAGAATCTTCATAGACAAGCTAGATCAGTGTTGGTGAACCTATGGCATGGGTGCCCAAGGTGGCACTCGGAGCCCTTTCCGTGAGCACCCAATATCGCCCCTCACAGCCTCCTGTATTCAATTTTAATAGCTGTATTGGCACTTTTTGAAAAAAAAAGTGGGTTTTAAATTGTAGTTTGGGCACTCAGTCTCTTAAAGGTTAGCCATCACTGACCTAGATGGTGTGTGTGCACAACCGCCCAGCGTGGCCTTGTTGCTAGATAGCATGGTATATAAATCTAATAAACAAACAAACAAACAAAAGCTTCCCTGTAGGTGACTCACTATATCTACATTGACCCAAGATCAAGCTGTCCAGATGCTCCTTGAGCAAGACTTGTCCTTCTTGATATAATGTTTGATGTACTGTATATGTATATATTTTTTTCATCTTTAATCATACTTTCTTCCAGGACATATGTTAAGTCAACTTCTCAGTAAAGCCAAATGGAAACCAAATGATGGTCATAGGCCATCATTGTTTGATGTATCATAATTTTTCCCCACCATCTCCTCTTCATGGAATGAAGGGTGGCATTGACCAGGATAAGGTAACAGAACAAGCATCCATGGATCTTGAAGTGCCCTCACATGTTATGTTCTTAGGGTATTTCAAGGTGGACAATAGAAACAATGACAATTATAGAATGAAAAAGCCTAACCTAGAAGCACCATTCATGACAAATTGTATTATAGTGACTCATGTTCTAGTAGCCAGTGCAGGCAGCCCAACAGCGAAGTCTCCATGCTAAACAGGCACTAACAACAAGCAGACAGCAGAAGCTCCATCTAGCTTCACAGACTAGGTGAACTACAGACTGAAGAAGCAACCTGGATGAGTAGCAAAACGTTCCGATCCCACAAGAAAAGAAGTCTAGCTGCCACAACACAACTCCTGGATAATCTCACCTGGATGACTGAGAATCTCAACAGATCTAGCTTCATACTTCATCCAGTCATCTTAATACCAGTCCTTTCCTGTCCAGGAAGAATGAAGATATTACTGCACTGCTTCCTAGCCACCCTTCCTGTTCTGTGGCAAGAGATCCTACCTGCAGTCAAGGCAACCAAGAACATTGATTAAGGGTGCAATGATAATGCTGTTGACCAACAGACCAGTCACAAAAGATGTTTATAAATGACTACGGTATATCATTCATCTTCCTTCCCTGCACTTCAGTCGGAAGGAGTTTCTACAATTACTACTATTTCACATCGTCCCATTTCCCTGTACTTTTGCCATGTTCACCAATGTGGCAGTGCTGAGTGGAGGTAAAGGGCAGATGAATGTTTTTAGTTGTTTTTAATTGTTCACTGTTGAATTGTAAGCTGCCCGGAGACCTTTGGATAGTGGGCAGCATATTAAATAAATAAATAAATAAATAAATAAATAAATAAATAAATAAATACAGGATCAGACCCGGGTGGTTTGTGTGGCTTTTTTTAGACAGTTGCTGGGATTTATTTTTTTAATTGCTTGTCTAAATGCTTGAAAATGACACAGCGACATTAAATAAGCATTTTAGTAACGGCAGAATTTGTTGAATAGACAAATTCATTGAGCTCAATCAAGTACAAAAAAGGCAACAGCTACTAGGAGGAACCTTGCTTCGAACATTGAGGGGCACCTATTAAAGGTTTTTCTCAGTAGTGTAGTAAGTCCCTGCATGGACCCATAGACTGCTAGTGCCTCAATAAAGCAGGTAGAAGCCATTAAAACAAACAACTAGCTTTTATTAAGAAAGTTACATTCAAGATAGAAAGGCTTAAGCCCTAATTCTAAGTAGATGGGAAAGTGACAACAGTGCATGGGAAAGTGACAACATGTGAGCTGTTCAGGAAATCATGGGGGTGGGAAAGGGAAGTGAGATTGAGAGACAGACCCTGAGAATATCGGTCTAGCAACAGACTCAACAGGAGGTAGTAGAGGTCAGAGAGCTATATGAAAGATGGCCAGGATTCCTGACTTCTCTACTCTCAAATGCCTCTTGTGGTCATCTAGGCTAACAGTTGATGTTTTCAGGACACCGAGCCATCAAGAAGAAAAGAGTATAAGACCAACTCCTTTGGTGCAAACCAAAGGCTTTCTTGGTCCAGCATCCTCTTCCCATTGTGGTCTGTGAGATGACTTGGGGAAGGCAATAGCAAGGAAAGCATGGGGTGTGATAGGTACTAGGACATACAATACTTGAGATCCTAGCTATTGACTGAAGGCAAAATCTCAAAGAAGAAACAGTTCCTTCAGTGGCATATAATCTTAAAGCTCCCATCTCCAGCATGGCTAGAGAGTACTGTGTGTGGTTGGTTCTTTTCCAAACTCTTTATTGATGTGTCCCTCCGTTTACTGTGATGTGACCTAAATTTCACACTTTGCACACAAAATGTCTTGCATACATGTGCCAGCAGAGGTGGGAGAACTACTGCTGGTGGCTTTTAAAGCAGCCCTACCAGCCATGTGCTGCTGCTATAACAATTCCTGAAATTTATAGTACAAACCATCGTTTCACAATGAGGAAGATCATAGATGGCTCACAGATCAGGTGCTTTGCATGCAGGAGACTGCAGGTTCAATTGGCACTTGGTTTCTCTGCTTACAAAAAAGACTAGGCAACAATTAGAGAAAAGCATGTGTCCAGTTAAACAACATGGCCTGGCCCACACAATCTGACACACACAAACAAGAAAACATCAAGGAACTGACTGATATTCACATCCATTCGTTTTCTGTGAAGATAAGAGTTCTAGATGACAAGTTTCTCTGCAAAACATCTGAGATATTCTGAACAACATTGTTGTAATCTCCACTATTATGTCCCTTTTTGGCCATAGTTCTAATAAAGGAATGCTTTAATTGCTGTTCGATTGTTTGACAATGCTTCACACCCCTAAACTAGCATAGTCATTGTTGTGAAGGATCACTCACCCAGTGATTCTAGCCCATTAGGAATTGTGGCTTTAACATGCAGAGGTCCTCTTATGATCAGGCTGGTGCACATGCAATAGTAGTAAGTGCTATCCTAAAACACTTTGCTGCCTCCCCCATACTCACAAGTAAAGGTTCGCAGCACTCAAAATCAACTCATTTTAGTATTTTCAGTTTAAAACAAAAGATTCAGAAGTGTTTTACATGAAGTAAAACAAAACAAAACACAACCTGCAAGCACTAGAGTGTGTTTGCTTTTCAAGTCCCCACCAAATTCAGTAGCTATGAGTTTGCTGCCCTTTTGTGACACTCTCTGCAAATCTGTAGGATGAGTTGGACCTGTGTCTCATGCTAGGGTCATCTGGAGTATTCAAAATAGTTACCAGCAGTTTCTTTATGGTTGTTAAGAACATAATCAAGCAGAAACAAATCTTCAGGCAGATGTACTCCAGTTTCATTCTGCATAAGCCAGATCATCAGAGCACTTTTTCTGAATAGTCATCTTCTTTTCCACCACAGATCAGCTGTTTGCATGGTGCTGCATAGCGTGATCCTCAACCCAATCCTTGTTTCCAAACACCCACACATTTAGTTGTAGGTTTTCACATCTCCAAAATCTGCAGTAGATACATTCTCGCCACTTCCCCTTCTTAGTTGTTAGACAAAAGCAAGTTCTGCTCAAATCCATTCTCTGTGGGGCTTTCTACTTTTTCTATACAATACGCCAAAACTATTTCTCCCTGCAGCACTGGAAATATTTTTACAGTCATGCTGAGCCCAGCCCCCTAAAGTGGCTAGGTTGGTTGGTTGGTTGGTACTCTGCCTTTCTCCTTGGTAAGGACCCAAGGTGGCCTACAACACTGAAGGTCAATATGCAGCCAAGAAACATTAAAGGCAATATTCAACGTTCAGAACACTTTTTCTTGCCTACTGCTTTCACTGCATACCCATTCTGATGTAGTGGATAGAGCAGGCATGCCCAAACTTTGACCCTCCTGATGTTTTGGACCACAACTCCCAGAATTCCAAGCCTGTACTTCCAATGGCAAAGGACTGTGGGAGTTGCAGTCCAAAACATCCGGGGGGCCAAAGTTTGGACATGCCTGGGATAGAGTGTTGGACTAGGGCTCTGGAGAACAGAGTTCAGTTCCCCACTTTGCGTAGAACTAAAGCAAAGTGTTCTGCTTATATACCGCCCCATAGCGCGTCAAGCACTTTCTGGATGCTCTACAATTTAATTATACAAGTTACACATTGGCCACCCAGCAAGCTGGGTACTTTTATCAACCTCAGAAGGATAGAAGGCTGAGTCAGCCATGAGCGGACTACTTAGGATTAGCATGGGACTTTCAGTTTGGAATGGGTCTGGTTCTGAAATGAATCATGGCAGCACAGGAGCTGTTCGGAACTTGGACCCACCCTGCTAAATGAAATCACCCATTTAGTTACCTTTCCTTATATCGCACAGCATGCACCTCCAACCAGGAAGTAGCCTCTGGTTTATTATTTATTTATTTATTTATTTATTTACTTAATTAATTATATATCGCTCCATCTAGCTACATGGCTACTCTGGGCGGTTACATGGCTACTCTGGGCGGTTATGATAGCATTCCTTCTCCCTGGCGCTGGCCAATTAGACAGTGGGGAGGGATGATGTGTGTCTTTACACAGCTCCTGATTGGCCAGAGCCAGGAAAAAGGAATGCTGACACGTCAAAGGCTTCTTCCTGGTTGGAGGTGCACCCTGTGCGAGGTAAGGCAAGGTAAATCAATGGGTGATTTCATTTCGCAGGGTGGGTCCAAGTTCCGAACAGCAGCTGTGCTGCCATGATTCCTTTTGGAACTGGACCCATTCCGAAACAAAAGGCCCCTTGTCTACCTGGGATTGAACCCCAGGTCATGAGCACAGTTTTAGCTGCAGTACAGTTTGTTGTAATGATAAGCCGTGAGGCTCCTAACTGGTAAAAACTTTCCTTAAATACCATATTCACCTTAAAAGTCAGTTGCAATGCTTTGACTTGATGACACATAACAAAGCAATTGATCTCATTCTAACAGGACAATCCCGCCTATGCCATAAGAAGCAGTCGAAACAGTGTCTAACACAAATCCAGCTATGCTTCCCCCAAAGCCCTCACATTTTTGATGAGACAAAGCCAGCCCAGTCTTTAGGCAGAGGAAGGCAAGCTACTCTAGATAGCTTAGTATGTGTTTTTTTACACAGATGGAAAAACATGTGTTGGTTGTTATCACACTGCTCCTGTGGAGTTCCTGCCACAACATAACTGTCCCTTCCACTTTACTTACTTATAAAACTAGATCTTTTTTGTCTAAAATTGTTAGACCAAAAATTGAGAGTCGTCTTATACACAGAAGTAAGCCAAGGAGAGAACCGCACACTTGTGAAACTGTAATTTTGGGCTGGAAAATTGCAGGTCAACGTATACTTGGGGGCTTCTTACAGAAGGAAACATACTGTGCTGACTTCCCAACTTTCTCCTGGGTTTAAAAAACTACTCTTACTTTGTCCTACCTCTTGCCCCTCATTCCTTCTTTGGACTTAATTCCCTTTTCTGCATGGTCACACTGTCACCTGCTCCCATGAAGGTGTGTTAAAGGAGTAAGCAGAGAAAATCATTTGAAACAAACAAACAAACAAACAAACAAACAAACAAACAAACAAACAAACAAACGAATGAATAAATAAAATGTCAGCTCTGTAGGTGCCTGGGGATCTCCATCCCTGTGTGTTTCACTTGCCATTGAGCCTGGCTTACTTGACACTGATACTGACCCAGCAGGACTTGGGTATGTGTGATCATTCCTGATAATACCATGCTGCCTTTCCGTCATGTCCTCATAGTGTCAGGGAAGCCACACAGCCAGTCAAAACATATCGGAACCTATTGCAAGGCCAAAACCCAGCCTCAGAATCTGGAGCGGTGGGTCCAAGGTGAGGCTTGGTTTTCGCATCATTTCACTGACATGTCATGACGGTACACTCCGTCAGTGCTGAAAAGGAACAAATATTGACATTGTTGCAGTAATAAAAGAAGGAAACAGCATTGGCTGGCAGGTAACTGGAACAAGGTGTGACTCCACTTGTAACACATGGCCAAGCTGCAGTTATTTTTTGTCTTATGAGGCACTTGTCTTAAGAGTTACAACTGTACAGATATATTAATAGTAGAAGTGGTACTTGTGATAACAGTGCTAGTATGTGACCATTAAAAGCTGGACAGCTGGACACCATGGGTTAAGATAGAAATGAGCTCCACCCACCCACCCTACCCTATCCACTGGTGGAGCCAATTTATTCATTCAGTAATACAGTGGACCCTCGTTTAACAAAAGGTTTGTATAACATAAAATCTGTACAGCATAAAATATTCCAGAGATAGGGGAAATTTGCTTAACAGAATCGTCTATGTGGCGAATCCGTACAACATAAATGGTCGTGATTAGGGATTACTCGCTTTTCAATGTATTTCTATGGGAAATTTGTATAAAGGAAAATTTGCTTAACATAATTTCATTTGGAACGAATTAATTCCTTTACACAAGGTTCCACTGTATTTGAAATTATGATAAATGTGCATTAAAGTTTCTTCACCTCCTTCCTACCTCTGAAAAGATTAGAAAAGAACACAGCATAAAATCAAGCAAAGACTGAAAAATCTCCACACCTCCTTAAAACAATACTCTTGAAATATACATAGAAGAGGGGAGAACTGTGGCCGTCCAGATTTCTTTTTTCCCTGTCGCTCCCAAAATCATTTGCCACTAAGCAGAGACATCTAGCGATCCAGTCCCCTCAGTCATCATTTAGTAGACTTGCTCACCAACAGGTGATGTTACAGCAGTGACACAAGAAAGAACGTACCGTATATACTCGAGTATAAGTCGACCCGAGTATAAGTCAAGGCCCCTAATTTAACCCCCCAAAACTGGGGAAACGTATTGACTCAAGTATAAGTCTAGGGTGGGAAATGCAGCAGGGCCTGGCAGCTCCTCCTTTGTGAGCTGGGGGAGTGGTGTATGATGTTTAAAATGACTTTTAGCCATGGATGCAAGTGCTTGGGTCAGTGGCTAAAAGTCATTTTAAACATCGCGTGCTGCTCCCCTGTGATGCAGAGGGGGGTCATGAGAAGCGGCACACAATGTTTAAAATGACTTTTAGCCACCAACCCAAGCACTTGCCTCAGTGGCTAAAAGTATTGACCCGCATATAAGTCGAGGGCCCCCCTTTTCAGCCCAAAATTAGGCCTGAAAAACTAGGCTTATATTCGAGTATATACAGTATATCCTCTTTTCATGGAAAAGACAAAACTCAAAGGGATCCATGAAGGTAAATTACGCATGTTGCCTTTGTACCACACCCTTCCTGAAAGTGCTGTGCTAATCAATGACTTACGAAGATCCCTGTGGTGACATATGGCCAATAAAAAAGCTATTGATTAGCACAGCACTTTCAGGAAGGGTGTGGTGCAAAGGCGGCATACGTAATTTACCTTCATAGACATGAGAAGAGGCTGAAGGTCACTGGAGAAAGCAGTGCCATGGCTCTGGGTGTTGCCCTCCTCAGTGTGGACGGCATATGGCCCTTGTGCTCTTTGAAGGGTTTTGAACCAGCCAGAGTTCCAATGACATTCCATCCTTCGGGGCCTGATCATGGCCCGTCACGGCATCAGGCTGGACTCTTTGGTCTCATGTCTCATCATCAAAGAGTACCTCAAGTCATTGGTGTTTATCTCCAAATGAGACTAGACACGCAGCCAGAGAGTTACACCAACAGGTTTGAAATAAGATGACATAAGATGTTACGTTAACATGTAAGAGAGATGGGTGGGGGAGAGTGTTCATTGTTTAAGGTCAGCTTATAAATCTGGAAGTTGAGTCCTGGCAACTGGACTTCTTTTTCTTGATAGACTGAAGCATTTCGCTGCTCATCGAAACAGCTTTGTCAATGTGAGGAATGCTAGTTGCAAATCTTCCATTTTATGGTTCACTTTGACCTCTTGTCAAAGTATGAAATATTGGTATGAAATAGGCACATAAGATGAACAATGGCCTAAATAGGCTCGTTAGGTAGACAACAGTCTCAACAGCCTTAAGTTGAACAATGACCTAAGTCTGGTGCTGAAACCCATAAAGTAAGTATGGGTCGTTAGCTATGGCCTTGGTGCTGGACTTTCATCTTCACAAGAGGAAGAGTCTTTGTCTTTAATTAACGGCTCCACCTCAGACCAAAAGTCCTCTATTTGCCCAAGCACAATATCGGGCTCAACAGTCCAACGATTAACATGAAAACTCCTTTTGTTATCCTCTTTTACAGCCTCAATTAACTCCTCCGATTTTACCTTCCAGCCACCCAACACTGTTTCTCCTCCCTTGGTTCCTTTTTCCTCCTCAGTTATTTCCTCATCTCCTGTTCCACCCGACTCCTTTCTTCCTCCTCCCAGTACTGTTTTCACAGTTTCTTCCCGCAAGTCAGGATCCTCTGAGCCAGGTGATCCCTCCAAAGAGGATGGCGCACCTTCCGTCTCATAGGAATGCTTCCCCTCACCTGAAGGAGGGAATGACTGAAGTGAAAGCCCTTCTAAGCTCTCTGTTGAAAGTCTACCGCCATCGCAGAAATGATGGTGCTACACAGCTCTCCCCCATTCCAAGTCACAGCCCTTTGCTTTCCCCATTCCCTGTTTATTTTGGGTCCACTTTCAAAAAACACCTGCTTATCTGGAAAATTACACCAGTCTGCATCAACCCAAGAACAGATTGTTTCACACCACCTCCAAAACAGCTCACAGTGGGTCAATTTTGATCTGTACAGGAAGTGCTCAGATACAGATCAGGTTGGGAGGTACTTCTAGTTTTCATGAAGCCAGGAAGATCATCACCTGTGGAAATGCAGCCTGTCACCAGTGTTGTAATGTAGGTTACCAGCACCAGGCAACCTACCTTGCTCCCCCTAGACCATAGCTCCCAAGTTCTAGGCCAGGGTGTGTCCATATATCCCCACCCCTCCTGGCCAGAGTTGGCTGAATAGTCAACTAAGTGGAGTCAGCTCGTCCATTGCGACTCTAGTGGACAGGGGGTGGCTGCCTCTATGCCTTCACATGACGAGTGTAGGTGAGGTTGCTGCACTGTTTTCTGGTGCAATGGGGAAGGGTAGCGGGTCAGTCCCTAGCCTCCTTTCCACTGCCCCAGGAGGTTGACTATGAGCCTTTTCACACGACCCCTAAGATCCGCTGGCCACTTAAATTCAGACCAGAGATCTTGGGGGTTCATTGCTCTTCCTGTGTTCCCACCCCCTCCGCACTTCCTTGCTCCTGTCTGCGTGAGGGGAGGGAGAAAAAAATAGAGGAAAAATGCAGGCTCACCTCCGTCTGCCGATCGTCCTGATTCCTGTCTCTTAAAGGGGCGGGGGCAAAAAAACAACAAACAGAAGCAAGGAGACCCCGGCACTCACTCCTTTACATCCGCATCAGGGATTTTCACCCCCGGAGAGCAGGTACCTGAAAACTGTGCTGGGATGTGCTTAGGTGGGCGTGGCCACACTTAATTTTCTGTAAACTCTGGAGCTGGTGGGGAAACAATTTTAAGCTCCGGAGCTGGGAGCCATTTGCTGCGGAGTTTAGGGGTTGTGTGAAAAGGCCCTCTGTGTGCCAATAGGACTCCAGCCATGACTGATGCTGAGCTGCTTCACCACAAGGCAGAGAAGGAGATATGGGACACCGAGTGCTGCAGCGGCCAGGTTTCAGCACAGCTTCGGCAGGGCCACCACTGCCCCACCCAGCACAGCCCCACCCAGCTTTGCAAAGGGAAAGAGGGGAGTGGGCAAACCAAGGCCTAATATTGTACAGTGGACCCTCATATAACAAACGGTTTGTATAACATAAAATCTGTACAAGATAAAAAATTCCAGAGATAGCGGAAATTTGCTTAACAAAATTGCCTATGGGGCGAATCTGTAGAATATAAAAATGGTTGTGATTAGGGATTACTCTGTTTTCAATGCATTCTTATGGGAAATTTGTATAAAGGAAAATTTGCTTAAAATAATTTCATTTGGAACAAATTAATTCCTTTATACAAGGTACCACTGTATATTCAAAACTAAGCTTTAGACAGAACAATCCCTACTGCCACTGAATTCTTTTAGATTAGTGTCCTCTTTCTCCTTCTCTCTGTGACTCTATTATCAAGTCATAGCTCCATAAAATCATTTAGCATCTCCCTGCAACACCCACCTACCGGTATTTCCTGGTTCATATGAAACTCATAAGCAATAAATGAGCAACTTTTCCTTTCTCCATGACAAACAGTAGAGTCCTTCTCTTGCGTAATAATGGCATTGCACTGAAAGTCCTCTTTTACTTTATTACAGGATGGTCTATTCCGTTAAAAGGGAGCAGCTATAAGGCTGAATGATTTTGACCTCAACTTCCTTCTTCATTAACTGCCAGCTGCTATCCTGATCCAACCGTTGATCCAGTAAGAGACCTCCATAGTTGCTCTTGGCATCGCCCAAAAGTCATCGCGTCTCTTATTTCTGCTCTACTAAGCGCCTGGTAAGTAGGTGTGCAACACATTATTTAACATTGCAAGACAGTTTGTGTAAAGAATTTAAAAGTACGTTAGAGGTCAAATGTAAATCTCCAGGGAGAGGAAACTATAGGACAAAAAAATTACTTTTAGGAATCTGAAAGGCAAAAATGGAACCAAATGTGGTTCTCTACATCAGAAGTGCAATCATGTTACAGATACGCGCTGTCTTAAAATCAAGATATTTTTGTTCTCATTTGTAAAGAGATGTGCTTATGATTTTTTTATTTGTTTCAAGTACTCCAAGCTGCTGCTGGTTTTTAGCTTTAACCCATAGCTGATTTTATTTTTTTAAAGGTTTTGATGCTGTTTCATATCCTTTTTCCCAGTCTTTGACTATAAATAATAAATTTCATTTCATTTCATTTATGTTTTGACTTGTATGGTTTTAGATTTGTTTATTTTGTATGGTTTTAGACAATGTGATCATTTCAGATACTGGGCATATAGAAATGAAATAAACAACTACTGTTAAAGATTAGCTACTGATATATATTTAATAAGTTAGTGAAAAGTGAATTTATCTTTTCTTGATTTTCTTATATTCTTAGAAGAGTGAGCCGTGTTAGTCTGTGCAAGCATATCACAACATGAAAAGAGGAAAAGAGAAAGGCAAAAATGTTGTTGCACCTTAAAAACCTAAGTGCTATATTTTAATGTGAGCTTTCGTGGATCAAGTCCCGTTCCTCAGACATAAAAGGAAGATTATATGGCAGATTATATGGCAAATTTTTGTACTTATATGCATAGCCCAAAAATAAAAAGAAAGAGGTTGGATGATAGATATAAGTTACGAATTGTATGAGTCAATGAGCCATTTCACACTTCGGGTTGGGTAAATTGGCTTTTTGCTAAATTTGTAGGGTGGGTTTGGAGAAAAAATGGAACACAGAGAGAAAACAGAACTGCTCAACATCTGAAAGAAAAATGCCCATTTACATGGATGTGAGAAGGCTAAAACGAAGAACAGAACTCAATGAATATGATTCAAGAACATTCCCCATTAGACTTAACTCGTGTCTCACCTACATCCCACTCCATTGCTTTAACTGAAGATCAAACTATATACTAAAAATAACTTCTCACAATAGGTGCGATCACATTAATTTAGCAGAAATATTTTTGGGGACAGAATTTCAGGCCTGAGAAATTATGTTTGCAGAGGAAGAACCTGCTTAGGTCCTAAAGATGGATTTAAAAAACACACACACAACAAACTGATTTGAACCCTCCAGGAGGTCAGAAAAACACCCAGTGTGACCATCACACACAATTATGACTTAATTTCCTCAATGATGCCATATCTGTAACAAATAGTTTTGGCACTAAAGACTTAATTGTTACTAACATCTGGATACTGTATATACATATTCGGATATGATATGAGGACATGGGAGAGGTCTCAGTTCCACTATGCCACCAGGAGTGTAGGGGGGGGGGCACAGAAGGGTACATCTGCCCCGGGCGCAGCAATCTGGGGGTGCCTGGAGGGAGAGCAGGAGAAGGAAGCCGTGCACCCTCCCGCGGCCCAGCAGTCCTCCTTTCCCCAAAGCTTGGAGATGGCACCCACTTCGACACCTCCAACACCACACGCCAAGCGAGCAGCGAAGCAGGCGGTGCCCTCCTCCTCATCATCTTCCTCGCCTTAGTGGGAGACGTGTAAGGTGCACGCACGCACGCACGCACGCACACACAACACACACACACCGTGTGCATGCACCCACCCCACAACCACAGGGTTCGATCCCCCACTGCTGTGTGGGTGCAATGGGGGGGGCGGCAGGAAGGGTGCAAAAATGAACTTTGTCCCCAGGCACTCCAAATCCTAGCTATGCCTCTGTATGCGGCTGATTATATTCCTTTGTCTAATTCATTTTCTCAGACTTTTGCTCTTTGTGATGGTTGTCGGCTTCTACCTTTCTTCCTGCCTCTCGTCTTCTTAGATTTCAGGCTGCAGGAATGGGTTAAACTTGTGATTAGAGACCAGGTGCCCAAACTGCGATTCAAACCCACTACTTTTTCGCAAAGTGCCAAGACAGCAATTTAACCTGAATGCAGGTGGCTGTGAAGGGGCGAGGTCGAGTGCCCACAGAAAGGGCTCCGAGTGCCACCTTTGGCACCCGTGCCATAGATTAGCCAACACAGGCCTACGCTCTCTGGATCTGTGGCCATAAAAACACTGAATTCTGAATTGCATCAGAAATAAAACTCACACTAAGAATGCCGGGGTTCCTCCCCAGCCCTGTGAGGAGGAAGTGATATCCTAGCCTAAGACCTAAAGAAAGGGTTGCCACTAGCCACACTTACCATATCTCAAGGAATCTCAACCAAGGGGAAAAGAGAATAGGCAACCAGAGGGTCCGTATAAGCTTATTGTAGCACCCTCTGCTTAAAATATGTGAAGCCATCACTTCAGCCTGAGGGTTGCTGTGAACTCAGCATTCAGTTCTCTAAAATACATTGGGTCAACTCCAAAGCACCTGGTAGGAGACTGCTATGCTTTGACCATTTGTATGCCATGTTACCTGTGGAATTCTATGCTGTGCCTTGAGGATTCTGGAAATTGTAGTTAAAATACAGATTTACAGACTTCTACCTGAAGCTGTTCCATTTTGTAGAACCTGTCAGAGCCTGTGCTCTGCAGAGAGCATGAACATTTTACTCTTTCTGATTCTACCATCCAGAAACTCCCACAGTGATATGGCTGACACTGACTCTGCTTTCTTGATTTCTTTGCTTAGTAAACAATCCCCTAATGCTTAAAAATCTAAGCTTCAGCAATAGACAGTATCCTAAGAACTCATTTGGAATATTAGCACAGTGCATGTAAAACTTACTAGGGTTGCCATCATTTACTGTGAGGTTACTTAAGAAAGGATTGGACAAGTTCATGGAGAACAAGGGTATCAATGGCTATCATTATGGGTGCCTAAGGACAACCTCCAGGTTGGAGAGATAGGCAGGATATCTCTCAATGCCATTTGCAGGGAATCTTAAACCGGTGAAGACATCTGCTTGGAAATATCCCAAAGCAAATGGTGATCCACTGTGTGAGACTGGACTGGATGGGCTGTGGCCTGTTCCAGCAAGGCTGTTCTTATGTTCTTACTTAATGTTCAAATAATGAAGCCAAGGAGCTTTTTCTATTGATGAGGTCGGCCTTTTGTTTGTTCTAATTCATATCAGTGTTTTATTATGCTGGTTTTAAAATGGCATGATAAATGTCACTGGTTTATTCTCCCCTTTGTACTTTGCCTTGCCATCCATCTGGATGCAGGGTGGTTCAGAAAGGCATTAAGTAAATATTAACTCTATGTTGAGGCACAGCACCATAGCAGCATTTCTAAGTACCAAGCTGCTCCGAACCACAAAAGAGCAAAGCTTGGTTGAAATGTTTACAATGCTGCTTGCTATGGCTTTCATGCCATGGCTTGGAAATGTGGATCTGCTCTGTAAATTGAACTGAATGGGCAGCCTCTAATACTCATGCAAAGGGCACATATAGACCCCCTGGAGTTTGTTTGTTTGTTTGTTTTAGTTTTGAGTATTTAGTTCTCATGTCTTTAAGGACAGACTCAACATACCCTTAAGAGGGAAAGGGCATCTGTTTTTCCCAGCGTGAGCTTGACTCATTCCACATGTCGCAAATTAGTTTACTGTTGGTTGGCCATTGGTCACAGAGCGTTTATACACGACCCCTAAGCTCCGCAGCAAATGGCTGCAAGCTCCTGAGCTTAAAAATGTTTCCCCACCAGCTCCGGAGCTAACAGAAAATTAAGTGCGACCCCGCCCACCTAAGCGCAACCCAGCGCACCTTTCAAGTACTTGCTTGAAAGAGTGAAAAATTTTGATGCGCAGAGTGCCGGGCTCTCCTCACTTCTTTTTGTTGTTTTTCATTTGCCTCCCGCCCCATTAAGAGGAACCAGGAAGTGAACGGGGCTCGAAGCAATTTCCACCGGCACTCGGAGGTAAGAGTGCATTCTTTTCTCCCTTTTTTCTCCCTTTTTTTCTCCCTCCCCTCACGGAGACAGAACAAGGAAGTGCGGAGGGGGTGGGAATGCAGGGAGAGCGACAAACCCTCAAGATCTCTGGTCCGAATTTAAGGGACCAGCGGATCTTAGGGGTCGTGTAAAAAGACCCACAGAGAGGCAGACATGGGCTTCATTTGTGCATCTGGTTGCTTGGGTACGGGAGACAAAAGAAACATGACTGCTGTAGGGTAAACATTGTCCCAATAGGAAATGTGCAAGGCCAGAATGGAGAGGTCTTCATGGTTGCCTAGTGCATTGTGTGCATAGCGACGTTTAAACATTGAGTTAGTAAGATATATTGAGTAGGTGAGTAAGAGTACTGATACACTCCTCTGAGCCTGGTTTGGCTACAGTATCTTGTCAAGTCTGTAGCTAGCAACAGACCTAAGCTTGCTGTGGTAAAATCTCCAAGCAGACCCTAACTACGCTATGGAATGCCCTCCCCAGTGAGATCCGCCTGGCGCCAACATTGATGACATTTCAGTGCCAGGTAAAAACCTTCCTGTTCCAGAAGTTTTTAAATTGATATAATATAGATTGTGGTGGTCCTGGAGGTAATTTTTAGTGTAATGTTTGTATTATTGTTTTAATTATTTATTAACATTTTGATGTTTTTAACTGTTTTAATTCTTTTGGATGTAAGCTGCCCAGAGACCTTTGGGTAGTGGGTGGCATATAAGTTGTAAAAATAAATAAATAAATAAATAAATAACTTGGGAAGGTGGAATGTGTGGTCCTCCAGACCATATGGACCACAACTCATGTCAGCCCTGGGTAACCATAATCATTGGAGAAGGATTGTGGAGGTTGTGGTCAAGGAACAACAAGGAAGGGTTCCTAACCATTGAAAATGTCTCCTTCTCTCAACTTCAGACAACAGCCCCCTGTGATCGCCATGAGCCACCCTGTGATCATGAATCAACCACAAATTGTGGGCGTACAGCGATCCGACTGGCAGACGGGTTTATTCGACTGCTGTGAAGACTGCGGAGTGTGTGAGTACCTGTGCAAATATTCGATTGTGAGACTGCTGTCACCTTGTTAGGAAAGCTGGGTTACTGGTGGACTTTATACTTGTCCGTTGCAGAAACTTTTAATGAGGGAATAAACTTTTCTTTAGAAATTGTTATTATAAATATTTACTAAGGGAAGGGCTCCTGGGCTGACCGTGGGAGGAGGAAAACTACCATAAGCTTTTAAATTTGTTATTATAAAACAGTACCACCAGCCATCAGTCAACAGTGTTCGTTGTCGTCCTGGCCATAAGTCTGTCTGCCAATTATTGCTATTAGCTTTTAAAAATTTATTTTTATATGTTTGTGTGCTCTGATAATTGTTTATATTATTGTTTTCATTGATTATCGATAGTAGTTTTGACTGTAAATGTGATTGTTGTAAACCACCTGGAGTTGCCCTAGAAGATGGGTGATATAGAAATGTATAATATATAAATGAATGAATGAATGAATGCATGCATGCATGCATGCATGCATGCATACATACATACATACATACATACATACATACATTTAATTAGTTCCTGGGATAGCAGAGATTTTCTAGACTGGTCTGGGGTTAGAGGTTCAACTGACGATCACCACTGTTTACACAAACTTTCCTTAGCCTCGAAAACCTTGAAAATGGGTAAGCTAGGGATTCTGGGAGTTTTGTGTGCTGCTCTAGAAGCTTAGCTAGGTTTAGAGTGTTTGATCTACCCTTATCTGCTCAAGTCACATGGTGCTCCTGACCTCCAGATCCTGCCAAAAATACCACTTTCTCCTATTAGCTATTCCTCCATGGGTGGTCAAGGGGAACAGTGAAGCTATGTTCCTTCTTTCATATGACTCATGAGTGCATGAAAGGAAGTCCTTACAAATTTCTGACCTAAATTGTGAGCAAAAGAGTAATAACCCAAGGGAAGGCATGCCAGTGGTAAACACCATAGCTAGAGGTTGAACGAAAGCACATACTGAAATTACTGGGGCTATTTAGAGTGGGGGGGAACAAGGAAACCACGGGAGACATGGTGACAGGGTAGATTTTTGTTTTTATGTATAGTGTGAAGAAAGTGGATTGGAGGACTTTTTCCTTCATAGTATTAGAATCCATTCAAATGCAGCTGAATGGCAGGAAATGTAGGGTGGTATGCAAGCCACTGAGAAACTAAAGAATATATTGCCATTAGAGGAAGTAATGGCTGCCTACCTGAATGGCTAGGGGGAATGAAACTTTCATGCAGGAGAAGAGTCTCTGTGACTAACAGTATGAACTGCTGGATGGTTCAGTGGTTTAGGCATCTGATTGTGGGACCAGAGGTTAGGGGTTGGGGACCCTAATACAGTGATGGCGAACCTATGGCACGGGTGCCAAAAGTGGCACTCAGAGCCCTTTCTGTGGGCACCCGACATCGCCCCTTCATAGCCACCTGTATACAGTGGTACCTTGTATAAAGGAATTAATTTGTTCCAAATGAAATTATGTTAAGCAAAATTATGTTAAGCAAATTTCCTTTATACAAATTCCCATAGGAATGCATTGAAAATGGAGTGATCCCATTTTTATGTTGTACGGATTCTCCCCATAGGCAATTATGTTAAGCAAATTTCCCCTATCTCCGGAATTTTTTATGTTGTACAAATGTACAAGCTAAATTACTGTATTGGCACTTTGCAAAAAAATTAGTGGGTTTTGAATTGCAGTTTGGGCACTCAGTCTCTAAAAGGTTCGCCATCACTGGCCTAATATGTCTTCTTGAGAAGGGCTGGACCTTGATGATCCATAGGGGCCTTTCCAGCTCTGCAGTTCTAAAGATGATGATGATGATGATGATGATGATGATGATGGAGGTGGTGGTGGTGGTGGTGAGGATGATTTAGGAGGAAGATTTCTATGACATATTTTTTCTGCAGCCTACCTTTGAACTTATAAGTGGATTTGCATTCTCACCCTGCTGCCACTGCTAACACAAGGATGTGAACAAGGTTGCATTTAGCCGATCCCTATGCATAAAGCTTGCCTTTGCAGGAACACGATTGTGGGCTAGAGAGGATGTTCCAACAAGACTTCATTTTGTGTTCTCGACTTGTATTGATGCTGTGCTCTTCCAAGACTTTTGATGCTTTGCTCTCGTCCCATCTAGGCCTCTGTGGGATCTTTTGTACCCTTTGTTTGGGATGCCAGATCGCTTCAGATATGGATGAATGTTGCCTCTGCGGGGCAACCATGACCATGAGGTCTGTCTACCGGACAAAATACGGGATCCCTGTAAGTACGCCACATAATTGTACTATCCTCTGGGTCTGAACCTACTGACAAAACAAACAAAAAACAAACAAAAACCATTAACAAACAAATAAAAACACTGCTCTTGTACCTTTAAAAATATATATTTTAAAAAAAATTAATTATAAATTAATTATTTAATTTTAAAAAATTGTTTGCACAAGGTTGGTGCCCTCGTGGGGTTCTGTGCCAAGGGAAGCAGGGTTTTTTTTTCTGTTTCCCTGCCAGAGGTCCATTTATTTGGGGAGCGCATGTGGAGTTGTTAAAAAAAATTATTCCTGGTACCAGCTAGTGAGAATAAAAACAACCAACTAAAGTACCAGGCTTGCTGAAAAAGCCAATAATCACCTGCTCCCCCCCTTACCTGTCTGGCCGCTTCCCCTTGGACACTGCTACAGTGGCAGAGCTATTGGGGGGACAAGGGGGGACATCTGTCCCCAGGTAGAGCATCTGGGGGCACAAGATTGGGTGCCAAACAGCTCCCCACCCAAGAGCCACAGGAAGGTGTGTTGCAGGTGACCTGCCAGGGCCAGCGTGGAGTGCTCCCTGGCCACCACTGCCACCTTCTATGTGGCCCCATAGCCCCTCCCCATCCCCCTTCTACCTGGCCCCATAGCCCCTCCCCATCCCTTGTGGGCATGAAAACTGACTTTGACCCCGGGCGCTGAAAACCCTAGCTATGCCCCTGAGCAGGGGGAATTATTTTGGCAGGATTCAGCTGAACATCACATGGACTTTAGCCTGAATCCCAATCTTTTGTGACAGCGCGTGCATTCTCACCCTGCTGCCACTGCGATTGGGTTCTTCCCTGTCACCGATACCACCACCACCATCTCCATCTCCTGTCTGATGGAGGAGGACAGGGAGAATGGAGAGGGAGGAAGCCAGGAGGAGAGGGAAACGGGCAAAGGGTAAGGATGGCAGGGTGCAGGGAGGGTGCCCGAGAGGTGGGTGGGGAGTGGGGAAATAGGCAAGAGGGTAGGGGAGTGAGGAGGGGGGGACACCAAGGGAGCAGTGCAGAGACGTAGCTAGGGTTTTCAGTGCCCGGGGACAAAGTCAGTCCTCCCTGTGCCCATCAGCTATTGAGCTTATCTCTCCAATCTCTCCATGCAGTAGCTAGCCCTTAGCTTTCCTGCTTGTTTACAGAGGGTTCTTTGTTTGAAAGTTTTAAGGAGGGTCTTTGATTTAGGCCAGTCGGCTCCCTGTTAAATTTTAAAAATGGAACGCTCCCCATTATTTATAGCCTTATGGATCGTTTCGTTTGGTGACGAAAATTCTTTTAAAAATTCATTATTAATGAAAGGAAACAAAATGAAGACTGAAACAAAACAAAACGAAATGCTGTATTTCCGTTATGTGCCCATCTCTACTGCCTGCTATTATGTAATGGTAAATTTGGAAATATTTGCCATAGCCACCCTGCCCCAAAAGAGGAATTCAAACATGCAGGCTGTGGGATCAGTGCATATCAACAACTGAGGAGGGAATCTTTGTAAAGTTAATGGCTCCTAATTGCCCATTCAAGGCTGAAAGGCACTGCATTACAACAGAGATGGTTTGGAACAATCTTCCTGGCGAAATCCATGTCACACTCAGGTGCTGAGAAGCTTGTAGCCCAGCTCACAGGGAAGCCAGGCTGCAGGTTGGAAGGTATCATAGTTCTCTCTACTCAAGAAGTCCCAGCTTCAACTCTACAAACCTTGGCTCCTTTACACCACTGGCTGCCTGTGGAAGGAGTTGTGAAATTTGAAAGCTCATCCGTTCTTAGGGAAACAAATCAAGCTTAAATATAGGGACTACTCATCAGAAAATGTATCTGAGCAAGTGCTATATTGTACCAGAAGAATAGTCAGTGTGTTCCCCTTTGTTAGAATAGTCAGTGCCTTCCCTTTTGTTAGATAAAACTAATCTAAATTAAAACAAATTAAATTGAAAATGTCATTACAGTATTGATTGGTTTAATTTTCTCTTTGTTTTAATGGTATTATGATTATTTGTTCTTGTTATGTTGTATTATGATAACTTGCTATTATTATGTTTTATTTTGCTTGCATTGTTCTTGTTGATGTTCTTGTTGTGGACCGCTCAGAGTGACCTTGCTGTCAGATAGGTGGCACAGAAATTAATTAATTAATTAATTAGAAAAAGTTACTTTAAAAAACAGCAGTTCTGAGCAGAGAATTGGGATGATGATGTCCTCTTTGGGAAGTCTTCAGAACTTTGCCCTCCTGGGAGGGTGGATGATGCCTTGGGGGTTATGTTGCCACCTCTTTGGCAATGGCTGTGTTGCTTTGGATCCACCAGCTAGAGAGATGTGCCTCAAGGGAAGCCATGCTAGAGAACAAGGAGAAAGTTCAATTTTCTACCTGTCCAATGGCTTTCCAGCCTGGTCAACGAACCAATCAACCAGTCAACCAGTCAACCAACCACAAGGGGACAAGATGAGTCCTTCAGTTCGTTATTTCCTTATTGTTAGGCTAGAGGAGTTTTCTTCAGCTCCTAGACTAGGCTTCCTCGGGTGCCTGTTTTTGCAACCAGTTGTTGTCAGAGACATTTTTACTTCATGTCCTGACTCTTCCCTGTTCCAAATCTATGACACTGGAAAGATATCTGCGTTGTGGGCTCATAAGTGTTGGGTTGGTTTTGACCAGTGGTTCTCAACCTGTGGGCCCCCAGATGTTCCTGGACTGCAACTCCCAGAAGTCCAGGAACATCTGGGGACCCACAGGTTGAGAACCACTGGTTTTGACCTTGAAATCTTAAGAGAATGGAATGCGGATGGCCTGGTAAGCTTAGCTAAGAGTACTTTTCCTTTCTACATCATTTCCATTTTCAGAACCATTTCACATTCCCTTTCCTCCCAATTTTCTCATGAATTTGCATTTATTCCCTCCCTCCGTCCCTCCCTCTCTCTGTCTCTGTGTGCTTCCCAAATAACAACCGTGGTGTGAAATGTTTTTTGTCTCATAGGGATCTCTCTTGAAAGACTTCTTTGCCTTCGCCTGCTGCCCTGCTTGTGCCATTTGCCAGCTGAAGAGAGACATCAACAAAAGAAAGGATATGGGGATGTTCTAAGAAGGTGGGTTCCGTTCAGTCTAAACCGCACCTTGGGCAGTGCAAGGAACTGGTGAAGAACCCTACGATGTGAGGCCCTGGCCCTTGCTCCCCCTGTTTCAGTGTCAAGGCTCTTAAGGCGAACCATCCAAAAAGATAACAGCTACTTCTCTAAATCAATCTCACTTGAAAAGAGAGCCAGTTGTGGTGTAACTGGACAGATTATCAGACAAAGACCACAAACCTCTGCTTGGCCCTAGAAAATCACTGCAAGAGTCCTTTAATTTCTTGAAAAGATAATAGTGGACATCTATTAATAGTGGACAGTAAGGCTTTTTACTTATCATAGAGCTCAGTGTGACAATAAGGGCGTTACTTCACATCCATTTTATTGCTCTAGATAGTGCGTTGAGTTGCAGAATAAAAATTCATACCCCACGTCCATCATGGTTCAAGAAAAATCAAGTGCAACCACGCCCCCCAAAGTGCGACTCAGCACACCAAACTTGTACCTGGTCCTGGGGTACTGTTTTCATTGTCGCTCTTTTGTTCCTCAGTTTGTACCGGTACAAGCGCCCGTGGAAAACCATATATTCTGCTACATATGTTATTTCCCTTGCACAAACAATCCTTGCTCCCTTTTATTTTTTTTTAAACAAGTAACAAGCGGCATATTGATATGGCAGTATTTCGCTGTGAATTTTGCAGGAGTGAAAACTTTATTAAGTTAACACAAAATTACAAGCTGTAAACCTCTGTTGCGCTGCACATATGACCTCCTCCACCAGGTGTCATACAGTAGCACATAAATGATGATGTGTTTATTACCCAGAATGTGCGATTTCAGCGACTGAGCACTTGGTGGCAATATTTGGTTCTAATGAATGGGTTACTCTGATTTCCACAACATTTCTGTGGCAGCGTCCCTCCTTTGAGTTCTTCTGACCCCACTATATGAAACTCCACTCTGTATTTTAGATACCTCCCTGAGCAATGCATTCTGCTGAACTGTTTCCATTCAGGGACAAACCAATTGTGCATTCATTTTTGCAATTGCATACCTTCATAAAACAAATAAAATTTCTTCATGTGCTGTTCAGAATTGTTCTGCCCATTGTATGATCCAACATTTATAGACTGTAAAAATACTTTAAATGAAGGGACAATGGCATTATATAGCGATGTGTGCTACAGTGTATTTTTATTCTTTTCTCCTTTTAAATCAATTTATGCTATCATCGTTGACAAAATGCAGTTTATGTTGCCGTGCATCATCGTGCTAACCGCAGCAGCAGATTCATTATTTTAAAAATACTGTGATAACCTAATCCTCTGTATCTTGCCCTTAAAAGATTTAGAAAAGAAAGATACCCAGTTTGTTCAAATTACTACAACTAACTTTGCCTACTACAAAAAAACTGTCAGTAACTGCTGCAGCACTCCTGAGATTGAGATAGAAGACATTTATTATCCCACCACCTCTTTTAAACTTTGCTTTTTTACTTTCAAACTATAATGGTAATTTTTTTCAGAGGCCACGTCTCGCTTCTGAAGCACTCAGTCCCATTTTTTTTTCTGGGTGAGGGAATCCCGCAACCAAACTGATCTGCTTTGAGCCCTGCACCTCTCCCCCAAAGCCTTCTATGAGCCTTTTCACACGACCCCTAAGATCTGCTGGCCACTTAAACTCGGACCAGAGATCTTAGGGGCTTGTCCCTCTTCCTGTCCCCACCCCTCCGCACTTCCTTGCTCCTGTCTGCGTGAGGGGAGGGAGGAAAAACAGGAAGAAAAGAACGTGGCTCACCTCCGTTCTGCCTCTCGCTCTTGCCGCGGCAACATTCCAGTCTCTTAAGTAGCTCTTAAAGGGGTGGGAGCCAAAACAACAACAAACAGAAGCGAGGAGAGCCCCGCACTCACTATCGTTACACCGCATCAAGGAATTTTCACCTCTAGAGAGCAGGTACTTGAAAGGTGCACTGGGATGCGCTAAAGTGGGCGTGGTCGCACTTAATTTCCTGTAAACTCCGGAGCTGGTGCGGAAACATTTTTTAAGCTCCAGAGCTGGGAGCCATTTGCCCTGGAGTTTAGGGGTCGTGTATAAACGCCCTATCACGACTTTTACAATGTCATAAAATAGCACCTCCAATAGACTCTGCTGTTGGCTGGTTGTTTATTTGATTTGCAACTGAAAAGAAACAGACATGCAGAGCACACAGTCAAGCAATCAGCTACTATTCACAACTTTGCTCCCAAATCTAACTGTTACAAAACTTTCCGCAAAGTAACTGACAAACTCTACAACACATAGAAATATAAAATTGACTTCACTCCGATGAATTGATTTGCCATTTTCCAAAGGTCAAACCTGTTTTGAGTCTGCATTTCATATAATACTGCCTGTTAAAGTTGAAGGGGGGGAATCAATTCAGGGTTGACCCTTTGACCCTCCCCTGCCTATCACTGTGACCTCTACTTCCAATGAGGTCATAATGTGGAGGAAAAAGCTCTCCTTGTGCTTTGTTGTTTTGTTTCGACAATTGACCTTTCTGAAGGGACGAATTAACCCTATGATTGCTGGAGAATTACAGTGGTACCTCGACTTACGAATTCAATCCATTCCGAATGCATGCTCTTAAGTCGAACTACTCTTAAGTCGGGGCACCTTTCTAAAATATTGGAAAAAATAAGTTAAAAAATAAAAAAAATGAAAAAAATATTTGTAAGTCGAGCAGACCATATCTAAAATTTGTAAGGCGGCAGTTAAAATGCCAACAGTTTTCCGCTCTTAAGTCAAATTGCTCTTAAGTCGAGCTGCTCTTAAGTCGGGGTACCACTGTACACAAATGGATAATTAAAGATTTCTTTATCAGAAGGTTATCACAAAAGGTTCTGAAGCCTGTTGATGGTCCAGATGGGTTGCTCCGTATTCATTATTGGTCCAAGGATGTTAGCCTATTGCTTACATGTAAGCAAACAACCACCATATTTTATTCCCTTATCAAGCATGCTACTCCTATAATCAGGAGCACAGGTGCAACATTAGGGTGGGGGAAGGTTAGTAAACAGAGAGGACCTTTTGACCAGCCATAGAACATCTCTGCAAAATCACTGTTCACTGAACCTCATCTCAAAACTAGGAGCTTCAAACCCAAAACTCAAAGCAACAACTCCCTGTCTTGGTTTTGAGTTGCTCTTGGCAAAAGCACAGGCTTTTCCAGGTTTTTAACCCTCCATTGCACATCTATGCAACATCTTTGTGCTATGAGCTTCCAACCCAAAACTCAAAGAAACAACTCCCTGTCTTGGTTATGACTTAGGCTTGACAAATGCAAAGGGTTTTCCAGTTTCTTGTATTTCTGCACTTCCCTGCTTTATCTTTGCGTTTACCCTGTGTGCGCATGAGGCAGATACAAAGTCTTGTTCCGGTGTTCTTTTTCTAAAGGCCAAGTCATTGTCAAGCACTACACTAATTATACACTACTATGGGTCCAAAATCAACCTTAGAGTCAGTCAGTAACTGCAGACATACTATCCCAGCTTCACGGTCAACACTTTTCCAGATGATTACAATAAATTTGACTTGAAAGGGGGCTTCCTACTTTGGACTAGCGGTATTCTTTGCAAATTGAAACAGCTGAATATCTGACTGTTGGTATGTGTCCTTTGCGTTATCTTTCCACCTGTGAGGCAAATGTTACTATTGTTGGTAGACTCACTCAGTTTCTTATCAAACTGTGTCCCAAATTAAGTGCCACTAATGTTCTGGAAGATTAAAATGAACTAGGATAATAATAATAATAATAATAATAATAATAATAATAATAATAATAATAATAATAATAATAATAATAATAATCCTTGCACATATTTTCTATTTCAATGACATTCCCTGGATTTGCAAGCTTGTGAGGTATTTTGGGAAATATTATTCAAAAAAGAAATTTATTTGTATCCCTCTGCAGATCTCTGCAGCAAACATTTTTAACAGTTCATTTTAATTGTGAGCCACCAGAGACCTTTGGGTAGTGGGCGGCATATAAGTTGTATAAATAAAACAATTAAATAAATAAAATAAATTTGCCAAAGAAGCACTAGATATACTGTATCTGTTCTGAAGTTTTTCTCTCTCTTGTCTTTCGCAGGTATTCTACCACATGACCTGTGATCCAGAAGTCTCTTCTTGTAGAACGAAGCCAGTCATTTTCTGAATAAGTTCCTACATATGTTCTACGCATGATGAAACACCAAGACTTATTATTATAATAAAAAGTTTTTTAAAAAATTAAGCCAAACATTTGAGTATATACATAGGTAATTTTGTTATTGAAAAGTTGTTTAAAATTAAACGCAAAGTAACTTTTCCTCTGCTTTGTTCACATGTAACATTTCTTGAAATGGAGATGTTGCTATATGGTTGATATATAATTCTCTCCTAAGCAAAAACAATAACCGGTCTGATTTCATCCTTCCCCAGGATTCTCAAACGTTAAATACTGTAGGACCCTGGTATCCACTGGAGAGCAGTTCCACACTTTACCGTGGATAACAAAAACAGTGGCTAAGAGAGAACGCCCCAAACCCCAAAACTGCTGTTTGTGACAGTATCTTGCTTTGCAGGTGCTGAATTATTTATTTAATCTTTTCCTCTGCCAACTGTGGATAACTGAATCAGTGATTTATGAATCAGTGGATACGGGGGACCCTGCTGTATTGGAGAGTCACTGGGAATATACTTTGAATCTCAGACAGCTGCTTTTTTCCTCTAAGTATTATGGCAGGTAAGAGAGAGCCCAGGTAAATCTAGAGCCATGTGTCATAATAAGTCAATTTTTCTTTGCTTCCCCACAGAGCTGTAATTAGTTATTGTGACACCCAGGACAAGTACAGTGGACCCTCATATAACAAACTATCTGTATAACATAAAATCTGTACAACATAAAAAAATCCAGAGATAGGGGAAATTTGCTTAACAGAATCATCTATGGGGCGAATCCGTACAACATAAAAATGGTTGCGACTAGGGATTACTCTGTTTTCATTGCATTCCTATGGGAAATTTGTATAAAGGAAAATTTGCTTAACAGAATTTCATTTGGAACAAATTAATTCCTTTATACAAGGTGCCACTGTAACACAAAATATGCCCCCAAATCAATGTTTTCTTTTAAGATATATGCATATATGTGATCAGTACCCATATTAGCTTTAGTATATTGAATATGTGCAGTGTGGTCTGAGCTGCGTCTTCCTTCTTGGAATCTAGCTTAAGCATTGGACATTTCTTACTCCATATAAAATAAAAATCTGTGTTGCAAGACCTTGGGAAGAAGACCAAATACAAGATTGATTGACTCAGCCTTGAACTGAGAAGAGCAGAGCGGGATTGGTTAAGGGCATGACAATTTGGAGATTACACTTTCCGGTCGCCATAAGGAAGAGTGACTTGACAACACATAACAAAAACAAAACATGTATTATGAGAAGTTATATTTCAAGAATAACATGAAGTATGAAAAGTCACATTTCATTGGTTTATTCTTCTGGTGCAATTAATGGAGAGAGCTAAAAAGGAACTGTGGTGGGTGCACAGATTGTGAATAGATAACAAAAAGGAGCACAGACAAGACAGTAACCTTAGTTACAGCAAAAACCAGCCAGAGTTTAATACCACCTTGTTGTTGTTATCAAGTCACATGTGCTACCAAGTCACATTGGACGTGCCGCAGCCCTACAAATAAGCTGTCTCCAAAATGTCCTGTCCTCAACTACTCAGCTCAGTTCTTATATATACCACCTTAAAAACTAACACATATTTCTTCTTGGCAGCCCTTAACAACTGGTTCCAAATAAAGCTTGTTTCATCTTTACAATGCCCAAAAGACCTTATTTATTATATTTGAAGCAGATGAATACAGAGGCATTACTGCCACCTGGTGGGTACTGCAATGCTAGCATTCTGTGTATGGCCTTGGGCAAGCTTCAGAGTCCAAGCGTACCCTTGGAAGAAGAGATTGGTAAACCTCTTCTGAGTACTCTACACAGTATCTAACAAATCCAGGAAATGGTTGCCATGAGTTGGAGCCGTTTCAACAGCACATGATAATGATGATGACAGCCTAGGCTAAAGGTGTGCAAACTTGTGTTTTTGGGGTATAATTTTCAGAATTCTAGGAGCCAGAGTCACACATCTGCACACCTTTACACCCAACAGAAAAATGTACGTACTTTATATACATAAGTAGAATACGCAGATACATACGGGGGGGGGGATCCATACTTATTTTCACCTGCTTCAGGATTCCCTCCCCAACGTCCAGAAATGGCACCTCCAACAAGACCCTTGTTGCAGAAGGAGGACAAAATGTTGACCTTGGACTGAACAGCCCTGGTATCAAATGGGTGTTGAGCTCAAATCACTCTGCTTCATTTATAGGATATGTGTGGTGTCAGAGCAAGAGACCTCATATATGAGTGAACCTGAACACCACTCTAGGTAGGAACTGATTGTAAAAAAAGAACTGCCAGAAAGCAGGGGGTTCGATTCCCCACTTGGCCTCTTGGCAGGAGATAGACTTGCGGATTCATAGGATCCCTTCCAGCTTTGCAGTTCTAAAATTATTTTAATTATTATTGGTAATTAGTAATCAATGCTGCTGTTAGTGATGGTCTTATTGATCCTAGAATGCTATGACCTAAATTCAGTTGTAAATGGACTCATTGACTCAACAACAGCTTGTTAACTCAACACTTGTGTAAGCTGTGGTTGACCAATAATTGGTTCCGTGCCTTTATACCCTTTACTGGCAATTTACTCAGAGTATAAAGATACTAGCAAGACCATTAAGTAGGAAAATGTTACACTTTACCTTGCCCCATTATCCAAGCGGCAAAATGTAACACTAATCAAGAGATCATGAGCCACGGTGAGCCCTTGTTTAGTAATTGGGGCCTTGGTTTTATTCCTGTTGGTTAGACGTGTACTTCGCCCAGATACTCAACTCTGTGTCTTCGTGACCATGCTTGTTTGGAAGGGTGTTGGAGACACCAAATGCTTGGGGGGGGGGTGAGTCACCCCAAAGCATGTAATTCACATTGGTGTTTTGGTGTAGGCCAGGGGTGCCCAAACTTTTTGTAAGGAGGGCCAGATTTGGTGGCTGAGAATGTGTCAGGGGCCGGTTGCTCCCCAACCCTGCCACCCCACTGCAAGCCCCACCCACTTTCTTTAAAAAAACATGGGGTGAAGGAGGGGGAGGGAGGGGCAGGCCAGCCAGCCACGGGCCACTCAGATTGGCCTGACGGGCCGGATTTGCCCCCCCCCGGGCCGGACTTTGGGCAGGCCTGGTGTAGGCCAAGGGTGTCCAAACTTTTTGTAAGGAGGGCCCGATTTGGTGGCTGAGAATGTGTATGTGGGTTGTGCAATCAAAATGACCTCACAGGCCGGATTTGGCCTGCAGGCCAGACTTTGGACATGGCTGGTATAGGCTTTAAGGTGAGGAGACAAGTAGGTCTATTATTTAGTATGCTATGGGCTGACAATGTGGGCGTGCCTCATAATTCACTGTGATGAGATACAATCCATGGGAGCCGCTGCCAAGCTGGACTGAAGTCGCACCAGTGATTCAACTTGGACTTGATTCAGTTTGTTGTTTTTTTAATAACTTAGACAAGACTTGTAACTTAGAACCCACCCACCCATCCCTTTTTTTCTGGGGGGTGAGAGCTTATTTTTAATAGGGACTCAAGGCTTGGTGTCAAAGAATGAGACTTGGAACTAAGACCCAAAGACTTGCGAAAATCCCTGATATGGAAGAAGTTTGGCAAAGTCACTTGCTTGTGTGTTAACTGCAAACCTGTATGTTGCAGGACCTCCTTCTGTGCAATGGCTTTGAATGTGCATCTTGCATACTGAAACTGGCACAAACACAAGTCTGAAAGGAAAATCATATCCAGAGAAGATGGCTTTTGTAGTTAACCATACAATTGTTTTTAAGGACTACCTTCAGATCCTCCTTACAGCCAAGGGAAAGCATAGGACAAAGATTAGGAGCCCCGTGGCTCAGTGATTAAATGCCTGTACTGCAGGTAAAACTGTGTTCACGACCTGGGGTTCAATCCAGGTCATGAGCAGGCTCATGACATGGTCCTGAGCAGGGTCAGGTAGCAGGCTCATGGTTGACTCAGCACACTTTGCTTTGCTTTGCTTTTTTAAAGGCTTCCAAAAGAGAATTATGACACAACACAACATGACAGGACACGACACATTCTTTCCTGCTCAGAAAAAAACAACAGTGTTTCCAGGAAGACAACAGAGTAGTTTGATCTTGGGACAGATGGCAGAGGGATACCCGCAGGGCTAGCATTTCACCCTTCCTGCTATATTAACTGATAGAGGTGAGCTGCAGAATAACCACAGGGACGTGCTGAGACAGACGTAGAAAACTGAATGGAAGCCTCTATATTTTCCTGAAGCAAAAGAGGGAGGGCATTTAGAAGACAGGCATGTATTGTTTCTGAACTTCCTCCTGGTGGTCCCCGCAAACAACCCAGGTGCCTCAAGGCTTTGTTGTTGTTGTTTTGTTTGTTTTTGTTATTGTTGCTTTTGCAAATCATCCTTTGTGTGTGTGTGTGTGTTGGTTGTTTAAAAGGAGCCGGGCACCTCCTCTTCCTGATACCATTTACCATGCTGGTATGAACGCACCTGCAGAAGGAGGAAGTTGGCACTAGCAGCCCATGGTGCCCTCACAAAACTGTATAGAAAGGTGACTGGATAGCTAGCATGAGAGCTTAGGAGCATTCTAGTTTTGTGTGACAACACCCAGAATCTCCAGCCTGAGCAGTGCCAGCGTGATAGCTAGGGGGTTCTGGGTGTCATGGTCTGAAGCAGAACTCTCTCGCACTCCTCTTGCAGCAGGTGCTGTTGACTTCCTTTGTTGCACGCAGAAGCCAAAGGGGCTGAAGAGCTGCTCTTATGGGAGAGTGCAGTTGATCCGACACTGACCTGGGAACATCCCTAGGCCTTCAATCTTTCCCCAGAGCAGCACAAATCATTTCATGCAGTTCCCGGTATGGTGTAGTCGTGGATGGAGTGAGGGGCTAGGACTCTGGAGAAGAGGGTTCAAATCCACACTTAGGAAGCTTACTGGGGAAGTAGGATGGGTAAAATGACTCCCTAAATATCTTATTTAGAGATGGGCACGAAACGAACAATTTTTTGTTTTGTTACACAACGAAACGACAAACGAATTTTGTCTCCAAAATGAAACGAAACGAACAGAAATACCAGAAATTTTGTCGTGTGTTTCGTTTTCGTTAAGGCAATACAGTGAACTGCCTCAAAAATTCACAAAAATCACAAAAATTAAAATAAATGGTAACAAAATGGTAATGAAATGAACAAAAACGAAAACGATGTTTTGCAAAAAAATCACAAAAAATGGAAACAAAACGAAACGGACCCCCTAAACAACAAACGACAAATGAAACGCCATTTTTTTTTATTCGTGCCCATCTCTAAATTCTTATTTACCATGAAAGCCCTACTAAAGTCACTATAGGTCAGTTCCAACTTGGTGGAAGAGAGTGCACATGCAGACAGGTCTTTTAAAACTACTTTTATCCCACAGTCCTTTGTCACTGGCAATCTAAGCTTAGAATTCTGGGAGTTGTGGTCCAAAACATCAGGAGGGCCAAAGTTTGGACATGCCCATGGTATTAAGAAAAGGACCACTATTTTAATGGGGTCAGGCCACATTCAGTCTTCTTCAAACACCAGCTCCTTGTAGAACACTGATGAACAGTTAGCATGGTTTGTTTGATCCAAATCTCTTCTATTTATTTATTTATTTATTTATTTATTTATTGCATTTATACCCCGCTTATCTTCTTCGCGAACTCTAAGCGGCTTACAAAGGCTATAATAGCCACACAAGAATTACAAGAATTACACAAACACGCCAATATAACGATAAACATAAACGTTAAAACCTTATGGCACCTCTATATCTAAACCCTAGAGAATACAAATGCATAACGATGGCGGAGGGAAAAAAAAAAACTAAATTAAGATTCGCCAAAGGCCTCCTGGAAGAGGTAGGTTTTTAAAGCCTTCCGGAAGGCCAGCAGGGACTCTGCAGAGCGCACTTCACTGGGGATGGAGTTCCAGAGGCTGGGGGCCGCCACTGAGAAAGCCCGGGTCCGAGTTCTCGACTTCCAGGCTTCACAAGGAGTGGCGACCCAAAGCGAGTGCGCTCACGCCTGCCGATGCACCCACTGCAAACCATTGGGTTCAATTCTTAATTCAAAATGTTCTTCTACGGTCCGAGTCACACTTCACATCTATTTTTCCTTGAAGGATGGTGGTAGCAAATGGTACTTGTTATTTTGCATTATGATAAATTCAGTCTTCACTCAACTGGATTTGGTGGTTTTTTAAAAAATTGGGTTTTGCTCACCTAAAGAGCTCACCCATCCTCCTACACACACATACATACACACACACACACACACACACACACACTTCTGCAAAACACATGGCCACTTCCCATTTTGCTAATATGGCTTAAATTCTCTTTCTTGTGCAAGGCTGGTGCTCTTGTGACATTCAGAGCAACTTGAATATTAAAAATAGAGGCAATAATACTGAAATGCCTCCTCTAGAATTATATCTTTCCTATCCCTTCACATTCTAAGAATAATTGTTCTATCACAATCCCCTTGCCACTATTCTGCAGGGCCAGCAAATCTGCTCCATGTTTTAGCTTGTCCAATGGCTGAAATTGTGTTGCTTAGCAAATATATATTGCTCATTGAATCAGATTCAATGAATCAGCTCCTCTGTAAGGTCAATTGATTCCAATAGGTCTACTCTAAGTGCAGCTTGTCTGTTTTTTTTTTTTTTTTTTTTGTAGGCTACCTTTCTCCTGATCGGGGGCCCAAGGCAGCTTACACTACTAAAAGGATGAACAACCAAATAACTGTGCACTTTTAAAAATACAATTGGACAATAAAAAGCAAGAACATTTAAAAAAAACACTATCTTACAACACTAAGCCAAATGATTTCAGACAATAAATTGCTAAAGCTATCCTGGGTGTAATGTTTTTACATTTTGGAGCCAGCTAGTCTTGATGGACCCCTTTCATATACAAATGATTTATTCTTGGTGTATTGCTATAGATCAACCAACACGGGTGCTTGTGTTTTTGGACTTAGGGCCATGAACTAGGTGGGAATGCTTCTGATGAGAGCCTTACTTGCCAATTTACTGTAAGGCCACTGTTGCCAACACTCTCCCTTGTTCTTAGTATTCACTTCCTTCAAAAGCTGACCTCTGGTTGCTCACCTGCTCAATGTTATTTTTTAGATCTTAGCAACCGTTTACTATAAATCACAGCCAAGGGGAAGCCAGGTGTGTCCTTTCAATCTCAGTTCATTCGGAGCACACAAAGCGAAACAAAGAAGCGAAAGTAAGCAGCAACAAAGCAAAAACAGAAAGTACACAATAGAATGAGTTGAGGAAGGCAGCACTTCCCTTGTTGGGGACAAGTCCAGAACTAAATGTGTCTTTACCGACCCTCCCTTGTCTGCCAGCTCTAGGTTCCATTAGGTGCATGGTTCTCAACCTTGGGTCCCAGGTGTTCTTCAACTAAACCTCCCAGATGCCTTCACCACAAGCAGTGCTGGCCAGGATTTGTAATCCAAAACTATTTGTAGGTTGGGAATCACTGCCCTTGCTGCTTCAATCACTAGACCTGCTTCTCCAGATGGATCCTTATGGGCCAGGTGACTTGATCTATGGGTGGCTCCTCCACTGTGACCCTTGAACTTCAAGGTTCTGGGCCCAGAGTTCAATCTTAAGGATGTTGACAACCTTGAGTGGGTACAGAGGAGGGAGATGAGAATGGCTGAAGCTGTGGAAGAAATGTCTTTTGAGGAAGGGCTTAGGAACTGAGAATGTTTTGCCTTTCTAAAAGAAGGCTGAGGGGGGATAAGAAAGTTATGTTTAAATATTTGAAAGGATGTCATATTGAAGAGGGAACAGGTTTGTTTTCCATGGCTTCAGAGACTAGGACTCGGGGCAATGGTTTCAAACTACAGGAAAAGAGATTCCATTTGAACATTAGGAAGAACTTCATGACAGTTAGAGCTGTTCAGCAGTGGAATATGCTGCCACAAAGGAAGGTGGTGAAGTCTCCTTCTTTGGAGGTTTTTAAGCAGTGGCTGGATGGCCATCTGTCGGAAATACTGTGATGGCGGTTGCTGCATGGCAGAGGGTTGGACTGGATGGCCCTTGAGGTCTCTTCCAACTCTGTGATTCTATAATGCTATGAATGTGTAAGAGAAAATCTAGACTTCCTCCTTGTCTGGCTGTAAGTAACCAATCCCTTTTTCTTCAAACGTTCACCGGACCCTAGAATGATGGCTTTGTCACTCCATAACTGACAAATCAGGCCCTAGAGATTAATCTTCCCAGCTTCTAAGTCCATATTTTCCTTTCTTACCTTCTCTAGACATCTTCTTGTTGTCAAGCATATGCATTCTCTCCCAAATAACTCTGAGCCATAAATGTAATGATATCTGCTGTGGTGTAGTGGAGAGAGTGAGAAGACTAAGACTCAGGTCATCTGGGTTCAAATCCCCACTCAGCTATGGAACCACATGGGGAGGCAGAGGAAACGGATGAACCACTCCTCAAATACCCCACATGCCCTGAAGCCCCTTTTAGGGTCGCTATAAGTCAGCTCCACCTTGAGGATACCTAGCAATGACAGCAATGGCCCAAAGTCAGCACCTCCATTTTCCAGTTGGTTCCACTTGACTGCCTCAGCAGTCTTCCACATGGGACAGACCTGTCTCTTAAAACAGCTACAACGATGGAGGACTGGAAGATAGCAGGTGTCACACCATTTTTTTAAGAAAGGGAAGGAGGGTGGACGCAGGAAACTACAGGCTGGTTAACCTTACATCTGTCCCAGGGAAGATGGCAGAAAGCCTCATCCAAGAGAAAATATTAAAACACATAGAAGAACAAGCCTTGTCTAGGGGAAATCAGCATGGCTTCTGTAAGGGTAAGTCTTGCCTGACAAACCTTTTAGAATTCTTTGAAAATGTCAACAGGCATGTGTATTTCAATGAACTGGTGAATATTGTCTCTCTTGGTTTTCAGAAGGCTTTTGGCACAGTCCCTCACCAAATGCTGCTGAGAAAATTGCACAGGGCAAGTGCTCTTATGGACTGAGAACTGGTTGAGATTCAAACAAAGAGTAGGTGTCAATGGACAACTTTCACAATGAAGAGAGATGAAAAGTGGTGTGCCCCAGGGATCTGTCCTGGGACCAGAACTTTTCAATCTGTTCATAAATTACCTGGAGAAAGGGATAAGCAGTGAAGTGGTCAACTTTGCAGGTGACACAAAACTTTTCCGGGTGGTGAAGACCAGAGAAGATTGTAAAGAGCTGGGAGAATGGGCTGCGAAATTGCAAATGCATTTCAATGTAGGAAAATGTAAAGTAATGCATATTGGGGCAAACAATTTAAACGTTATCTATCAACTCATGAGCTCTAAGTTATCCGTGATGGCTCAGGAAAGAGATCTTGGTGTATTGGTGGACAGCTCCATGAAGGTGTCTCCCCAATGTGTGGCAGTGGTGAAAAAGGCCAATTCATGCTAGGGGTTATCAAATAGGGGATTGAAAATAAAACAGCCAACATTACAATGCCATTGTACAAGACGATAGTAAGGCTGCACCTGGAGTATTGCGTACAGTTCTGGTCACAGCATCGAAAAAAAAAAATACATAGTGAAACTGGAAAAGATACAGAGGAGAGTGATTAAAATGATTACTGGTCTGGGGCACCTCCCTTATGAGGAAAGGCAAAGCATTTGGGGCTCTTTAGTCTGGAAAAAAGGCACCTGAGGGGGGGATATGATTGAGAGGTACACTATTATGCAGGGCATGAATAAAGTGGATAAAGAGATATTCTTCTCCCTCTCCAAACATACCAGAACTAGGGGACATCCACTCAAATTGAGAGTTGGGAGAGTGAGAATAGACAAAAGAAAATACTTCTTTACCCAGTGTGCTGTTAGTCTGCAGAACTTCCTGCCATAGGAAGTGGTGATGGCGCCTGGCCTGGATGCCTTCAAAAGGGGATTGGACAGATTCAAAAGCTTTTATGGGTTTGTCATGGGGAGGAAACTGTATAAAAAGTAAGAGATCATCAAACGATGCCGAGATGGGGAGTAGACATTTAAGAATGCGGTCGCATGCATATCTAGGTGCCACAGGATGCGGTGATGGCATCTGGCATGGATGCCTTCAAAAGGGGATGGGACAGATTCCTGGAGGAAAAGTCCATCACAGGTTACAAACCATGATAGAGATGTGTAATCTCCATGCTTATAACCAGGGTACTTCAAGGGCCAGATGCAGGGGAGTGGTATCAGGAGAGAGAGATATAGTCTCGTGAGCTCCCAGAGGCATTTGATAGGGCTACTGTGAGATACAGAAAGCTGGACTCGGTGAGGTCTTGACCTGATCCAGCAGGGCTCTTCTTATGTTCTTATGTACCGGCCAGCATCAAGCACGCTGAATGTGCCAGATGAGATGTTGCTGAGCATTGATGCTTCCCCTTGGATGACACATCGAGTTTATGAGAAATAACTATGGAAGAATAAACACTCTTCCTTTCTGGCATCCTCCTGATGAAAGTACATATAGAAAGAGCAAAAGCAGGACTGCAGTTGATTACTAAGAAGGCAGGAGCATTACATAACATTCATGCTAACAATTAAACATTCCTCCATGTGTATCTTTCTGGAATTGTTTCCATTTCCCACAGAGACGTTTCCAGGTAACATATTTTCTCACCAGAGTTCTACCTGAGATGTCTCCTTCAAGGTTGGGCACGGGGCTGCCAGATATTGCTCCGATGCCCCCTCCAACTGGCCTCTCCCCTTTGAAACCTCTCTGCACTTCTGCTAGTAGGCTACAGATCCTAGTTTGCCCAAGCCAAGTCCAGGCCACGTGCCTCGTGGGGCCACAGCAGCAAGATGACAGAAGAAAAGAGGGAAGTGTCGCAGGTCACTCGCTGAACGCCTTTCCCAGAAGGATGCCTCGGTTGATCACAGACTGCCGACGATAAAAAGTCAAAAGTTTGGCAATCAAAGAGTTTCATGTTTAGAGCAAGAATTTGGTTGTGCCTTTTGTTAGCAGAACACAGTGCAGAAAAGGATGTGTGTGGGGGGCGGCGGAATTTGACTGCTTTGCATACCTGTCAAGTGTCACATTTTGGGCCATGTTGAATCCACAGTAGGCTATTCCTACTGTACGCTGCTGAATTTCCCAAGGTCCAATGAAAGAAATTCAACACAGAGAGGTCCAGGAAAATTACCGGTTTATTAGGCCTAATAAAGGACATTAAGGCCAACTACTCTACGGCAAGCTAGTGCAGGATGGTTGGCCCAGAAGAGAGAGTGCACCCAGGTTTTATTCCTCCTTCCCCCCTCCCATGAGGTGCACACAACCCCTGGGCTGGGCAAGGGGTGGTCCTCAGGGGACATCCAATGGGGACAGTCCAGAGGGTCTCCTGGGGGAGGTCTCGAGGCGTTCCCAACTCCTGAAACAGGATTCCAGATTAACCTGTTTACCAGGTGTGGCCAGGCCTTCTATGTTCTTTGATGGGCCATTCGAAGTGTGAGAACAGGGGAAGGGGGGAAAGCATTATTCAAGAGTCCATGCCATTATCAACTCAATAGGTGGCTTGGAGAGTCAACAAAGGAATCTTAAGATGTGGGACAACCTTCCTGGTGAATGTGGAGGCGAGACAATGGAAGCCTTCTGGCTGGAGATAATCTGTGTACGTGCAGGGGGCCATGTCCTTATTCCATTGATGGTTGGAGTTCTTTCTGGAAGGCACAACCATCCTCAGGAGTCGCCATGTTTTCCTTCTCTTTATGCCATGATCCTGTGCCCAAGATGGTGGCCCAAGGGGGGTGTAGGAGGCAGTGTAGGAATGTGTCTTTAGGCAGATTCAGAGAGAGTGGGTTGGGAGGGAGAGGGAGGGAGAGAGAGAGAAAGAGAGTCCCCGGATGCAGGTGGACCAAAGAAGGAGAGGGGGGGGAGGAAAAGGGGGAACTAGGAAGGAAGCTAAGGCCTAGGATGCCCAGACAGGTAAGAGAGTTCAAGTCATTTTTGGGGTGCAAGGGGTGTTCTGGGGTGTGGAGATGGCCATCTGTGATGTCTCCTTCAAGAGCCTGAGACCACAGTGGATATGAACTGTCAACCCAGGGAATTAGCCTGAGTTGTGTGTCTGGCTCTTTTAAATATCCTGGAAATGAATTATTTTATCCTGGCCCAACAAGGAATGTTTTGGGAGGGGTCTCAGGGGACCCCAAAAGCATCTCTGAGAATTTCATTATGTCCAATTGTGACTCAACAGCGGGACATTCACCTTTTCCCACTGTCTTCCTGAAAAATTATTTTTCCCTGAAGTGTCCCGCATTTCCAGCAGTGGGCAGCTGAGCTCCGGATGCTGCTAGGCGGCTTGGCGGCCGGGCGGCCGGTCTGCAGATGGCCCATCAGAGAGCACTTCTCCCTGTGCAACCCCTAACCCACACTCCACCAGCTGTCCAGATTGGTATATATATCCCCTAGAAAGCTGAGACACCTAGGTCTCAGTGAGCATTTTTGAGGCCACGACAAGGGATTCTGGCAACCCTGTATGCAAATGAGGCTCCACCCCCTAGCTGAAGGGCCCAGCTGCCAGTGTCCCACCTCGCTGGGGCTCCCAATCCTAGGCGGCCGTGGGGAACACTTGGCAGCCAGTCCCATGGGACACAAAGGTCTATCCCTTTTGTGGTAGAATTGTAACTCCAGGTGCATCTTGAGAAGAGAGGAATGACATTTACTTACAGTTACCTGCTCTAATTACAATCAGAAGGGGGGGGAATACACACATAAAAGCTGATGTTGTGGGATGGAAGAAACCCCTATGCTTGTTTCTGGAAAGACACCTGTTGTGTTTTCTACCAACCAACTAAGAAAGAAACTCCAAAAAGCAAGTGTTCAGTGACAGAGGCAAGAAAAACTTATCTGTTGATCCCAGTGTTACATCCTGCAAGACTGCAATTCTTAGAGCAAAAAGCTGGTTTCCAAAAGGGCATTTTGAAAACAGCCCTGCTCAACTCTTCCAAACTAAAGACTGTGGCTTCCTTTATTGTGTCCTCCTGGTGAAAGTAAATATAGAAAGTGTAAAAGCAGGGCTGCAACTGATTGCGTAGAAGGCAAGAGCATTACATAACATTCATTCATTCATTCTTCTTCTTCTTTAGTGTTTGTCCCGTGTGTTGGTGAGGTCCACTGTGCTGGACTGGAGATACCATTTCTCTCGCCAGTCACTGGCTTTGTCCGGATATAGGTGAGTGGCCCTCGTGTCACTGTGTAGTACATCAATCCAATATTGCTTAGGATGGCCCTTTGGTCCTTTCCCAAATCATTGCATAACATTGGGCGTTTTTACACGACCCCTAAGATCCGCTGGCCACTTAAATTCGGACCAGAGATCTTAGGGGCTTGTCGCTCTTCCTGTGTTCCCACCCCCTCCGCACTTCCTGGCTGCTGGCTGCGTGAGGGGAGGGAGAAAACAAAGGAAGAAAAGATTGCCGCTCACCTCCGTTCTGCCTCTTTCTCTTCTTAAGTAGCTCTTAAAGGGGTGGGAGCCAAAACCAACAACAAACAGAAGCGAGGAGAGCCCCACACTCACTATCGTTGCACCGCATCAAAGAATGTTCACCTCCAGAGAGCAGGTACTTGAAAGGTGCGCTGGGACGCGCTTATGGGGGCGTGGTCGCACTTAATTTCCTGTAAACTCCAGAGCTGGTGGGGAAACATTTTAAAGCTCCGGAGCTTGCAGCCATTTGCTGCGGAGTTTAGGGGTCGTGTATAAACGCCCATTAATGCTAACAAAACTGTGGAAGTTTGTCTTTACGTTGGTTCAGTCATCAATCCAAATGGAAACTCCAACCAAGAAGCCAGATGGAGATGGAGACAGGGAGCTGGAACCAGAATGGCAAAAGAACTCAGAACAAATTTCAAGTGCAAGGATATGTCACTGGGGACTAAGGTGATGCTCGTCTGCACAATGATACCCAAGATTCCTACTTATGGTTGAGATAGAAATCTAAGTAGTTAAGAAAACTGATAGGAAACATTCAAAAACTTTTATGGGTTTGTCATGGGGAGGAAACTGTATAAAAAGTAAGAGATCATCAAATGATGCTGAGATGGGGAGTAGACATTTAAGAATGCGGTCACATGCATGTCTGGTTGTCACAGGATGTGGTGATGGCATCTGGCCTGGATGCCCTTCCAAAGGGGATTGGACAGATTTCTGGAGGAAAAGTCCATTGCAGGTTACAAACCATGAGGAAGATGTGTCATCTCCAGGCTTAAAACCGGGGGTACTTCAAGGGCCAGATGCAGGGGAGTGGTATCAGGAGACAGACATCTAGTCTCGTGCGCTCCCAGACGCATCTGGTGGGGCCACTGTGAGATACAGGAAGCTGGACTAGATGGGCCTTTGGCCTGATCCAGCATGGCTCTTCTTATGTTCTCATGGGAACTCCCCTTCCACGTTATAATCTGCATGATGTGAAAGGGTTGACTGGATAGTTCAGTAAGTTAGGTAGGAGCTAGAGGGCGGGAGTTTGATTCTCCGCTGAGCCCCTGGGAGAAGAGCCAGCCTGTGTGGCCAGGGGGCAAGCTGAGCAGACCCAGGAGTGTCCCCCAGAAAAAAGGAATGAGAAACCACTTCTGAATATTCTCTGCCTGGAAAACCCTGAAAAGGGTTGTCCATAAGTCAGAATTGACTTGATGACACACAAATATCATCTTAATTGAGATGAGATGCTAGTACAGGTCTATTCATATAGTCAACTTCCTTGAATGCAGGGGTAGAGCTCCCAAGGAGAGAAGTGCAGGTTGGCCTCCTTAAAAAAAATAGAATGCTTTCTCTTTAAGAAAAAAAAAACCCTTAATAAATTGCTTAGTGGAGGTAGGTAGAGTGTTTCTGTGGTTCAGTAGTTCTGGCCGGCTACCAACTTCCTTATGCTGTACACTACCAGTCAATTACAGTCTTTTGGGGAATGAACAACGCCGTCAAGTGCTCTTCCTAGACAAATCCTTGTAGTTACATTTGGCGGTTACTGAGAAGGATCCCTTTAAGCAGGTGGTGAGTGGCATGAGTGCGAATCCATATCCTTTAAATGAAAATTGTGTTCTGGTTTCTCTTCAGATCATAGAAATAAAAATTACAATGTGAATATCTTTAAGTATTCTGAATAACTGAGAAGTGGTTTTCATCTTTTGGAAGTGGAAAGTACAACATCAAGATAATTATTTTTACTATGGAAAATTAGAAGCTGTAGGCAATGCTATTGTAGGTTTATTGAGACCATAGATGTGCACATACTGAAACATGCAAACGTTACAAAAATAATATATATTGAATAATCTGGGAATATCTGGTTTGCATTTCCTTGATGTGTTTTAGTCCCCAAAGTGAGATTTGCACAAAATTGGGAAATGGATGAAGGAGTCTGCAATTAGTAAGGAGAATATAATGGGAACAATTTGACAAAAGTATGAAATATTAAGAAGACAGAATTATGACTACAGAAGGACCACACAATTTTGTGTTGACAGAGAGGAAATTGAAATAGACATTTTATGTACCTGGTGGATTCAATCATCAACCCAAACAAAGACTGCACTCAAGAAAACTGCTATTTTGAAGTGTAACAATGATGGAATTTGCTCAGGTTGAAACTTCACAGTGGGTTCACTCAAACTTCTTAGAAGTGACACCCATTTTAAAATGTAGATTGCATCAAAACAACTTTACTTTGTTTTAATTAAGGCAGAACTTGGGTAGCCAAATTCAAATGAGTCTACAGATACTTGTACAAAGGTAATTTGCTTTTTAAATGGTAAAATTGGATGTCCCAGAGATGCACAGCTTAAGAGGTGAAGCATTAAACTATTTCAAATTTAAGAAATCCCATTGCATTATCCCCAAAACATATACAGTGGACCCTCATAGAACAAACGGTTTGTATAACATAAAATCTGTACAACATAAAAAATTCTGGAGATAGGGGAAATTTGCTTAACAGAATCGTCTATGGAGCAAATCCATAGAACATAAAAATTGTCGTGATTAGGGATTACTCCATTTTCAATGCATTCCTATGTCTAAAGGAAAATTTGCTTAACATAATTTCATTTGGAACAAATTAATTCCTTTATACAAGGTACCACTGTATTATTACTTCATGTTTCTGTTGTATTTAGAGAAGTGCCATCATCAAATTTAAAAAAGAGGAATTTGCTCTCTTTCCTGTAACAGTTATGTGCAGGAGGAAGTATCCACACTTGTAGCTATCAGTGAAAGTTGCACCTGCTAACATTTCCTCTCTAAGCAAAGGTATGGGATTTTTATGTTAACAGACAATGCTCATCATCTAAGGTCCTAAAGTTTAGACACTGCAATGAACAGGAAAGGTGGAAGCTTTAGAGATAAATTTCTAAATCACCACAAGTGAGATGCCATGGGTCACAGAGATGAGGAAGCCACCAGTAAATACTGTATTGTCTAGGAGCTTTTTCCAACCAAGCTCCTCACAGAGGGATTGGATTACAGAAGGACTGGATTATAAGTACTGTAGGCTAGGAGTGGCAGGTTTTAACAGTCACTCTGAAGGCATACAATTGTTGCATGCATTTTAAGTCTTGTTCCATCACAAGACTGTATCTGTACATGTCTTCATGTTCATGTTTGTTGTTGAGCTGTTTTTACTACATACCATACCATATTTTATTTTATTTTTTGTTTCCTATTCTCTTTTCATTGATGTATTGTTCCTTTTGGGTCTGTCTTGCCCTTTTTGTTCACCGCCCGGAGTTCCTTCAGGATACGGGCGGTATAAAAATGAATGAATGATTAAATAAATAAATGAATGAATAAATAAATAAATAAATAAATAAATAAATAAATAAAGATGAGTGGTTCCCAACCTGGGGGTTGGGACCCCTTATGGGGGTCGAATGACCATTTCACGGGGGTCGCCATGAGCCAGTGAAGAAAAAGGCACAAATGGCTTGGGTCTGGAGGGGGGGGGAGTGAGTTACAGCTTGATAGGTTGGAGGGGGTGTCAGTCAATGGCACCAGAGGCTGTGGCCTGCCAAAGGGGGCTTGTGGCCTTTTCTAAGCAGGTCAAGGGGTCACCACAACATGAGGAACTGTATTAAACACATTGTGGCATTAGGAAGATTGAGACCCACTGATGTAGATGACTCTAGCGGCCCCACAAGGACAGCACATTCAACGCAAGAATAAAATATTAATTTAGAGCAGGAGAGCATAAGCACAGATTATGTATTATAAATAGAGCTGGCCCCAATTACCTCTGCTCAAGTTATTTCTGTTAGAGAAAGAGAGGTCCCTGAAAGCTTTTGGGGAGATTTTCATGGAGTCTTTATACTTAGTAGTACAGAACATTTGTACAAGTAACATTTGGGGCCACAAATCCTGACGTCCCCCAATCAGCACAGCCTCTAGTGGCTGGGAGATGCAGGGAGTTATAATCCAAAGAGTTACTTTTCCATTATCTAGCATGGTGGTAGTTGTGATTTCTTGACTACTGACTGAATGGATAAACTGCTGTAGTGCAGTCAAGGCTTTGCTGATGACTTGAGTTCAATCCTGACAGGCTCAGGTAGCCAGCTCCAGGTGGACTTAGGCTTCCCATCTTTCCAAGGTTAGTAAACTGAGCACCCAGTTCATTAGGAAGGGGCAATGCTTAAATTGTAAACTGACCAGAGAGTGCTTCAAATACTCTCTAGGGCAATATAGAAGCAGCACATTTTGCTTTTTTTATTTTTATTTTTTGCTACAAAAAAACAATGTTCATCCACCATGTGCAGATGGTGAGAAAAGATGAAGTGGAAATTTCCCCGTGTTAGGTGTTTTCCCGGCTTGCTGGCAACCCCTCTGTACAAACTTTCATTTCTCTCTTTTGGAATTGCATACCACAGGCCAAGCAATGCTGCTTTCTACCTGAGTCATTAGCATTGTGCGTCTTAAAACTACCCCAAGGGTCAGGCCACCACCACCACCAAGAGTAACAGCAACAGCAACAGCAACAACAACAACAACAACAACAACATCAACAAAAGCAAAGCAAAACAAAGTGTTCTGCTTATATAACATAAGAACATAAGAACATAACCGCCCCATACCATTTCAAATAGTATCTGGGCAGTTTGTAGTTTTTAATTATGCAGGCTACACATTGCCCCCCACCAACCCCAGCAAGCTGGGTACTCATTTTACCAACCTCGGAAGGATGGAAGGCTGAGTCAACCATGAGCCTGCTATCTGGGATTGAACCCCAGGTCGTGAGCACAGTTTTAGCTGCCGTACAGGCATTTAACCACTGCGCCACAAGGCTCAACAATGGACTGTGGGCAGATATATATGAGGAATATTCCTCCGTTGCCCTGGGTTATCAGGTGATGAATTGTTGCTCTTGACTCATGCCAACCTCATGAATGAAAGGTCTCCATGCCCTGCTCAGCTCCTGTAAATGCAAGGGGCGTTGGATCATCTTGGCTTGGGTCTTCCTCTGTTCCTGCTCCCTTCAGCTTTCCCCAGCGTGATTGTCTTTTCCAGAGCATCTTGCTTTCGTATGATGTGCCCAAAGGAAGACAGCCTCAGTTTCAACAGTTTTGTCTCCACAGATAGGACTGATTTGATTTAGCACTCACTTGCCATGACTCAACATCTGAATAACCGCTCCTTCTCAGTGGCTGGCCCCTCACTCTAGTGGCTGGCCCCTCACTCTTCTGAGTGAGTTGCACCTTGCACAGTCCCTGCCCGCCTTCCAAAAAGCATTAAAAACCTTACTTTTTAGGGAGGCATTTGGTGACCTGGATTAGGTTTGTTTTTTTTGCCGTCTTGCCGATGACTTATCGACTCCCTTGCTGAGTTGTTTTATATTATATACTATAATTTTTTCTTATATATCATTTTCTTTTTTTTTATTTCTTTATTTTTTGTTTCGATTGATATATTGTTCCTTTTGGGTTTGTCTTGCCCTCTTTGTTCACCGCCCGGAGTTCTTACGAGAAGACGGGCAGTATAGAAATGAATGAATGAACGCATAAATAAACAAATAAATAAATAGTTCAATTTTCTGGGAACCCACAGTATCTGCAAAGTGATCCTCCAGCAGCACATTTCAAACAAATCAAGGTTTTTCCGGTCAGCTTTTTTTTTTCTTGTTTAGCTTTCACTTGGGTTACAACCGAGTGGATTATCTACTGTAGAAATACAACCGTGTGCCTTATCCATTGTAGAAACACAACAGTGTGGATTATCTTGGTCTCCAATGGCACCTCCATACACTTAGGGCCTTTTCACACAACCCCTAAGATCCGCTGGCCACTTAAATTCGGACCAGAGATCTTGGGGGTTCGTTGCTCTTCCTCCGTCCCCACCCCTCCGCACTTCCTTGCTCCTGCCTGCGTGAGGGGAGGGAGAAAAAAAGAGAGGAAAAAATGCAGGCTCACCTCTGAAGCCGCCCCGTTGTCGTCCTGATTCCTTCTCTTAAAGGGACAGGAGGCAAAAAAACAAACAGAAGCGAGGAGAGCCGGGCACTCACCAGATTACATCCGGATCTGGGGATTTTCACCCTCCCAGAGCAGGTACATGAAAAGTGCACTGGGACGCGCTTAGGTGGGCGTGGTCGCACTTAATTTCTTGCAAACTCCGGAGCTGGTGGGGAAACAATTGTAAGCTCCGGAGCTGGCAGCCATTTGCGGCGGAGTTTAGGGGTTGTGTACAAATACCCTTAATGATCATTTCTAATTCTTTTATGGCTGCCCTTCAGAGTCTTCATTTTGTTCTGATTTCTTGGCTGCAGTTTCCATTTGGATTGATGATTGAAACCTGGTATACAAACCCTCTATTTCAGTGTCTTCATTGCCAGTGCTAAAGCTGTGCAGCTCTTCTATCTGTCTGTGAAGATTCTCACTTACTTATCCAGGCAAAGGTATTCAGATGTTGAGTCATGGCAACTAGACTTCTTTTCTTGTGAGAGCAAAATGTTTCATTACTCATCCGAGTAGCTTCAACAGTCTGAGAAAGGTGTGGGGAAGGGTTGCATAGGTGTGACTTTCACACACCCCAGGCCATTGTACATCTAACGAACCCATTCAGAGCATTGCCCACCTAACAAGCCTAAAGTTTCAGTCTCACAAGAAAAGACATGCAGTTGTCATGACCCAGCTTCTGTATTCTGTAGGTAACAACATGGTACTGTTGGTACTGCTCTGAGGAAGGGGGCTTGCCCCCGAAATATTAGCAATGTTTTGTTATTTTTATAGTAGCCTAAAGGTATCACCTGTTCCACTTTTTTGTATTGGTCTTTTGTGATGGCTACACAGCTCCTTGAATTGTTAAACTATTGAGTTCATGCTAAATTGCTGCCTAAGTCTATGATAGTGCGCAGGGGAGGAGAATTGGATTAAACTGGATTGCATCTAAATTCCTTAGACTGATGCTTGTTGGTTACTAGCTGGTGAAATCACTCCAGTGGTTCACACCAGTCTCATAAATTATGCTGTTGCAAGGATCCATAGTGCACTTTTCAACTGGTGCAACCTTCAGTTGTATCACAGCCCCATCCTACTAACATTTTCCCATCTTCCCTCCTTTCTTCCCTTTGATGCAGAAGAATAGCATTCCTTCCCCGGTGATATAGACTCTCCTTCCCCTCGGCCCCCAGAAGTGACACAGCACTAACTTGTCTAGCTTATCTGTCTACAGAAGAGGTGGCAACTGTACCCTAGAAAGTGCAGTATAAAACTAGAGCTTGGGATTGCTACTATGCATAATTTGAGAACACTTCTACATGTATCAAAACAAAACAAAAGACACAAACATGTGTCACCTTAAAGACTAACTTTCATATTTTAATGTGATGTTTCGTACACATGTGCCTTTTGTTTTGTTTTGCTTTTCTTTGATTTTTGCCTGAAATTCTTGAAAAAACTAACACGGCTATCCTCTCTGAAACATGTATCAGAGCAACTGACCAGCTGGTACTGCAAGTCAAGGTTATGAAATTTGTACACTTTTTAAAAAATCAGCTAATAGGGATGGGGTGTTGGCACATGATTCAGTCTGAGCCCTGAGTACAAACTCTGAATGAAACGAAACATTGGTAGAACAATGGTAAATCTTGGAAGTGGGGGAGCTCATTGTGACAGTCTACATAGCTCGAAAGAATCCCAGCTGTGTTCAGTTGGTCTCAGCAAATGAAGACTAATAAGTCTTTAGTAAAGCTAATAGCTGTTGATTGCCTGTTCAGCATAAACCACCTTCAAATACTTTCTGTTAGGCCACAACTACTTTTCTACTGTACATGGTTCCTGGGAAAATCTTGGCCTCCATTTCCAACACAATGGTGGCGTCGGTGGCGTCATGCAAGCAAGGGTGATGGTGGCCTGGTTGTGATCGCGAGACCTCACTGGTGTGTTTTGTGACAGACAGATGCAAATTCATCTCAGATCCAAGATTTACAAGACAAATGTCTGCCTTGTTGCACTGCATGGCACAGAGTGCTGGACAACAACAGTGGGCATAGAAAGCCATCTCCACACCATGGAGATAGGCATGCTGCATTGGATATTGGGTATCTCCCTACTGAACTAGAGAAGATGAGAAAAAGACAGCTCCCCTGATATGGACAGGTCCCCAGGGCAGCACCTTCCACTGTCACCTATACAGTACTGCCTACTAGCTGAAAATCGATGGCTGGCAGAAATATGGGCAACCAAAACAGAGATGACAGGACACTGTCAAATAAAGACATGGAAATCATCAGTCTGCATCGTGAAGAGGCAGTCCTTTGAGCAGCATGGCATTTCATGGTCCAAAAAGAGGGACAGCAAATACTACCATAGGTCCTGCTACTCAGAACGTTTTGGTTTGGGTTTTATAAGCCACCATTTCAAAACCCCTGTCATGAAAGTACAGATATTAATGCAAGATGAGCTATAATACTCAAGTGTTTAAAAGATATGGGGAGATTTCACTTTTGGGAGCTACAGATTTCGTAGAATGCCCTACCACTATCGCCACTGAGACACGTAGTCCAAAAACTAACTTTTCCTATACTGGCCTGCCCTCAGCCACAAATCCCACTGGTAGTGCAATAGATGGAACGTCTTTAAAAGAGTTGGCATTGCTTTGCCCACAGAATGATTGCAAATTTTAGGTATAACTGATGTTTGCATTTTTTTAAAAATAAACATTTTCTTTTTCTTTCTTTCTTTCTTTCTTTCTTTCTTTCTTTCTTTCTTTCTTT
>JAHTLZ010000330.1:9050974-9198933 GCA_023846285.1 Phrynocephalus versicolor | reverse complement strand
TTCCTTCCTTCCTTCCTTCCTACCAACAGCCTTCAGAATGAACCCTCAGCAGGTGATTGTAACACAGCCCCAGGTCATGGTCGTCCAGAGGCAGCAAAGTCAGTGGCAGAGTGGCCTGTGCGACTGCTGCAGTGACTGTGGCGTATGTACGTGTCCAGCAGATATGGGTCTTCCAGGTTTGGGTAGCATCTCATGGACAGTGTTGAGTTCATATTGAAACCTCCAGTTTTTCAAGACCAAAAGGTTTCCACCACGGAAATAACTCCCTGTTGTCATATGGATTACTGATGTTAGTTAAAGGAAGGGCACACTGTATCAGGAACAACAGGATCGTTATGAAGACCGGACACAAATGCCTTCCTTGTGTAAAAAAAACCAAATTCTGACTTTGGATTGTGGTTATGCCATGTGATCTCTCTCCGTTAGGCGTGTCACATTTAGCTGCAGCTATTAAATAATGGCACATATCAGTGCCTTTTTTTTCACCATCTCAAGTGAGGGCTAACACAATGCCACTCCCAAACTGCTCTTGTTTTCTTACTCGGTTTTCTGTTTGCTTGGTCCTCTATAAATAGCTATGAAGCTTTCAAAAAGAGAACAAGTTTTAGCATCAACAAAAATATTACCTCTGGAGCTGGTAGAGTGATGTGGACTTCAAACAATTTAATCAGTTATGTATGTTTGTTTTAGAATTTTAATTATGAACTGAAAATTTTAATGAAAGGTGGTTGGATAACGGTCGTTGAGAGGAGGGGCAGGATGTATTCTCAATCATCCCAGAGTGAAGGATACATCATCATGGCTTCAAGTTACAGGAAGCCAGATGTAGGTTGAATATCAGGAACATTGGACGTGATGGCCTTATGAGCCCGTTTCCAACGCAAAGTTATTCTACTATTTTATGAAAGGAGAGGTGGAGAGGCATGTGAGTTTCTCAAAAATAAAAATAAAAGGATGTTAAAAGGTTTGGAAGCAACTAACTCAACCAAGGCACTTTCTGTATTGGTATTTAGTATTATGTGGTCAGACAGGAAAGATCTGAGGTTGGAAAAGTTACTTCTTCAGACTTATCAATTTTTTTCCACTGGCCTTGCTTGCTGAGGGTTCTAGGAACAGGCGGTTCAAAAAACGAACTTTTCTAAGCTCTGTACCTGATGTACAGCTGACTCATTCATCACCATCTTCTCCAAAGGAATTATGAGTAACATAGTGAAAGAATTATTGGAAAGTTACTCTTTAGTTGAATGACTGTAGTGACTTCCCGAAGCTAGACATAACTCAGTGACAGCAGGGCAACACTCTTGGTCTTAGACCAAAACTGCACTGTGTTGGCCTGCTTCAACGCGCCATTGTACTCATTCATGTTAAAGCAACTTCCTGAGCTCTGCAGGAAAACTATCATTTTTTTTTAGCATGGCAAAAAGCAGAGCCTTCTTTAACTAATGTTATTTAGAAAAATGTCTGGAACACAGAGCAACATGAAACTTTAAAGAAAGATAACTATTTAATTGAAATGTGCCTCCGTTCTGCCAGCTTCTGAGAAGATGGTGTTACATGTCCCAACTGTTCCTCCTAGCTACTGCCTCTTAGGAGAAAAGCATCCTCTTCTATTCCTCCTGCAGAGCCTGACAGTCTTGAAGAAGGCATTGGAACAAACTGTTACAAAGATAAAAAGCTGGCTTATTCATTTTCAGACCATTCTCCTGTCTAAGTCTGGCACTTAACCAGGAATAGTCCCTTCAAAAGGGAGTTGGATGCATTAACCTGTTGAGATGGCAAGGTTGCCAGTTTATGTATTATTAATCTAGCTATGAAGACCTTTTTTTAAAAAATGCAATGCATTATAAACAGTGACCAGTTTTGATACTGCACCTTAAATATGAAAGTGAAAGCCATAAAATTTCAAAATTATCAAAATGGTTCTAAAAATGTCTCAAGTGCCCTTAGATGTAAAATTTTAAAAGCCACTTGGAAATGCTGCTTGACGAATTATGGGAATTGGGGCTACAACACAAATCTTCATACATTTGCTGTGCCACATTTTCTGTGTTACACTACATCCAACTAAGCCATATCCTGCAGCGGCTTTTAATATTCTGCCCTGCCTCTTGTCTAGGTTTTTGTGGAATGTTTTGCTATATGTGCTTGGGATGTGAAGTGGCTGCAGATATGGGTGAGTGCTGCCTTTGTGGTACAAGTTGGGCTATGAGGTCAGTCTACAGGACAAGATATGGGATCCAGGTAAGTGGATTATCTCTAGCTCTACTCAATATCATCCCTCCCAAAGTGGGCCCACAATATCAGCAACATTGGGTCATGGTTATATTTGGGTTTGATGGTTTTCCCTATTAATAGGGTTCCATGTTTGATGACTTCTGTACTGCCTTGTGGTGCCCTGTTTGTTCCCTTTGCCAAATCAAGAGGGACATCAATAGAAGGCGACAACTGGGAATCTTCTAAGTAGGTGAGTGGTTCCTGCTTCCAAGTTCTCATGGCAGGAGAAGTCAGAGGAAAGTGGTGTTAATGTAATTCAACAGCAGTGCAGAGGGAAAACATTTGAAAAAGCTACTTCCCAGACTGTCTTCATTCTTAGTGTGACCCAAGAAAGAAAGGGCAGGTTTGATCCATAATGCCCAGGGGACCTAGCTTCAAGATGACCCATGGGACACTCCTTTACTTTGACCCATGCAAATGAACTGGTGTTGTTTAATCTGTAGAAAAGGCAACTGCATATCAGGAAACATTTGCCATGAAGATTTCTACCTGATGACATCAACAATGGGTGAGAAGTCCCTCACTGAAGTCCATCCCGGAACAGAACACATAGGGGGTGATCCTTACAACATACATGCCCTCCACCCACACTCCGCCGATCATATGATGGGCATTCTTACATTAAAATACCATAAATCTATTCCTATACAGGGGACCCTCGTATAACAAACAGTTTGTATAACATCAAATCTGTACAACATAAAAATCTGGAAATAGAGGAAATTTGATTAACATAATCGACTATGAGGCGAATCCGTACAACAAAAATGGTCTTGATTAGGAATTGCTGTGTTTTCAATGCATTCCTATGGGAAATTTGTATAAAGGAAAATTTTCTTAACATAATTTCATTTGGAACGAATTAATTCCTTTATATAAGGTAACACTGTACTTCCTTACTAGAAAGCAAATCCCATTCATTAGAGTGTTTGGACTGATTTATCTTTTCGACAAAATATATAGATATTTTTGGAGAAGGAAAACATCCCAGCTGTTCAGTGAAATCCCTGTTCCATCCTACCGTCTCTTGTTACCTACTAATCTTTCAGTTCATTTAAGCCTTAGATCTCTACTGAGGTAGTGGAAATTTCCTTCCCTTTTCTCTGATCAACACTTAGCTAAGTTCTAACAAGAACTTAGTTCTACACGTTCTACAGTTTTTGAGAAACAAAGCAATCTCGCAGGCATCATCATCAGCAACATCTCTCACCTCCCAGAACTGCTTTCGTGCACTCAGCACTGGATTTTAAGCTGTGCACAAGGGTAAATAATGGCTATGTTGGCAACCAAGATCTATTCGTTCTATTCTCACATTATTCCACTATGCTACCAGAAAGCTTACAGAAAAAAACAGAGAAACGGAGTAAACACTGACACCTGATTTTAATCGTATCATAAATGGTGCTATGCAACTTTACTTCATTCTGAGCCTTGCTTTTTTTCCTTCCCAGATTTCTCTCTAAAAAATGCCTGACCTGGAAATGTGATTGATCATCATCATGAGGTCAAATCTTAACTCATATTACTATGCCACTAGCTGATCACAATGAATGATTCGACTGAAGATTCGCCCTGCTGAACCTTGTCTTGAATTTTATCCCTGAAGTTTTGTATAGACATTTAAAATAATGTTGTGTTTCTTATCTCATCCATCAGGTTTATTGAAGTAAAGATGCATTGTACGTCAAACCCAGCTCTGCTTTATAGTGGGGTCCCTTTTTTCCAATTGCTGACATTTGTATAGTCCCAAAGGCAAGATTGTCATTTATTTTTAGTGTGTCTTCCATGTAGCCCTGCCTCATAAGCTTAACACCCATGCTAGAAATAAAATAGGTGGATGAATCATTCTCATTAATACCCAAATATCAATCTTATATGTAGAGTGAAATCTGAAACAATAATGCATTTTTAAAAATTGTATTGTGCTATGAATATTAATTTAGCTCAATAAAGAACTCTGTGGATCTTCAAAACATGAACTTTTATCATGCTGGCTAGGCAATTAATGTTTAACTAATGTTTCACCTCTACAATGTGACCACTTTGTATGAGTAGTATCTACATGCTGAATTTTACTGTCTTTTTTCTGTGATTCATAAGATCTGAATAAATTGTATGCTCATAATATAAATGGAAAGCATTGTCTAGCAATGTTCCCAAAGAGAAAAGAAGAAAGGAGAGTGGATTAACTCTGTTTTTGGTGCACTTCAGGATATACAAATGAGAAGGAAGAAAGAAGAGAGACTCAATCTACTGATCTGATTACCTGCATTATATCAAAATTATGCGCCATGAAAATCCTCCTGAATTCTCAACACAATTGCAAAAACAGGTTACGGGCAATACCTTTAGAGGCCACTGTTAACTAAGCAGGGTCAGCCCTGGACGGGAGACCACCAGGGAATACCAGGTGCTGTAGGCACCTGGAGTAGAAACTGGCAAGCCACTCCAGTATTCCTGCCAAGAAAACTCCATGGACATGGGGTCACGAAGAGTTGGTCACAACTGTAACGATGCAGCGCACACACACACACACAATTAAAAATAAAAAAACAAGGAACATTGCAAGCTTTCGAGTTTACATAACTCGAAAAAAGCAGGTCTCAGAAGTTCAGACATGGTAAAAGATGTGCTTTTACCAGGATGTAACTATTAGATGTTCTTAAAATCCATGGCTACAGTAGATGGTGCTGCAACCAGAGCAGTATTCTTGTAAGAGGTAGGAAGGGCAGTTGTAAAAAGCTGCTTAAGTCACATCCCCGTTCTTCAAACAAAGAAACATGGGTCATATACCACCCCTCTACTCCCTTACCCAGCTCCATTTGGCACTACGAGACAAACAAATCTCTTTTGGCCTACAGGAGGGGGGAGAAAAGGGTTGATGCATGGGGCCCATGTGCTTCATTCTGGGATTGGGGTAAAAAAAAATTGTTAAGTCCACTAGGTTTGCCAATTGGAACCAGATTGAATTAAAGTTATATTACCTAGTGGATGCAGTCTTGCCCTTTGATGTTGAGAGTTCTTGTGCCTCATTCTGAAGAGACACTTGTTGCAAACATATATTGAGTAATTTAGTGAATTATTGCCTCCATTCATTGTGGGGAGTGTGAAGGAGTACAGTGCAGGAAACTGAAGCCTGAACACCTTCCTCTGGTAAGGTGGCAGTTATGGTGTTATTTCAAAGTGACCAAATTCTACATCCCTGCTTTCATTTCATAAGACCATCACCCGTAAGAACAGACATGGATTAGATAGTCTTTAAACAGAGGAATGTAAAGTAGGACAGTCCATCTACACCACAGCCTACAACTATCCTTCTCTCCCTTTCTCCCTTACTTTGAACACTCATTGCTCAGTCTATTTCTCCAGAGTGAAAGGCTGCTCCATACCATCTTGCCAAAAATTATAGGCAATTCTTGCAGGAGTCAACTTACATGGACTTGTTTCCTATGGAGATGGCCCATAAGAGATTATATTGCTGATGTAGCTCAAAAAAAAAATTAGCAAACAGTTTCAAAAATCATACATTTAATATGTAAAGCCTATTCATATTTTAAAGAAAACTAAATACAACGATGAATCCAGGTGTCTGATTAAGTCCAATCCCACATTTATTGGAATAACTAGAGCTAAAGTGGCACCTCAATTTTCACAACACATAAATATTCACAAGGCTAGAAAGCAACTGAAATTTTAATATAAAACACACTTTTAGACTCTGCTCTGTTAGTTTTACTCTACACCTTAAAACAACTCTTATGCTGTTCTACTGTACCTTTAAAAGAAAACTTTAATAGTTTTAATACAAGGTGCACTCATCTGCTTCCTGGTCTAGATACGGGGTGAGCCGGAACTTCAGCTTCTTAAGTTTGTTTCATATTTTTACAACAACAACAACAAAGAGTCTTTTCTATAGAAAGGAAAGATATCGTGCTCTATTGGGCCATCTGAGCCTCCATAGCTTGTGCGGTCCATTCTGGAGCAGTCTGACTAATCTTCTCCAAAAGATTGTTAACTTGGAAGCAAAGTGACTGAATCTGTTTGTCCCATGTTGGTAAGGCTTCTCGAGCTGAAAAACAAAACACAGGCCGCTGTAGAACCCATTCTTGTAATCCTAGCTCATTTCTGCTTAATTTCTCTTGATATATATGATAAGCACAATGCAATCTTTGTTATGATGTCTGCTTTTCCAGATGTAATGGAAAGTATAAATTCACACAACTACAGAGGTACCTCGGTTTACAAAATTAATTTGTTCTGCAGGCCGTTCTGTACTGCCAAAATTTCGTAAACCGAAACACGGTTTCCCATAGGAATGCATTGAAAACCAATTCATCTGTTCCGGAGGTCCGGAAAAAGTGAATTGGTTTTAGTGCATTCCTATGGGAAACTGTGTTTTAGGATCCTCGCTGTGGTGCCTTCCACTCCTGGCCACCCGCCTCCTTTTTGGGTGAAAGCGGCAGGTCATGCCGCAGGCAGGATGGATGTACCGCTGCGGTTGCCGGCAAGGCGCTCTTGCCGGGGTCTGAGGCGGTGCGACCTGGAAATGCCCTCCACCCTTGCAGCTTCATAAGGATCCTAGGGACCTTTCACCAGTCACACCACAGGCAGGGAGATGGCGGCTGTCAAAAAAGCAGGGAAGCCTTTTCTGAGAAGCTGCAAAGGCGGCGGGCATTGCCAAGTCGCGCCGCTTTAGGCCCCGGCAAGAGCGCCTTGCCGGCGACCACGGCGGCACAACAACCATGCCCCTGGGGCATGGTCTCTTCGATCCTTGTGCCTCAACGTGGCTGTCAAAAAGCGGAACACTGCAAAGCGGGGAAGCCTTTTTGTCACTTTGCTGTGTTTGGCTTGTTGACAGTCACTTCGTTCTCCCCCACCCCACCCCACCCCCACCCACCCCGGCTGGGATCAGGTGCCCCAAAGCTTCCCCACATTGCTGGCTTCAGGTTTGGGGCGCCTGACCCATCACTTCATTTTCCCCGCTAGGCACGGAAGCAGGGGAACGAGGTGACTGTCAAAAAGCAGCTTTGGGATCAGGCACCCCAAAGCTTTCGTTTGGCATTCGTAAACCAAGATACTTGGTTTGTATTTTTAAATTACCATTACGTTGTATGGTAATTGCATTCAAGGCCACTGCACATATACACTACTGCCACCTGGGGCCCAGAGCAAGAATAAGAGTGTCTTGAATGGCACCTGTATTGCAGGCAGCTGTGTATCTTTTAACACCAGTTTGTAAACAGTCAGATATCTATCAGACCAGCTTCTAAAACGGTCTAGGTCAAAACGCAACAATTATTATCCAATCTAAAAGAAAAGTGATGTGTCCCCAATCTACTCCATTTTATAAGCTTCCTCATCTCACAGCTGGTTGCAGAGGAAGAACTTTGTCTGGAGAAGCTAAACACAAGAAGCTAGGCAAGAGAAACTCAGAAGTCCCTCCCTCCTCTACTAAACCACTTGGCTCAAATGCTACACAGCTGCTTCAAAGCCATGTCTTGTGGCAACAAGGGTGTTAGTTTAAAGGAGTCCTACATTTAACACAGTGGTTCTCAATCTGTGGGTCCCCAGATGTTCCTGCACTGCAGCTCCCAGAAATCCTAGCCAGCTCAGCTAGCAATGAAGACTTCTGGGAGTTGCAGTCCAGGAACATCTGGGGACCCACGGGCTGAGAACCACTGTAATAAGCTTCAACCACTGAGAAAAATGAACAAAAATTATAATCAGACTTACTTTCAAAGTGAACTATCCCATCTATCTGATCAATGAATCCATTCATGCGGCCCTCTGTTATCATCTGTGAGGCTATCTTCTCTGCCTTAAAAGGGGGGGGGAGAGAGCCAAATAAGTGCCATATTCATTATCATTTCCAACAAAGAGGAGGTAAAATGTCAACGTGTGTATGCAAGTGCATCATTGATACTGAGAATTTATGTAGACCAACTCTTCATCTAAAATCCTTCACATATACTTACTGTACAAAGGAAACCACACATTAATCTGAGGATGTACAAGGACTACAATAACCTCACACAGAACTAAAAGGTCTGAAGACTGTGCAAGATTCAAGGTATTCACAGATTCAAAACTGATGGCTTGTCTATAGAATTACAACTGAGTAAAAGTGAACAGGATTATCAGAATTTTATGCACACGAGTGGCTGTTTGGTCAGACGGGTGGGGTATAAGTACTGTATAATCAATCAATCAATCAATCATTCATTCATTCATTCCACCCGTCAATCGACAACAACCTGAATATAACACAACCAATGGGGAAAGATATTGGGGGCACAGATTGGCCACCCTGACTTAAGAAGGAATTAACAGAAACCAGAAACCAAGACAAAGAAGCACTGTTTTTACATGACTGGCAAATGCAAAGCCATTCAAATTTTCCTTTCAATCCCATTTCAAAGTGGAATAATAACAGGAATCTTATAACATCATAAGAAATTTTGTGACCCAGTCTTCTTGAGTATGTATACTCAATCCCAAAACCAGCTCTCCCACAAAGCAAAATGTGCTTCTTTTCAACAGAGCAACAATCTAATTATTTTGCACCTGCACTGGTCTTTTATGCTACTTTGAAAGAAAACAATAATTTAATCATCATGGGGGGGGGGGAAATCAATGGTTTTTTTAAAAAAAGCAAATTGATTTAAATCACTACTTAAATTATCAAAAAGTCCAATTTTTAAAAGCTTAACTCATGATTTAAATCAAATCTACCCTGCCATTGTTATTGTTCTTATATTGGACTGAATAAGCATTAGATTCAACTATGTCAATCCCTGCCATTATTCTAGTCAGAATCAGTAATTGGATCTAGGCCCAAAATCAGGGGTATCCCATGAAATAATGAACATCTTAACAGTACAAAGGATCAATCAACTAAACTAAAGCTAGCATACTTTGGCTGCAGGAATCTCTAATAATGCTCCAAGTTCTTCAAAGGTGATGTTGTTATAGAGCTTGCTTGCGGATAACAAATTGTGTTCAATGACAGCTCTGTCTAGAATACTGGAACCTGAAAAAGAAACATAATAACCATTAGGAGTCGGAAATACAAAATATGTTTGGCTGCAAAGGCAACATGTAAGAAAACGGGCTTTATGCAACATACACCCTATACTTTTGCAAGCTTCACAACTGAGACCAAGGCGAAAGAAATAATAGCACAATTTGATGCTTTGGTCATGTAACTGTTATGTGATTATAAATAATGGCAAGCATCTGCTAAAACAAGATATATATCTAAACATATTTTCAATATTTTTGTACATTTTGTAGCACAGCTCATTTATTATACTGTATGAAACCTGACCTGAATAGTGGAATTTGTTCCTGAAGAAAATAGCAACATATAACTGGGATTATTCTAAGAGTTACACTTGAAAGAAGCTAAGTGACATAACACATAACTGTTTGTGTGTTATTATTAGCTTTAATACTGCCTTTTAATATTGTAAAATGCCTCCTCAAATTCATTGTTCTTATACTTGAATATGTCTTAAATGTTCTGGGCTGTATATTGTCCTGCAATATTATAAACCACCTTGGGTCCTTTTCCAAGGAGAAAGGTGGGATAAAAATATTCAAAGTAAATAAATAAATACTAAATGTTTTGGCACATACTGATATGAAGCTTTATAGTAACATTACTACAAAAAGCCTATACTACAATCATGTGCACTTGGTAATGGAGGATTCTGAAAGGAACAACATTTGAGCAGCTTTAATCTCAGAGCAAGGTACACCCACACTGGGAGACATGAGTACCGTCTGCTGTGGTTGCTTTCTGGTGTGGCATGAGCATTGCAGCAAATTCTTGCAATTGGTTCCCTCTGATGATTCTATCTAGATACATCTTCTCCAAGATCCCATAGGCTGCAAGCTGCTGGCACCTTTCATCCTTGAAAAGAGTGGCTAGCATCCGGGAGCGCTGCTGTCCTGGGAAAAAAAAAGAAACATACATACAGTCTCAACTGGCCCATTTCTAGCCACCATTATTTGTACCCACAATGATCTGCAAAACCCACACCAGCTTTTCCTCTCCTTCAAAGCCGATGTACGGACAAATGCCAAATGGTGAATTTTATCCAGTTCGTGCATAGCAAAGCACCCAGCTGACATTCAGGCAAGTGGGCAGAAGTTTCTGGGTATACTTCCATCAGCACGAATACTTCACTGATTCAGAAATGTAAGGCTGATCATATTTCTTCCTCTTGCAGTGGAAGAATTACATTCATTAAACACACAGACAATATCCTGCTGAGGAACTACGACTACAAATTAGATTATGACTGCTGCTGAGGTTACCCTAGAGATCCTTGTACATTCCCTGTATTTTCCTTCATTTGTGTTCGCCCTGCACCTTCTCACTTCTCTTGATGTTATGTGCTCCAATATCAACGACAGTGAATATGGCAAAATGCTAAGATAGATCATAGGTCTATTAACAACTTATTAAGCTGATGTCCATGGTTATTACTAGCGCTCTTTGAGATCATGAATTATACCATGCAGATGCATATTTGCATAAGCACCTGGAAACTTTCTACCAAAACAAAATATTTCTGCTTAGGGTTGCAAATTTCAGGTTACTGTTCCTTCTCTAGATAATCAACATCAGGATCTGCAGAGGCAGCATCTCCACTGAAAAAGTTTTAAGGATGAAAAAGCAAGCAAACTCTTTGCTGCTGTTGCAGTTCTGTTGGCTTTAGTGTGGTATTCAAAACCATACAGTTTAAGAAAAGATTTATGCTTTCATATCCCTATTAAATCTGGTTATAGTACACAAAAAGTTGCAACGTTTCTCTTTCCTTTTGGTACCTAATAAGAACAAGTAAGATGAATAAGAACACACAACTGCATTTCTATGTGGAGGAGATGGAGGAGACACATTAGAGGACCACCAGCATCTAAGACCTTCCACCTCATACCAACCATGGCAGAAAGTTTCATTTACTAACCCTCCAGATTTTCCACTATTTTTCCTCCACTGTTCTGGCTTTTTAGTAGTTTCCTTCCATAACATCCATTAAAAAGTTTCTATGGTCACACAGACAAAAAACAGTCTTGGTCAATGGGTCATTATCTCCTCAAATAGGCTTGAGGTGTCTATTTAGTGTCCAGAGAATTGTAACCCAAGTCGATTGTGGGTAGACTGGTAAGTCTTATGTATAGTAAATATAATTAACAAGCCTTTTCCCTAAATAAATGTATGTGGGATCAACGAACTAAATTCTCAGGATAGAATCACATAAAGAATAACTAGATGTCTCTGAGTTACACCTTAATAACTTTACTCAAATATGTTGCTACTAAGGTTTCCTCTAAGCCACATGACCGAGCTCACTCCCGGTACCCTCCGTGCAAGGGTTTTCCACCCCCATGCACCCATCATGACCATTTTTTCTTCCAGATGCACCAGAATCCATGGGGAGGGGGTTTCTCATGAGCACGTGAAAAAGAGCCCCACTTAGTGGGGACAAAAATTAAGAGTGCACATTGGATCTTACTCATGTTCTGAGGTTTATGGAACATAGGTTTTCCCATAGCAGTACCACCACCTATGTAATCCTAATTTTAAACATGGTTTTACCTGCTGATGCTAAAATTGTACAATGCAAGGCATGTTTCAGAGCTTCGAGCCTTTCGCTTTCGTGGACTATACTTTTATATGAAAGCTCATTATATCTCTGGGCGGCTTCAATGAATTTCCTTCTGTAGTCAAGAACACGGGCGTAGCACACCTGAAACAGGAGAAAATCAGCACTGGTAAATACATATGGGCCAATATCTGATTCGGGATCACAGTGAGTGTAACTGAAGCTGTGGAAGTGGCACAGGCGCCTCACAAAATAGCTGATGCTTCCACAACTTTAACTCTATACTCTGTTATCCTGCCAAGACAGTGGCTGCAAACAACATTTTACGATTTCTTGAGTACCATTTAAGTAGTAGTACTTTAAACAATCACCTATTAGACTCTGCATAATACTCCAATAATGTTTAACAGATCATGCTGCCAGGTCTTCATCAAGCTTGTTCTCTGATTTTGCAGTCCGTAGAATTAGAATTCAACAAATGTTAGTCCATAGGCCAAATCTGGTTTATAATATGGGGATGGGGCAATAACTATAGAGAATTATGTGCCAATTCAGGGGATGGGGAATGTCTAAGTCTAGGCCCATCAACATCAACAAAACAGTCACCTCAGGAAAAAATACTGTCAAATCCCTTGAATGTGAGGGTACAAGGCACCGGACAACTGAAAGACATTTGGTTTGTCTGTATCAGGGCTGTTCAACTTTGAGCAGGCAGAGGTCTACTTTTTCCGGCCCAAAGTGCCTGAGGGCTACTACGCTAAAACCTCTACTTACTAACATTATCTGTTCCGAGCACATTCTTATAAGTAAAAACATTTGTAAGTAGAGCAGCGGTTCCCCATAGGAATGCACTGAAAATCAATTAATCAGTTCTGGAGGAAGCAGATTTCAATGTGCTATGGCCCTTGAACTGCCCCTCTCGGCTGCGACAGTGGGCTGGCAGACCCAGAATTTTGCTGGGGCAGTGGTGGTCCTTGGGATGGGGGAGGGAGGGGTAGAGAACTTATCCCCTCACTTTTTTATTGATGGTCAGCAGGCAACTTTTGAACCCTTCATGGGCTACCAGTAGCCTGCGGTCTACCTGTTGGGCAGGCCTGGTCTATATTTTTCAAATGTTGCAGAAAAAATTAATGACTCAGCACACAAGACATTCTGTAACATGCTGGCCAGAATCCTACATGCGTTCACACTGAGCTCCTGTACCTTGTTTGGCTAATTGCTGCTAATTAAGAAGATGCTATTGCACATTTAATTTGCACAATAAAATACACAATGAGGCATAGAATTAAGGCACGCTTTGGCAATCCATCTCAACCAGATAGGCAAACCTTATACAAATGCAAATCGGATTCTGGATGTTATTTTCCCCCCCATGTACAACAAAAGACTAAGAAATTCACCTTATAATGGATTTGTAGCTGCTCATTGGTAGATTCATTTTGAAGAAGAGATGCTCTGTTGATATAAGCCTCAGCCTGAACAGGATCATCATCCTCCAGATATAGTCGAGCAATTTTCAGATAGGTCTCCAATTTATAGTCCACATTGTATTGCCTTGAAGGGATGGGAACGATACATGAAATATTTAGAACTCTATTTCCACCTGTTCCAATTTTTCCACATAATTTTGTATACGCTGTATAGGGAAATAGCCAACTGAGATTTACATATATAATAAAGGTTGGTGCTAAATTGAAAGGGAGGACGATTTACGTTATTCTAGGCTGAAATCTTGTTGGTTAATGTAGCAAGTCATAACTAGAGCAAGCCCACTTAATCAGGGGGGAGCTGGGGAGCCAAATCTTCTACATCTTTAACATAAGAAGAGCCATGCTGGATCAAGCCAACGGCCCATCTAGTCCAGCTTCCTGTATCTCAAAGTGGCCCCACCAGATGCATTTGGGAGTGCATGAGACTAGATATCTGTCTCCTGATACCACTCCCCTGCATCTGGCCCTTGAAGTACCCCGGTTTTAAGCCTGGAGATTACACATCTCCATCATGGTTTGTAACCTGTAATGGACTTTTCCTCCAGGAATCTGTCCGATCCCCTTTTGAAGCCATCCAGGCCAGATGTCATCACCACATCCTGTGGCAGGGAGTTCCACAGACTAACAACGTGCTGGGTGAAAAAATATTTTCTTTTGTCTGTTCTTACTCTCCCAGCCCACAATTTGAGTGGATGTCCCCTAGTTCTGGTATTTTTTGAGATAGAGCATCCCTCTATCCACTTTACTCTGCATAATTTTGTACGTCTCAATCATATCCCCCCTCAGGTGCCTTTTTTCCAGACTAAAGAGGCCCAAATGTTTTAGCCTTTCCTCATAAGGGAGGTGCTCCAGCCCAGTAATCATTTTAGTTGCTCTCTTTTGCACTTTTCCCAGTTCCACTATGTCTTTCTTGAGATGTGGTGACCAGAATTGTACACAATACTCCAGATGTGGCCTTACTATTATTTTGTATAATGGCATTATAATTTTGGCTGTTTTATTTTCATTCCCCTTTTTGATAATCCCTAGCATGGAATTGGCCTTCTTCACCACTGCCACACATTGGAGAGACGCCTTCATGGAGCTGTCCACCAACACACCAAGATCTCTTTCCTGATCAGTCACGGATAAGTCAGAGCCCATGAGTTGATTGATAAAGTTTTGATTTTTTGCCCCAATATGCATTACTTTACATTTCACAAATGCGAAATCACTGATCCAATGTCCTTGGCCCTTGTGATTTTCCCAGTAATTGCTCCAGAGTAACTGGTGACCCCCCCCCCCTTATAAGTTAATGACATCCAAAACATCCTAGTTAACAGCTCTCATCAGTCTTTTAATCTCAAGATTGTGACTTTTCATAGGGTTGTTCCATCTCATAGCTGGCCTTTCTCTCTTTTTGTGGGCTTAAGGTTTTGTTAGCATCCTTTCATTTCCAGTGAGGTTAATCTTTTCATGCAGAAAGTATGATAGTCCAGGTGCAGTGAATACAACTCCTGGTAGGAGTTAAGGCTTGATTTGATTTATATCCTACTTTTCTCTCCCTTTGGGGGTCCACAGTAGCTCCAATCCTTCCCTCCAAATTACAAACATCAAATTTTCTGTTGCTGACCTCTGCATTTCTTGGCAAGGAATTCTGGAATTTCCCAATCTGACTTTTTGCCCAATGTGCCAAGCAGAGGCACGTTTCCCTTTCCTAATTGCTGGCCAATAAAGTTTGCACACCAGTAAAAAAAAAAAGTTATCAGTTCTTTTATTCTTTCCAGATCCAGCCATCTGGCCTGGCTTTTCAGCTGCTCAAGTGGGTATTTAGTCTGGCAATCAGTAGAAATAAGAACTAATGTTGCAGCCAAACATCCCCAGAGGCAATGTGAATTAAATTGCCATTTAAATGATAGCCCTTACATTCTGCATTTAAGATAAATAAGACAAGATAAATTAAGACAAATAAGATAGCAGAAAGTGAGGAGGAATTAAAGAACCTCTTAATGAGGGTGAAAGAGAGTGAAAAAATGGGCTGAAGCTCAACATCAAAAAAACTAAGATCATGGCCACCGGTCCCATCACCTCCTGGCAAATAGAAGGGGAAGAAATGGAGGCAATGACAGAGTTTATTTTCTTGGGCTCCTTGATCACTGCAGATGGTGACTGCAGCAACAAAATAAAAAGACGCCTGCTTCTTGGGAGGAAAGCGATGGCAAACCTAGGTAGCATTCTAAAGAGCAGAGTCATCACTTTGTCAAATAAGGTCAGGATAGTCAAAGCTATGGTTTTTCCAGTAGTGATGTTTGGAAGTGAAAGCTGGACTATAAAGAAGGCTGATCGCCGCAGAATTGATGCTTTTCAGCTGTGGTGCTGGAGGAAAGTCTTGAGAGTCTCCTGGACTGCAAGGAGATCAAACTTATCCATTCTGAAAGGAATCAACCCTGAATGTTCACTGGAAGGACAGATTTTGAAGCTGAGGCTCCAGTACTTTGGCCAGCTCATGAGGAGAGAGGACTCCTTGGAAAAGTCCCTGATGTTGGGAAAAATTGAAGGCAAAAGGAAAAGAGGGCGGCAGAGAATGAGATGGTTGGACGGTGTCATCGATGCAACCAATATGGATTTGACAAAAGTCAGGAAGGCAGTAGAAGACAGGAAGGCCTGGCGAACTCTGGTCCATGGGGTCACGAAGAGTTGGACACGACTGAACGACTGAACAACAACAACAACAACAAGACAATGGCCTCCATATATTGTGCAGGAGAACCACAATGCAAAGCAAATTCCACTGAGTTATAAGTAGGCCAATTTTTTTTAAGCTTTTGAAGATATTTTGCTAACTGCAAATTAGAAGGCTTTCACTGGTCATCACTGTTATTAAAAGTGAATAATTTCACCATTGTGTTGTGTCATTACAGTCATGACCGACTCTTTGTGACCCCATGTCCATGGAGTTTTCCTGACAGGAATACTGGAGTGGCTTGCCAGTTCCTATTCCAGGCGCCTACAGCGCCTGGTACTCCCTGGTGGTCTCCCATCCAAGTACTAACCAGGGCCGACCCTGCTTAGCTTCCGAAATCAAGCGAAATCGGATGTGCATAGGGCATCTAATTTCACCATTATAAAATTAAAAATATCTGCTTCCATAACAGCACTGCAAATTATACCAAAGGTCATGAATGTTCATTTATGGTCTGCACTCTTTTCTCACAAATAATGGAAGGAACATAATTTACAGTTATCATACCAGCACAGAATTGACTTCTAAAGCTATACTTTTGAATAACTTGGGCTGGGAAAGAAGAAACATCTTGATGAAAATTGTGCTTGGTCATGGTTGATGAAACCTGTGAAAGATTAACATGTACACAGCTTGATTTTTCCATCATTAAAAGATACTGTCAAACAGTAGTGAAACAGGTCCTATGTAGTAGTTTGACAAAGCAGATATCTCTGAATCTTTGTCATGGAACAAAATCCAACACTACTGGATATTGAAGAACACAGAACAGAATGCATGAAAAAATTAAACATTTCTACAATAAGAAATTCAAATCACTAAGAGGAAAAATGCAATTCTTAAAGTGAGAGTATTTACTTTTGTCCTGTTTCCAAAGGAATTCCCACCAACACTTGTGCTGCGTTCCGCCAGTCTTCTTCCTTCTCATATATTGATGCAAGATGCTGTCTTATGGAAGCAACCTGCAGGTATTGGGGCAAAATATAGGAACACAATAAAAGTATTGCAAAACATAATGTGAAAATTATCCGCTTTCCAATATCCTTGTATACTCTGGTTCCTTTCTGCCCTCCCCCATCCTGCAAGATCATGATTTACATAGCCCAACAAATATCTTAATATACAGGAAACAGTCAAAAGACTTCAGTTTCTCTATTCTTTGCAAGTAAAGTCTTTGTTCTATCAGGAGTATATATATTAAACATGAAGGCAGAGTGATAAAAATTGAATAACCAAGTAAATGTTAACTTTATATACACGAAATGTTCCATGCAGTAGATACAGTCAGCAAGGAGCCCAGAACAGAGAGCTTCTGCTGCCTTTAAAAAAGCTTCAAGAAGTCGGCTTTCACATCAGACAAGTTGACTAAATGAGTTTAAAATTTCTTGTTGTTTGCATAGATCTAGAAAAAAGCCACCAGCCAGGCCTTTTGAAACCAGATTTGATACATAATGTATTCCTCTTACCTGCTCCTCAAATGAAATGACACGAGGCTGGATCTTTTCCAAAGTGAAATGGTATACTTCTTTGGCTGTACTATCAGGAAGACTTGGTAAATGTGTACAGAAGTCTGTTAGCAACTGCCGTGAAATCACTAAACTGACATTTTCATTCACCACTGGTTAAGATGCGTAAGGGAAAAAGAAAAATATATATGTATATATATTTATACTGGGTTATTTTAATCAGTATTCAGCCATTATCAGTGCTTTAATTAACAACCAAACACCAGTTCCAACTCAAACTTTGAGACAACTGCAAGTAAATGCTTGGGCTTAATGTTTCCGCGCTAGCTCATGATCAGATTTCAACTCAGGTGTGATACTTTAATGATCAAACATGTCATATGGCACTATTAGCAAGACCCACCATCCTCAGACAAAAAATATAAGATTAAATGAAGATGTTAGATAGCCTAAGAGCAAACAAAACAGCAAGCTGTTCTACTTCTGTTGGCAAAGGCCATTCAAAGGGTTATAAAAACAGTTTTCCATAACAGCTACTTTATAATTTTAAAAGCTATATGGAGATTAGATAAATGCATAAGCCTCTTAAGTATATAAATAGAAAATTTTCAGCTTTGCATATTTAATACTGCAGCTTCTAAGTAAGTATTAGTGAAGTTTGTTCCCATAGAAGGGAACTGGGAGGTCATCTGCATATTTTCAACTTTTCTGTAATCATAATTTAACTCTTACAAACGTGATAGGCAACAATATTTTAACTTACTTGCTTCTACAAATGCTTTTAAGGCTTCTAACTGTTCTGCTCCTGACAGCTGAATAGCTTTTTCTAGTATCTGACGATATCTGCCAGAAAACGTAAAAAGTGTCACATACTTCTGCACATAAAATATTTATAATGGGGTGCATTTATGAAATCAGATTTAAAGATGAAGACAGAACAACATTGAAAGTACAGAGAGGTTACAAAGAAAATGGAGAATCACTCTTTGGTAAACTATTTTAGGATGCATATATTTTAGGTATATACAATATTTAAAATTAAACCTCTCTCTCCACATATTATCTCTATTGGCTTCAAACATATCCATTTTTATCCCTTCCCTACCGCCTTCAACAGGAAATACTAAACAACTTGGACTCTTACCACTTCACTGTTACTGTAACATATAACAGAATCTGGGCAGTACCTAGCTTAAACAAACTGACCACCAGGACCTCAGATCTGGTCAAAACACACAATAATTGCAAGAGATGCCATTTTCCAATGGTCTTGTTTGTTCACATGAAGCAACTTGGGGGAAAGTGAACTCTTCACCTGAAAACTGAAGCTGAATACCCCAAGAGCTCTAGCATCTTAATAGATGAATGTGTACACAAACCTGACACAAAGTATCAAACATTTCATAACCAATCAAGGCAAGTGGCTTACCACTCTCTACCTGAGCGCTGAACAGCAGTTACAGCTAATACAAGCAAACTATTTGGAAATTATACTCTGTTACTACCAAACCATGTTTAGCTCAGCACTCAGCTGAAGGGGGGAGGGGGGCAATGGGGAAACAAGTTTTCAGACAAGCTGGTGGTCTCCCTCCCTCTCTGTTTTTAAACACTTTGACCTTCCCCTATATAACAACAACAACTTTATTTCTATGCCACCTTTCTCCCTGAAGGAAACCAAGGTGGTTACAATAGTTCAATACAAAACTATACAATACAATACTTACACAATATTATAAAATACAATACAATACAGTACTAAAAAAGCAATACTAAAAAGCAGCAGCAGCAGCAGAGTTTAGAAAGATCCCCAGCCAATAAGACTAAGAAATTAAGATGTTATAAAATTTGTAAAAAGGCTGGAGGGGGGGTCAGAAGTCTTGCCTAAATAAATTTACTCTAGTCTCCCACCACCCTGACATCTGCCACGCCACAACCCTCAGCACCAGACTCTCTCCTTCCAGGCCCTGACAAGAACCACGAGAATCATAACAAGAATCAAGATTATTTTATGAGTTTGTCCCATCAGCCGCCCCTTTTAACCCTCAGGAATTGGCCGGTAGTGCACGTGTATTTAAACCCGTTATAAGGGATGGGGGAGAGGCGCGGAAAGACCCTGCCTCTTACGGATGTTGTTTGATCACAACCCCCATCCTCCCCCAAACAAGCTGGCAGGAGATGGAGACCAACCGAAGCCAAATGAGGATAGAAACCCCCTCCCTTGTCTTTGGCACCCAAGAGGTGAGTCCCATCATGGAGAGGTAGAGAAATATGGTGCTTCTCTCATCTCCACTGACCAAATAAGTTCTGTCTTGAAAAGCCTAGTATAAAAATACTTTCTGGCTGTTAAGACTGCAATGGCATTTATAATACTTATAACATTTATAATATTTAGAAGAATAGTTATTGCTATTTCGATGGCTGTTATCATTATACAGGCGTGGAGCCTTTCTTCTTATACAGTGGGCCCTTGTATAACAAACAGCTTGTATAACATAAAATCTGTACAACATAAAAAATTCTGGAGATAGGGGAAATTTGCTTAACATAATTGCCTATGGGGTGAATCTGTACAACATAAATATAGGATTACTCTGTTTTCAATGCATTCCTATGGGAAATTTGTATAAAGGAAAATCTGTTTAACATAATTTCATTTGGAACGAATTAATTCCTTTATACAAGGTACCACTGTATATCTAATTTATATCACAGGCCGACTGGGCTTCGTCTGAGGGACAGAGGCCAGGCCAGCTCTGACAGGCCGGACCCCGGGATTCTCCCGTCCCTCCACGAGAAGCCCACGCTCGTCGCCCTTAGCGACCAGGGATAAGAGGGGAAAAGGCCCACTCACTTCCCCGCCAAGTCCTTGTGGGAGCCGCTGGAGCTCATGAGCTGGGTCAGCTCCTGCCTCACGGAGGCCGCCATCTTCTTCCCTCAGCGCCTGAGGAGAAACCACAGCAGCGGCGGCCACCGACTCCGCCCCTCACGCCTCGGCGTCACCATAGAGAGGCCGCGGCTAGAGCTACGCGCGGGCCGCTTGGAAAAGGAATCTCCGACGGGGAAGCTGGGGGGAAACGGCGGCTGCCATTGGCTGCCCGAAAGGGGGCGGGGACAAGGGCGGAAGTGGGGCGCGTTTGGAGGCGTGGGGGGCGGGTCGGAAGGGAGAGGCGTGGGAACCAGGGCGGAAGTGGGGCGCGTTTGGAGGCGGGAGAGGCGGGAGAAGTTCGCCGGAGAGGTGGAGGCGGAGGCGGGTGACGCGCGACGCCGGTTGCCAGGGCGGCGCGGCCGGCCTATTATGGGATGCGGCGGCGGCGGAATGGCGCTCGGCGCGTGATTTTGAACAAACGCGGAAGCCTGGCGCTGCTGCTGCTGCCGCTGCCGCCGCCGCGAGCCGGCCGCGCGCGGGAGCGAGCCCAGGCTGAAGAGCCAGCGAGCGCGCCCGGCGGCAGCAGCGGCGGCGGTGGCGGCGGCGGGCGTCGTCGTGAGGGGAGCCGCCGGACGGAGGGCGAGGGAAGTGCCCGGCTGTGACCGCGAGCCCACCGCCAGCAGGTGCGTCGGTCAAGAGGGACACCCCGGGCGGAGGGCGGAGGGCTAACGGCTTCCTCTGAGGGAGGGTTAGAGAGAGGGGGGGGCAGGCCAGCTCTTGACAGGACGGACGCATACCGGCCGGCCGCGTCTCCTTTCCTCTCCTTGGCCAGGACTCGCTTGTGGGCGGTTGTGGGAAGAAGAAGTTCCCCGGCGTCGTCGCTTCCGCCCTTCTCCATCCCGTTTGACATTCTCTCTCTTTCTCTTTCTCTCTCTCTCTCTCTCTCTCTCTCCACCCCCCCGCCACCCGTCCTTCAGTCTTTTATCCGTGTATATATACATATATACACACACACACACGCACGCACGCACGCACAAAATCATACACACACACACAATCATACACACACACACACAATCATACATACGCACACACGTACGCTTCTGCGGCAGGAGGAGCTGTGCGCGCGAGCTGTCAACGGAAGAGCGTTTCGTTTGGGGAGAGGGTAAAACTTGGGATTTATCTATACTGTATATTTTTCTCGGTGTTGGGGATGGTGAGGGGCTTGTTGGTAGCGTGGGAAGCAGCCCTCGGGTGCGTGGATTTGGGGATCCTGTACAGAAAGATGGGGGGCGGAGGTGTGGAAATGACAGTTCTGTCTGGTTGAGGGACGGTAGAGACTCACTCAGTGTCTGGCTCAGATTAAACAAAGCAAGGACAGTGGTTTTTATATTTTTATATTATGAAGGCAAGCCCAGAAGGGGGGGGGAATAGCACCTGATTTTCCTGCCACTTGGCTAGAAAGTTCTTTGTGGCAAATAGAAACTACTGAAGCCATGTAATTGGAGATAGGTAGGCAGCAGAGAGAAAAGAACCCAGCTTCAGATTTCCCCAGAGGATTACATTTGTTGTTATTTTCTAGTTTCATGATCCTGACTTTAATGTGTTTCTTTTTTGGATTATATATGCTGCAAAATACTTATTATACTGGGTATATTTATTTTCCTTAAGAAAACATAAGGGGGAAGTTTTATCCTGTTCTTGAAACAAAGCGAAGCGAATAATCCCTCCACCTCACAACCTTTCATGCTGTGGTGAAGTATAATTGGACATGGATTTTGATGTGACACACTGTCAGATGAGTTTCTTGTATTATAGCAATTGTCATATCTGGAAGTACAGTAGTGTAAACTGCTGTTTGAATTACAGTATACAAATCAATGGGGTGTGGTATGACTGGACATTTGTTTTGTTAACATAGGATTCCAAAGTAATATATACATGGTAATTTTTTTAAAAGTAAATTTCAATGCTCTAATTGAATGTGGTTAACTTACAGCAGTTGCTTTCCACTTTGATTGATCCTGCGAAAGTCAACAAGAATTCTTTCATTTGGCAGAAAGAACTGAATATATTGACCAACTGAACTCAATTAGCATTGAAATGCAAATGGGTGAACTCTACACCATTGGTATTTAAATGCAAGTTAGAGGTATCATTTATTCTGCTGTACTAATACTAATGAACAACATGCAGCAAAACTCCTGCAACTGATAGTAAATATCTGTTTAGATGGAAGAATTCAGGCTATAAATATCTGCCAGGAAGTTATACTATTATTATTATACTATTACAGATGATAAACAACCTCAGCATATGTAGAGGATTTGGGCCCAAGCTTATTTGTCATATAGATGTGCATCCTGTAATGTTGTGATTGTTCTGATTCACATATAATTTTAGATGAGAAGTGATTACCTGATAGATAGATTGCATGGTTATTCCAAAACTTAATATCTGTGTAACAAGAAACATTTGTAAATGTTTACAATTTTTTTTGCAGATTACATAATTTCTCCTTCACTGTCATTTCCTTTAATTGCAAAGAGAATCCACATTTTCATCAAGCTGTGACTGAAATAGTGTCTGACACATGAGAAAGTGCAAGGCTTTCATCTTACAGCTTTTCTTTGAAATTTTGCCAGTGACCTTGACCTAAGACCTGACTCATGGTCCTTATATAAGAACTGATCTGTTGTTAATCACATGGTTATCAAGTGACACTTGCATTCAAGGTGATAATGTAGGCAGCATATATAGAATGAAAACTATGAATTCTGCAATTCAGTTTCACTTGTTATACTTCTTTGGAAATAATAATATAAGTGTGTTTAGACTATTAAATTACATGCTTGATTGAGTCCAGACTAAGTTACCTGACTTTGCATTCCATTGAAATCAGTGTGATTAATTAGTCATGATTTGAATGTCATTGATTTCAGTGACAAACTGCAGCAAACCTATTCAGAACAAAGGGCCAACCGTATGTAATAGGGTGGGACCCATGTGTTGTGGGGAAATGGCCTTTCCTATCTGGCATGTAGATTGCAACAGATTTCCCTAACCACCAATGTGAAGGCCAACTTTCTTGTTCACTTGAATGAAAATTGTTCCTAGTGCTTCTAGTGCAACTCTCAATGCATGGAGTTTTGTGGTTGGAATTGACTAGTGATTGTTTTTAACAGCCAGGCAAGAAAAAATGTGAAATCCTTCCTTTGATGAAAATTCCTGCTGTCCATGTGTAGACAGTACGAACTTTTTAGTTTTCCATTCATTCAGTGCTGCACTACCAGCTTCTTATCCCGCGAAATCCTATTGCACAAAGTGGCCAGAAACTTGCTTCCTTTTGCCGCAGCTCCTTCATCCATTTCGGCCACCTCTCTCTCTCTCACGCCCTGCCATAAATCGGAGTTTCAGAGATTTTCAGGCAAAAATCAAAGAAAAACAAAACAAAACAAAAGACACAAGCGTGTGGCACCTTAAAGACTAACTTTCATATTTTAATGTGACGTTTCGTGCACATGTGCACTTCTAAAGACATATAGCAGCAGAATGAGGTGTGAGATACTGTATAATATGAGATAAACAGTATATATTCCATACCAGATACTGATTGACGACCTGGCTGCACGGAACAACAACAACGGAACCAGCAGCTCCTTTTCTGGAATTACAGTTCCGATTTTTCTCTCCCTGGAACGGGAACGATGGCTCCCTTCCCGGATTCCCCCCCTCCCCACCCTTTCCAGCGTCGCCTCCGAGGGTGTTTGGCCCTTCGGTCATCGGATAAAAGCGTTGCTTGCAGGAGGTTCTGCTCTGCCTCCGCGTCTCTCTTGCGCGCCGAAGGGTTTTTTAGGGGAGGGCTTTCCTCCTCCCATGGGGGGGAGTGGCTCCGGCGGGGATCGGGGCGGAGGAAAACGTGGGGAGGGAGGAGGAGCAGGCTGAGGTTGTTGCTGAGCTGGGATGTGATGGTGGTGATGACGAAGTGAAAATGGCGGATCTTTCGAAATCCTATCCCCGGCCCCTGACATACCAGAAGCAGTAGCTCAACAGCCTTAAGAGGTACCCCCACACACACACACACACCACCACACGCGCGCACCCCTCTCCACTGCCCGCTCCTGCAAGAAGCCCTGATCTCTTCTTCCTCCCGCTGCTGCTGCTGCTGCTGAGCCGCCGCTTGCCAGCAATTCAGGCACTTAACGTGGGGGGGGGGAAGCCCCCTCCCAAATCGCCACCAGCCTGGAAGGAACCCCCCACCCCCCACCCCGGCTGCGCCCGATCGAGGGTAAGAGACTCGCCTAAAAGGCCTGGAAACAACAAGGCGGTGGGTGGAGCTGGGAGCCCGAGAAGGAGGGATCCCGTTTCAGATCCAGGGGTTCTCGGAAACCTAAGAGAAACCCATCTGTTTGGGAAGGAGCGAGCCTAATTGCCACTGGTCAGGCCTAACTCGCTCTCCAAGGTCTGATTCGCGCTGTGGCTGGAAAACAAGTCTAGTAGCGTTTGTGGCTTGAGCGTTCGGGTACCTGATGTTCATGCAGAAGTCAAAGATGTTTCCATGCAAACTGAATTATGAGTTACTGAATTAATTGTGCCTGACCACCCCCCACCCCCAGTGTTCAGGGTAGTGAAGAATATTTCTGTGTGAAACCACGAGACCCTAATTTTAAAAGAAAAATATAAAAACGTAGCACTTTAAAGATATAAAAGTCTTTACGTACTCATTGTTTTATTATAGTGTAATAGTTAATCTTTAAGGTGCCACATGCTTTTGTCTTTTGTTTTGTTTTTCCAAGTCAAATGTTTTGTTTCTTTTTGCCTGGAATTCTTGCACAGACTAACATGGCTACCTCTTCCTGTAATTTTAAAATCCTGTAGATTAGTTCTACCGGATTCTGCTAGTCAAATCATCCTGTTTCTTTGTTAAGGCTTAAAATAATTCACAACACATTCAGTGTAAATTAGAGCTACTGATAAACAGGAGTTTATTTCATGCGTCTCTCTGAATTTTGGCCCCCCCCCCCCAAAAAAAAGATGGGAAAATGCCCAAGACATTTCACACTGGATCCCTATCCAAGATCTAATACAATTTAGTAGAGTTGATTTCCCCTTTCTTGTTTACAGAAAAGCAGTGTTAAATATGTATTTCAACTTGTAGCATCCTGTTTTTATTGACTTATCAATATATAACTTGCATCTCTCAAGTATATTACCATATTTCCTTATGATTTTATATGGTGAATATTTACTTTTTGAAGTGCATTATTTGTGAATATTACATTTTTATAAAGTTTTAATGCAGTTCAGGAAGCAACTTACTGTATTAATGTTCAACTGAAGTACAGAATAGATATAGTTATACTATTTTAATGTAAAACAGGTCAATAAATGAGTTGTTCTGCAGTCATACAGAAGGAGGGGGCGTAGAACACAGTGGCATAAAGCATTTTTTAAATAAGGCTATAATGAAACCTAGACAACTCTTCTTAGACATCTATGTTGAAATCATGCAAGCTTGTTTAGGAGTTGTGCATATTCCAGTTTAGATTTAAGTGGCCCCTTCTGCTTTTATTTTTTATTATTTATTTATTTTACAGGAAACATTCTATTTGGGAAAAGCTCATTTAAATCTAGTTCAGTTATTTATGTAAGTTATAAAGTAGGGATGGATAACTTCGGGCCCTCTAGATATTACTCCCATATCCTCTAGCTTACTTAGTGCTTATGGGCGCTGTAGTCCAAAAATATCACTTTTCTCTGCTGTAAAATATACTGGAAGTCCAAATAGCAGATTGCATGGCTCTTGAAGTTTATTCGTGTGATATTCGTGGCTCTTGTTAAAATGTAGAATTTCCAGATTCTTAATCTAAAAACAAGCAGTGTTTTTCAAACAACTGAAAAACTAATGCATACTCTTTGTGATTTTCAGCAGTACGCTTGGGTATGTAATTCAGAAAACCTATCTAACCAATAGGAAAATGGCTAGATACTCACTTGATCCCATTGGTTTCAGAGGGTCTGATCAAAGATGATTGTCAAGCTGTTATGTAAAATTACACATCTTTTGGAAGTGAGTTGCTGTAAATTACGAGATCCCACAGACAGTATCCATTGGGTAGTAGTAACATTTATAGAGGTTTCTTAATTTATGATAGTGATGTATTTCTTAAATTGGTATGTAAGTCCTCCTGATAGCTAATGACTATTTGCAGAAAGGGACTCATCAATCCTGGGACACTCCTCATGTTTATGAGCAAAAAAGCAGAATGTTTATACAGGTGCAAAGTGTTCTTTCTAGATGATGTGCCACAACTAACTGGAAAAGACAATAATTTTTAAATTCATTCCAGGGCTAGCTGTTCTGTGGACATATTTGTCCACAGCTGTGATCTTCAATGCCTTTTCACTGTTCAGATCATTGTTACTCATGGAAAGGTCTGTTTTTCCTTTTGAATTTTTACTGCCCCATTGTTAATGCAACAATGAATACAGTAATTGTAAGCTGACTGACTAGAGTTGCAATAGGATCAAGTATTAACCAAAATAGCTCACAGTGAAGTAGTATTGCAGTGCACTGTCTAAGAAGAATTATTGCTGAATTCATTGAAACTCAGGTCTATATTTTTGTAAGGGTTGCTTTTGTTCTGTACTAAGTGTAGCAATGTTTCTTTTAGCCTAGACATTTATAAATACAGTAGCACTTTTGTATAGGATTTTCACACAACTGGAAGAACCTTTTATGATCACTAAGAGTCCACCAGCTGTTGTCTGTGGCAAAGCCTTATGCCCACTGAAATCTAACAATATCAGTCCTTCTGAATGCAAAGAATTTTAATTATTTCAGGGATTAGGTTGAAAGATTAATCTGTATATTTTTGTAGTTATTATTAGTACTGTTTTGTAGTCTATCACCATAACTGCAATTAACCCTTTGTATAAGGTTTAGTCATCTGCTTATGGTGGGTTATATTAATTAAATTATCAAAGTTTTAAAAATATAAAAAATCCAAAAGGTATTATTAAATTAACTTTTCCAGACCACTATAAATTTTATTTAAATTTTGCATTTCCCACAGCAAAGGATTGACACATTTGGGTCTCATTTATGCTATATACATTTTAATGTTAATTTTTAAAAATGGAATGTCATTTAAATAAATTTGATTTCAAAAAGTGATTTTTTTTATCCAGCCTGCTGCATATTATTTATCTTTTTCTTACTCTGTATCCTTGTATATCTGACTAGTCAGAAAAGATTGAACTAACTGATTGGTCAAATCTTGTTGAACAAAAGAATTAGGAGAACAGTTTTAAAAAGATACTTTACTTGTAAGTAGATTTATCATTTATTCTGATTACAAAACAGATTGGCCATTTATTGAGCAAATATTTTTTGAAAAGGAAATTATAGCAGCTTGTTATAACTTTCAGTAAAGTTAGCTAAGGATTTTGTAATAAATCACTGAGAAGACTGCTACAGCAGCAAAATATTTTTAAAAAAAATTAAAGGAAAGGAACAGATATCTTAGAGAAAAATAGTACACAGCCTAATGAAGACTGGTATATTTTTAAAGCCAGCTATTTATTTTTTGTGGTCCGATAAAGGTATTGCCTGACTTTGCATTTGTGTTTTGTAAGGAGTACATGGGTTAATTTGTGTGATTGTTGGGAGGGGGGGTTCTGCCCTGTGTGTCAAATATTTGCTTGTTGTCCTCAACAGTGCCTGTAGGTCATGTGACTGCAAAATCAGGGGTTCACTTGTTGTCATCAGTAACCTGAGAAAAATAACAGAAGGCTGAAAATTCTGGGAGACTTGAGCTTTGGAGCTGCGTCCTCTTATAACTTTTTCCAGTATTCTAAGGCATCGTCTGCGGGAAAGGGATAGCTGTGATTTTATTGGGAAACCGTAATCGTTCTGCTAGTCAGTGACAAGCTAGTAAAACTCCTGTGGCAAGTGATGCAGAAATGTGGCCTGTCTTTGTTTTCAATAGCTATTTCTGCATAGGTGGATAGAAGAAACGTACTGTACTGGAATGGTACCTTTAAAAAAATAAGTCTGTGTATCTCAGAGAGCTGTTGTATGTTATGTCATTCAGGAACTCTGTCAGATAGTCAGTAAATGGGCTTAATTATTGTAGTGGCTGGATGTAAGGCAAAATGCGAAACACTCCCCCACACACATTGATTTGTATCAGGCGGTGAGTTGGGATTAATTGTAAGAGACTGAGTTATCTGTATTAACATTACTTTAAAAAGCCACATGCATTTCAGTCTTATCAATATCTCCTGGTTGTGGGTGAGGGACATTGTTTTTTTTAAATCTGTGTTTAATCAATGGGCACACCCTTTGTTGTATGGTTCAAGAAGGAATATTTATTTGGGATCTGTTTTCAGCTGTTATTGAGTAATACAACCTGAGCCACAAATAGCTTTGTAATCAATTCTCAAACCCATTAATCGTTCATCACCGTATTAGAATAGCTTTTAAAATGTTAATCTTTTTAATTATGCATAGAGATTTTACATAATTGGTCTTGCCTGTGGGATGTTTAGTACATACAGTTCGTATACTAAGGAGCTGTGGGTCTGCTGTTATGCTTTGGCATCCAAAATTAGTGTTACGTGTATTGAAGGAGCATAGAGATGTTTGGTGAATGAAAGAAAACAGCTGATGGAATGAAGTGTACAGAAGAAGAGTCATGGCCCACAGCATTGTCTCCTGCCAATAAATGCTAAATTGCAGGAACATTTGCAGCTGGCAAAACTGTTATGTTTTTATATGTGACTCTGGTCCTATGGTGTTGCTTCCTCTCACTTGATAAGCTGATAGTTTCCAAACGGTGCCCAAGGGGAAACTAAAAAAAAAAAAAAAGTTTCATGAAAAATGAATTAAATTATAAAAAAAAATCTGTGTGGACCCCAAACAATTTATTTTATTTTAAATATTCTATCTCACCTTTCTCCCCAAAAGGGCCCAGGGCAGCGTACATCATAAAACAGTATTTAAAAGCTACAGACAAGACATATACAAATGTTTAAAAAAGAATTAGACAAGTATTGTACTAAAATAGTAATGAGATCAATATTAAAATAAACTTAAAACAGAGTGCAGTGATCCATTTGAAACCCCTCCCAAACCACCTGTCCTAAAGGAAAAACCTGCCTGATGAGGACAACCTGCCTCTGTGATGAGTCCCTGCTCTGGCATCTTGTCAGTTATCTTTCACTGGGGCGTTGACGATTGTGAAGGACATCTGCATTGCATAGGACTTTGGCAGAGTGTCCTGCTCCCAGCAGAGAGACCTTGTCTTATCAGAAGCTTCTGAGTCTTTGGCCTAAGTTTGCAGATACCACTTGCCATTTGTCATTTCACCTCATTTTCTTATGTGGATATGCTCCATTGAATAGAGTTTCTTTCATGCAACTTTCCTCAGTCATCAATACTTAGTTTTAGATGAGTTGAACTATGGAGGCACAAAAATTTAATTAGCACTCTTGCAAAACAATAAAATGTATGCTATTATCCTTCAGCATGTTTAGTTAACAGTACAACAAATGATGTTATCAGTTGTTTATAAAACTGTTCACTTAATAAGTTCTAATTTGGTTCCTTGACTTTTGTCATTGAAGTTTGCACCTATAGTTTGTTCTTGTAATTGTTGGTTATATGGTTCCTGGTGGGGGAAGAGAGAGTCTTCATACTGCAGTATAAAGACCAAACAATACCCTCTGAGCATGATGGAACTTCAGAACAAACCCTTATTTGTGTATTTATTTTTATTTTTGAGTATTTTGAGTAAGGAGAGACTATACAGTCCATTACAATTAAGAAACAGGGAATTGAGGGGCATCTTACAGCATTATAAGGCAACATTAAAGCTAACAATTGATAACATAGTGTCATTGCAATCATGCAAGGAGAGATATAAACACAAAGTTATAAGTCAGGGGTGCCCAAACTTTTTGTAAGTAGGGCCAGATTTGGTGGCTGAGAATGTGTCAGGGGCTGGTTGCTCCCCAACCCTGCCACCCCACTGCAAGCCCCACCCACTGACCCCTTGCAACCCCACCCGCAGGAATGAAGGTGGGGACCAAGGGAGGGAGGGAGGGAGGTGGAAACCAAGAGAGGAAGGAAGGAAGGTGGGGAACAAGGGAGGGAGGGAGGGAGGGAGGTGTGGACCAAAGGAAGCACAGGGAGCTGTGGCCACAGGTCACCCCTTGGAAGAGGTGATCTGTGGGACCTTGCACCCCCCAAGCTTCCCAGCAGTGGCGACAGCTCGCCCACCAGTCCACCCCAAAGCTTCTTGGCGGTGGCAGAGGCCCACTGGCCTGCCCACCCCACACTTTTCCCTGCGGTGCTGGTGGTGGCAGGCAGCCCGGCCGCCCAGCCACCCAAGCTTCCCAGTGTTGGCAGTGTTGGCAGAAGATTTTTTTTTTAAAAAAATGGAGTGAAAGAGGGGGAGGGAGGGGCGGGCCAGCCAGCCGTGGACCACTCAGAATGGCCTGACGGGCCAGATTTGGCCCCCCCGGCCGGACTTTGGGCTGGCCTTTTATAAGTGGTTATAAATCTAAAGTCTGTGTAGATTCATAAAAAGGCACAGTAGGTAGTCCATCATTCAGGGAAAGCTTACCTGAAGAGAAAGGTCTTTGCCTGTTTCTGGAAAAACAGCAGAGATGGGGCAGTCCTGGCCTCCACTGGGAGGGAGTTCCAGAGTCTGGGTGCAGCAACAGAGAAGGCCCTTTCATGTGTTCCTACAAGACATACCTGTGAGGGAGGTGAAATGGAGAGAAAGGCCTCTCCTGATGACCTTAGCACCCGAGCTGGTTCATACTCTGAGATTCAATATATTTCTGTCACTTTTAAAACTTTTTTTTTTGCCTCTGCAGATGGTGTTGCATGATGAAGCCCTTGGAAGTGGTCTGATGTGGAACAGGGTTTAAAAAGGAATCAGGTAATGTTTTTAATTGGAACAGGTGTTTTTCTGTATTTCATGTGGTCACTACAGCTGCCTCAAAGGCTAGACAAAACTGGAAGCATGGGAGAGAATGAGATGGGGTGAAGAGAAAGAATGTGACAGTGTAGGACAGGGGTGCCCAAACTTTTTGTAAGGAGGGCCAGATTTGGTGGCTGAGAATGTGTCAGGGGCCGGTTGCTCCCCGATCCTACCACCCCACTGCAAGCCCCACCCACTTTCTTTAAAAAAAGACATGGGGTGAAGGAGGGGGAGGGAGGGGTGGGCCAGCCAGCCGCGGGCCACTCAGAATGGCCTGACGGGCTGGATTTGGCCCCCGGGCCGGACTTTGGGCAGGTCTGGTGTAGGAGTATGGGATGGTACCTCTCTGGCCTGTATCACTTCCAAGGAATGTAGGCCTTAAACTAAAAAAGGTTATTCCACCTTGTTATATTAAAATCCAAACCACCTTTCAGTGATGTTATCTCCCTAGTAGAGATGGGCACGACTCAGAAAAAATTTTCGTTTTCGTTTTCGCTAGGGGTCCGTTTCGGCTCGTTTCCGTTTTCGTGAGCTAATTTTCAAAATTTTTCGTTTTCGTTTCGTTACGTAACGAAAATGAAAAACGAAAACGAAAATTTTTTCGTTTCTTCCCATTTAGCTCCATTAAGTGCTTTTCCAGTAACGAAAAACGAAAATTGGCTCAAAATTAGTCGTTTCGTTTCCGTTTTCGTTCCATTTTTGAACCGGTTTTCGTTTTTCGTTTCGTTACGTAACGAAAACGAAAAACGAAAACGGAAATGAAAATTTCGCTAAGTCATGCCCATCTCTACTCCCCAGTATTCAGGGTGTTTCCCCTTTGGTAATAATGAGCTGTCTATGGTTGTAGCACTGAAAAGCTGTATTTCCTTTGCATGTCACTGCAGTAGTCTGTCTTTGGCCTGCCATTTACATTTGCAACATGGAGGTGGTATCCGCAGAGGTGAACAGCCTGCTTCCGGAAGAGATCATGGACACAGAGATAAAGCTGGAGGATGAGGAGAACATTGAGGCTGTAATTGTGGGTGACTCCATTCCTATGGAAACAGAACTGGAAGGAATGGCGAATGTAAGCGCAGTCGGCGAATCTGGCATCACTACTCCGTCGTCGATCACCACAGAGATTGTAACAGTGCCTAGCAATTGTGTGAGCCATCTCACAGGCAGTACTGCCATAACAAACACTGATACTGATGTGACTTTACAGCCTTCCTTTCCAAGTGGCCTCCCAAAACTGGGTGCTCAGACTCCTGTCACTATATCGGCCAACCAGATTATTCTGAACAGCACGACAGATCTGAAAAGTAAACAGACTTTACAACAGGAAGGACAAAAGCTCATTGTGACAACTCTAGGGAAGCCCGGGCAGCCAATCGTTCTAGCATTACCCCACAACCAGCTATCACAGTCTCAGAAGGTGTCATCACAGGTGCAAACAAGTGACTCCAGGGTTCCGCCACAGCAATTCAAGGTGGTAACAATAGGAGGAAGAAGAGAAGTGAAACCTGTCATTGGTGTCTCAGCTTTGACTCCAGGGAGCCAGTTGGTAAACACTACAACCCAGTCCTCTGTATTGCAGACCCAGCAGCTGAAAACAGTGCAGGTAAGGAGTTGTTCTGCTAATTATACTTTTTGTGGGGAGGGTGGAGCTGTCTTATGGGATGGGTCCATTTGTTGGCAGGAATGCATGATAAGGAAACCAAGGAAATTAGAAAGCAAGATATAAAGCAACACTGGAGTATTGTAAAGATACACCAATAGTATTTAGAATAACTGTGTTTCTAACATAAAGAAGTGGATATTTCCCTGTGTTTCGTTGTTGCGAGATGTACATCATGTAGAGATGGCAGCCTTCGTGCTTGTGATATCATGATTATAGAATATGTCTTCCCCCATAGTTAGTGCTAGTGCTCTTATTTCGGCACCAAGTTATTTTGTAAATCAGTTTTGTTATCTTTCTTTGGGTTATTAGTGCTGATTTTATAAAGCTGATCATGATGAGGATAGCGGGTTGTGGATTGTTTGTGGTTCTGTATTAATGAGTTCTTGATTGTACCTGCTTTGACATCTGTGGATCTAGGATGAATTAGAAATAATACATAAATATGTTGCAACAGAAAAGGAGCTAGAGAATACCTTCCAGGAACCATGAGAAAGTAAAAAATCATTAATGATGAGTAGAAAAAGTAGTTGGCTATTGTGGAACATCCTTCAGACTTTATGTGGCATTACAGTAGAAAATGAGATTGAGTTCTCTGTATAAAGAGTAGGTGAGAATGAGTGAGAACTCTTGTCTGAACATGTGTATAAACACATGCAGGAAGTGAAACTTTAATATCCTATTGGTTTATGAAGATAGCCAGCCTTCCACCTGAGGGTTGTGGTTCTGTTTGTTAATGCAGAAATACAGGAGTAATGTTTTATTGAATTTTAAGACAAAAGGCCAACAGAGTAGACAGTTTGTTGGAAATCTCTGCTGAATTAGTGACCTATACGAAGACTTGCATTCTGATTCCTATTTTGCTTTCTGGTTTTAGCCCAGCAAACTTTAAAATGACATTAAGCATTTAAAATGCACCTTAATAATTGTAGTGCTTCTTATAATGTATATTCACCTTTGTCATCAAGTAATTTTTTTTGTTGATTGAGGGAATACTTCAGTGTCTTTTCGATTCATTTATCTTTGCCTGTCTTCGCTTTGCACAGTCCCAGCCATACCATGCAGATTATACTGTTTGAATTCAGAGTCGAAGTACCTTGGGCCAGGGATTACCCTGTGAAGTATTATGGGCACTAAACAACTGTTAGGAAGCAAGGTTCTAGTCGTGCCAGAGGAAGGGTAGACTTTTTTCTCCACCAGCCAATTCCCTTCCCTACATGAAATCTGAAAGGTAATGCGTGACCATCAAGGCTGTTAAGTTCTCTCACGTCTGATTCTATTGATTACTGCAATGCACTTTACATGGGGCTGCCTTTGAAGACGGTTCAGCGATTGCAACTAATTCAGAATTGTGCAGCGCGGCTGGTAAGCGGTGGGGCTGCCAGGGATCACATCATGCCGATTCTACGTAACTTACATTGGTTACCAATTGCTCCCCGAGCCCAATTCAGAGTGCTTGTTTTGACATATAAAGCCCTAAATGGCTTAGGACGGGGGTCTGCAACCTGCGGCTCCGGAGCCGCATGCGGCTCTTTGGAACATTTGCCGCAGCTCTGGGAGGGTTCAGAAATTTCAATACAAAGGCGCCGAATCTCGCGAGGACAGCCCATCCCACAAGGCGGCGAGAAGCCAAGCGCGGCCAAACTCTCAGCGCGCTCCCTCTTCTTCAGAGCAAGAGAGAGAGAGAGAGGGAGGCGTGGTGGAAAGTGCCTGCGGAACGGCAGCCTTTTTTCTTTTTTTTAACTTCAAGAAAACCTCCCAGATCTGAAAAAAAGACGGGAGGAGAAAACCCTCCTTCCTCCCTTCCCCCCTTCCCCTTCCTTTCTTGCTTGGGTGTTTGGTGGGAGGGGGGAGAAGCGACGTGTGTGTGTGTGTGTGTGTGTGTGTGTGTGTGTGTGTGTGTGCAACGTGGAGGAAGAGAAAACCCTCCTTTCCCCCTTCCCCTTCCTTTCTTGCTTGGGTGTTTGGTGGGAGGGGGAAGAAGCGACGTGTGTGTGTGTGTGTGTGTGTTGTGTGTGTTGTGTGTGTGTGGTGGGGGGCAGCGTTTAGATGGGACGGTTCAACGTGGAGGAAGAGAAAACCCTCCTTCCTTCCCCCCTTCCCCTTCCAAGCATTGCACATGTGCAGTTGGCATCTCTCTCTCTCTCTCTCTCTCCTTTTGCTTCGCTACAGCCCCCCCCCCCCCCAAAAAAAAACTACGGCTTTGCACTAACTTGCCAGGATGAAGCGGAGAGGCGAGAAGCAACGGAGGAAGTCGGCTTTTCTTTTTCCTGCGCGAGATCAACTTGGCAGTCAAGGGACGCGGCGTGACAGCTAGTTCGAGCCCGCCCCTCCCCGGCCTGAGGAGGGGTCTCTCTTATTAGATTTCCAGCGGCTCCCTCCTGGAGTCAGCCGGTTTCGGTGGCGGGGTGGGGGCGCCGGGCTCAAGTTGTTCAGGGGCCCCTGGCCGCCCGGGGAGGCCAACGGCGCGCCACCTGGCTCGAGAAGCTGAGCCGAGCCGAGCGGAGCGCCTGTGCGCCTGCCTGCTTGTCTCGCTCGCTCTCGCTCTCGCTCTCTCCGAAAGCCCGCCAGCAGCTGCCTTCCGCTCCATTCCAACACACAGAACGTGCCTCCTGCGCGCCCACCCACCACCCAGCCCGGCCCTCCCCGAGGCTGGCGGACATGCAGCCGCCCCAGTTGCGTGCGCGGGAGAACTTGAGGCAGGTGCACGACTCGATGGAAACCCTCGGGGACAGGGTGGCGGGGTGGGGGGAGGCGGCGGTGGCTCGGGCTCGCCCGCTTGCTCGCTGTCCCGGCGCCCGAAGTGCCGAAGAAGCAACTTTCATTGGCTTCCTTCTCAGAAGCCTTTCGGGGGTGCCTGGAGGAGCTGCAGCCGCCCGGCGCTCCTTCCCACCCCACCCGAGCCTGGCGCCGGGGCGCAGCGTGTCCGAGGAGCACGCGAGGGAGTGTGTTGCTTGCGAGTGCCCAAAAAGCCAGGAGCGAGGGGAGAGGAAAATATATTTGCAGTATTATATTTGTTTTAAATGTCGCAATGGTTTTGCGGCTCCCAGTTTTTTTTTTCCGTCGGAAACGGGTCCAAGTGGCTCTTTATGTCTTAAAGGTTGCAGACCCCTGGCTTAGGACCTAGATACCTGAAGGACCGCCTCCTTCCATACGAACCTACCCGGCAATTAAGATTGAGCCAGGGGGCCCTCTTGAAAGAGCCATCCCTCAAGGAGGTAAGAGGGATGGCTTGCAGACGCAGGGCCTTCTCAGCAGCTGCCTCCAAGCTATGGAATACCCTCCCAAGTGAGATCCGCCTGGTGCCAACATTGATGACATTTCGGCGCCACGTAAAAACCTTCCTGTTCCAGAAGTTTTTTAATTGATACAATTTAGATTGTGGGTCTTCTGATGGCAATTTTAGTGTGATGTTTTTTTATTGTTGTTTTAATTATTTATTGTTTGATGTTTTTAATTGTTTTAATTCTTTGATTGTAAGCCGCCCAGAGACCTTTGGGTAGTGGGCGGCATATAAATTGTAAAAATAAATAAATAAATAAATAAATAAATAAATAAATAAATAAATAAATAAATAAATAAATAAATAAATAAATAAATAGGCTCTTCAGTTAGAGAGGTAGATTTAGCAGCCTCGCCACCCCCTTTCTGGCTGTCTGGAAGACATCCACCTCTCTAGACTGAAGAAGTTAGTTCTCTCTGGTGTAAAGAACATGTCAGGCAAGAAGAAGAACAAGGTCTGAAGGAATGGAGTGGCTATTGGATTTCTCTTCTTTGTTTTTCAGATTGCTAAGAAAACCAGGACACCAACCTCAGCCCCCGTGATCACAAAGTTGATCTTCACAAAGCCAATCAATAGCAAAGCAGTTACCGGGCAGACAACCCAAGTGTCACCAATCATTGCAGGTTTTATATATATCTCTGTGTATATTTGTGCCTTTTTTATCGTGCTCCCTTTTTTCAGGAATAGAGATGTAAAACTTCTGGAAACTTTGGGAAACAGAACAAAAAACTTCTGTTTATTGCCAAAGTTCCCTCCCCCCCTCCACCATGGCTTCAAAATTTCTAGAGATTTTACATCTTTAGATGTGACTGAACTTTGTGACATCTGGGCTGGGATCCAAAGGGCTGGGTGTTCGTGGGGACTTTTGTGGACTGATTCTCCATCCTGAAGGTGGAGAGTATCAATTACTCAGACCCACATAAACATGTGTTCTTGAAGCCCAGAGGATCTTGCAGAGAAGTACTAAATGTGGGAAGGGATAATTCAAAACATGTTCCTGTATGCTCTCAAAATGCTTTCTGAATATGTTCCGGGATCTATGAGAATGACTCTTTTCTGTTCATGACAGATGGAAATGTCAGGGTTTTGAGTTTTAAGGACCTTGCAAATCACTTGGATCATTATTTTAAAATGCTTTTAAGTATTTAACAACAATAATGTGCTATCTTTTTCTCAGATGTTCAAAACCTAGGGAGATTTTCTGTAGTTCCAGTGTGCATGTGAGGCAAGTCCCTGCTTCATAAATATGTTCCAGAAGGCAGGAACACAGCCAACCGATTTGAACTGTTCTTGGGTTGTTATTGCTCTACCCAAGTTACTGGCTAGCTGTCAAGGCATTAGTTCTACCTTTCCCCTCATGTGTTATCACTGAACTTGATTGTACTTTTTTTAAAGGTCAGAAGATGGTTTAGAGACTCTTCTAATTTCTAGGTTATTGAAGCTATTCTGTTGTCCATATTGCTAAAGCATTAAACTGTAAGGTAAATGAACATATATTGAGGGGATGTTACTTTATTTATTCAGGTTGATTTAGACAGAAAAAATATTTGTCCTGCTCCTTAAAAACAAGATGAGTCACACATATGCACTTTTCACTTGTTCTCTCTAGAACACATGTGCAGTCCACACAACCAAAATTCCAGATACAGTACATTTATTGACAAACGTAATACCTCCCTGGCATATATGGGAACATCCATTTCATAAGTTCTATAAATTGCATTGACAAATAGAGACTATTGGATTTTACTGTGTGTGTGTGTGTGTGTGTGTGTGTGTGTGTGTGTGTGTGAGAGAGAGAGAGAGAGAGAGAGAGAGAGAGAGAGAGAGATACAAGATTGGTATACAATCTCTTCCCTCTTCACTGCAATGCTTTGTAAACTCCTAAGTCCAAAATAATAGTAAAAAGTTTTATCACCAATGTAAAGCATAATAAATGTTCTTGCAATCAAGATGCACAAAAGCAAAATGATAAGTTAATTCAGCTTGTTGAAAGAAAAATCCTAATACAATTTGATTGGATTTTTTTTTTGAGGATAATGTGGATGCATTTTCTCCAAATATTTGAAAAAAACATCATTACTGCCTGATATTCAAGGTTTAGACTTTACTTGATGGATTAATAACTCTGCCTTTTTAGTTAGCCAGTATCACTAAGGCTAAGCTTGTTTTTAATTGTCTTGAAAATGTGACATTTGGGGTTTTAAAAAAAATATTCCAATGTTCCAGCCGCTTAGAGTACCCAGTAGATAAGCGGGATATAAATATAACAAACAAATAAATAAATAAATAAATTACTTCTGACCGAAGGTTTGAGAAGAGAAATATATGCTTCCAGATCCTAAATGGAATTGAGTAGGACTCGTATTTCAAGATTAACTAATAATTTAATTAATAATTTCCCCTCTCTTTTGCTATCTTCATTTACTTTTTAAATAACAAGATGTTGTATAACGTCTTAGGAACATAAAGGGGAGGGGGAATCCCAAATTGACTTCAGGTATACCTTCACCTGGACAATTCTAATACAGTCAGGAGAGAAAAGTGCAAGTTTAGATTTCCAGTTGAATGATGAATTATTAGACTGCCAGCCTTTTCTTGCTATTTTTTAAATTTTGTTTTGTTCTTGAGTTATTCTATTTGTTGGGAGAACTAAGTTAAACAAATCAGGGATATATCTGTTCAGTTTCCTGAGGAAAAGATTAAGATTAAGGCAGTAACTCTTGTCCATGATAGCTTTGAACAGTTAACATCCAGGGCACTCGACATCCATGACTTGTATCCTAGATTGAAAATACGGCATCAACTAGAATCATAAAGTTCATAAATCATAAAGCCGCCTCCTTTTTTTTTAGGTCGAGTTGTTTCTCAGAGTACTCCAGGAACACCTCCAAAGACTGTGACTATCTCAGAAAGTGGAGTTACTGCAACTTCTTTGAATTCTTCCATACAACAGGCACCAAACAAGATCGCCATCTCTCCCTTAAAATCCCCTAATAAGGTAAGTAGTCTGAATAACGTCATTTCTGTATCATAGGTATAGTGGCTAATCTCATTATAGGAATTGGTGGATATAATATTCTTAAACCAATTTCCAATTAATCTTTTTTTTAAAAAAAACAATCCTTAATCCTGTATCATCTTGTAATGAGACTGGAATTTTGAGAACATTAACATCCTCTGCCTAGGTAGAAATGTGCCATAAGCAAGGGAGGGATCTGTTCCTGACAAGAGACTGCTGATCTATTGACACAGCAATGCAATTAGGTAGTTTTAGATTCTGGACTTAAGATCTCTGGACTTGACCTCCCTGTTTCACTTTACCTGTTGCACTGTTTCACTTCAAAGCATTGTAAAGTGTTCTGCTGATATACCGCCCCGTACCACTTCAAGTAGTCTCTGGGCAGTTTACAGTTTAATTACAGTATGCAGGCTACACATTGCTCCCCACCCCAGCAAGCTTACTCATTTTACCGACCCCCGAAGGATGGAACACTGAGTCAACCATTGAACCCCAGGTTGTGAGCACAGTTGTAGCTGAAGTACAAGCATTTAACCACTATGCCACGAGGCTCCTGCCGCCAGCCTGGTTGTTTTGGGGGACTCAGCCTCTTTGCTGCATCCTGCCCTAATAGCATCACTGTACCAACAGCATGAAAAGCCTTTGCTTTTTGCGTGCCTGTGTTGCCTACTAAAAATAGTTTAACTTGAGATGTTTGATTTCTGTTAAGCAGCTAACGGTGGTGTCGGTTGCCTCCCAGTCTCCAAGCTCCCCACAGAAAACAGTGGGTGTTCCTCTCAATGTAGCCTTAGGACAGCAGATTCTCACAGTGCAGCATTCAACACCATCTTCTCCGGGAAAGGCTGTTGCTACCAATACAACAGCTCAGGTATGCATTAATCCTACTTAAGTTCAGTGGGCATCTCTCTCTTACTGGATCATTATACTGTATGTCATTGACCATGTAACTGCACAACACCTATACAAATTTTGCTTTTGTTTTCATAGTTTCAAAAGGAAAGCAACTCTGGAAACAAAGAATAGACTGTTACATCCAGCAGATAGGTAGATCCCAGCCTAATAACAATACAGCATTAAGCATGTTCTCAAGTGTTCCTGCATCTGCACTGGAACCTGAACCATGAAGAAGGATAATGCAAGTTCTCATTAGAAGCACTGTTTAGTTAGTCAGCTCTGAAAGAGAGGTTGATACATCAACATCATAAAAGTAATTTTATCGTTGTTTCACAGGGTGTGAAATCTGCAGTACAGACCCTCACTGTAGGCGGAGTGAGCACATCTCAGTTTAAGACCATAATTCCATTGGCAACAGCACCTAACGTTCAGCAAATTCAGGTACCTGGAAGCAAATTCCATTATATTCGTCTCGTAACTGCTACAACAGCCAACAGCTCATCCCAGCCAGCTGTGCAGAATCCCAGCACCAGCACAGCGCCCCTGCAACAAGGTTAGTAGTTGAATATTTTCATCCAGATTTGAAATACTCTAATGTAAAGAGAATAAAGTCAGCATTGGTGATATTCCATATTCTGTACAGTTAATAAGCAACTTGAATGCAAACTCTTGATTTGGGGAATGTTCTGTATTTCTTACTCTCCTTATACTTGAATCATGACTGCTTGTTGTTTATCGTTGACTTGTTTGTCATTGACCTATACAGTGGTACCTTGTATAAAGGAATTAATTTGTTCCAAATGAAATTATGTTAAGCAAATTTTCCTTTGTACAAATTTCCATAGGAATGCATTGAAAACGGGGTAATCCCTAATTGCAACCATTTTATGTTGTACGGATTCGCCCCATAGGCAATTCTGTTAAGCAAATTTCCCCTATCTCCAGAATTTTTTTATGTTGTACAAATTTTATATTATACTGTTTGTAATACAAGGGTCTACTGTACTTTCCTAAAAAGGGGGAGGGGCGTTAAATTGTATTAAATGACTTATTGTCTAGTATAGCTGGCCCATGTTCTGAGAGAGAAACAGTGACTGAAATCTTGTTGTCACAACTCTTTGCCCATAAGGTTGAGGACATCACGTGGGACCTTTTAATCACCTATTAGAATTGTTCAATTCCGCCCCTCCCAGTTCTGAGGCTTCTTAAGCTGATCCTGGGGAAGCTTTTGGGGGCCTTGGGATCTGAGGTGGGGAGTCTTTAATATTCAAAATTTATTGCCACCAATCCTGGTTAATGTCATCAGCCTTTCATGTGCAGGATGGCACCAACAGAATTTCAGCTAACACGTGCATGTATGTACATGCCTTCACCCTCACATTTTTGCTTTATTTTGTTTTTCTGGAAGATTGCATATTGCCCTAACTTGTGTTATTGAGAGATTTTAAAGTGTATGAAATAAATAAAAGGATAATAAGCAAAAAAAACATTTGATTTCTCTGGGCTGGCTCACTTGGGGCTATTATCTTTTTTTGCTCTCTAAGTGGCAGCACTCTGCAAAGGAAATAAATTTGAAACTGTTTTATCTACTCTTGTATACATATATCACAACATTTTAATTCATTTATGCATCACAAAATTACATGGATGCAAACATAGGTGAGAACAGTTGCCTTGTTTTTGTTGCTCTGTTATGAAGTTCAGCTCGGTATTGTGTTTGGCCAAGGAAACACCTTTATTGGAAGATCTTGGTCTCTTTAAACAGCATTGTTTACATGATAGGGTTGCTTCTCTGTATCTTTTTGAGCTGATGGCACAAATATGGCATAGTTTCTTATTGGATTTGATTAAAAATCAAGGTGGACCTTGTTGTATCCATATTGTATCTGATGTAATTTCTTTTGAACAGCTAAGCCAATGGTGGTGAATGCGACCCCTGTGCGAATGTCTGTCCCCATCATCCCAGCAGCACAGACTGTCAAACAAGTGAGTTCTTACCCCCATTTACTTATGAATCCCTAGCTTTCAACGGATGCCTTCTTTTACCTGCGCTCTCTGAAAAATGTGCAGAAATTCTTGCAGAATATTAAGGTCTTCTGTGCAGCCAGAGTTATTCATTAAAATTTCCTTCCTTGCAGGTTGTGCCCAAACCAATAAACACAACATCACAGATTGTCACCACGAGTCAGCCGCAGCAACGACTTATAATGCCTGCCACTCCACTGCCACAGATCCAACCAAATCTCACCAACCTTCCCGCGGGTACTGTGTTGGCTCCTGCCCCTGGTACAGGGAATGTCGGATATGCCGTTCTCCCGGCTCAGTACGTCACACAGGTACAGCCTTGGCCAAAATAATTAATGGGGTGGGGGGGAGGGGAGAGAGAGAGAGTTGCTAAATGTTAATCCCACAAGAGGCTGAAGGATTTCAGAACACAAGAGTGTAGTCTTTTATGAACTTTCTGTAGAAATGGGATTCCAATGCAGGATTTTAGACCTGAAAAAACATCCCGATTGAAATACGATTCGCAAAGACTGGGAAACTAACCGCAACTGACAAGACTAATTAGGGATCTCCGCTTAACCATTCTTGTAACTGTTGGAGAGATGGGCACGACTCAGCGAATTTTTCGTTTTTTCGTTTCATTTCGTAACGAAAACAAAAACGAAAAAATTTTCAGAAGCAAAACGACAATGGAAACGAAACGAAAAATTTTGCCGTGCTTTTCGTTTTCATTACAGCAGACACATTGCATTGAAAAGAATGCTAACGAAACGAAAAAATTTTGTTTTTGTTTTTTCGTTTCGTTTTGTAACGAAAATGAAAAATGTGCAACCCCCCCCCGAAAAACGAAAACGAACCGAAACGGACCCCTAAACGACAAACGAAAAATTATTTTTTTGAGTCGTGCCCATCTCTAAACTGTTGCCTGCAGAGATCCTTGGGATGTTGTGGGGAGTGTATTACAAAAGTGGAGAGGTGTTAAGGGGAGACAAGCGAGACCCTCAGACATCTTTTTTGAAGATTTCAGTATTTCTCCAGAAGAAGCAGCTCTGAAAAATGGGCCCAACTGGAAGCTGCTTCCTACTTTCTGCAGTTCTCACAGAAGTGTAGCATTCATTGGGTGGTATCTGCAGCTAAGGAGGCAAATAAAGGCAGCAAAAGCTGGTTGGTTTCATCAGAACGTATCTTTTCAGAGGATATGCGAAGCCTGCTAATTGTTTTGTAAAGATAACTGGAAAGATAGTGTGGTGTAGTGGTTAGAGTGACAAATTAGGACTCAGGAGGCCAGGGTTTAAATTCCTCTTCAGCCACAGAAATTCACTGGGAGTGTAGAAGTGGTAAATCAACTTGAAAGTCATATTAGGATTGCTATAAATCCGTTCAGACTTGACAGCGTATAACAGCTTTCCATGGATATTTAACCATTCTGTTAATCCTTTGCTTAATATTCATTAATTTTGTAAAAGAAAAAGCAACTCTAGAATCCATATATGTTGAAATTCTTTATTCATTTTGCCACCATAGCAAACGGAACTCAAAATCAATAGTGTGGTGACAGGATTAAATGCAAAATGGCTTATGTTTCCCCATGTCTTTATTGAATGCAGATAGTAATCCAAAGTTAATAAAAGCTCTCTTTCGTATAAATAATAGCGAGCACTATCTTCTCTTTCCTAACCCCATAACAAGAAGAATGTGTGCTTAATGTAACTATTACTACCTACAAACAGTAATTCATGTACTAATGTTTTGCTTTTCTAGTTGCAGCAATCGTCCTATGTATCCATAGCAAGCAATGCCAGTCTTAGTGGAACATCTAGTATCCAGACACAAGCCAGATTGCCATTCAATGGGTGTGTATTCTTTGGTACATGAATTGTAAATTATTATTCTGCACAGCATTTCAGCCGTATGGAAAGAGCCAATTGGAAGGGTGTAATCCAGACTTGGCTGCTTTAAGCGCAATGTACTTTTTCCAAAGTGTTTTCCTTTCATGTTGTAAATACAGTAATCCCCTGTTTATTGTGGGAGTTAAGGATCTGACCTGTGATAATGGAAAATCCGCGATATGCAGATGCTGGGTCTGGTCGGGACTTGGGGCCCTGTTTGGGGCCTCCTACACTTACCTGGGGTCTGGCGCTGCCCTCAACAGGCCTCTGGTGGGCTTCCTGGGCCTGTTGGAGGCCCCAGAAGTGGTTGTAGGTGATCCTGAAAGCACTTCCGGTTTTTTGGAAGTGACTTCCAGTTCGCCAGAAACCACTTCTGGGGCCTCCAACAGGCCCAGGAAGCCCATCGGAGGCCTGCTCAGGGCAGCACCAGACCCCAGGTAAGTGTAGGAGGCCTCAAACAGGTCCACACAGCTTGCCCCAGTGCCTTCATATACTGCGGTCCCGCAGTATACCAGGACTGCAGTACTGTATATGAACCATGAAATGATGGGGGACGACTATACCAGGTTTTATTATTATTTCTTTTTTTAGCATGTGGTTCCATTGATTGCTTGTATCCTTCTGTTTATTCGTTTATTCAGGAGCTCACCTCAAACCAGTCCAAGGACGTCAGAGTTTTTTTTTTTATTAAAAATAAAATGCATTCATTGCAACCATCCTCTGCCCATTCCCCATACAGTTATACAACATTTCAGAAGTCCTAATAAGTTTCCACACCATGGCAAAAATTGGATTGTGTCTCAATCTGAGACCCACAAAGGATGGGCAGGCAGCTACAACAACTTTCTGATGTTTGTGGGCTCTAATAATGCAAAGATAGAAGCAAGCTTGGTTTATATTTTAAATCATGATGTAACGTTTAGAGGAAGGTGGCTCAGCATGTACCATATTTCTGGTAGTGCGAAACACTTGACTGCCATGGCATGAAAATGTACTTTACAGTGCCTAGACAGAAGTATGAAGTTTTATGCCTTAGGAAGAGGTCACTTGTGCTTTCTATACTAGTTGCTGATTTGGGCATAAAGTGAATCAGCTAAAAACAATCACTTACAGTAGATTGATTTGCCACTGTATATAGAAGCACAGCCACGGGGGAAGGAGATGAATAATTAGGTCAATGCCCTTGGGTTTTGATGTGCCCCCTTTTAAAATTATCAGCACCCCCAAGAAATCAGAAAGTTTATTTTGTTTATTTTATCTGTTATCTTTTTAGTACTTTTATATGGTATTGGATGTTGGTCTGTATCTGTTAGGTTTGTTCTGTGGTTGTGTTGGGCAGTCACTGTTGGGTGACGTGTTGTACACCACCCAGAGTCCCCTTTGAGAAAATTGGGCGGTCAATAAGTGTAAGAAATAAATAAATAAATAAATAAATAAATAAATAAATAAATAAATTTCTTCGTACAAGACTCTATTCCTGTCTAAAATTGTTAGAATAAAATTTGGGGGTGTTCTAATACACAGAAAGTAAGCTGAAGAAGAGAGAACAACACGGTTGTGAAACTAATTTGGGGTTGGAAAAGTGGGGGTTGTCTTATACATGAGTGTGTCTTATAGATGGGAAAAAATACAACATGTAGAGTCCTAATGTTCGTGTGCCTTCTAGTGTCAGTGGTTCCGTGGCAACTTCACATTTTGAGTGAACGAATTACCCACTTACACATAATACTTACCTAGAGCAAAACTGCTTGTCCTTGCCACAAGTTGATCAAAAGGCAAAGCACTCATAGGGAATCATTCAGAAAACCTGTAAATCTATATATTGGGCTCATATGGGACTATGTACAGAATCCAATTGAATCATTACACTGGCGTAATTGGCATAATGTGACTTAAAGTTCAGCAGAGAATTGCCATTAGTTAATAAGTTGGTATTTGCATTTGTCATTTTATGCCAAGTCATGTGACTTCTGTATGACAGGGAATATTGTGCCCAAGTCTTAGGGAAACGATTTAGCTGGTCACGCTAGGTGCTTAAAGTTTATGACAACAGAGATGTATGAACAGGTGTAAGTAGTAAGAGTCTGCTTAACCCGGCCCCCCCCCCCCCCCGGTGTTTTCTTTTGACACACAGATTGAGAATTACTATTCCGGCATGCTATTTTCTTTTGTCATTCATTTGTGCTATTCCTGCTCTCTCCTGGCTGGCCTGACTGAACAAAGGGCCTTGCGACTTGGTGTGTTTCAGATGGGCAGTTAGTAGCTAAGGCAAAATGTTTGACCTTTGGACAGAAATGTCTGAAGTGACATTCAAAATTGTTTTCCAGAATAATTCCCTCCGAATCTGCAAATCGTCCAAGAAAACCATGCAACTGTACAAAATCACTGTGTCTTAAGCTGTAAGTATAACACTTTGCATTACCAAACCCAAGTATAAAAGTTTAAATTCCCCACTAACCATGATATGTGTATATTGGGGCAACCCCATATGTTAGTTCTGGTTTCATTATTAATTCTTTTTTATTATCATTCTGCAATCAAGATTGACCAGCATCATTGTTAAATCCTGATATGAGCCTGGGTTGGAGGAACTAGTGCATCCCTTATATTCATATTTATGCAGTCTGTGTAGATGTGGGGTTAGATTCAGAGATGGGCCAGAAGCTTGTCTTTCTCTACTTTGGGGGATTCCTTCCTTCTCCCTTTGCTCCCTGGGCCACGGCTCCCCCATTCTGCAGAGTTCCTGAACCACTGGATGTGCCTTTGCAGTGGGGAGTTGAGCAGACTGGAGAAGTTGGCTACTGCCAACCTCAGGATACATGGCTTTGGTCACATGTTTTCAAGCATCCTCACAGTCTTTCCTTTCAGGTATTGTGATTGCTTTGCCAATGGCGAGTTTTGCAACAACTGCAACTGTACAAATTGTTACAACAACCTGGAGCACGAAAATGACAGACAAAAAGCCATCAAGGTACGATTCCCTCTTTTTTTTAAAAAAAAACAATAACACTTTATTTACAGTGAGTGTTTCTTGTAGTGTCTGTTCATCCGTTTAATTGACATCCTTGAAAAATGGATTTCTCCTTTCCTTTTTAGTAGCCCTTCTGGACTTGGTAGGATTAGATGAATCATAGAATCATAGAGTTGGAAGAAACCTCAAGGGCCATCTAGTCCAACCCCCTGCCATGCAGGAACCCCTATCACAATATTTCCGACAGATGGCCATCCAGCCTCTGCTTAAAAACCTCCACAGAAGGAGACTCCACCACCCTCCTTAGTGGCAGCATATTCCACTGCCGAACAGCTCTAACTGTCATGAGATGAAAGTCTGTTCATCAGTTCCTCTTTTGAAAGGCTGGCATTGAGACTCCAGCTTTCGTGTTTCTTGCATGTACAGTGATGGACTTATTTGCATCTGCTTTCTCAGGCCTGTCTTGACAGAAACCCCGAGGCGTTCAAACCCAAGATAGGGAAAGGGAAAGAAGGTGAGTCGGACAGGCGGCATAGCAAAGGTTGCAACTGCAAGCGGTCTGGATGCCTCAAAAACTATTGTGAATGTTACGAGGTAAGACTTGAAGTAGTTTTTATTTTGTTCATTTCCAGGTACCTTTTCCAAACCAGCATTGTCTGGTTCTGTTTTGAGGCAGCTCGTTTTTTTTCCAGAAAAGAAATCAAACAGTATTTCAAAACTGAGAATCAAATACAGTGGACCCTCGTATAATAAATGGTTTGTATAACATAAAATCTGTACAACATAAAAAAATTTCCGGAGATAGGGGAAATTTGCTTAACAGAATCATCTATGGGGTGAATCCATACAACCTAAAAAGGTCACGATTATTTATTTATTATTTATTTATTTGTTAGGCTTGTATCCCACCCATCTTCCCAGAGGGAACTCTGGGCGGCTAACACTGAGCCGCCCAGATTAGGGATTACCCCGTTTTCAATGCATTCCTATGGGAAATTTGTATAAAGGAAAATTGCTTAAGAGAATTTCATTTGGAACAAATTAATTCTTTTATACAAGGTACCACTGTAATTGCATCCTGTGCTTGTTTGAAGTCTGGAGCTGTTTCCAGTCAACAACAATCCAATTGTTGAGTTGGAGGTTGAATTTGGATCTTGAGGAGCCCTTGAAAGCATGGTGAAAATCTCCAGGATGATGGCCATATCCTTTAAGCTATTTAAAGGCAGTCTAGAATGTCCTTCACTCTATTTGAATTTTATTTCAGTATCAAGAACCATTTCCCTTATTTTTAAAATAGCTAAAGGCAACAGTAGATGGAGAACCCTGGGTAGGGGCAGTGTTTTACCTGATATTCAAGGAATCACAATATAATGCACCTCACATGCCTCTTTGGGGAAAGCATTCCATTACTGATGGAAGCAACTTTAATTGCTGTAGTACAGGGCTGCCCAAAGTCCGGCCCGGGGGCCAAATCTGGCCCGTCAGGCCATTCTGAGTGGCCCGCGGCTGGCCGGCCCACCCCTCCCTCCCCCTCCTTCACCCACACATTCCCCTGCGGTGGCCACGGCTCCCTGTGCTTCCTTTTCTCCCCACCTTCCTTCTTTCCTCCCTCCCTTGGTCCCCACCTTCCTTCCTGCGGGTGGGGTTGCAAGGGGTTAGTGGGTGGGGCTTATGGGTCAGTGGGTGGGGCTTGCAATGGGGTGGCAGGGTCGGGGAGCAACCGGCCCCTGACACATTCTCAGGCACCAAATCTGGCCCTCCTTACAGAAAGTTTGGGCACCCCTGCTTTAGTAGATAACCCACACTAGGAAGTGGAGGGAGGGAGGAGTGTATCCTTCTTGGTTCTGCTGGATCTTTTAGCAAAGTTCAGTACCGTTCACCTTTTGGGTCATCCTTCTGGGACAAGACTTGGGGCCACTGTTTATGGTTCTTCCTGGAGAAGCCATCTCAGAAGGTAATGGTGGAGATTCCAGGTCAACAACTTGGCCAATAGCCAGCGGTGTCCCCTGAGTTCTGTTTTGTCCTCCACACTGTGGAACGTATACACGAAACTGTCGGGAGAGGTCGTCTGGAGTTCAGTGTCACCAGCACGACAGCATGCCCTCCTGCTCTCCTTTTCTGCCTAATTCCAAAGAAGCTGTTTCTGTTCTAAGTCAGTGTCATTCATTGTTAATGGACTGGATGAGGGCAAACAGATTGCAATTGAATCCAGAGGAGAAAGAGGTACTCCCAGTCGATTGAAAGGCAGATTAGGGAAGAGGAATTCCTTCTGTGCTGGATGGGGTTATACTTCTTCTAACAAGTCAAGCTCATAGCTTGAGTATACTGTATTTCTGGACTCACCCCTGAGCCTGGATATTTGGGTCTCATTTTGCTATGGTGAGAGTTTTAGTAAATAAATACTGGAATACCACAGCTGAGAAAGCCATAATCTTGTATGACAAACCTCTGATTCAAGTAGCATTTCAAGAACAGCCTCAGAAAATGATTTCCCTATATTTGCAGAAAGCATAATAATTACCTCTGGGTCTGTAAAGATTAATCAGGTGTATTTATCTGGCCAGAGCAGTGCTGAAATATGATGAAAGATGTGTGCTAAAAAAGGAAATCATTTAAACACTTTAGCAAAAACAATGTTCTGCACTGTTTCAGGAAAACTGTGGTGCACACAGTTCTAAAATACACAAAGAAGTGATATTTAGTCTGCATTTTGTTTCTCCCTTGTAGGCCAAGATCATGTGTTCATCAATTTGCAAATGTATTGGTTGCAAGAACTTTGAAGAAAGCCCAGAGCGGAAGACGTTGATGCACTTGGCTGATGCTGCTGAAGTACGAGTACAACAGCAGACAGCTGCAAAAACAAAGCTGTCCTCACAGATTTCGGATCTGCTAACCCGGCCAGCTCCAGTGCTGAGTAGTGGAGGGGGGAGGTATGCTTAATTCCATGTGATTGACCCATTCCAGTTTCTTGTGTGTCAATAGCCTTCAGAAGGCTTTTGACACAGTCCCTCACCAAAGGCTTCTGAGAAAATTGCAGTCGGGGGATAGGAGGGCAGGTCCTCTTATGGATTGAGAAGTGGTTGAGATCCAGGAAACAGAGAGTAGGTGTCAAAGGACAGTTATCACAATGGAGACAGGTGAAAAGTGGTGTGCCCCAGGGCTCTGTCCTGGGACCGGGGATTTTAAATCTGTTCATAAATGACCTGGAGACAGGGATAAGCAGTGAGGTGGCCAAGTTTTTGCGGATGACACAAATCTTTTCTAGGTGGTGAAGACCAGGGAATATTGTGAAGATCTCCAGAAGGATCTCTCCAAACTGAGAGAATGGGCTGCAAAATGGAAAATGTGTTTCAATGTAGGAAAATGTAAACTAATGTATATTGGTACAAAAACATCAAAACATTATGCAGTGGCCCCCTGCCCTTTCGCGGTTCATATATTGCGGTCCTGCTATATTGTGGGACCGCAGTACCTGGAAAGGGCTTGAGGGAAGGGGGAAGGTTTGGGGGCTTTTTAAACCTTCCCCCCTTTCCCCAAAAAAAAAAAAAAAAAAAAAAAGCACTGGGGTGGGGGAGAAAAACCTTTTGCTTCTCCACCCCAGTGCCAATCAGCTGGAGCCTGGGGCTTGCATCCATGGAGGCACTGCACGCCACTTCTCCCCACCCCCTCGGGGTGCTGGCAAGCGGCGGGCGATGCTCCACGGCCAAAAGCCCTTTTAAAAGATTGCCCGCTGCACCCCCACACCCCCGGGGGGTGCAGGCGAGCGGCACAGAATTTTTAAATTCGTGCCCCCCCCACCTGCATCCGCATATCGCGGATTTTCAATGATCATAGGTCAGGTGGGTCCCTAATCCCGTGATGGACGGGGGGGGGGGAAGATTACTGTATATCAACTCATGGGTTCTGAGCTGTTTATGACGGTTCAGGAAAGTGATCTTGGTGTCCTGGTGGACAGCTCAATGAAAGTGTCTACCCAGTGTGTGGCAGTGCTAAAGAAGGCCAATTCCATGCTAGGGATCATCAAAAAGGGGGTTGAAAATAAAACAGCCAACATTATAATGCCAACGTACAAAAGGATAGTAAGGCTGCACCTGGAATTTTATGTAAAGTTCTGGTCACCACATCTCAGAAAAGACGTAGTGGACTGGAAAAGGTGCAAAAGTGAGCGATTACTGGGCTGGGGACCTCCCTTGAGAGGAAAGGCTACAGCATTTGTGGCTCTTTAGTCTGTAAAAAGGGCACCTGTGGGGGGATATGATTGAGATATACAAAATAATGCAAGGCATGAGTAAAGTGGATAGAGGGGCACTATTCTCCCTCTCAAAAAATACCAGAACTAGGGGACATCCACTCAAATTGAGGTTTGGGCGAGCGAGAACAGGCAAAAATTTTTTTTTTTACCCAGCGTGTTTTTAGTCTGTGGAACTCCCTGCCACAGGATGTGGTGATGGCCTGGATACCTTCAAAAGTGGACTGGACAGATTCCTGGAGGAAAAGTCCATCACAGGTTACAAACCCTGATGGAGATGTGTAATCTCCAGGCTTAAAACCAGGGTACTTCAAGGGCCAGATGCAGGGGAGTGGTTTTGGGAAACAGAGATCTAATCTCGTGCGCTCCCAGAGGCAGTTTTGCGGGGCCACCGTGAGATACAGGAAGCTGGACTAGATGGGTCTTTGGCCTGATCCAGCATGGCTTTTATGTTCTTATGTAGTGTTCAGAAGTTATGATGAAAATAATAATAAAAAAAATCCCTTGTCCAGTGCTTGTATTTTGAACAGGCATCTCTCTCTCTACATCTTCCCTTTTCTTTTTACATATACACTGCTGCCTTTCCAAAATACATAAATTGGCTCATCCCCTCTGTATTGTGGGCAGGAGCTTAAGCCTTTTCTTTTTCTTTTCAGGTTGCCTTTTGCATTTGTAACAAAGGAAGTTGCTGATGCAACGTGCGACTGCTTACTTGCACAGGCTGAACAGGCTGAGAAAGCAGGGAAGTCCAAGGCAGCTGCGGAACGGATGATTCTGGAAGAATTTGGACGTTGTCTGATGAGAATCATTAACTCTGCGGGAAAGTCCAAAAGCGACCATTGTGCCATGAACTGTTGACTCTTGAAAATGAGCTGTAGTCTGAATGGGACACTAAAAGGCACATGGACACTTTGATTTCATTGCAGCGTTCTTTGTTCTTAACAAGATGCTGCTTAGTTCGTGTATGTTATTAGTGAAGCTTTGTAATGATGAGTACTCTTTTAGCTTAACTTTATTTTTCTTCACATATGTGTGCTTCTCCTTTTCAACCTCTAGAATATATGGGAGTGTGCAGCATTTAGAGTTTGTTTTTGTTTTTCTTTTGCCTCTTAGAAACATTCTTCAGGCCATTCTTTAACTTATTATTATTATTAGGATTATTTCCAATGTATAGTATTGGAATTTGGACTTGGTGGGATGATGGTGTGGAGAGATGCCAGCCAATCTATCAGGAACATCTTTTAGGCAAATGTAATGGCTAACAGTATCGTAACAGGATCTTGGAGAGATGTTCCCAGTACATTTATTTAGCACCACAACACATTTTGTTTTGCATCAGTATAGATAACAGTAGATCTGTGGAGCAGGTAATGCTGAAAGGATGTAAATAAAAATAAATGTTTGCAAAAAAAAAAAAAGCAATACAGAAAGAGATGCAAATCTGTCAGTTGTCTTGCGGGCTGCCATTGTGACTTTGGTGGGAATGCAACTTGTGTTGATTAGAAATAATGCATTACGAGGGCTAGATTCAGACATCTGTAATATTGCTATACAAAAAATCAAGGTCAAAAATTATGTCTTGTATTCAGATTAGTCTAAAATAATCGTTTTAATAAGTTTTTAAAAAAAACAGGAAAAAGGATAACTGTGGTTCATGTTCCAAATTTTAACCATTTTCATTTGGTTTCAGAGGCAATCAATATTTTGGACAAATTTTACTGTAACCAGAGACTTTTAACCTATGTGCTAAAGGACCTCCAAAGATTGAGGGGAATTTTTTCCTCTGGTACTTTTTTTAGAGATCACTGTTCAAAAAGCAGTCAATATTCCCAGTATATTCAATGATATTTCCTAGGAAATTCTCCTTAAGATGTTTCATTAGAATAACAGTAAGGTCCTTGATAGTGCATCTCTACTTAGGTAAATACTATTTTAGGACCTCTTAACAAGGTTCATGCTTTGTACACCTCCACTATATAGAATTGAAAATATCCCGTATTGAATTATACTCTTAATTATAAAGGTATTGATGTAAAGAGTGTTTGGTTTTATATACTATCTCAACAGGACTTCACAATACCATGCCTTTCAGCTTAATGCTGAAAAGTGAGTGGTCACTGTAAGAACCTCAATCCAGATTAAATTACTGAAGGTTTTCCTCACTAAATAGCCCCAACCATTGTCCCTAGATCTCCCAAACACTGGCCAGTACTAAAACAAAATCTACACCCAGCAGTGAACCCCTTCAAGTTTTGAAATATAGGTTTCTCACCCTAATTCAGAGTTGTACATAGCCAGTGTCTTTGAAAGTGTTCCCGATCAGGTTGTGGTTGTCATGGGAAGAGTTTAGTCAAATCCGTGCGTACCTAAAGTGGCATTTTCTGTCCAAGCCATTGGCAATGGGAATACTTAGAAAACAGATCAGAATTGCAGCCGTTGTCTTCATAGAAGCTGTTTATGTACACACATGGTGTGCACCAGTTGGTGTATATCTTTAAAAGGTGGTGTGGTTTTTATGTGCATAGATTGGGTGGAATCAACACAGCTCACTATCTAATACCAGTACACTTCAGCCCATTAGTTTCAGTGGCTTTAAGCGCACCTGCTGTTGGATCGTGACTGTGGTGACTTGGTTATGAACTGTGTGTGCCTGCACAGCAGATAAGATTCGCCATCTGTATAACAGGATTTCTCCACTAAGGAAACAGACAGGCCTTTATTTTTTCTTAAGCAGAAAGCAAAATTCTAGCAGGCCATGAACTGAGTTGTCTAAACTGATTGCCACCGATGCGTACTTTTGATATTGTGTCACTTATATTTTAAAAGTATTTTAGCAGTGTGTTTTGTAAGTTTGATACTCTGTATTAAGACTAAAACTAAACCTAGTGATCCCTTCACAGAAAAGAACAGAAGGGTGAATTCCATTGTTTTGGTTGAAGATGCTTAAAAGCACGAGCATTTGTAACAGATGCTAGAAACATGATTGCATGTTTTTTTCCCCTCATACAGCAAATTGTTTCATGAGTAAATTCCCTGCTTGGATCAGAAAGCACTTCCTAGAAATTTTAGTCTGCCTTGTCATTATATTTCTGTAATTCTGTGAAAGGGACTTTTTCTCTCCACATAACTACATATATATTCTATTATGTAACAGTGTGTGTATATATATAGATATATAGATATAGATATAGATATACACACACACATATCAGACACACCTGAAAGGGAAGCTCTTCATGTAAGGATAATTTTTTTACGTAGGGCTCTTGATTTGAGATAAGTCATTGTGTTAATTTTTCAGAGTAAGTGAAGATGCAGCTTTTACTAATTCCGTATGTACCCATATGGTGAGAGATTTGTATAAATGTAAATTAGTGTAAGTGGATAAAGTAATACTTGATCAAGTTATTTTTCAAACATGGCATCGTTTGACTAGAACTAAATCTGTTTACTTTTGTATATATTCTGTCTTATTCTAACTTGCACCTTTTGTGATGTGTATTTATACGTACGCTGAAACTGATTTGTGAAGTTTGGATTCCAGTTGTAGATTGTGTATGACGAAATTGCCTGTAAAAGATTTGAAGAAGGTGCAATCAAAGATTTAGTTTCTGTCTCAGAAAAATTCCTCTCCTGTACGTAGCTTGGGTCTTACCCTCCTTTCCCTCATGGCTTTTCTTTATACTTGGCCTTTGGCTTGAAATCCCTCAACAAATTGGTTAAAATACCTTATTTGTTAATGGATATATTGAGAGCAATTTATGAAGCACCCTTGTGGTTGCAACCCTTTCCATTTCTGCAGCATTTCTGTCAAGACCATCACAGAAATGGTTTGGCAGTGCCTAGGAAAAAATGCTATTGAATCAAATTCACTGTCACCAGATTTTGAGAGGGGAGGGTATGAGGGGTTAATTTTCTAGTTCTGGTTTACACCTAAAAATAGATTTAAATTTATATTTACTAGACCTATTCAAAGAATACACTTTTCTATATTGTAAAAAACAAATGTGAGATAAATCAAAAATGAAAAAAAATAAAATGTTTATATTATGTATCAGTGGACTGGTATATTTTTCCTCCTCTTTCAGCCTTCAGCAGTGTGGAGATTTCATATTAACCTACCAGCTCGGTGTCATTATAGCAGCCCCCATTTGGTAAGCCACATGAGTAAATCTTGGCCAGGACCTTGAAATATTTCAACATTGTCTCGGATTCAGTATATTCAGTAGGAAGAAAGTAAAAGGTGGATCTTGATGGGTCCTCTTGGTTTCATATGATTTTTACATGGGATCCTTCCCAAATCACCATCAAATCACACCTCTCATTCATGACCATCTATTACACAATAATAATAATGCATCCTCCACCGCATGGCTCTGTAGCGGCGCAAAAACATGGATCCATCTCACGGATCCATCTGATTTCATATGATTTTACATTGGATCATGATAAAACTACTATCACATATTGAGCCCATTTCAGTCCACAGATTACACACCAAAAATCAGGGGTCCATCAGTGCATGGCTCCGCAGTGGTGCAAAAAAAAAAAAGGGGGGGGGATCCAAGGCACGGATCCACACAGATCTACCTGATTTTTATTCAAGATCAACCCAAAACAAATTTCACACCCTAGAACCCATCTCTGCCCACAGATTGCACATAAAAAATCAGGAGTCCGTCAGCGCATGGCTCCATAGTGGCGCAAAAACGGATCCAAGGCACGGATCCACACGGATCTACTTGATTTTTACCCAGGATTACCCCCAAACTAATTTCACATCCTAGGCCCCATGGTTACACACAAATTGCATGTCAAAAATTGGGTCCGTCAGGGCATCGCTCCATAGTAGTGCAAAATCACGGATCCACACGGATCTCCCTGACTTTTATTCAATATCAACCCCAAAACCCATCTCACCCTAGACCCCATCTCTGCCCACAGAGTGCACATCAAAAGTCAGGGGTCCGTCAGCACATGGCTCCGCAGTGGCGCAAAAACATGGGTCCAAGGCATGGATCCACATGGAGCAAACTGATTTTTAGTGAAGATCAACCCAAAATCACTCTCCTCTTGTAGGTGCCATCTCTGCCCACCAATTGCACACCCAAAATCAGGGGTCCGTCAGTGCATGGTGCATCAGTGGCGCAAAAGCAGGGATCCAAGGCATGGATCCGCATGGATCTATCTGATTTTTATTCAAGATCAACCCGGAACCACTCTCCTATCCTAGGTCTCATCTCTGCCCACAGATTACACAACAAAAATAAGGGGTCTGTCAGCATATGGCTCCATGGTATTAAATAGCATGGGAGACATGATGCTCAAGTGATTTTCCATTTGCTTCTTCTCAGGCTCCATGGGACGTTCTGCTACCCCAAAGAAAAATAGGCTGTCTGTACTCCATCCTAAAATAATAGAAAAAGATATGTTGGCAGAGATACGTTCTACGATGTGGGATTGGTTTGTGGGTGATCCTGGATAGACATGGGCACAACTTAGCGGAATTCCTGTTTCCGTTTCCGTTCCTTGTTTCCATTACGTAACGGAAAAGGAAACGACAATTACTCCGCCAGAACTCGAACTCGAACCGACGAACAAATAATTGGGTCTGATTTGTCGTTGTCGTTCCTGGCATCGCGGCGATCGCGCGATGCCAATCGGCACAGAAAAAAAGTTTTTAAAAGTTAACCCCCCCCCCGATTCCCGGCCAAAAAAGCAGGCGAAAATATGCCTGCCTCTGAGAGTGCACCTACCAGAGGGGTGGTTTCTGGGGGGGGGGTCCCCGGCCTCCCCCCTCTCCTCCTGTCCTTTCTGGGCTGATCTGGTGGCGGGCAATGGCATCCTCGTCCCGCCAAAGTCGCCGGCTCGCCGGCTCGCCGCCATTCAAGCAGCACAGAAAAAAAGTTTTTAAAAGTAAAAAAACCCTGATTCCTGGCCAAAAAAGCAGGCGAAAATATGCCTGCCTCTGAGTGTGCACCTAGCGGGGTGGTTTCTGGGGGGGGGGTCCCCGGCCTCCCCCCCTCCTGTCCTGGGCTGCTCTGGTGGGGGGCATCCTCGTCGTCTCGCCAACTCGCCATGCCATGCGGAATCCAAAATGGGGCGACCACAATTTATTTTGAAATCGTGGTCCAAAAACACACCAAAGCACCCAGAAACATGCGAAAATTGCTACTATTTTAAAACTGCCAGAATTTTTACAGTAGCAGCAGTGGGTTTTTCTTGCAACAAAATGTCCTCCTCTCCATTGATTTTATTTTACTTTATTTATATTTTTTTACACCTGCCCAATGATGGGCTGGCCATGGGAGTGGACCATGCAAATTTTTGGAGCCATTCCACCAATTGCATGGCCACCTGGCCACTGAGACTTCTGGGATGTGCCAAAAAGCCCACTAACCCTGCTCTAGCCCTAACCCTAACCCTAACCCTTACCCATACGCCACAGTACACTGTCCTTCTTAGTGGGTCAGAGAGGCAACCAGAGGTGCACCCAGTACTCACCCTAACCTCACCCGTAACTAGCCTAACCCTAGCCCTTGCACTAACCCTAACCCTAAGCCAGATCTGTGAGTGTGTACTTGCATTGCACTACACGCAAGTATGCTTCCCTTCTTAGTGAGACACAGTGAGAGCCCGCATTCTCTCTGACTGACTGATGCAGAGGAGGCACCCCAAAGAGGGGTGCCTTTGCCAGTCCAGTGTCACTGTCCACTAAGCAAGTCTGCAACTTGGTATGCATATCCATATGGCTATGCATGCCCTTTTGTAGCGGGCGAGGAGAGGAGGCACCCTCAAGGTGCCTCCAGGAGCCTGCTTTCCCTTCCTAGCGGGTGAGGAGAGGAGGCACCCACCCACCCCAGTGCCTCCAGGAGCCCGCTTTCCCTTCATAGCGGGCCAGAGGAGGCACCCACCCCACAGAGGTGCCTCCAGGAGCCCGCTACCCCCCTAAACCAGTACTAACGACAGACGAAAAAACGAAAAACGAAACGACAAATTTTTGAAAAATTTCGCGAAAAACGGAAACGAGCCGAAACGGACCTGTCCCGAAAAACGACAACTCGGGGAAAAAAATTTCCTGGTCGTGCCCATCTCTAATCCTGGATAAAAATCAGGTAGATCCATGAGGGTCCCGACCATGGATCCATGTTTTTGTGCCACTTTGGAACCACGTACTGATGGAACCCTGATTTTGGGTGTGCAGTCTCTGTGTAAGGAGGGGTTGTATGATGTGAGACTGGTTTTGGGGTGATCCGGGGTAAAATCAGGCAGATCCACTTGGATCCGTGCAATGGATCCATGTTTTGGCGCCACTGCACAGCCATGTGCTGACAGACCCCTGATTTTTTTATGTGCAATCTGTGGGCAGAGATGGGTTCTTTGATGTGGGACTGGTTTGTGGGTGATCCTGGATAAAATCAGGTAGATCCGTGTGGATCCTGGCCTTGGATCCATGTTTTTGCGCCACTACAGAGGCATCCAATGACAGACTCCTGATTTTGAGGGTGCAGTTTGTGAGTAAAGATGGGTGGTTTGTGGGCTATGCTGGGTAAAAATCAGGTAGATCCATGTAGATCCATTCCTTGGATCCAAGTTTTTGTGCCACTGCAGAGACATGCACTGACAGACCCCTTATTTTGGGTGTGCAGTCTGTGTAATGATGGGGCCTAGGATGTGAGACTGGTTTGGAGATGATCCTGGATAAAAATGAGGTAGATCGACATGGATCCGTGCCACTGCAGAGCCATGCACTGACTAACCCATGATTTCTGGTGTGCAATCAGTGGACAGAGATGGGTTCTAGGATGTGTGAGTGGTTTGGAGGCGATTCTGGGTAAAAATCAGGTGGATCTGTGTGGATCCGTGCCTTGGATCCATGTTTTTGCACCACTGTGCAGCCATGCTCTGGAGAATGCATGATTATTATTGTGTAGTAGTTGGCCATGAATGAGATTTGTGATTTGATGGTGATTTGGGAAGGATCCCATATAAAAACATATGAAATCAAGAGGATCCGTTGAGATCTGCTTTTTACCCAGACCCTATTCAGTATATCTAGGCTGGACTTGGATTGATTGATTGATTGATTGATTTATACATTTCTATACCACCCATCTTCCAGAGGAGCTCTCATAAGATCTGGCGCTCTCCTTGCAAGTGCGACATGCTATCTTCTGATATAAAAAGGGGAAGCCGGGTGGCCATTACAAAATACAAATGCAAGGCTAAGCTCCAGGTGATACCTTCATAAAGGTATATAAAGGTCTTGCCTACCGCTTAATCATGCTGTCTCCTATCATCCGTACCTTGCCATGGAGTAATTGGTAACCGTTGAGTCGTAACTGGTACAGTAGTCATTTGTAGTATGCCAATAAAGCCAGTAACCCTGGAACCTTAATTGCTCCTCTACTTGTTCTATCTCTATGGTTACAGCGGTCATCTCGTTGGCGTGCATGTCTACTCTTTTCCTATCTCTACAGATAAAAACCGTCTTCCCTCGGTTGGAAAGCGGAAATGCAGCAAAAAAAAAAAAAAGAAAAGAAAAAGGCGCGAGCCAATCAAAAGTAGCGTATGGTTTTAGCCAATGAAAAACTAGGTATATTAAGGGATTCTCCGACTTAAAGGCGCACGCGGCGCCCGGGAGCCCCTTTTGACTTTGCCGTGGCTGGACTGAAGGTTGGTGGCGAGGTGGGGGAGAACTGGTTATTATAGGACGGTTGGGAGCGTGGGTTTCTGGAAGGGGCGCGCCAACTCTTAGTTTTGTTCCGGGACGGAGACTGAAGCTATTCCTCTCCTTTGGATGGTTTTAATCGCCCCTCCCCGGAGGAGTGAATTTATTTATTTATTTTTATTTTTTACAGCTTATAAGCCGCCCACTACCCAATGAATGCTTAAAGATTTGAAAACCGGAACATAAATTTATTTTTGTTTTTAATTTGTTCGATTTATTATATACCGCCCATCTGACAAAAAAGCCACTGGGCGGTATATAATTGTCTAAAGCTGAAATATATTCGGGCTGGATAATAAGACACAAAAGAGTACGAAATCGGTTCAGTTGATGATTCCGGGGGAAATAAACGGGAAAGAGACGCGGGTGGGGGGAGAGAGAAAAAATTAATGACTGAAACGCTTGGGAGACGGGTTTTAACGCAGCACAACGCAACATGGTTGAGCGTTTGCTGCGTGTAAAGGTCGAGGTGGCCAGGATGATGTCCAACCTCTGGAGGGGGGTGCCTTCGTCCAATTATATAGTTTGTTTTTGCTATGTTAATTAGAGATCCTATAACGGGTGCTGGTTTGAGATAATGAGCTTTCACTTTAGGCGGGCAACTGGGACTTAAGTCAGGATTTAGTTCGCTGTCCTTGTGTAGCGCCTGCTGACTACCTGCAGTTGATCAGGTATTGTTCTAACATGGTAAACTTCAAAAAAAGCACGCACTCTAAATATGTGAGCACAATTCCAACATGTTTGCATAAGTTTTAAAGATCAGTGCAGGTTATTTTTGGCTCCTTTCCTGCTTGTGTCCAATGATTAAAACATTTTGCTGTTCACATCATGATTTGTTATGATTATTTATTCAAGTAAATGAGGACACAAGTTGCAGTTCAGACTTTTGAATGTTAATTTAGGCAGTAGAGAGGGATATAAAGAATTTTTATATCAACTTACACTGATCTCTTCCTGGCTCTTAGGAATGAAGCTTCCGGGATCACCAGGTAACTTTTACAACAGTTATGCAAAAACTGCAATATATATAAACTAGATCGTGCATAGTGGCTGAAATCATGTTACACTGTACAAAATAAAAACTTTAGACTAACTTCCTTATGTTAAGACGTCTCAATAGATACTATCTATTGTATGCAGAATTGCAATAAGATTTCTTAGCTTGAAGCCATTTGCCTGTAAGATTTGCATTTAATATAACAGGATTTCAGCCTGTTTGTCATTGGGCAATCACAGTCTTTACAGCTGAATAAATTGTATATGCTTATGAGAACTGCTCTGTTTGCCTGTTAAATAGATCACATATGTTGTTGATAAGCTGTATTGTTAGGTTTGCTCACATATTGTAAATCCGATCTATTTTGTCATTTTATACTCCATAGATATTTTCACTGGCATTTAAAGAAGGTGCTTGGATGTTCGGGTGTGTACCTGCACATCTGAAAGTCAAATAATTAATTACCAGTGAGAATAGGCTGCAAGTTAACCCATTTCCCTTCTGCACAGGGAAGACCACATAAATCTTTTCAGTAGATGTCCATGTAGTTTTAGAAGAGGTATCCTTGTTAGTCTGTGTTAACATATTGGGCAAAAGCTAAATTTTTAAAAAAGTGTTATTTTAAAGACTTTGAGGAAGGGAACTTCTCCACAGAAGCTCACATTGAGCTGTAGCAGTTAATCTTTAAGGTGCTATGTTTTTATCTATATTTTGTTTTTGCCTGATATTCAGTAATGCTACAATTACATACTGTTCTTCCTTTCAGAATGTCCTGTGTGTAGATCTCAGTTGGTCTTCTAGCCAGACAGGTTTTATTAGAAATGGGGAAATGACCTTTTCAGAATTTTCTGCACTACTTAAACTCCTCCTGAAATGTTAAAATAGAGAACATTATGGCTATAGGCGGTAGAAAATATTTTGGGTTATTAAGTTTGAAAAGTTCTTGGCATTTTACTCTTTGAAAACAAGGTTATAAGCAATTTTTCCTTCCTTTTCCAAGGAGAAAGGTAGGGTAAAAATACTCATAAATGATTTTTTTTTAAAAAAAACCTTTCTTTTATGTTTTTAGGTATGTAAAGCAAGATAAACATTTCTGCTGAATACGTGGGCTATTTGTGTGATGCCTTGAGCTACTTTAATTTACGTACATAGTTGGATGGATGATCCAGGCGGAAGAAGACATTTGAAAATGAATGTTTTGGAAAATAATGTATAAATATTGACAGTGCCTCTAGGTAACATTTTGTATCCTGTTATTTAGTACTAATAAATGTATTTTGATGGTAAAGTTATGACAATATTTCTTGTTTTTTTCTTTTTGGTGAGGGGGGCATTAGACTTTCATGTGTGTGCTGTGCAATGGAAGAAAGTATTGTCATGATCATTTGTGTGATCTAATTGTACAGTACTGAATGTGTGTAATGCCTGGCAGTCTGCTGTTAATACAGGCCTGCCCAATACAGGCTACTGGTAGCCCGCGAAGGGTTCAAAAGTAGCCTGCCGGTCATCAATAAAAAGTGAGGGGATAAGTTCTCCATCCCTCCCTCCCCCATCCCAAGGGCCACCACTGCCCCAGCAAAGTTCTGAGTCTGCCAGCCCACTGTCTCAGCCAAGCGGGGCAGTTCAAGGGCCATGGCGCATTGACACCTGTTCCTTCCAGAGTAATTGGTTTTCAATCCATTCCTATGGGAAACTGTTGCTCTACTTACAAAAGTTTTTACTTATGAGCATGTGCTCGGAACGGATAAAATTCGTAAGTAGAGGTTTTAGTGTAGTAGCCCTCAGGCACTTTGGGCCAGAAAAAAGTAGACCTTGGCCTGTTCAAAGTTGAACAGCCCTGTGTTAATAGGTTACATTTTTCAGTATTCCAGCCATTAAGTAATTCGTCCAAAATACAACAGAGCCTGAAGTGAGATGTCTTCACTGCCCCACCCCAAGCCTCGTGTGGTAAGTGTTTGATGTTGCAAAGACAACTGACCATGTTAGAAATGGGGATTCACCAGTTACTCTATCCCAGCAGGCATATATAAGAAACATGAGGAACGGCTTAGGGAGCTGAGAAGGTTTAGCCTTTCAAAAAGAAGGCTGATAGCTATGTTTAAATTTTTGAAAGGGTGTCATATTGAAAAGGGGACTGGTTTGTTTTCCATGGCTTCAGAGACTAGGACTCGGGGCAATGGTTTCAAACTACACCTAAAGAGATTCCATTTGAACATTAGGAAGAACTTTCTGATGGTTAGAGATGTTCATCAGTGGAATATGCTGCCACGGAGGGTAGTGGAGTCTCCTTTGGAGGTTTTGAAGCAGAGGCTGGATGGCCATCTGTCGGGAGTCCTGTGATGGGGGTTCCTGCATGGCACGGGGTTGGACTGCATGGCCCTTGAGGAGGTCTCTTCTAACTATGATTCTATGATTAAAATGCGTACTATGTTATTGGGATAGCCACCAATGATTCATCAAGCCTGCTTTCTCCATCTGGGACTGACATTAATAATCTAAAGCATCTAGTAGAATTTTTGGTACCTGCTTTTCTCCCCATCCATATGTGTAACCCCATGCCTGGCGAAAACTTCTATAGAATTCTAAGGATTATATAGTGAGAATTGTCATCAAATACTAATTAAGGTACTGCCTAGTTTTGGATTTTGTTATGAGCCAGCACAAGTAAACAAGTTGAAGTGCTATACTTCTTTTTCCATAAATGAAAATATTTGAATTAATTTAGCAATCATGGGATAAAAGGGAGGGGCCTCTTATGGATTTTTAAGGCGCATCAGATGGGGGCAAATAGTTCTTACAGTGGATCCTGTCAGAAAGTCATTGTTAGAAGGAGGTAAGTAATGAATGGCCTCCCAGATATTTGACCATCTCCCATCATTCCTCACCACTAAAAATGATGGCTACAGCTGATAGGATCTGCAGCCCAGGTAATTCTGGAGAGCCATTCAGACGGTTGACCCACATGTCCCCCTCCCTGAAATATTGCATCTTGAGCTTGAGGTCAGTGTTATGGTTAGTTAAGCATAGTGAGTCAACCACCTCAAATGTTGTTGCAGGAGAATATTTCTGCCAGGCCCCTCTTGTCATTCCCTTCCGTTGAAGTGAGCTGGCTGTGCCACGTGGTATCTCCTACATCCCCACACTATCCCACTGCCTTTAGGTCAGTGATGGCAAACCTATGGCACGGGTGCCAAAGGTGGCACTCGGAGCCCTTTCTGTGGGCACCCAACATCGCCCCTTCATAGCAACCTGTATACAGGTTAAATTACTGTATTGGCAGTTTGCAAAAAAATAGTGGGTTTTGAATTGTAGTTTGGGCACTCAGTCTCTAAAAGGTTTGCCATCACTGCTTTAGGTGCATTAAAGGCCACTTGCCCTTGGTCCTGTTGCTGCAGTTGCATTCTTGCTTCAAGATAGCCAAACATCTTGGGCTGGATAGCTTTGTATGTCCCTCACTGCACGCCTGTTTACTGCAAAACAACAGTGGGACAGAGTTGGTTATAGGCAGCTTCACTTCACTTGTGGCCTTCTCAGAAGGACCTGGGTGGCTACCATGAAGCTGAGCCTGACTTGGGTCTTAACCAACTGTGACTGGAAGTTCTGGGTTAGATTGATTTGGTCTGCACCTGGGCAAAAATATTGCCGTTTTAAGCAAGGCTCAGCTTCCTGGTACAGTAGTTTTATGTTCAGTCATTTTCGACTCTTGACCCCATAGCCTTCCTGTCTTCCACTGCCTCCCAGAGTTTGGCCAAATCCATGTTGGTTGCATAATGACGCTGTCCAACCATCTCATAACAACAACAACAACAACAACTTTATTTTTATGCCGCCTTTCTCCCCAAAGGGAGATCTTATTCCAGTGAACATTCAGGGTTGATTGCTTTCAGGATGGATAGATACTTAGGTTTGATCTTGACTCTAGTGGACTCTAAAGAGTCTAATAACAGTTGGAAGGGGCCCAGAGCACAACCTGGTTCAAGACAAGAATCCAAATCCAAACATCTGACAAAAGGTCTAGTTTTCAATGTCTCCATTATTAGAGTGCACACTGCTTGCCCGTGTTTTACTGCTTTAACTATTAAGTTTCTTCATGATTTTCAGCCCAAATCTGGCTCCCTGCAACATGAGCCCATGATTATGGATCCTGTATTGTGGGAGGATGAATAGCAACATATCCTGCCCTCTATTTCCAGATAAACTTTCATAATTAATTTCAAATCTGGCCTTTCGCCCTTTAAAAGGCATTCAAGCCCTGTTAGGAAGAGCAAAAGTGGGCCTTGCCTGGAAGAGGGCGTTGTGTGTGTATATATATGTGTGTTGGGGGGGGGGGGCGCTGTTCGTAAGAGGTTAGGTAGGCCTTGCCTGGAAGAGGGCGTTGTGTATGTGTGTGTGTGTGTGTGTGTTGGAGGAGGGGAGCGAGCCCCGAGGATTGGGGTGCGGGTGGGGGTGGGGGCGTGCGGCCTGGCTCCGAAGGAGCCCCTTCCCCGGACGTGGCGCGGCGTGGCGGCGGGGGGGCACTTTAATCCTAAATCCGCCGCTAGGCCCGTCTCCTTGGGCGAGCGAGCGAGCGAGCAGGCCCGGCCCAGGCAGGCAGGCAGGCAGGCTGGGGCGGGGCGGGGGGCGTCCGTTTGTCCCGGAAGCCGGGCGGCGGAGGGGCGGCATGGAGGCGGCGCTCCGGCTGCCACGTCGGAGCGGAGCGTGGAGGAGCTCCGGGCCTTAGGAAGCGAAGGGGGAGCCGCCGCCGCCGGCCGAGCAAGGCGCCGACTCGTCGTCCTTCGTGTTCCTGGAGCGGGTGACGGGCCGGAGCTACCCCGAGCAGGTGAGGGCGGGGAAAGGAAAGGGGGACCCGGCGCTCTCTTTCCCGCGGCTGCCCCCCTTTTTTGGGGGGGGGGGCTTCCCTTTAAACAGACTTGGAAGGGGGGGAGACTCTTCCTGGTGTCTCTGCACTCCTTACAGCCCACGTCGGGCTTGTTGACGCAGAAGTAAAAACCCTGGGTTCAGTGCCGTAGGGTTTACTCCCGAGTAAGCCTTCCTTGAGCGCCTCCTTTTTGTTTTAGTTATACGCCCATTGCCCACTTCGGGCGACCTTTATGCATTCATCCCCCACAGGCATTGCCCCTTGAGGCTAAGAGTTGAGCTGTTTGCATTCGTCGGGGATTTTTCCTTTTCTTTCCGTTCCCTAAGGATAAAAGGATGGGAATTCGTTTCAGAAAAGGGCCACTTGCTTTGGATTTGGCAGGCGCTCCCTGACGCTGCAGCTCCTTTGTTCCTTGGACTTGCGGGTCCGGCTGGTTCCAAGGTTGGCAAGGGCCAAGCCTGGTGTGTGTGTGTGTGTGTGTGTGTGAGGGGGTTAGGCTTCCAAGCAGTTTGTATTAATCCATTTTAGTCATGTATTTGCAAACTTTCCATTTCCTCTTACTGTAGGGTTTTGTCTGTGTTTCCATGATTACAGAAAAGTGGGTGCAACATACAGGCAAAATCATACTCTACATCATTTGCATTGATAAATCCGACAGAGGTATGACTCCCCAGCTAGCTTGCTATTAAGGGTTCTCCACTTAAATGCCTGTGTGTGCATGAAAAAAATTGTCTGTAACCTGAATTCTTTCAGTAGTGTTTTGAAAGAGAATATGAGACCTGTTTGCCCTCAGAAGAAGGGAGTGGTAAACCACTTTTGAGTATTGTATACAGTACCTAGAAAACACTGAGAAGGTTTGCTACAAGTCAGAATTGACTTGACACCGTTATTATTTTTGCCTAATTTTAGCCCATTCTTCATCTGAAATATTGGTCTGGGCCAAGTTGATTTCTTCACAATCATTTGTGATTTGTTCTTTATATTTTCTCCAAGGCATGCATTGATGTTTTCTTAAAATACCTGCAAGTCTGATTTTTTTGCTCAGGATTGGTTACTAATAATGATTGTGACTCGAGTGCACACAAAAGGTAACTTAGTGCAAAATACTTACTCCAAAACTCTGTAGCTTGGGCTGTTGACCAAACGGATAGTACTGTATCCTTCCTCTCCCTTCCTCTCTCCCTCTCCCCCCCTCTGTGTGTATACACACATGCATGCATGCATGCATGTCAGTTTACAGTTGTATAGGTGGAGAGGAATTCCAAATGCTGTAGAAACTAAGACAGCGTTGATAGTTTTTATTTGGCATAGCACAACCTGCATGTGGCACAAGTTCTGTACTTTTACTCAGTTACAAGGATCATTATGTTGGTTTTGCATGCAGACGTGCATGATTGGCGAGATGGAAGGATCCATTCCTTCCCCAAAATTAGTTATATAACGCGTTAAGAATAGATGAGGCTTCAGGCTGAGTACGTGTCCTTTTGCCTGCTGATCTCACTTGAATGAGAGGCGGTTCTTTATTTGATGCTGTGTCAGTATCAAAGGTTCTCAGCTTGGCTGGACCTTGTGCGCCACTGTGGGCATTCTAAGTTAGTCCTAGGAATAACAAGAGGCAACAAAATGGTAGTGAATGAGCCTTAGTACAATACAGTAATATAAAAACTTGCCCCACATTATTTTCTGTATTCTCTTGCATTTTTTGAAATCTGTTTTTCATCAGGGGGCAATATCTTCTGGTAGAAAGAAAAGCAGGTATGTTCCTATGAAAGGGTGGTTTTTATTTTATAAATAGTGAATATGTGTGTTTGGAATAGTAAAAGTCCAGAGCAGTCCAAGCCTCCATATATTTTGTGAGATTGATATGCAGCCAACACCTAGATATCCTTTTGCACGATCTGTCAAGCATTCTTATTTCAAGAAGTATGATAATGTTTATTAACTGAAATGAGTTAGTGGTGTGCAGAGTCAGTAGCAGTTAACATAAAATACAACATAGACAAAGGGTTTTCAAAACTCTAATTGTAATAATTTATTTCTTCATGTGCAAGAAAAAGAAAAAAAAACAAAGTATAATGACACTTTAAAGACTAACAGATTTATGTCACTGTGAATAAATGTAGATTACAGTCTATTGTCCTTCCTCCGTGTGTTGGAGAAGGCAAGTTGTAATACTCAAAAACTCACACTGAAATTTACTAGCCTTTAAGGTGTTACAAAATCTTATTTATTTTATTGTGCTTTTTTATGCACAGCTCTAAAGTATATCAGCAGTAAGCAGTTAACAATAGTTGGATACCACTTTAACAGTCATGACATCATATGGAACTCAAGGATTTGAAGTTTGCTGAGGAATTTAGAATTGTCTGATAAAAATGCTCTAGTGATATAGTTAAACTCCTGTTCCTATGGTTTTAAAGCAATAGATGACTGGTAAGTAGTGTAGAAACACACTTATGATCATGTCTCATATTGCTAAAAAATTTTGATGTAAGAGCACACACGTTTTTGGTGGAACCTGTCTGCAAGCTGTTTAACAGTCAAAAGATGGAGAAATGTCCCAACTTCATGATATGAACAGAGGCTAATTTAAGTGCTCCTGAGGTTGAATGCTAGCCAGCTTTGTTTCTCTTCTGCTAGTTCAGCAAAATAATTCAGACAGTACAAATGACAAAGGTGTTTTTGTGATGTGACATCGTTTTATTGCAGACATGTCCAAACTTCGACCCTCCTGATGTTTTGGACCACAACTCCCAGAATTCTAAGCTTAGATTGCCAGTGGCAAAGGACTGTGGGACTTGTGGTCAAAAAGATCTGGAGGGCCAAAGTTTGGACATGCCTGGTTTTGTTGGCTTACTTTAAAGATTTATAGACAATACTTGCTTAAAAGATTAAATGTGGATAACAAGTAGAAAACTGTAAGACCAACAGGAGCTGGTAGTGTGATGTGGCTGTTGGAAAACTTAACACTGTTCTTTGCTCCATGAGAAGTAGGACTTCAGTATAGGAAAGTAATCATTCTATTTTATTTTGTGAAGACCATTGACAAACTGGAGAAGAGTGCCAAGGATGGTGAGAGTGTGTGAAGAATAGTTTAGAGCAGTGATGATGAACCTATGGCACGGGTGCCAAAGGTGGCACTCAGAGCCCTTTCTGTGGGCATCCGGCATCACCCCTTCATAGCTACCTGTATACAGGTTAAATTACTGTATTGGCACTTTGCAAAAATATTACTGGGTTTTGAATTGCAGTTTGGGCACTCGGTCTCTAAAAGGTTCGCTATCACTGGTTTAGAGGATCCTCTCTGTTTAGCTTGGAGGTTGAGACTAAAGGAAGGCATGGTAACTATTCAGGTATCTTAAGAATATCAAGCAGAAGAAAAAACAGCGGTGTCCTCTATTCCTCCAGAAAGCAGGAATTGAGCCAGTCAATGACAGCATAGAGAAATAGTATTTGTAGAGAATCCAGTTAAACATCAGGAGAAATTTCCTAGCAGTGATAGTGGTGTTCAGCTATGGAAAGACAAGGCAGTACTGCTTTCTCCGTCACTGAAGATTTTTCAGCTGAGGCTAGACAGCTTTTATCAGGGATGCTGCAGCCTCATTTTAGATTGTAGGAGATTGGGCCAGAATTCCAAGCCAGTATTGGCAATGACAAAGGACTGTGAAAGTTGTGGTTCAGAACATCTGGAGTGCCAAAGGTTCGCCACCACTGGACTAGATGGTCTCAATGATCCCTTCAAACTGTATGTATCTAGGTGAAGAAAGGAAACAATAATATACCTCAAAACAAAGAAGGATTTAGCAGAAATAGTTAATCTTTGTAAATGAAGTGCTTTCAGCAAAAATAAGCTTAATAGCTTTTCGCCCAGAAAAATGAAGATTTTCATGCTCCTCTAGCAGGATCTTTTAAAAATTTAGGAGCCATTCCTGTAAAGGTCCTGTTGTAAGCTTCTGAGGTACCAACTTATCATGTGGATAGCACTTCAAGCAGTTCTATCTGATTACATCTTTGCTGGAACATGGATTCATACTAAGAGAGATGATCCTTTGGATATGTAGGTCCACCTTGCCAATAGCTTTAAAAGTCTTGCTAGTTCGTGAAACTCCTCACTGCAAGATGTGGTGATAGCATTTGGCCTAGATGCCTTTAAAAGGGGATTGGACTGATTTCTGGAGGAAACATCCATCACATTTCAAGCCATGATGGGGATACATGTTATCTCCAGGCTTAAAAGACAGGTATCTAGTTGTCTCATATGCTTCCAGAGGCATTTGCTGGGGCCAATGTGAGATACAGGAAACTGGACCAGATGGGCCTTTGGCCTAATCCGGTAGAGCTTTTGTTCTTATGTAAGTAAAATCCATCACACACAATGTAAATTGTATTAAAATGTGGAAGCACATTATTATTATCCAATTGAATTTACACAGAACAGGTTGATAATAAGCATGTATCTATGCAACTAACAGGTGTGTAAAGGAATTTTGTATGATTTGAAATGTCCAGTTGCCTTTAGGTTCATTCTAATATAAGCAGAATTTCAGTAGCCAAGCCCTGATGTTATAGAATTATTTAGAACAGCAAAGTGGCTAAGAGTGAGCAGCCTGAAGTCCAGTCTACGTTCTGTTATATCCGTCATCAGTTCTCTGTTTTTTAGTGCTCACAATTGCATTACTCGTGACAAGCAGAATGTGTTGATGCCAGATGTAGGTGGAGAAAACTAGTCCTTTCCAGGATATGCTGTAGAGATGCTTTTCTCCGGCATTGTTTCCACCTTGTTTGGATTCCGCCTCAGTCTGTGCAGATTCCTCTGCTTGACCACAGCTAATAAGTTCAACTTCAGGATGTCTTAAAAAAACCCAGATCTGGTTGTCCTCAAGATAGAAGAATGACACAGGTTATCTTGTTCAATAGCTTCTGTTGAATGATGTTACAGTGGTACCTCAACTTACGAATTTAATCCGTTCCGAATGCATGCTCTTAAGGTGAACTACTCCTAAGTCGGGGTACCTATCTAAAAAATTGAAAAAATAAGTTTAAAAAAATCAAAAAAACGAACAAAAATATTTGTAAGTCGAACAGACCATATCTAAATTTTGTCAGGCGGCAGTTAAAATGCCAACAGTTTTCCACTCTTAAGTTGAATTGCTCTTAAGTCGAGCTGCTCTTAAGCTGGGGTACCACTGTATATGTAAGTTAAAAGAGCAAGACCTACCACCCTTGACAAAGCTAACATTATCCCTGATCATCATCTGCATCCTGTCTTCCACAGAAGATGTGTATGGCATGCGGTCCAACTGCAGAATTTGGTGTATTAAGTAGTTTGTTCATTGCATTGGATATTGGCAGACTTTATCCTTTTGTCCCTAGAAATCATTTTCAAATAATACTTCCAGCTTTTAGAAGTGAAAACCATGCTCCTGTCTCCAGTGAGCCATGAAACATAGCGAATGATCATGATGAGCCAGCTGTCCTTCTAAGCCTAATCTGTCAAACTGGGTGTTTGTGGAGGAGGGTTGGTGAGTAGTCTTTCAGTCATAGGTGTTTGGTTTCTAATGCAGGAGACAACCTGAATTAGGCATTGCTCTGAAGGGAGCTCTATCCAGATCCCTCCATGATGTTCATGTTTCTAATTATATACTGTAGTAAACTTTTACTCTTTTATAAGTACTGTATGTATCTAAAAATGGAAGTGCAGTATCTTAGTTGGTTGATCCTCCAGAGCAGGGGTCCTCAAAGTTTTCAAGCAGTGGGCCGGTCCACCACCACCCAGACACCACTGGGGGCCGGATCACAGTCCAAAAGCAGCTGCGGAGGTTGGCTTGCTCACAAAACAGGGGGTAGGTGGGGGGGTTGCAATTGGTCCCAGGGGCCGGATTCAGGACCTTGGGGAGGCCGCATCCGGCCCCAGGGCCTTAGGTTGAGGACCCCTGCTCCAGAGGATCAGAAATCCAAGCTAGGTCACAGGCGAGTGTAGCATGGGCTGCAGCTAGAGCATAATTGGCATTCTTGCAGATGCATAAATGGTACTGAAGTTGGCGAGAGGGAAGAGAAAGTCATACACAAAGCTGGTAATAGAAAGAGATCTGAAAGTGCAGGCGAATGAGGAAATTGGTGAGAGAGGCAGAAATATGTGTATACCCTTAACATGTGGGTGTTTGCATATGTATCTTTGAGTGAGGTTTCTGTGTATCAGGAATAGGATCAAAGTCCCTGAAAGACTGAAAAGATTGGAGAGAAATGTACTTCCATGCATGACTAATACAGTAGGACCTCAGTATCCACTGGGGATTGGTTCCAGGCCTTCCCGTGGATAATGAAAACTGTGAATAAGAGAGAACACCAAGGAAATCCCCCCCCCCCAACTGCTGTTTTATGACAGTAGCTTGCTTTACAGCTGCTGTTTCCTCATGACCTGAGGTTCAATCCCAGGTAGCAGGCTCATGGTTGACTCAGCCTTCCATCCTTCTGAGGTTGGTAAAATAAGTACCCAGCTTGCTTGGTGGGGGGATGTGTAGCCTGCATACTGTAATTAAACTGTAAGCCACCCAGAGACTACTTGAAGTGGTATAGGGCAGTATATAAGCAGAACTTTGCTTTTTACAGCTGCTGTTTTATGAGATTATGGATTTATTTTTCCCTTTGCCAACCGTGGATAACTGAATCAGTGCATAATGAATCAGTGGATACGGGGGTCCTACTGTACAATGATTTATGGACCAGCTATGGCTGTTTTAGTTGTCATGGGTTGTATTTGATGGCTTTGAATGGAAACTAAGAATAATGTTGTAAGGCAATGAACAGTCAATTCTTAGTAGCTGGAGATTCTGTGTATAAGAATTAAGAAGAGCCTTTTTGAATGGGACAAATGTCTATCATCCAGTCTAGCAGTCTACAGTTCCACCGTGACCTCTGGAAAGCCTACAAAGGAGGATGTGAAGTCAGTAGCATCCTGCCAGGCGTGTTCCTTTGCAACTGTTATTCAGAAACACATTGTCTCTGAGACTAGAGTTGACAGTAACTTGCCTTCATGACTAGAAGCTATTCCGATCCTTGTCATTCATGAGATCAGTAGTTTTTGTCTCTCCTAAAGGACAGGTATATTAAATATAATTTAATATCCCCCCCCCCCGTGGACTTTGAATGTCTTGAGCCTTTTTAATACATCTTACTCGTTAGCTTACAAAAATAGCGCAACATATGCTTTAATACCTAACAGAGCTTCAGAGCCGTCATCATGTTATTAATATGGCATGTAAATTTTAATAGAGAGATCACAGCCTTTTGTTTGCTTTCCTCAAAAGTAAGTTTGGTCTGTGGTTTTGTCTGTCAGTCAAAAAAAGTAAGTCAAGCACCTTCTTGTTTTTGGTTTCTAGAGAAGCAAGAAAAAAAGAAAGGAAAGGAAAGAAGTATGATTCAAACCAGAATACCATATGCAGAATGTGAGAGATGTATAATTTTCTTGGGTGTAGTTTTAGAAGAGGTAGCCACGTTAGTCTGTGATACCAAAAGCAGGGAAAAACAAGGAAAATAAAGAAGACAGAGATGTTGTGGCATCTGAAAGACTAACTGCTATATTTTAATCCAAGCTTTCATGGATAAATCCACTCCAGCATTGTCCGTGAAAGCTCACATTAAAATATAGCAGTTAGTCTTTAAGGCACCACAATGTTTTTGCCTCTTTATTTTTTTAATTTCAATTTTGGTTTTGTCTAATACAGGCATGTTCAAACTTTGGCCCTCCTGATGTTTTGGACCACAACTCCCAGAATTCTAAGCTTAGATTGCCAATGACAAAGGACTGCGGGAATTATGGTCCCAAACATCTGGAGGGCCAAGGTTTGGTCATGCCTGGTCTAATATCTTGGTGTTTCTGTGCCCCTCTTAAAGCTATGGTGGCTATGAGTGTATGTGTTTGTGCAAACATTTTTCTCCCAAAGAGGCATTTTCTATTTTTTCTTGAGAAAAAAATAGAAATGTAGGGAAACATTAGAACTTAGGGAAAAACTGATGTAATACCTTCTGTGCCTCTCTTACTGTTTCTCAATTCAGTGCTGTTTTCGACGTGCTCTCATTTCATTTCTGACTTTAGTGATCCTTTCCAGGGCTTCTGACTGTTTGTTATTTTGATGGGTTTTAACTTGTTGTTTTATATTTTTAATATATTGTTGTATTTGGTAGTGGGGCAGCTAAAGAAATTCTGTAAATAAATAAATAAATGTTGAATACTCAGGAGTGGTTTACTATTTCTTTCTTCTTGGAATATACACCCTGCCTGTATCTACACAGATGAGCAATTATCCTGGGAGGCATGGAATCAGCCTTGCTCAGAAGCAAAATAGCTAACTCGCTGAGATATCCAGCCCTCCCGCCACCTCTTTTGGCACGAGTGAATTGCTTTTTAAAGGCAAAGCATTACTCAGATGCAGTCCCGCAGATGGTGTGGTATTGCGGATACTGTATATATGTAATGCAATCCACAGTGTAAAGTGTTGGGTGATGACACCTGCATAAGAGGAGCATATGGGGCACCTTCATTGCTCGTGGATTGCTGCTTTGTCCGGGAACATTTTGTTCTAAGTTTAGGACATGTTCGAGTCTGTTGGGCACAGCCACGATAGAACGAGCCAGTTTCGGTCCATAGAATGCTTCAGTTGGTTTACTACAAATCTGTGGTTTCTCCTTTTACTTTTTCCTTACTTCTTAGACAGCAAAAACTGAGATGTGCTTAGATAGCGTTAAGGCAGGCATGACCAAACTTCGGCCGTCCTGATGTTTTGGACCACAACTCCCAGAATTCCAAGCCTGTGTTTCCAGTGGCAAAGGACTGTGGGAGTTGTGGCCCAAAACATCTAGAGGGCTGAAGTTTGGACATGGCTGGTGTAAGGTACAGGAATTTGCAGCTCTCTTGGTTGCTATGTGCCATCAAGCCATTTCGGACTTACAGCAACTCTACTAATATAAATATAAAAATACAACTTAGAAGCAAAATGAACATAACTAAGTCAACAATAAAGTCATAAAATCACTCAAAGAACTGAGGCATAGTTAAAACAAAAAGATTATCTTGAGCTGACCATCTGGAAAAACCTCCATAAACCTCTCCCAATGTCCCAGGGTGCATAGTTTGATCAAACAAGTTACCGTTTTTTTTCCAATCTACAAAACGACCACATGTATAAGACAACCCCCCCCCCCTTTTCCAACCCAAAATTACAGTTTCTCAAACACGTGGTTTACTCCTCGGCTTACTTCTGTGTGTAAGATGACCCCCAAATTTTGATCTAACAATTTTAGTAAAAATATAGTCTTATACACAGAAAAATACTGTAACAGGCCAAGCAGAAGTAAACAGCAGAATCGAATTGTAATCGAATTGCAAGCAGCAGTTTTACTTGCATAGCTTTATTTTAAAGTTTGCTTTCCTTAAAGTGAATCAAGTTTCAACCTTTTATTCCTGTGTACTAGTTCTGCACCATTCATTTAATGATATTTTCTGTTATATTCTCAGCAGGATGAAGCTAAAAGAGATAGACCGTACTGCCATGCAGGCATGGAGTCCATCTCACCATCATCCCATTTACTTGGCTACTGGTAAGTTTTGAAGTAAACTTTGTTAATATTAAAATAGGAATAGGAAGATTTTTTTTACAGCTGAAGTTTTAAGTTCATCATCGAAGATCGTTCCACAGGCCACTTGAAATTTGATAGGAGTTATGAGCAAACCAAAGCTTGTTTATTGTTTATTTGTCTGGTTTGTTTGAGGTTTAAATGTTTTATGTTTTAAATAAGAATGTCAGGATTGCTTTATTAAATTTGACCAACAGTCACATAAGCTGATCATTCTCAGTAATGACTGATAGCTTCTGTTGCTTAACAAGGATTAGAGTTTGGAACAAAGCTGCAGAGTTTGGAAAAATACAACTCCCAGAATTCCCCTAATCTGTCTGGCCATGCTGGCTGGGGGATTCTGGGAGAGATAATCCAAAGTGAATCTTCAGAACTCCATGAAAGGCTTCCATTCTTATTTGGGCCCAATATATGGCCTTTGAGGTAGATTTGGTGTATTCATCATCACTGACAACACCCGTTCCCTCCAGGAAATTGTTCTGAGGTTACCGTATATCTAAAACCACCTAACACCTGTAAGATTCTCTGTCTTGTGTCTCCTGTAGCCATCAGTGAGAACTCGCAGCACAATCTCACTGTGCTGGATGGGATTTTTTTCCTTCAAAGTAAATTTCTTCATTATTGTAACCTTAACAGACAGCGATGTTGTGTAATGTCCGTCCCAAGATGAGTTTTCTTCGTCTCTACCTCATTTTGCTGCCACACACATTTCCCTCTTTCCCCTTCCTCCTCATATTACCATTTGTATCAAGTGTGAGGGAAGTTCTACCGGTGGTCAAATGTCCTGTAAAGTCACATCAAAAAGATTCAGAGATTGCAACTGGTAAGAATTGGTGGTTCCTCAAAATTGCCACGCAGAGAGTTAGTTATATAGCTAGTGTTTATTAGACAGTCACAGGAATACAGAAATATAGAAAGTAGATAGTAAATGAAGCAATTAAGTAGTACACAGAACACAAGTAGAATTAGTAGGAATTCTTAAACCTTTTGCTTAAAGCTCCAGAGCTGCCTGGGTTCATCCATACACAGATCAAGCCTTGCTGGTCTGGACAGGAGACCAAATGGTCTTTCATCATTGTTATATACCCTTCTTTGTGACATCAAACTTACGTATCCTACATGTACCATCCCTCGCACATTTTCTTAGCTCATACCCGGTTGGCCGTCAAAAGCCAGAATGACCTAGCCTTAGGGTTGCCACCCACGCCTAGCTAACCACAAATATTCGCTCTTCAGGAAACTTATCTTTCTGGGGTCATGCCAACCCTTAGCTGTAGAGAAGATGTGTCAATGAGACCTCCTGTTTTCTCAGGGAAGTATCACAGTCAGGAACTGGGAGTTCAGTCATGGCTACTGGACTTCTTTTTTGAGAGATAGAAACGTTTCGCTGTTCATCCAAACAGCTTCATCGGTCTGAGAGATAGAAACGTTTCGCTGTTCATCCAAACAGCTTCATCGGACCGATGAAGCTGTTTGGATGCACAGCGAAATGTTTCTATCTCTCAAAAAAGAAGTCCAGTAGCCATGACTCAACTCCCAGTTAAACGCACCTGGATGACTGAGAATCTTCACAGACGTATCACAGTCAGGATTTGTTAATATTTTAATAACATAATGCTCATATCCACTAATAATTTGACCTCTCTCATCCTTATCAATTCTTATCACAACAAAGTCATTATTTGTTTAAAACAAATGCATGAAAACAGGGGGCATGAATCCTATTGGGATTTGGCTCCAGAGTAAGTGAGATTGCAGTGTGGCTGCAGATCGCAGCTTAAACTAACAAGACACTGGTTGTGTGATTTGTCACCAAGATGAGGTGTGGAGGATTATTTGAGGAGTGAAACTTTGACACTATGTCCCTAGTAAGGAATGGCTCATTTCTCCTCAGGTACATCTGCTCAGCAGCTGGATGCCACCTTCAGTACCAGTGCCTCCTTGGAAATCTTTGAGCTTGACTTGACCGATCCCTCCCTTGATATGAAGTCCTGTGCTACCTTCTCCTCCACTCACAGGTATGAGCAGTGGTCAAAACCATGTGTTGGATAACTCAACTAGATAATATGTGTTGAGAACTTGAGATTTGATTCATCGCCTTTGAGGCCTCCAGGATGGGTGAGGAACTCTCCCAATGTTTTGGGTTGCCAATTCCTAGAAGCCTCACAGGCCTGGGGATGATGACAGGTGTAGTTGAAAACATCTGGAGGGCCAAATGTGACCAATCTTTAAGAGTGCACCATTGCAAGATCATAGAATCATAGAATCATAGAGTTGGAAGAGACCTCAAGGGCCATCTAGTCCAACCCCCTGCCATGCAGGAACCCCCATCACAATATTTCCGACAGATGGTCATCCAGCCTCTGCTTAAAACCTCCAAAGAAGGAGACTCAACCACCCTCCGCGGGAGCATATTCCACTGCTGAACACCTCTAACCATTGTGAAATTCTTCCTAATGTTTAAATTGAATCTCTTTTCCTGTAGTTTGAAACCATTGCCCCGAGTCCTAGTCTCTGAAGCCATGGAAAACAAACCTGTTCCCTCTTCAATATGACATCCTTTCAAATATTTAAACATAGCTACCATATCCCCTCTCAGTCTTCTTTTAGAGAGGCTAAACATTCCCAGTTCCCTAAGCTGTTCCTCATAAGACCCTTCTTCCAGACCTTCAACCATACTGGTCACCCTCTTCTGTACCCACTCAAGGTTGTCCACATCTTTTTTTAAATTGAGGCACACAGAACTGGACACAGTACTCCAGATGGGGTCTGACCAGAGCAGAATAGAGTGGTACTATCACTTCCCTTGATCTAGACACTATGGTTCTGTTGATAAAACCAAGAATCGAATTGGCTTTCCTGGCTGCCGCATCACACTGCTGACTCATGTTCAATTTGTGGTTCACCAAGACTCCCAGATCCCTTTCACAGGTACTATCCTCCAGCCAAGTATCCCCCATCTTATATTTGTTTGGAGGCTTTCTTGTTTATTTTGTAGGGAGACATCCAACAAGGACACTGTCTGGCCCATGCTTTTGTTTCTATAACCTGGGAGTAAAGCCTGTATCTTGGCATCAATTTACCTGTGATAGCACACAACTTAACCTGCCAGAGCAGAGTATAACAGAGAAAGAGAGAGCCTTGCCATAAGATCTACCCAGGGCAGGGCTCTGAAAGTTGCTGCAGGATTCTATTTACTTTCTGGACCAGAGAATTAAGAGAGGAAACGGGGTCTGGGCTTTGGGGTGCCAAAATAGCTGGATCAGGGTTATCCCGTACATGTTCGGTTGGCTTCGTCTTCCCTTTCACCTATCTTGCCTTTGGAGGACAGGGATACATTAGAGGCTCTCAAGACCTGCTATTTTTGGATTGCCCCTCCCTCGTAAAAACAGTCCAGTATAAACAGATTGGAGAAATGTTTTTCTTCTGTCTCATAAAAAAGGGGCTAGCCGGTGTCTTCAGTTGCCAGAGTAATATTGAATTCCTTCCAGGTGGCCTGCAGCTAGAACTAGATTTATCCTAAGTATTTTGCCAACAGGAAGGACTGCCCACTGACTTCTTTATTGGCTCATGCATTAAGCTGATACTAGTCGTTTTTCATGACAAAGCAGTCTTGACAGTGTCATTAAAAGCTAGTGTTTTGCCCTTCCTAGGGTGGCAGAGGAATTTGAAAAACTTTCCACTGAGACTGGATGGAGTTCATGAATTTTTCAGAGCAGCTCCTGTGTGCTTCCGTTGGCTGCTTATGGTGTTGCTGGAAACACTTGGCTGATTTAGGACTATAGTATTGGTTTGGATTATTTTTAACCTCAACAGTTCAGGCCTTTGCAACACAAAATCTTAAGGGGGATGCATGTGAAAAATCTACTTGTTTTAAATTGTAAAGCCTATTGACCCCCCCCCCCAAAAAAAAAACCAGCATCCTGGTGGGGCACACCATTTCCAGCACTGCAGTGTCAATTTTCTGTTCTTCCTACATGAGAATAAAGATATCCCAAACTTTTCAGTATCAGTCAGACATAGGGGTGGGCATTTCGTTTTGGAACCAGTAGGTTACAAAACAAACCACGTGAGCCCAGGTGGTCCTCAGAACTGGCTGATCCATGCAGATCCAATTGCTTTACCTTTCTGTCTCATACAGGGTTAAAATCCAACAAGCGACTTCGTGCTGCTGGCCAATCAAAGAGGCAGGCGGGATGATGCCTGTGCCTACACAGCTCCTGATTGGCCAGCTTCACAGATCTAGCACAGAGCAGCATGCTTCCTTGTTGGACTTTAACCCTGCGCGAGACAGTGAAAGGTAAGGCAATTGGATCTGCATGTATCAGCCAGTTTTGAGAACCACCTGGGCTTGTGTGGTTTGTTTCGTAACCTATTGGTTCTGAAACGAAATGCCCATCCCTATCATAGCCTCTCCCTGAAATGTTGGCACAGCCCTCCACGTTAGTCGGCTGGACCCTTTGTACCTGATCACATGGCAGTGGGTCTTTGCGCTGTACTAGCATTCAAAAGGATCTTGGCCTTAAGAGTTTAAACTGCTGCCGTTCTCAAGTGTTTTGCCTTTGCTGCCCAGTTTGGAAACAAAACAAGGCTGTATTCATCCTACAAGACTAACATGCCATCAAATTTCTAGCCCTGCTGCACAAGGCTGTTTCCTGGTGCATGTAATACCAACCACCCCCTGCACAGGTTCTGTTGCGACGAAAACAGAAACAGTTGCTTCAGGTGCAGGGGGGGGGGGTGCAATCATGCACATTGTGGGCCAGAGGCATGCGTGGCTACATGCCTTAGAAGGAACATTGTCTAAGGTCCTGTGAGGAACAATGGAAAGAACTGGGCAGGCTTAGCTTTGAGAACTGAAGGGTGAGTGGAGGTCTAATAGCACTCTTCAAATACTGAAAGGCATTCATACAGAGTGGGGGCAGGATCTGTTCTCCGTCGTCCCAGAATGCACGACACATAATAATGCACTCAAGCTACAGGAAGCCAGATTTAGGCTGAATATTAGGGGGAAAATTCTTAACTGTTAGAGCAGCGCAACAATGGAACCAGTTATCTCTGGAGATGGTGAGCGGTCCAGTGCTGGAGGCATTCAAGGGAAAATTGGTCAGCCATCTGTCAGATCTGGATTCTTCAATTTGGATTCTTTCATTGAGCAGGGGATTGGACTCAATGGATGTATAGGCGCCTTCCAGTTCAGTCATTCCGTGATTCTGTCCATTACCTGAACCTAAAAATCACACAAAGAGAAGGCAATAGCCCTGCCTTCCCTCCCAGCACACCAGACACAGAGAGGGATGCTGTCCGAAACAGAGAGTTTCAGCTGTCTAGTGGAAATGGTGGCCATCGAGGGGCTAGTGCACTTCCCTCCCTAGCGAATTTACTCATCCCAGTTAAAGGAAATGTGTCACTTGGCCTTCATTAAGGATTTGGAGAAGGAGTCCCACTAACAAATGTGATACTGTAGCTACTAAAGCATGCTAATCTCAACAAAGGAAGACAAAAACCCTTTGCAGTGTCATTGGGCTGACATTTTTTTTTTTTTGCCTGTAAAGTATTCTCTAAACTTTTTATTCCCACTCTTTGGAATTGTCTTGCAGGTATCACAAATTGATATGGGGTCCCCACAAAACAGGATCCGACGAGAGTCTTTCGGGTGTTCTTATCGCTGGTGGTGAAAATGGAAACATCATCTTGTATGACCCAGCCAAAATACTAGCCGGAGAAAGCGAAGTTGTAATTGCTCAGAAGGACAAGCATACTGGGCCAGTAAGAGCGCTGGATGTCAATCTTTTCCAGGTTAGATCTTCCCTGTCTGCATATTGTTGATAATGACAAAATCAGAACACTCAAGATCGTAGTTAATTTTTACTGAATGCATCTGTGCCTTTGTTCTCTCTGTTACAGACAAACCTTGTAGCCTCAGGTGCAAATGAGTCTGAGATCTATATCTGGGACTTGAATAATTTTGCAACACCCATGACACCGGGAGCCAAGACGCAGGTACAGAATTGAATGCTGTATAATGTTGCCTTATAGCATCAAGGACGTTTAGGCAGAACGATAGTAAATGGCCCAGGATTGCAAATAAGCTTTTTATCTGACTACTGTTATTCCACACAGTATGGTTGGCAAAGGAGATTTGTCCTTTCTAACTATGCATGCACTTAGCGTCTGAAGATGTGGTGATGGCATCTGGCCTGGATGCCCTCAAAAGGGGATTGGACAGATTCCTGGAGGAAAAGTCCATCACAGGTTACAAACCATGATGGAGATGTGTAATCTCCAGACTTTAAAAAAGGGTACGTCAATGGCCAGATGCAGGGGAGTGGTAGCAGGAGACAGATATCTAGTCTCATGCACTCCCAGACGCATCTGGTGAGATACAGGAAGCTGGACTAGATGGGCCTTTGGCCTGATCCAGCATGGCTCTTTTTACGTTCTTATGTTACAGTATGTTCTTATTGTTAAGGAAGGACCTCCAACATGTTTCACTTCCAGCTTGTCCTTTGCCTCATGGAGTATTTCTCCAAAAATGAGTTCTTTGGTTAAAAAATGCACTTTCAATGCAATTTCTTTGGTTAAAGAACTCACTATTTCTGGTAAGGCGCACATATATTGTCAAGTGTACAATTGTCCTTAGATATTTGCAAGCTGATCTAGAAAAGAACACTACGATGATTTCTGATTCAAGGAAAGGTAATGCTTCTTAGATGCAATGATCCACAGAATTGTAGTTCCTATATTACATTCCTATATTGCATTCTTCAGCCCAGTTTGTCAAAGACTGATTGAGTGATTGATTCGATTTATATACCTTCCATCCAGCCCGGGGGCCACTCTGTCAGGTGGTGGTCTTCCCAACCACTGCACTTTCTTATCTCCCCCTTCCTTCACACAAACCGCTCCCTCTTCCCTTTCCTTCCTGCTCTCGTTGTGTAACCTACTGCTACATTCCAAAGGCCTTCCCATCTACAGTTATCCCCCGTTTATCACGGGGGTTAAGGACCAGACCCAACCTGCGATAAAGGAAAATCTGTGATATGCGGATGCTGGGTTGGGTCGGGACTTGGGGGCCTGTATGGGGCCTCCTACACTTACCTTACACCTGGCACTTCCCTGAGCAGGCCTCCGACAGGCTTCACAGGCTTGTCAGAGGCCCCAGAAGTGGTTTTGGGCGATCCAGAAGGCACTTCCGGTTCACTGGAAACCACTTCTGGGACCTCCAACAGACCCAGAAAGCCCATTGGAGGCCCGTTCGGGGCAGTGCCAGCCCGGGGTAAGTGCAGAAGGCCCCAAACGGGCCCATGCAACTTGCCCCAGGAGCCCTTGCCTTCATATACTGCAGTCCCACAATATGCTGCGGCCGCAATATATGAACCACGAAATGGGGGGGGGCACTGTATCTTTTAATCAAAGTGCAAGCATACCAGTAGTGGGAACATAAACAGTTGCCATGATTTTCTCTCATACCTCCTCAATCAGAAATAGATGCTTGGGTGTTTGAGTGTGTGAGTTACATTCTGCAGTTGGGGTGAAGCTGTGGGCAGGCAGCAGATAACAATGCGTAAAATTTAGTCAGACTGTTTATCTTGTATACTTCAGTGATGCACGATGACAACCTGGCTAATAGAGACATTCCATTGGGTGTATTTTTCTATTTCAAACAGCCTCCTGAGGACATTAGTTGCATTGCGTGGAACAGACAAGTCCAGCATATCTTGGCTTCTGCAAGCCCTAGTGGCCGGGCTACGGTGTGGGATCTCAGGAAAAATGAACCTATCATCAAAGTCAGCGACCACAGCAACCGGGTAATGCTTCAATCCAGTTAATTGTAAGCCTGCTCTTGCTAAGAATGGTCATCTCTGGCTCATGATGTTGGCTTGTTATAAGAAAACAGAAGTGCTCACCAGGCATGGGCGTTTTGGAAGTGGGCCGGTTCTGAAATGAAACGAGGGAGCCCCAGCTGCCATTCGGAACTGGTCCAACCCTCTGGAATGAATTCAGCCAATCCCTTTTACCTTGTGCTGGGCTTTTGCGGGTTTAAACTCCAACGAGGAAGAAGCCTCCGACATCATCTTTCCTTCTCCTTAGCGATGGCCAATCAGGAACTATGCAGGGAAATGCATCATCCCACCTCCCTATCTGATTGGTCAGTGCCAGGGAGAAGGAATGATAACATTGGAGGCTTCTGCTTCTGTTTAATCCTGTGTGAGCCCAACGCAAGGGATTGGCTGAATTCGTTCTGGAGGGTTGGAACAGTTCCAAATGCCAGCTGGGCTCCCTCATTTTGTTTCGGAATCAACCCACTTCTGAAATGAAATGCCCATGCCTAGTGCTCACCCATCAGCCCAGCATTGCCTTGGTTAAAACCCTGTGGGTGCCTCCCTCACCCCAGTGTGTTCTCTTGACATCCCCTTCCCCCCCCCCCGTTCCTCCTCTCTCTTCCTCTTATTGTTCATTTATTACCAGAAGAATACAGCTCTCAGATTCCTGCACCCAACGTGATTCCTGATTAACGAAACAAACCCCCCCCCAATCCATAATGTTGCCTCATAATTCAAAGCATCTCAATTTCTGAAGTCAACTGACAAAAATATTTTGAAAGATGTGTCCCATGACTTTGGTAGGGAATGGAAAACACCATAGGCCTCCAAAGTGGTTTTTGTGCCGTGAAGCCTGTATTTTAGGGAAGACCAGCCTAAAGATACTAAAGGTGAAAACCCATCCAACTCTTTCATACAAAATCACTGAGGTGTCCCTGAGAGCCTCTAAAGAGATTTTCATGTACAACATGTTTTTTATATGTCAAGTCAACCCAACCCAAATATACACTTCAGATTAGTCAAAATCCATCTTGCTTTTTTAAGGCAAGGGGATTGAGGTCTTCCTGAGGACCTCCGAAATTATTTTTGTAGAAACCTCGTGGCCTGTTTTTTTAAAGTCAGGCTATCCCAAAAAGCTGACCAGATTTGGTAACACTCCAGCTGTTTCCACATAGCATTCCCACGTGGCAGTCCAGCTGTTTTTAAATGGCATTTTGCTTTCCCACTGCCCACTGTGTTTGTTGCTATCACTGCAGTCACCCTAACAAATGTCCAAGAATGTATACATAATTTATTGTATGGCATGTCAGGGGTGTAACTAAGAGCAAATCAGTCACATTGCAAAGTGTTTCCCATTTTCTCGTGTGGGGACTGTGCATTGAGGGAGTATGCGAAGACAGTTTTGATGGAAAGAAAAGACTTGATGAAGACTACTTTCCCTGTTTCAGATGCATTGCTCAGGCCTGGCTTGGCATCCTGATGTTGCTACCCAAATGGTCCTGGCCTCGGAAGATGACAGGCTGCCTGTCATCCAGGTGTGGGATCTTAGGTTTGCATCGTCTCCACTTCGGGTTCTGGAAAGCCATGCAAGGTAAGTATGTTTTCCTTTTTAAAAAAAAATTCTTGGGAGTGTGTAGGTGTGTGTGTTAAGAATATGAAATACATTGGCCAGAATCCTAGTACTTTTCATTGTAAACCTAACAGAAATACTATAACGCAGGCAGAAGCGTGTCTGCAGGCAGATTGCTTTAAGTTTAGAAATAGACATCTGCTGCTTCGTCCATCGTGTGACTTGGCACGCAGTAGATAATGTCTATGGTGTCCGAGGCCATTGGCCTTAAAATTATGCAGTTTGTCTTATTCCAGCAGGAAATCCCAATAGGATTTTAGTCAATGGCAAGTTTTTTTAAAAAATGGCTGATACAGTGGTACCTCGGATAACAACTGACCCGGATAACGAATAATTCAGATAACAACTGCAAATTTCCGGGTATAGGGCTGCCTCTGATAATGAATTTTCTCTATGGGCTGCCTCGGATAACGAATCGCAATTTCTAGGTATAGGTCTGCCTTGGAGAACGAATTTTCTCTATGGGCTGCCTTGGAGAACGAATCTTCCTATGGGCTGCCTCGGATAACGAATTTTCCCTATGGACTGCCTCAGATAATGAATTTCCAGCATACATCAGTAAAAAAGTTATCCAGGTGGCATTGCATCTGTACCTTTAAAGTGCACTTTTTAAAGAGTTTTGAGCAAAAAATACAGGTGTCTTGTGCCTTTTTCCTAGGCTCCAGAATGGATTAAACGGTTTCCCATTCATTCCTATGGGAAACTGTGTTTCAGATAACGACGTGTTTCGGCTAACCACTGTACTTATGTTACTACATTCACTACAGTTTCGGGTGAATAAATACCCCCCCCCGCTTCAATTTAATCTTTTTTAATTTCTTGTGGTTTGTTTAGGGGTATTTTGACCATTGCTTGGAGTATGGCAGATCCAGAATTGTTGTTGAGCTGTGGAAAAGATGCTAGAATCCTTTGTTCGAATCCAAATACGGGAGAGGTATGACTTGTAAATAACTTTCCAGACCCTAAAATGAAAGGCCGCGTCTTGTAGGAATAACCTTTCCATGCTAACTTTGCACTTGTAATGTGCGAAATAGATTATCCAGCATTCTGGATACAGAGATCCTTTGTTTTCAGCTTCCTAAAGGAACGTAAACATGACAGTCTTATAAAGATGTTTTCATGTTATTTGTTGCACATTGTTCTCCATTTTAAAGCCTATTTCTATCAGATTAAATTGTTTTCTTAAGAGTTGAAGTAGCAGAGGAAGGTACTGGAAGTCCTTGCCTTTCGCCATTTTGTTATTGAACAATGCTCATATTACCGTGTGGTCAAATTTTGATAATAAAATGAAATTCACAAAGCTACTTTAAAAATCAGATAGCAATAAGCAGATCTGAGACAAATTATTATGTGAAAGTGTGTTACAAAGCCCAAAAGAATTCACTGTTGTTTGTTAACATTGTGTTTTTGTTATTGACTCATTAGCTGTTGGTTAAATAGCCTGGTTTTTTTCCAAACATGTACATTTTATATCTTATTGTTGTGGCAATTAAACAATCCTGTTAAAAACCATGCTGCAAACAATTTCGACACTTTTCAATCCAGTACATACAAGGAGACTGGCAGACTTCTAGAGACACGGTCTCATTATTAACGGTGTTACATCCTGCTCATTATTACATAGGCCTAAAGAATAATATGCAATGCAAAATGTAGACCCTAATCTTTGAATGCATTTCCTGTGCCTCAGATATGTAAATGAAGGTATTATGGGTTTGCACATATGTTTTACACAAAAAGGTTGCAGAGGCCCACAAGGTGGGCAAAAATATGATCCTTTAATGGAGAGCGTTTTTTTTTACCATTTCTTTAAGCCCCACCATTTTAACCTTGGGTTTAAGAATCCAGAGCCTCTGAATGGAGATTCACTGAATTTGCAAGCAAATATGATTATTGACCAGACCGCTGAACCACACTACAGTAATTGCATTCATTCCACATCATAAGATTTAATGACTGGGTAGAGGTCTGCTGAAAATGTCAGGAGAAATCCATTACTGGTCTGTCGTTAAGACGTAATCATATGTTTTGACGGTTATCCTTGTTCCTATCATTCATCATAGCCGCGGTTGTTGTTCTAAATTAAATCTATCTTGTTTCCGGCACAGGTGTTATATGAATTGCCTACTACAACACAGTGGTGCTTTGACGTTCAGTGGTGTCCCAGAAACCCAGCACTCCTCTCGGCTGCTTCTTTTGATGGGAGGATCAGTATTTACTCCATCATGGGGGGAAGCCCGGACAGCTTGCGACAGAAGCAGGCTGATAAGGTATATTAAAAAACAAAACCGATGCTTGCTTGCTTATTTACTTATTTACTTGCTTACTTATATACAGTGGTACCCCGACTTAAGAGCAGCTCGACTTAAGAGCAATTCAACTTAAGAGCAGAAAACTGTTGGCGTTTTAACTGCCGCCTTACAAATTTTAGATATGGTCTGCTCAACTTACAATTTTTTTCCCCATTTTTTTGATTTTTTAAACTTATTGTTTCAATTTTTTTAGATAGGTACCCCGACTTAAGAGTAGTTCAACTTAAGAATTGCATTCAGAACGGATTAAATTCATAAGTCGAGGTACCACTAACTGACTTAGATTTCTCACTGCCCATCTCCCCAGAGGGGACTCTGGGTGATTTTAGGGTAATGGTTTTCATAAGGCGCATTTTGACTGTCAAAATTACTGTAGACCCTCACAGCTTGTCTCCACAATCAAGATTCAGAAGAGAGTATCTTCAGAGAGTAGTCACCTATTTTTGTAGCTTTAATTTCATCGTTCACTAAGAAATCCAAATTATTTTTCTGTAAGACTTCGAAGTTTCAAGACGATCCCAGGAAAAATCTTGCTATTGTCCTCCAATGAGCTGATGGAATCTTGACATCCACTATTGATTCTTTAGTTTGACCCCCAGGCTACCTCTTGACTGTCTAAGCCAAAAGGCAAAAAGCAAGCTCAGAAATTGACGGCATTGTTTTGCTGGGTAAACGAGCTCTGAAATATTAATTGTCAGGTGTACTCGGAGCTAAATTGCGGTGTTGAGCAGGAGTTGTATACCCATTTTTTTTCTGTTTTTGGCAGCTTTCTTCATCCTTTGGGAATCTCGATCCATTTGGAACAGGGCAGCCCCTTCCTCCATTGCAGCTTCCTCAGCAGACCCCACAGAGCACCATCCTGCCCTTGAAAAAGCCGCCCAAGTGGATTCGCCGCCCTGTGGGTGCATCTTTTTCAGTAAGTGGGAACCCTTGGTGACATCTGTTGTTGTTGTTGTTGTTGTTGTTCAGTCGTTCAGTCATGTCCAACTCTTCGTGACCCCATGGACCAGAGCTTGCCAGGCCTTCCTATCCTCCACTGCGTCCCAGAGTTTTGTCAAATCCATATTGGTTGCATCAATGACACTGTCCAACCATCTCATTCTCTGCCGTCCTCTTTTCCTTTTGCCTTCGATCTTTCCCAACATCAGGGACTTTTCCAAGGACTCCTCTCTCCTCATGAGGTGGCCAAAGTACTGGAGCCTCAGCTTCACAATCTGTCCTTCCAGTGAACATTCAGGGTTGATTTCTTTCAGGATGGATAGGTTTGATCTCCTTGCAGTCCAGAGGACTCTCAAGACTCTCATGCAGCACCACAGCTGAAAAGCATCAATTCTGCGGCGATCAGCCTTCTTTATAGTCCAGCTTTCACTTCCATACATCACTACTGGAAAAACCATAGCTTTGACTATCCTGACCTTAGTTGGCAAAGTGATGTCTCTGCTCTTTAGGATGCTATCTAGGTTTGCCATTGCTTTCCTCCCAAGAAGCAGGCGTCTTTTTATGTCGTTGCTGCAGTCGCCATTTGCAGTGATCAAGGAGCCCAAGAAAATAAGCTCTGTCATTGCCTCCATTTCTTCCCCTTCTACTGTGACATCTACTGAACAGGAACGTATTGATGTTTCATTCACTTTTCTGAAAGGGAAAAAAAAGCATTGTGGGCATGTCTGCTTTTGCTGTATGATGCTATCCTGGAATGGGAATGGGGAACATGTGGCCCTTTAGAAGCTGTTGAACTAATCATTTCATGAGCTGAAACAAGATAGCAAGTATGAAACGCATGTAGTGCAGAAACATCTAAGGGTCTTCCTATTCTATATCACCCTTCTAACGTTTTCCAACAGCACCACACCCATAAATTCTAAGGTGTAGAAGAGCAATTTCAGGGCCTCCAGATGTTGTATAGATTCCACCATCCCAGCAATCATGAGAGCTGTAGTTCATTAACATCTGGGGGCCTTGCAGGTTGCCCACTGCTGCTGTGCAGTCTTCCTTGAAGCCACATGCTGTGGACCATGTACAGCTTGATGCCAACGCTTCATTATTGTTCCTATGTTGAGAAGTGGAGTGTCTGTTTTGTGTAATCAAGAAATATTGAAAAGTGTTTGAATTTAATATATTTTAGTGTCATTTAGTTTTGTATATTTTTCAGTCTCTGTATATTTTGAGAACAAAAGCACCTCTCCTGTGTCTGTGTTGTCCTTCGATGCTTTTGTCGATTGGCAGGGTAGGGGGGTTCTAGACTTTAAAACCAAAGATAATAGTATATTAGCTCTATGTTCGAACGCAGAATAGCAACACAATATTATATTGGCTATAACTTCCCTGGGATATTATTCCTTCTTCTGAGAACTCTGTAGAAATTAGGTGTTGGGGAGTAAAAGAGTTATGCTTCAAACAAAATGGGTACATGTTCTGCTTGTAATTATATCCTGGGTAGGAGAGAGCCTTTTAAAAAACTTTGAACCATAATTAACCACATATATCTTAAGCAGAATAAATATGCAGGTATACATAGTCCAGTTGTGTATCATGTAGTGCCAGTTCATGCTGAACTTAGGAGTAGAGAATGATGGAGGGATTTTGTTCCTTGGAAGCAGTTTCGTGTGTATTTGTATGTATTAATAAGAGCCTCGCGGCGCAGTGGTTAAAATGCCTGTACTGCAGGTAAAACTGTGCTCATGACCTGGGGTTCAATCCCAGGTAGCAGCAGGCTCATGGTTGACTCAGCCTTCCATCCTTCCTAGGTCAGTAAAATGAATACCAAGCTTTTTTTTGGGGGGTGGGGGATGTGTAGCCTGTATACTGTAATTAAAAAAACTGTAAACCACCCAGAGACTACTTGAAGTGGTATGGGGCAGTAAATAAGCAGACCACTTTGCTTTTGCTTTTATTTTTTCCCTAACCTCCAACTATGGTTAAAATACAGAGAGAGTGCCACAAGCTTGCATGCTTTTTCTTCAGTTTAGAGAGTCACATGTTCTAGCAGCCCATCTTTCCCAGACTGTGGTTTTTACTCTGGATTTCAGATCTCCATCAAGTGTCACACTAAAAAGCTAAAGCCATCCAAAATGGTTGATGCTAGTAGTAATGGGTTAAAAATTTGTTGCCTGTACAATGCCCTTAATTCATCTAACATTGTTGATGCTAATAGTAATGGGCTAAAGCTGTTTCCTGTATGATGCCCTTAATTTCCAGTTTGGAGGCAAGTTAGTTACGTTTGAGAACAGTAAGCCTCAGCCACAAGGAGCCGAACAGCAGCAACACCACTACCATGTCTACGTGAGCCAAGTAGTCACGGAGAAGGAGTTCCTGAGCCGTTCGGACCAGCTGCAGGAAGCGGTGCAGGCAGAGGCTTTCATCAACTACTGTCAGAAGAAAGTTGACGCTGCAAGGAATGACTTCGAAAGGAATGTGTGGTCTTTCTTAAAGGTAATTTTTCGAGGTTGTAGATGCTTTAAAGCTCCCAGTCATCTTAAGAGTACAATTTTCAAAAAAAAAGATGGGGTAAATTAAAGACTCTAACTTAAGCATTATTCTAACCACACTTCTGTTAGCCTTGGAGCAGGGCATGTATGACCCTCCAGAGGTGGGTTTTTTCAGCATCCGTTAGCCCTTGCCAATCATGCCAACGACAAGAAAAGAGCTACAGTCCCACAAAGGATGCAGCACAGTAGAGGCAGCCTTTTGTGGACCAGCTGGCATGATGGGTGCGGATCATGCAAGTTCTGCACATATAGCATAACATTCTGTGTGTGAAGTTACTTTCCTTTATCAGAGTAGAAGATACGAGGGCAAGAAATGAAAATGGGCCAGAAATGACTAGTGGCTTTATCTAATCCTGCTCTCCTATCTTCCCTCAAGTGACATGCGGACTGGGATTTTATTTTATCTCCACCTTGGTGAAGTTTTTAAGAGAAAGAGCAGATTAAAATAAAATAGTAAAAAGCTGCCACGTAAATGCTCCTGATTCTTTAACCGGGAATGCATGGAGATGAAAATTCAAGGGCTTATTGCCGTTCTGGCGGAGAGCAGTGGAAGATGCTGTGGTTTGCAAGTGTGCTAGATCTCACTCTTAGAAACTTTGAGTACACCCCCCTACTTTCCATCTCCAGCTGGTGTCAGTTTCTACCATGCCTTGTTTCCCATCATCTCTAGCCTAATGCAAGTGCCTGTGCACTGCAAAAGAGGCCATTTCTCTTTCAGCTCCAGGATGTCACGATTTATCCTATGTAGCCTGGAGCATTATGAACAGTGTTCCAATAAGATGTGGGAAAGTGTCATTGTTCTCAGCCGTTTTGTCCTTTCCCCCTCCTCGAGAATTCCTCAGTTTCCTAACTAGAATTTATATCTTGTTTAAACTCCACCATGTTTAATTTTCAGCAGTAATCTTGAGAAGACAATTGGTGGGAAGAAATTGGAAACTGTTTTTCTAAAAGGTCTCCCCTCAATTTTTTTCTTAAAGGTGCATTTTGAAGAGGATTCACGTAGCAAGTATCTGGAGCTCCTTGGGTACAGGAAAGATGATCTGGGGCAAAAGGTAAATGCCTAGTTGTTAATATATTGCATGATTTTAAAAGAAAGTGTGTTTAGGCAAAGCTCTCATTGATTACAAACGGTTTCTGATATGAGGAAATTGTGAGGGTATTGACAGAAAGAGCCTTGTAGTGAAGTAGTTAAACTACAGTAACAGCAGCTAAAACTCTGCACATGACCTGGGTTCAGTCCCAGGTAGCTGGCTTGAAGCTGACTCAGGCTTCCATCCTTCAGAGTTTAGTAAATTGAGAACCCACATGGCTGGGGAGGAGGTAGCAACGCATAGCCTGCATGACTAAATTGTAAACTTAAAGAGGGTGTTTTTAAATGCTATTGGGTGGTATATAAGCAGCACATATCGTGGAGATTTGGCACGGCAAGTAGTTGGCTTGTGTGTATATCGAATTGAAGCCCTAGTGTTATCCTTTGGTAGAGTCTAGTCCCTAAATAAGCGTTCAGAGGGCATCCAGTCCTCATATTAGTGAGCTTGTTTTTGGTATTCAGCAGATGCATGCTGAAGGGTGCCTAAAGTAGGTAGAAAAGGGCCAGACTAACACTCAGCTGCCTTCCTCCCTTTATGCATACTCTATGGGGACATTTTGGAAGGAATCGGATTTGTTCTTCCATCACCTTTATTGGTGAGAAAAGGCGAGAGGCCTAGACTGCCCTTTGGATTAGGGCTTCATTAGCTCAGATGGGGTGTCTCAAGGGCTGAGGTTTCCTTCGCCGTTCTCAAAAGTTTCTTGCTATAAGCTGTCCTCATATTTTAGACTACTGGAGGAAATACAGAGTCAGAGCTGTTTTTCTACCCAAATTGATCATCTGCAGAAAAGTGTGGGCAAGCACCCAGGTGGCCTGTATTGTATCTTGGTGGTTCTGAATAATTAAGGAGACTAGCTGGTTGTTTTCTCCCTAAACTTAAAGCAACTGATATCCGAGAATCATTAATTGAGAATCAGAAGAATGGCCCCTCCTAACAGAGCCTTTTATTTTGGACCCCTGCACCTTTTAAACACTTGCTGCTTTCTGTGTTTTCTTCTTACTATCAAAGGGGGCATCTCCTGTTCTGGTTCTATAATGAGAAATCAAACCCAGCTCCCTGGCTTTGGATCACTGTCAGAATAGTCAAGACTTCCTAATGTGTATTTCCAAGGGAGCTGGAAGAATTGGCATCATCAGAAAGATCTAATAAGAGACTGGGTCAGGCATTTGCTAGGGTCATGTGTATTTTAAGCCTGATTAGTTTTTCAGAGGATCTTCTATTCTTAATGTTCTAGGGAGTTTATCATTCCTTATTATCTCTGACATTGGGTTGCTAAAGCAACTGTACCATTTGCAAAAGCAGTTGGTGCTTAATTGTACTGTAGGATCCAATTCTTTAATTAGCGATACTTGAATGAATCCTGCAGTTACTCACTGATGTGGGTTCAGTGCTTGTCATGTCGTAAAAGGCTCCTTTTGCCCAGGGTAAAGACTTTTTTACCCCAGTCATCAGCCAGAAAGGCTTGTAGAGTGGCTTATGTATGACTGATTAAAAACAAGGCTGCCCTGCCCATCAGCTTATAGTATTAAAGCTATAGTGTAAAAGAAAAAAAGGGATGAAAAAAGGAGGGAGGCATTAGAAGGAATTACTGCATGTATTTCTGGCATCACTTCTGTGTTCTTGTTTTTTGCTTGATTGTTTAGTTTTTTTAAATCATTCAGATTTAAAAAAATTAAGAACAAGTAATTTTTGTAGTTACAACCCTGACTTTTGGAAACTACTATGTGCGTTTGAGATTGACACATGAAAGAATAAAGCCTTCACAGAGTGGTAGGAAAGGGTCACGTAAAGAATTGTTTTGAGTTCGGTGAATTGAGGTGGCTGAAATATTCTTTTGCTCTTCAAGAAAAATGGAGCACTGTCCTTGTCTTCCTTTCAGATTACTTCGGCTCTCAGTAAAGAGAATCTTCTTGGTGTTGAACTAAATCAGGTAAGAAAGAAATGGTTACCTTTTTAGTCATACAGATTAATTCATGTTTGGCAGTAAAGTTTGCCTTCACTGAAAACCTGTTTCAGTGGCATCTAGGTGATTTAAAAATTCTGCATCCTGCAGTAAAAGTTTATATTGATAGCAAGAAAGAAAGCCTGCCTTTTAACTTCCTAAGAAGGCTTACATTTTTTTTCAGCCAGTCCATTTAGCTTGGCTCCTGAGAGATGCATTTTCTTTGACCCAAAGATGCAGCATTTTCTGTTGCATTTTAGGTGTCTGGCAATCAAATATCTCCCTCTATTCTTTCCGGCTTTTCTGGAAATATTTATTGCACTTAGTTTCCACAGAGGCATTGGTTCTTCATCCTGAATATAATAATTTTTTTTAAAAAAGATGGAAAATAATATATTCCAGATTGTGAGGAATAGGAATTGCAGAAGCACAACCAAATCTACATTACAAAAGAAAAATTAGCCAGGCTTTCTACGCAGTGTGTTTAAAGAGAGATAAATGAGCCACAGAAACAAAGCTTACACTTTTTCTCCTTCTGTTCCTGCATTGCCAAGAGGCATTCAGAAGCTCCCGCATCAACTTCTGATTAAACACCATTCTAAATCTGAACACCGTAAACTGTTATTAATCCTAATTGTGGCTAATTTAGCAAGTGATGTTCAGCGAGTATACTTTGACCGTGGCTTTTTGACCGCAGCTGAAGTTAATATGAACCAGCCTGTAAATTGACTAGAACAGGGAGCTATGTATTTGCATAGGATGATGCTTTGCTAAAGGTTTTATTTTCCTCTTGTGCCTCTTTGGACATAATTTTGTGCTTCAGTTGTAGCTGCAGTCCTTGGTTATCGTCACATGTTTTTCCTGTCTTCCGTGTTCCAGAACCAGGGTGGTCACAACACAACGAAAGAAATAAAAACGCTTCACATAAGCTGTCATAGATCTTGACTGATCCTTATACAGTGGTACCTTGTATAAAGGAATTAATTCATTCCAAATGAAATTATGTTAAGCAAATTTTCCTTTATACAAATTCCCATAGGAATGCATTGAAAATGGAGTAATCCCATTTTTTATGTTGTACGGATTTTCCCCATAGGTGATTATGTTAAACAAATTTCCCCTATCTCTGGAATTTTTATGTTGTACAAATTTTATGTTATACAAGCTGTTTGTTATACAAGGGTCCACTGTAACTCTTTTCTTGCTTCGCCCTTGATTTTTGCACAACCTAGGAACAGAGGGTGCCCTTTAAATAAATAAAATGTACTGGGCCATGAAACTGGTGTTCTTTCTTTGGAACTGAACTGGTGTTCATGCTCTTATGCTCTAAAAGTCTCAACAGATTCTTTTGCCTGGCGCTCACTTCTTTAGGGTTGCTTCCTTCCCACATGTGCTTCTGACTGTGGCCTGCAAGTGCAGTGGTGTATTGTGACAAGCATCCGCCAGGGTTTGTGGGACCATGCAGAAAGGGAAATGGGAGGGATTTAAGGAAGTCCAGTGGTCCCCCGCCGTTTCGCGGTTCATATACTGCAGTCCCGCTATATCGCGGGACAGCAGGACCCGAAAGGGCTTGAGGGAGGGGGGAAGGTTTGGGGGCTTTTTAAACCTTCCCCCCTTTCCCCAAGCACCGGGCTCCAGTTGATTGGTGCTGGGGTGGGCAAACAAAAGGTTTTTCTCCCCCACCCCAGCGCCAATCCGCTGGAGCCTGGGGCTCGCCTCCATGGAGGTATTGCGCGCCGGTTCTCCCCACCCCCTCGGGGTGCTGGGAAGCAGCACGCAATGTTTAAAGGGCTTTCAGATACGAAGCCAAGCACTTGGCTCTGCGGCCGAAAGGCCTTTTTGAAGATCACACGCCGCTCCCCTGACTCCCCAGGGTCCTGGCAAGCAGTGTGTGATGTTTAAAATTGTTGGGGGGCCCCACTGCATCCGCATATCGCAGATTTTCAATAATCACGGGTCGGATGGATCCCTAACTTCCGCGATAGACAGGGGGTTCCTGTTCCTGTTGTCAGACTGTAGGCTTTCTCATGTCAGGGCGTGCAGTTGAGGACTGTTGGTGTGGCTTAACTATTCTGGTTTCTATCTCTGCTTCCATCGCCGAAACAACCTTTTTTCATCTGTGAAAAGGCTCTTGAGGAATCTGACCAGCCTGCACAGATGGATGGTGAGAACAGTCTGGCTTCTGATCAGGATCAGCTCTTGGGAGAGGTACTAATTCTATTTTCTGCTAGATTTCCTAGATGTGGAGGTTCTTACTGGTTATCTTCAAACAGTCTTGTTTGCTCCTGGAAGTGGTTCATGCCGGTTAATGTGCACTGAAGGAGGGTGTTATTTTATCATGGTCTTGTTGCGTACATACTATACATATGTAGGTCAGAATCCTGTTGTAGATTTATGCCTATGTAAGGAAAGCCACATGAAGGCTGGCAACAAATTTCTACTTGATAACAAGATGCCGGTTTCATTACTTGGGGCTTCCTAGTCAGGGAAGCTCCCAGAAATACAACCAGCACCTTGTTAATGAGGAAACCTACTTACACAGTTTCAATTTGGCAGTAGGATTCTATAGCTCAGAATATACTGTAGCCTGTATATGCCAGTATGTAGAGTTACTCAGAGAGGAGGTTATAGATACATGCACTAGGTTACATTAAGTAATTATACACATGCATATATGTCTTATGTATGTATGCATGTATCTGTATGTACACCAGGGTAGCATGCAAGCGTGCTGTGATAAGTTTGCTCTGCGTATATTCAACACTAACAATTATCCAGAAATCCTTGTTCCAGTTACAAAGAAGAACTTTGCAGCCTCTGTAAATGTGCCATTTAACCTAAATTATATATATTTTCTCTGCCCCTAAATACCAGGACTGCTGCTGCTGCTTCTGGTGCAGTGAAACGTCTTAACTCCTTTTTGTGTGCATACGATGCTTTCTAACAGGAGGGGGCAGCAATACCAGGAGAAATGTTGCAGTGCTCAGTAGGAGCACTATCTCACCTCCCATTTGAGCTGCTGCTTAGTTCACGAAAAGGCGACTCTAAGAAAGACACTCCCGAGTTCTTAGGAATGAGGTCAGAGGGGTTAGAATGAACTGGACGAGATTATCTGGGCTTCCTTGTTATACTGAGGAGAATGGAAGACATGGTTCCATTTGTCTGTTATAAGTGTGTCTCTCTCTGTGTGTGTGTTGTGTCGTTACAGTCGTGACCGACTGACTCCATGTCCATGGAGTTTTCTTGGCAGGAGTACAGTGGAACCTTGACTTACATGCTGCTTGACTTGCAGCATATTTGATTTGCATCAAGAAGGGGCCTGTTTGACTTGAGTCGCAGGCTTTGACTTACAGCTTGGAGCCCTGGTGCAAGGCACCGGAATCTGGTGGCAGCCACAACCCAGCATCGCGGCTGCCGCCTCCAAAGTGCTCCTGCCTTCTTTCGGCAGCGGCGCCTTCGGCGAGGCCAGCTCTGAGCACCTGGAGCTGGTCCTCGGCCTCACCACCGCCGCCGCTGCCGCTGGAGGAGAAGAAGGGCCGGGAGCTCGGGCCTGGCCTTGCTGGTTAGATAGTCGGCTCAGTCTTGTAAAAAATCTGGCTGCAGAAGTCTGGTCCACAATGGAAGCATTTTAGTTGGGGAGCTGTACAGTTATGGGACTCTAATGGTAAGCATAGAGTTGTTCAGAACTTGGAACGTCAGGTTAAAAATCAGTAAAACTTAAATGTTCGACATTGTTGCTATGAACATTAAAAAGTGGAGGCGTGTAACTTGTGGACTATAATTCCACTGCCTCCTCCTCTCTTTGAAGAGACATTTCATTTACATCCCCAGAAGGAATCTCCTCTCCCAGTCAAATTTGTGTTAAATTGCTGTTTTCGGGGGTCTTTTTCATCATCTGGAACGGATTAATCCACTTTCCCATTACTTTTAATGGGAAAAGTTCATTTGACTTAAGGCATGTTTGACTTATGTCTAGACCTCTGGAACAGATTAATGACGTAAGTCAAGGTTCCACTGTACTGGAGTGGCTTGCCAGTTCCTACACCAGGCGCCTACAGCACCTGGTATTCCCTGGTGGTCTCCCATCCAAGTACTAACCAGGGCCGACCCTGCTTAGCTTCCGAAATCAGGCGAGATCAGATGTGCTTCTTAGGGCATCTAGGCAGCTACTTATAAGTGTGTCTAGGAATAGGCTTAAGCTCAGAAGATAGGGTTTTGCCTGAAAACCTAGCACTTGTTTGACTCATGTGTATCCCCTTCATGGGGATTTTGCCTAGTCAAAGAGAACAAGGATATGTTTAGTATTTTCACGTGTGTTTAACCAAGCTAAAGTAAATGGTGCATTAAGCTTGGTATAGCTTAGTGCACCAGAGAGTTTCTCTGCAGAATCAGAGGCTGGAGTTTCCGGTCTCAGCTGCACCTCTAGAAGTCAGACAATCATCCCTTGGCCCTTGGTGGCAGCCACCTGTGTGACCCCAGAGTGTCACCAGAAGGTCCGGTCAACCACATTTGAGGGCTTTATAGGTTTTTGCATATATATTTTTTAGATCAGTGGTTCTCATCCTGTGGGTTCCCAGATGTTCCTGGACTGCAACTCCCAGAAGCCTCCACCACTCGCTGTGCTGGAAGGGATTTCTGGGAGTTGCAGTCCAGGAACATCGGGGGACCCTCAGGTTGAGAACCACTGGTTTAGATTCTACCTGATACACTTAAACAGAATAACATGGCTGCCTCTTCTAAAACGTAGTATCTAGAAAACCCTGCAAGTTGGAATTGATTAGGCAGCAAAAATATTATGTATCATGCTGCTAAACTTGCATGTACTACACTTCAAGAGGCTTCATTTCGTATTTTGATACATAAACTCAGAATCACTGGATAGTATGGCACATGTATTAGAGAAGGGCAGATGTATAGATCTTGCAGCAAGATGGGGCATTTTAGTTGAATGACTAACAGCTCGATCTTGGTTTTCTTTATTCAAAGGTAAGCAGTTCAGTTCAGCTGAACGTACTTACTCCATGGTAAATATACACATAGGGGCAGGCCTCAATCTGCACAGCTTTGTTGCCATACTACGAGATTTTAATCCACCACAGTCAGTGCATCAGTGCAGGGACTCAATTAAAAGAAATTACAGAAATGTGGCAGTTGGGAATGTCAGTGTACTACTCAGTACACTTTCCTTTTTATAAGTTAGTGGCCTCTTAGGAAGATGACTGCTCGAAATCATACCTCATCCTCCCCAGTGCAAGTGACACTCGTTCCAAAATGGATGTACAGTGGTACCTTGTATAACAGACAGCTTGTATAACAGAAAATTTGTACAACATAAAAAATTCCGGAGATAGGGGAAATTTGCATAACATAATTGCCTATGGGGAAAATCCGTACAACATAAAAATGGGATTACTCTGCTTTCAATGCATTCCTATGGGAATTTGTATAAAGGAAAATTTGCTTAACATAATTTCATTTGGAACGAATTAATTCCTTTATACAAGGTACCACTGTATTTGAATGTTCTCTCTAAACAACACCTAATGCCGTCCCATTTCTTCTCCTTGCTAGGATGCAAAAGAAGAAACTGAAGCCCTGATTTCTTCAAATGAAACATTCAACATTTCTGTTACTGAAGGTAAAAACACTCTCCCCCCCCCAAAAAAAAAGAACATCCAGGTTGCTAAATATGAATTAAATGTGAATGCTTTACATTTACCTTCTCAGGTTGTGTAGGAGATGATCAGATTGTGTTTTTATTTTCCTTGATGCAGATATCGATGGCTTAATCACCCAGGCTTTGCTGACGGGTAACTTTGAAATTGCTGTGGACCTCTGCCTCAACGACAATCGTATGGCTGATGCTATCATACTGGCTATAGCCGGTGGCCAGGAGCTGCTGTCCAGGACACAGAAGAAATACTTTGCAAAGACCCGAGGCAAAATTACCAGGGTATGTAGGTATTTTTAAGGCAGGGATAGGGACAAAACCTGTGTTCTCGTTGTCTGTGAAGATTCTCAGTCATCCAAGTGAGTTTATCTGGAGTCATGGCTACCGGACTTCTTTTTTGAGAGATAAAAACGTTTCGCTGTTCATCCAAACAGCTTCATCGGTTTGGATGAACAGTGAAACGTTTCTATCTCTCAAAAAAGAAGTCCAGTAGCCATGACTCAACTTCCAGACTGTGTACTCGTTGCTTTAGCCCCAAGACCAGACAGACATCTATAAGAACTGAGTAATCCAGAGATTAGTTAAACATAAGAACATAAGAAGAGCCATGCTGGATCAGGCCAAAGGCCCATCTAGTCCAGCTTCCTGTATCTCACAGCGGCCCCACCAGATGCGTTTGGGAGTGCATGAGACTAGATATCTGTCTCCTGATACCACTCCCCTGCACCTGGCCCTTGAAGTACCCTGGTTTTTCCATCATGGTTTGTAACCTGTGATGGACTTTTCCTCCTGGAATCTGTCCAATCCCCTTTTGAAGGCATCCAGGCCAGATGCCATCACCACATCCTGTGGCAGGGAGTTCCATAGACTTACAACGCGCTGGGTGAAAAAATATTTTCTTTTGTCAGTTCTTACTCTCCCAGCCCTCAATTTGAGTGTATGTCCCCTAGTTCTGGTATTTTGGGAGAGAGAGAAGAGCTTCCCTCTATCCACTTTACTCATACCCAGCATTATTTTGTATGTCTCAATCATATCCCCCCTCAAGCACCTTTTTTCCAGACTAAAGAGGCCCAAATGTTTTAGCCTTTCTTCATAAGGGAGGTGCCCCAGCCCAGTAACATTTTAGTTGCTCTCTTCTGCACCTTTTCCAGTTCCACTATGTCTTTCTTGAGATGCGGTGACCAGAATTGTACACAATACTCCAGGTGGGGCCTTACTATTGTTTTGTATAATGGCATTATAATGTTGGCTGTTTTATTTTCAATCCCCATTTTGATAGGTATATCAAGGGTATATTTTTTTCCTGAAACTTCATTAACATAGGATCAGTGGTCTGTACCCTGTTGCATAATTTGCATCTGTAGCAAGCCATTATGCAAGCAGATTGAGTTATAGCCCAACAACATTTGTGAGCCCAAGGTTGGGAACCACTAATTTAGTGGTAAAGTAACACTTCTGAGGTTTAGCTACCTGTTTTTTCAAATCTTGGACTTAGCAGAGGAATGGGAAAATATACGCTACAGTGGACCCTTGTATAACAAACAGTTTGTATAACATAAAATCTGTACAACATAAAAAATTCCAGAGATAGGGGAAATTTGCTTAACAGAATTGTGTATGGGGCAAATCCGTACAACATAAAAATAGTCGCAATTAGGGATTACTGTTTTCAATGCATCCCTATGGGAAATTTATATAAAGGAAAATTTGTTTAACATAATTTCATTTGGAACGAATTATTTCCTTATACAAGGTACCACTGTACTTGGTTTTACATAGAGAGTTGCTGTATACCAGCTCAGATGACCATTCCCTCTAGCTCGGTACTGTCGAAAGCCCGGTCGTGTTTCTGAAAGGCACTCCTGGGTAGTAAAACTTTCATAAAACTTTGTGCAGAACAGATAGATGCTCCTGAGCTACACCTCCAGCTGTTGGAAACAAAAGCTACATTCATGCACTGTGCCATGGTTCAAACACTCTTTCCTCATCAATCACTGTGATCCTATTTGAGCTGTATAGCAAGGCTGGAAAATGTTGTGGTTCTCATTCTGGGGCAGAAAGCATGGGCCAAATTCACATTCCCAGTCTCCCTCTTCCTTCTTTGCTTGCTTTAAAAAACACCTGGACGATGTGCAACCTATTCAGTTTGAGGTCAGATCTGCAGCCCACGCGGAGTTGTTGGGTCCGTTCTTCTGCTGTTCAGCTTGTGTTATCCATGCCTTTTTGCAATTAAGAGCAGTGCTGGAGAAAAGAGTATCCCACAATTCTCAATGGACCGATGTTGCATCTCATTTCTAGGCTCCTGGCTCCTGGATCTCTCATCCACTGCTGCTGTCGTACAGAACTGCAGAGTTTGGGGGTCTGCTAGAATAGAAATGGGGTGACAGACGACACCTGTAAAAGAATAGAAGCAGGGACAGAGATAGTTTCCTTGCCTGGAAGCCCAATGTGGGGTCACTCCATCTTGGAATGGTATGGTTTCCCCAGAAGACTCACTCGCATCAGCTTTCTCCTTCCCAACAAGCCTCCATTTCAGTTGCCTTGTTTGCTTTCTGCCGTACCCATCTATGCTCTCGAGGGCAGTACACGTCTCCTGGAGAGCGATGTCTTTGTTGCTTGTCTGTGCACAGATGCTATGATTCAAAATCAAATCTATTCTCAAAGGGGATCTAGATTAGTCATTTAAGTATAGCTTGAATTACATTGGCAGCACTAAGAAGTTCTAGTAGATCTTCCTTCCTCCCTTCACTTGCTGTTCTGTCTCTAGAGCAGTTCAGTGATAGTTGGGGAGAATGAAGAATTGAAGCGAAAGGAGGAAGTTTTACGCTAGTTTTGCTCTAGCTGTCCAGATTTATAGGAAGCAGAATTTGAGCAGAGGTGCCTTAAAACTTGATTTTGCTTTTCTGCTGAATCCTCCTTCTCTCCCTTCCTTCCTTTGCTTGATTAGTTGACCTAGTGTTATGATAGCAGATCTTTAAAAGAAAAGGAAGAAACAGAAGAGAAGATGAAAGCAGATCCAGGCATGAGGAGGAGAGGATTCAAATGGTTAACAGTCTGCAAACAAGGCTGATTTCCTTTGCAGCTGACCCCTGTGTGGTTGGCTGAAGTGAATTAACCCAGGGAAATTTGATTTCCAAGGTAGAACTTCTCAGCAGATTTTCTGATTTTTTCCCCTGCTCTGTTGTTGCACCCTAAGCAAGAAAGTGTGGCGCATATTTTCTGACCCTGCCATTCCCTGTATCATATTTGAAGCTGCTAGAATGTGATACTCATCCTGCACTGTGAAGTAATCCAATTTATACTTTCTCAGCACATTCTGTTGCTTTTTTAGATATAGCCATAGAGAGATGGCAGGAAAAAATTAACCATGTCCATAAGATGAATTCAACAGCAGTGGAAGCAACCCATTGCATTAGCGTTGAATGGGAATGTGTTCGGGTCTTGTATTGAAAACATGATTTCTAAAATTCTTGACTTTTAGTAGGTTTTTGGCCCTACAGTACTGGAGAAGGGCATTCTGAATACCATTTATCTCTATGTCTGCCTCCCCCCCCCCCCCCCCCCCCGTGTTCTGTGCAGCTCATCACTGCAGTGGTGACCAAGAACTGGAAGGAGATTGTGCAGTCCTGTGACCTACAAAACTGGAGGGAAGCTTTGGCCGCTGTGCTGACTTATGCTAGACCAGATGAATTTGCAGCTCTTTGTGGTAAGAAATACAGGCAGAAATGAAGCACTACACCACTCCATTTAAATTGAATACATCAATTTTTTAAAAGGTCTCGTATTTTCCTTGAGTGAAATCATGCACAGCTATATCTGCATATAAACACAAACAGAATAAATCATTTCCTCAGTTTCTGTAATGCAAGCTTTTTATTAGTGGCCACTAAATGCTCCCTAACCCTGCTTCTTCACAGTATTTTACATTATTGGCCTTTGACAGTAAGGGCTTCTCATATTGGTGGCAGGCCATCCAAAGCATCCTTTTGCATCTGGTGTATTGCAAACTTCCTTACCTGATGCCTTGCAGTTGTGGTGCATTGTAGCCCCTGTGATCTGCTGCCTGAAATACAGGCACCCCTGGGGGTTACCAGAACAAGGAAAGCTGGTCTGTTGGATCATAGGATATCAGAGTTTCATTATTCTCTTAAAGAATTCTGAATGGAAACAGTCAATGTAAGAACTTGGTTCTTTTTCCCCCAGTTCAAGACCCTATATCTCAAGCCACTTTAGTATGGAACGTAGATATAACATTATTGCTTATTGTAGGGCTGCTGTTACTCAAAGGAAGAGTATTTACAGGGTGGCCCAGGCATCTTTGCTTACCTGTTCCAAGAGCCTTGTGGGAGGAGCACTGTAGTAATTGAACTGAGTGATGACTGCCACTGTTCTGGCTCTGTCCAGATAATTGTTGTAACAGTAAGGCTCATTATGTTTCCTCTTCCTCGTTCTGTTTTTCACATTCTGATTCTCTCTTTACGTCCCTGGCTTTTATAACTGTAGTTATAAAAACCGTGGCTGTAGATATGACAGTAAACAATAGGGGAAACTGACCAATGGAGGAGGGCACATGAGTCTAGGAAAGTGTATGTGATCGGGTAGCACATTCTGATCAGATGTTTATAATAGTTTAAATGATTTTACAGTTTCTTTTGTCTATTCCAGTGATGGTAAACCGTTTAGAGACCAAGTGCCCAAACTGACATTCAAAACCCACTTATTTTTTGCAAAGTGCCAATATGGTAATTTAACCTGAATACAGTGGTACCCCAGGGCTACAAATGCTTCGGATGCTACCCTTCAGGAAATTGAGGATCAAAGAGCCGGCGTTTGAATTTCCAATGGCCACAGTGAGGGTGCTGTGGCCGCAGGAAATTCAAAAGCCTGCTCTTCGATCCTAGCTTTCCCAAAGAGTAGCACCCCATCTGCCTTTCTGCCCTGGGCAGAGAGGCGGATGGGGTGCTACACCATCAGGAAAGCCAGGGGGGAGTGGTGGCAGCTTGTGGGCTCGTTCGTAGATCCAGTTTATTCTCCAGCCACGCCGCTCTGGGCATCCCAAAAGCGGTGTGGCTGGAGAATAAACTGGGGCTACGAAGGAGCCCACAAAGTGCTGCCTCCCCTTCGCCCAGGTCTCTGCACAGAGCACAGTGGCATGGTCTGAGCAGAGGGGGCAGTGCTGTGGCTTTGAGAACGTGATGTCGCATGCCAAAAGAAAGGACTCCGTGTGCCACCTTTGGCACCCGTGCCATAGATTCGCCAGTATTGGTCTATTCCAGGGCTGTTCAACTTTGAACAGGCCAAGGTCTACTTTTTCGAACCCAAAGTACCTGAGGGCTACTACACTAAAACCTCAACTTACGAATGTTATCCGTTCTGAGCACATGGTCATAAGTAAAAACTTTTGTAAGTAGAGCAGCAGTTTCCCATAGGAATGCATTGAAAACCAATTAATCTGTTCTGGGGGGAACAGATCTCAATGCGCCATGGCCTTTGAACTGCCCCTCTTGGCTGAGACAGGGAGGGATGGAGAACATATCCCCTCACTTTTTTATTGATGGCCAGCGGGCTACTTTTGAACCCTTCGCAGGCTACCAGTAGCCCGCGGTCTACCTGTTGGACAGTCCTGGTCTATTCTAATATTCATGTCTTGTTTCTTGTTCCTATATCTTAGATTTGTTGGGTGCTAGACTTGAAAATGAAGGTGACAGTCTTCTGCAGACTCAGGCGTGCCTGTGTTACATTTGTGCTGGGAATGTAGAGAAATTGGTTGCCTGCTGGACTAAAGCTCAGGATGGAAACAATCCCCTGTCTCTTCAGGTTAGTGTCGTCATTAGTTGGCTCCCTTCAGCCTGGTCTCTGACATGAATCAGTGCTGGAAATTCTTTTGGCATCTGGAAATGCCTTCAAAAATGTCCTTCCCCTTTGGGTGCAATCTCTTATCCCAGCATGGTAATTTGGGTGCAACCTACTGGAGTTTGACATGCCCTGTAAGCCACAGTGGTCTAATCCTCCTCCTATCACTTGCCGCCATCCTGCTCTCCGCTGTATTGCTAGGAGATTTTGCTTTTTATGTTTTTTTTTTTTTTATTGTTGTTCGCCGCCCAGAGTTCCCGTTTGGGAAGATGGTGCGGGATATAAGTCTTCAAATAAATAAATAAATAAATAAATAAATAATCGATATTTGCATTGCATCAGCTACGAAGCATCCAAAGCCTGACACTTGGTCCTCAAATTCCCTCAAGTGTCCAGAAAAAAGAAGACACTGGTGGAAAGACTCCGTTCGAGACATGGACATGAAACACATTTCAGAGTTTTGTGCCAGTTTGTACAAGTCGCACCACAGGTGCCACATTTTCCTTGTCATCTGCCTCCTCGGCTGGATCCCCCACTCACCGACAACGGGAGCACACTTCTGTTCTCCTCCTCCTTGGCTGTTCATCCAGTCCCCAGCAGGAACACGGGGTTACCTGCCCCATGTTCTTGGATTTTCACCCACTCAGATGAGGTGGGAGTGGCAAGCCCATGCTCTTTGCAGGGGACTGGTCAAACAGCCCAAGAGGAGAAGGAAAGAATTGCACTCCGGCTTGTTAGTTGGTCGTAGGCCAGGGAGACACCTGTAGTGCCATGTGTAGGAACCGACAGGAACCTCTGAACCAAGGTTTGTGCCCATCTCTACTCCACTCTATCTTTGTGTAGTGGTCTACACAGCCTTTTCTATGAAATGATTCTATCAAAGTTTTGTGCTATTTGATCAGCCAGCAGAAGCAATACTTATTGAATAAATAGTTAGCCAGAGGCCGAGTTTTCTTAAAACCAAACAGCTATATTACAAGCTGTACAAAAATATATCACAGCATCACAAAACTTAAACAAAGTTTAATAGCATAAGAGCATACATTACATTGACAAAATATATGACAGAGAAACAAAGTGGGTGCCTTACTCATGGAAGGCCCAGTGAACAATGATTTACAAAACATTTTTATACATGTCTCTGTCCAATCATAAATGACATGACCTCATAGCTATTGCAACCCCTTGCATCAGCCAAAATTCATTATGCTCATTCTTAACATCTGTACTCCATTAGAAAAAACTATACATTGAGTCATTGTGACTTTGCACTTTTACAGACTCCATCTTTAAATCAATTAAATACATATCAAATATATATAGAACATCCTGTCTAATACATGTATTTTACTAACTAATATCTGACAGATTCTGAGTTGACAAGTTGAAGCATGCCATTCTGGTACTGGTCTTGTGAAAACAAACCTACTTTAAAGTTGTGTAACCTGACTGATTGCAATAGTAGGGCTCATGCACCCATCTCAACCTCAGAGGACTGTGACTAGTGTCACCCCTATCATGCACTTACAAGTTACAAGCACCACCCATGTGAGTAAAGGTGTGACTGGAGCATCTCACCCATGGCTGTCTTTTCTTTATCTTGGCCCATTTTAACCTTCTAGGACCTCATTGAAAAAGTGGTAATCTTGCGCAAGGCTGTGCAGCAGACCCAGGTGATGGACGGCAATGCGGTCGGTGCCCTTCTGGCTGAGAAGATGAGCCAGTATGCCAACCTCTTGGCTTCCCAGGGCAGCATTGCTGCTGCATTAGCTTTCCTTCCGGCTGACACTAATCAGGTAGATGGAATTCCATTTTTTTAATTCTTCGTCACTTTTTTTGCTGTAAGCTAGATGAGTAGACCTCGCACGAACAGAAGGTTTTTTCGTGCAATACAGGTGCTAGATAAAATTAGCATTGGGGAGTCATTTTGTAGTGGCGTTAGTTGTTGTAAGCTGCCTTGGGTCCTTTTTAAGGAGAAGGGAGAGTGTAAAAACATTTTGAATAAATAAACAGAATAAAATTTACCTCCCTGACTCATAACTGCTTTGGGGGAAGTGGTGAGTTTAAACCAGGAGCCTGAACACTGCGTGGTATCCTGCACCATAAATAATCAGTGCATTTGGGGGAAAGGCTCAAAATGGACGTCAAGGTAACTAGAACTACAAGGCTTGATGCCAGTATGATTCCTTTGCAATCAATTTTCCAGATGTTGATTCCTTTGCAATCATAGTTTTCCAGCTGTTGTCCATCCCCTGCCTTCTCTCTCTCTCTCTCTCTCTCTCTCTCTCTCTCTCTCTCTCTATGGAGAGCATTTTCCTCTGTTATTGATTTTATATTGCTGTTAGAACTTTCTCTTTCCCTCTTAGGACAATGGAAAATTCTCCCTTCAAGCATTTCGGCTTGGGCATATGATGCTCTAAGTCAGGCATGTCGAAACTTCTGCCCTCCAGATATTTTGGACCACAACTCCCACAGTCCTTTGTCATTGACAATACAGGCTTGGAATTCTGGGAGTTATGGTCCAAAACATCAGGAGGGCCAAAGTTTGGACATGCCTGCTAGTCTAAGTCCTCAGTTCTGTGATCATGAAGTGTCCTATTTTTAAGTGACTTGCTAAGAAATGCAGACGGTATGCACCCTGGATTAAAGTGGCAAAATTTAGGCTACCACAAGCTGCCAGGCTTACTTGTGAGGTCTACATCTGTGCAAGTCGGTAACTAATCTTTTGTTTTAACGGTTTGCAGCCTAACATTGTTCAGTTGCGGGAGAGGATTTGCAGAGCTCAAGGAGAGCCTCCCAGGAGCCCAGAGGCACCGAAGGCACCTTACGAAAGGCAGCCGGCAGCCAAGGGAAGAGTTGGGCCTGCAGCTGGCCAGATGCAGATGCCACAAGTCCCAGCCCAGCAGTATTATCAGCAGGTAAATGGCATCTTCAGTAGAACACTTAAGCCCGCGATTATGCCCCTCCAAATGTTGTGGTTCCATTTAGTGTTGTGTGCGTCGCGATCAATAGTATCTGTGCGAAAGGGCCTCTTAAAAGCCTCTTGAGTCGTAACTTCTGTGCGCCTATTACAGTTTCTGTAAATCAATCTTGTCCTCCCCTTCCTAAAAGCACTTTCATAATTCTTTCTTGCCAGTCTGCCAGAGCTTACATGCAATGACAAACAAGCTTTGATGAATGTAAAATGCACTTTAAATGCTACATGTTTAGTTTTAAATGTTGCTTGGAAGATTTCTGTCTGTCTCTTCCCACTGCCACTGCCTTGCTTTAATTCCTTACACATGCTTTGGAATTGCTTTCAGCTCGGAATAAGCTGCCGTTTTTTTTCCTCCAAAGCCTAGGGCTCATTAGTCTACAGAATTGTCTGTAGCTGATTTAACCGTTTTGTAGCAGATGGATAAAGAGTGTTGTCTTGGTAGTCTATGGAGAGCAAGAATCTTCCAATGGGTTAGCAACCAGGGAAGAGTCTATACAATGAGAAAAGAGCTGAGCCTTATCATTCAAACTTCAAGCCATAGATGACTAATTCAGACATTTGTGATGTTTGTATCATGACCAGGGAGATTGTTTTTTATTTTATTTTTTATTTTTGGTTGGGGGAATTAAAAATTACACTTCATTTTTCTGTGCACCAAAATAAATCATGCAGGACCAGCGTTCGAAGGTCTAGTCCAGTAGTGGCCCAACTTCGGCTCTCTAGATGTTTTGGACCACAACTCCCAGAATTTCAAGCTTGTATTGCCAATGACAAAGGACCTTGGGAGTTGTGGTCCAAAACTTCTGGAGGGCTGAAGTTTGTCCACCACCAGTCTAGTCTTTACTGTTCTCCCGTCCCTCCTTCACCCAAAGGACCCAATACCGGTATCTGTTTGGCTGAGAAAGGAACTGGCACAAATCAGTGATTCGTGCCCATCTCAGGTTCTGGCTATAGAATTATCTATTACTGATACTGTTGGAGTTGTTATTAGGGTCAAGACAAGAGCTGTTTATATTTCCAGTCCTCATAGAAAGGGACCACAGTGGAAGTGTAATTAGGTTAATGCTGTTGCTAAGAGCTACTGTCGATGGCAAGCGAAATTTGGAACTAAGACCTAATTGTGATAGTAAAGCAAGGGTTTTCGGGCTACATCTTGCATAATCTGTTATCATAAATAAACCCTAGTTGAAGCCTGTGGGCTTGCAGTCACACAATATCTGAAAGGCTAGAAGCTGTCTACGCCCCCTTCTGAAAAAACAATAGGACATTATCCTGCCAGGTCTGAGCCATTAGTTAGTTCCTTGTTAACTCCAACATAATGAGTAACAAAGGCAGGGAGAGACAGAACATGTCTTCCATGACAGAAGATGCACAAGGACTTCTCCAGTTTCTTAAATATACATTTTGAGGGCCTTGGAAAGGCCAAGGGAATTAATGAATGGCTAATGGCCAGTATTAATAAGGAGTTCGACCACTTATCGTGTAATGGGGTACCTGCTAGCATGGGGAAAATGCTTAGGCAGTTTGCCTTTCTGTGATCACATAGCGCAATAGGATACCAGTGGTTGTTTTTGTTGCAGTTTTATTTATTTGTAGAATTTTTATGCTTCTTTTAATTTACAAATTGCAGAGTCGTTTCCCAGAAAATGATGCCAGATATTTAAACAGGACTGTACAATGAATTGTTGGCTGCTTGAATTGCTGAACAGCCAGAGGTCCCCTTTGTGCTTCCCTGGAGAAGACCCAAGGGGAAGCTGTATGCGTGCCTTCCGAAGAAGGGAATGGCAAAACACTTATGAGTATGCTGAACTTGGCCAACCCTAGGAAGTCTTGGCACAAGTCAGAATTGACTTGGCAGCATCTGTTTCTTGAGAGCCATTATAGTGTAGTGGATCGACTCTTAGCCTAGGGCTCAGAGGAGCTGGGTTCAAATCCATGCTTGGCCATGAAAACTCACTGGGAGTTGCGCTGATTAAAACTCCTCATATACAGTGGTACCCCGACTTACGAGCAGCTCGACTTGAGAGCAATTCGACTTAAGAGCGGAAAACTGTTGGCATTTTAACTGCCGCCTTACAAATTTTAGATACACTCTGCTCGACTTACAAATATATTTTTTTCATTTTTTCATTTTTTAACTTATGTTTTCAATTTTTAGATAGGTACCCCGACTTAGGAGTAGTTCAACTTAAGAGCATGCATTCAGAACGGATTAAATTTGTACGTTGAAGTATTACTGTTCCTTGAAAACTTGATTAGGGTTCTCACAGGCCAGTTGTTATTTGATGGGTCATAACAACAAATAGTACAAACAACTAAAAACAACAATATCTAAAAACAGTTAGTTAAAACTTTGGGTTTAATAGAGGACTATGCCTCTCATCATGCTGCGCTAATTTAAATGAGTCGCCTGACCCATAAAAGTACACTAGTGTAAAGGGAATAATGCTGGTAATGAAATACTGTTGTTCCTACTTTCACCCAAAGGCTCTGCCACTTGCCTCCAATGATTCCTCATGTATTGTGTGAATTTCAGGAGCTCATTCATTACTGGCAATTTTCCCCCTTCCGGTGATGCCATCACCTTTACACCAGTGTACAGTGGTACCTTGTATAAAGGAATTAATTCATTCCAAATGAAATTATGTTAAGCAAATTTTCCTTTATACAAATTTCTCATAAGAATGCATTGAAAACAGAGTAATCCCATTTTTTTATGTTTTACCGATTTCCCCCATAGGCGATTCTGTTAAGCAAATTTCCCCTATCTCCGGAATTTTTAATGTTGTACAGATTTTATGTTATACAAACTGTTTGTTATACAAGGGTCCACTGTACTTCACACGGCAGGTTTTTGGCATTAATTAATAGCACAGTACCTGACTTTTAAAACACGAACAGTTTCAACAGTGATCTTTTGAAGGATTTTTTTTGGGCGGGGAGAGGCGGGGTAGCAGATGGCTGAATTAAGAATTGCACCAAACAGGATAGCAAGGTTCCTTTGGTATGTTTTGTTTTTCTCACTGTCATTCTGTGTATGTGGTGGAGGGAGAGGCTGCATATCAGTTTGGAAGAAACTTGTATGAAAACGAAAGGAAGGGACGATCTTACATGATTAGTAGAGATGAAAGGAGAACAGATTCCACAAACTACAAGGTTCTTTCCCAAGGCACATTAGACTGAATCTTTCTTTGTCATCATCCAGGTTGCAGATAGGAAGCTTAACAGGTTCTCAAGCAACTGTGGATCTCTTTTTATATGGTCCTGGCTTGTAGGGATCCCTGGCATTTAATTTTAACGAGGTTTTTCATTCTTGGTCTAAACTAGCTTTGAGGCTTTTTTTTTTTTCTGGCTACAAGATAGCATATAAATATTTGTATATAAATAAGATTTCGTCACACCCTTCCCAGAGTCTAAAAGGAAATGCACTGCCATTTCTCCTGTCAACCTTCATTACATGGAGAGAAATTTCAGAGTGGGAGGACATCATCTTAGCAAATGTTACGTTAAGCCGGCATTTTACAGGATAATGTTTAATACGGGGTGGGGGTGGGGCAGTTGAAAGCTGAACATGCAGAGCCTGGAGAGGAGATCAGTGATGAAAATAAGACCGTTTCTCTCCACGTGTCTTGAAGGGCTTTCATGGAACAGATGGAGCCAACTGGTCCTCTGTAGCTGCAGAGGCACAGAAGCAATAAGCAAAAATTGTAGGGGGAGACAGTTTCAATCTAATGGTGTGGTGGAACAGATTGCTTTGGGAAGTGGTGGACCCTTTTTTGCTGGAGATATTAAGCAGAGCTTGGAGGGCCATCTGTCAGGGAAGCTGTAGTTACATTGTGCATTGTGAATCCTGCATTGAGCAGGGAGCTGCTAGATGATCTCTAAGAACCCTACAGAGCTAACCAATCTGTCTTTGGTGAGAGTGAAGGGACCTTAATGCCCTTGAGCTCACAAATGTCTCTGCAGGTCTTGGACAGACTGATGATGTTCAAAGCTCCTCTTTGTATAAACATGTACAGATATGGTTAAGCTGATCAAGATTGCCCTCATGACCATGGCTGAAGTGTGTTTTCAGATCATGGCTACTGGGGAATCATGGCTAGCTTTAAACATGTTTCCACTTGATATGGGTTACCAAAAAAAAATGAAACACTGTTTCATTTTTCATTACAAAACTAATTGTTTCATTAAAAAATGAAACAATAAAGTGTTCTGCTTATATACCGCCCCATACCACTTCATATAGTCTCTGGGCGGTTTGCAATTTTAATTACAGTGTGCAAGCTACACATTGCCGCCCCCCCCCAGCAAGCTGGGTATTCATTTTACTGACTTCGGAAGGATGGAAGGCTGAGTCAGCCCTGAGCCTGCTACCTGGGATTGAACCCCAAGTCGTGAGCACACTTTACCTGCAGTCACGAAACTGCTTCATCACAAAATGAAACAAACCACATTTTTTGTTTTGGAAATGTAAAAGCAGAGCTTCCTCAAGCTCTTCCCTATAAGTCCCCCTCAAATTTGGAGAGATTTGGGGTTCAGGGGGCCAAGTTATTCAAGTGCAAAGAGGGTCCCCTCCAGCAGTATTTGGAAATGCTGTGCACACATAAAAATATGTACCCAAAAACAATGATTGCAGGCATGTAGCAGTAGGGAAATTGCAGGAGAGCCTTCCTCAAGCTCTTCCCTGTAATCCCCAAAATTTGGAGATGTTTGGGGTTTAGGGGGATGAGGTTTTAAACTCCAAAGAGAGTCCTCATAGGAAGCTCCCCCCGGATGGGGGCTATAGTGGCTTCTTGACTCAATAAGAATGTTTTTCCCTAGGGTGACTCCCTTTGGAGTTTAATAAATCAGCCCCCTGGTCCCCAAATCTCTCCACATTTGGGGGGCTTACAGGGAAGAGTCCAAAGAAGCTGCCCTGTGATTTTTGGTGCCTCTAAGACCCAGGGGAGATATTAACAAATTGTTTCATCTTGTCTCATTCCAAAACTACTTTAAAAATTCGTCAGTAATGAAACGAAATGAAACTACTGAAGAAACTAAATTAAACAAAACATCATATTTACATTTCGTGCCCATCTCTAGTTTCAACCAGTACCCAATATAAGTGAAGGAACTGTTGCTAAAACAGATTTATATTACAATAGAGAAAGGTACAGCATAAGGACCTCTGCCTCCACCCATCAACATCTAGACTGCTGTTTTCCAGCCAAGAATACTGTTGTGCTTAAAGACGAAGGATATTGTAAAAAGAAGTGATGCACTTCGTCTTTGAAAGCATGTCCTTGCATTCAGTTTGACAGGTTTGAGATAAACTTGATTTGAGGTTGCTTTTTATTATGAAATGGCAAATTACAGATACGTGTTCCTATCTGAGTCTTCTATTTATGAGGACTCCCTTCAAAAATGGTGTGATATTTGTGTCTTTGTTTCTCCTGCCTGTATCTTAATTACAGGTTGCACTGTTTCTTGATTTTACAAAGAGCATATATGTCTTTCCATATTTCAGGCTAATCCCAGTCAGTTAAGCAGCTATAGTGGGTGTCTAGTCCTCTCAAATCTTTGCCTGGTATCTTTGCTCTACCCCATAAGTTTGAGAGTTAGCAATGCATGTTAGATTTCCATGTTAATGTTTCATATAGGTGTCCCTCTATACGCATTACATGTATGTCTATAATCGTTCTTCACGTTTCAGTGAGAATGGAGAAGTGTGCCTATCATTCTAACGTTAACCTTTGTTTTAAATGACCTTTGATGTTGAGATTGCAGCTCGCTGTTCATTTGTGTACATGGTAGCTGATGGGAAAACCTGATCGAAAACAAGAATTATAATCAACCTGACATTAGCATGATTCAATTTGTTTATATTTCAAATCACTGATGAGTGTTGACTGTCTTGCCACCTGCCACCTTTTCCGCGCTGCTTCGCTGCTCCCAGCATGCAGTGATTGAACACTTTGAATCCTAGTTACTAAATTGCATGAAAAACAGAGGGGAAATGTTTGCTTTTGGTGCAATGTTGAGCATTGTGGCTGTTTAAACCCTTAGGATGTTTATTTATTTATTTTTATTTTTTATTTATTTATTTATTTTTATTATTTTTTTATTTTTCCATGATTGGTATCTCTCTGTTCAATTCAGGTTAGAGTTGCCCCTACTGTCACTACCTGGAGTAACAAAAACCCCACTGCCCTTCCCAGCCATCCTTCTGCCGCCTCTCCCTCTGAGACACAGGTATAACATCCATTATTCCTTTCTGAGCAGCATCTGCTCTCCTTCTATATATATATATCCTTTAAAATATAAACACTTGCATACACACGTCCTTTGAATGCCAAGCTCCAGCAGCCTTTTTATTTATTTATTTATTTATTTATTTATTTATACAACTTATATGCCGCCCACTACCCAAAGGTCTCTGGGCGGCTTACCATTAAAATGAACAGTCAAAACAGTTAAAACGTTAAAAAGGCAATAGACAATTAAAACAATTAAAAACATTTAAACACAAAGCACTAAAATTGCCACCAGGACCCACAAATCTATGTTATGTCAATTAAAAAAACTTCAGAAACAGGAAGGTTTTCACCTGGCGCTGAAATGTCATCAGTGTTGGCGGTGCCAGGCGGGTGTCACTTGGGAGGGCATTCCATAACCTTTTTACAGTTTTGATAATTCTCAGTCAACTCCACGCTGTCAGAGAAGCAGCCACACAAAATCACAGAGTTCACTCACTTCCCACTCAGACCATGTAGCTACTGCGATGGTAGCCGGTTTCTTGTGGAAACTGAAATGTTGTTAGCTGGCTTATGGATCTGGAGTTCAAGCAAGTCAACACCATCCTTTCCACGGGAGAAACAGATGGACTGAAAATCATCTTTATCTTCCTGGATCATGACCTGATTTTTCCCCATCAAATTGAATAAATGGATTAGCCCTTGCTAAACAACCTGAAGCCAGACGATAATCTCCCTGTCCCACCCTGCCAGGAATTTTATACCATTTTCACAGGTTAAGCGTGCCATTTTGTTGACAAGTGATTATGTAGTCTGCCGTTGCATTCCACCGGCCCTGACACAAAATATGTTAAATGGTTATACTGTATGATGAAGGTGAGGAATAAAGGGGGGGGGTAGAGGTGGGCTGTTGGCTGCTTTGAGTTCAGAATCCTGACCTTTGGAAACTGTAAAAGATGGGCAGCCTTTTACCTGCTACCCTGTTTCCCCGAAAATAAGACAGTGTCTTATACTAATTTTTGCTCCCAAAGATGCACTAGGTCTTATTTTCAGGGGATGTCTTATTTTTCCATGAAGAAGAATACAGTACACATTTATTGTTATCTTATTATCGGGGAGGCCTTATTTTCGGGGGGGATGCCTTATAATTTCAGCGAGAGGCAAAACTAAGTAGGTCTTATTTCCGGGGGATGTCTTATTTTTGGGGAAACAGGGTACTCTAAGCCGAGCCTAGCTTTTTTAAAAGCAGTTCTCCCATTTATTTCACAGGGAGAAAACCACCCTCCTCCACCAGGATTTATTATGCAAGGGGCCATCAATCCTAATGCACCATCACATCAGCCTACACCTCCTGGTTACAATATGTACCCTCAGGTGGCTGCACGGCAGACATATCCTCAACGTAAGTGCCAATCATCTTTTCTTCTGCATTTTTGCTAGCACTGAATTAAACAGAAGCTTGCTTCTTTCGACTGGATCATTGTGGGAAGATGTTTTCCAACAACTTGCTCTGATACCCTGCAAAACAATGATTGACATATTGCAGTCTGTGGGGTGAATTTGTCTCACCTCACCTACCCACCCTGGCAACGTTATCTTACCTCTGGCAGAGCTCTATATGTTAATTGAAGGCTGAAATCCTGTTACAAAGTTAAGCAAATGATATAACCTTTATAAGTGAATTGCTACAAGTTATGTCTCCGTAGGCATTGTCTGCTGTACGCCTAGTAGTCGTATGACTCAGTATGAACCAGGTGTCTTAACATAAATCCAGTTTACTTCCAAAAGATCCACTGTATAAATCCACAACAGGATTTCAGCCAGAATATTTTAAAAGATTCATCAAATTAGCAAAGAATCCTGTAGCATCCTGAAGAGTAATAAAGCTTTGTTTCACACTTTTGTGGACGGTTGTCCATTTCTTCAGATGCATCAGAAAATGTATACCGTGCTCCATGAAAGCTTCCTTTATAAGTAAAGCCAGAGCAGTAAGAGCTAGGAATGTGGAGTTTTGCACAGCTACTGCTTATGTCCCAACTTAAATAAATGGGCAGCCCCACTTGCAACTGTGGCCAAGGATTCCCTTACCGAAGCTAGAAACATTAATTTTTGTACTGATGCCACTGATACTTCAAACTGAATCAGGAGATGGTTGGGAGCTGGTTTAGCTAAGCTGGTTGCAGATTCTGGGTGTCTGGAAATCGTGGGTTCTTATCCTCTAGGTATTGGGCTGGATATTGGGTTGGACGTGTCCTTGGGCGGAGAGAGAAAAAGAGGTCAGCTTGAAAGCAAACATTATAAAAGAGAGAAGGTGGAGTGCAATTAACTGCCCTGTTGTAAACTATGTGAAGCTGATTACATTTACTAGTGTTTCTTTTTTTTAAAAAAAATGCTTGTTTGTCCTGAAACATTTCCAAAAAGAGCTAGAAGCATCACTGATTCAAATTACTCAGTTAGTTGCATCTCAAGATTAATTTCCTAGGCCCCCTATATTGTTTTTTTCTTTGTCTCCCCCCCCCCCAGAAAAACATGAAAGAGTAAGAGGTAGAAACTCAAACTTTAGCAAGGATACTACTGATTTCTCAACAAAAATGGGATTTGTTCCATATCAAAACCAGTTGCCCCAGAGCCCATTTTTGTTCATTTGTTTCGAAAGATCTCCAAAACAGGAAGGGTGAGAAGAACCACAGTAATTTGAAGAAGTGCTACCTGGTTATACCTTCAGGGTGTTCTTTTAAAACTCCAGTAGCCTCCACTTACAGTTAATATGAAAAATTGACACTGGCTGCCAGTTGCTACCTGGGCCCAATTCAAAGTGTTCATGCTTACATATAAAGCCCTAAACAGCTTAGGGCCTGGTTCTCTAAAGAACCACTCCTTCCATATGAACTTGCTCACACTGAGCAGGCCAGGAGGCCCTGCTGAAAGTGCTATCCCTCAAAGAGGTAAGGAAGGTGACTAGTTGAAACAGGGCCTTCTTGGCAGTTGCCCCCCCCCCCAACTCTGAAATGCCCTCCCAATGGTGGCAACACTTTTCACTTTTTGGTGCAAGCCAAACACCTTCCTGTTCAACCAGCATTTTAATTAGTGACCTTTTTAACTGGACTTATAAGCAGTAAGGTTTTATCATTTGTATATTGCTGTTTTAATGGCTTCATCCTTTGATGGCATTTAATGTTGATGTTGTTTCATAGTTTTAATATATTGTTGTATACCACCCCGAGACCATATGGTAGTAGAGCAGCTTAATTTTTTCAAAAATAAAATAAAATAAATATTCAGTCTTTCCTGATCTGAGGCATTTGCTGGACTCGTCTCTTCAGCTGCTACAGGGTGAACGAGTACCTGGGTAGAAGGGATAGAATGAGAAAAAGAAAGTTTGAGAGCAACATGAAAGAATGACTGGAGGAGAAGAGAAAGGGAGGCCATTCTGCAAGAGTGATCTTTTAATATTGAGCAAAGATTGGAATATTTGCTGGCTCTGAATAAAATTTGCTACTTGTTTATGGTACCATAACACACTTTGCTATTCTTAGGCTAACTCAGCTAAATGGTACCATCTTTGTTATAAAACCCAACCTATGTGTTCAGATGTCCAGTTTGTATGGCATAGTAACTTTCTGGTTTCTAGGCCATTGCCTGGAGAATACAAGAAAACCACTGAGAACCGATGTTGTATATGAGAAAAGCAGGGTATAAATTCTTCTAATACAGTATGTCAACTTTTGAATGGTTTTTCCTGTCTTACCCCAGTAGCCCGAGATGGATTGGGTTGGCTTATCCTCTGAGGACACAGGATGTAGACAAATAGCTTGTCAATCTGGCTTCCCGGTGATATACTGTATATATATTAATAAGCAGGGATTTCCACCTCTTCTTTTTCTTTCCCCCCTATCAAGGCAAGTTCTTGATGGACTAAACCACCTTGGTTGCCACTAGCATTGACAGATGTCCTCCCCCACCCGGCCAGAGCAACTTAGAGGCATTAAATCAATGAAATGTCGATTTCACAATAAAATGAATGCAGTTGTGTGGTATTTGTTGATTGTTTCCTTGTTACAATTCTGAACCAGGCAAGAGGTTTCTGTTTCTGGGGAAAAGGGGATGCAACAGACTACACACTTTTCTTGGCCTTTTAACCAAACCATTCTCAATTTGGCATTCATGGTTATAGTTTCTCAAAGGGCAAAATAATACCTGGATGAATACTAGATTTCCTCTAAGAGCTAGTGATATAACTCTCTATGTGGTGTGTTTTAAATTCATTTTTGTTTTTAATGTCTAGCAGGAAACTACCACAAATCTAGGATCTCCAGTGCAAATCCATTTCGGGAAGGCTGAGCAACCATATGAGACTCACCTCTGTTGGATTCACTAACCTTCTCTCTTTTTTTCTCCCCCTGTGTAGCCTGTCAGCCAACGCAACCGTATTCTTTTGGAACAGGGGGGCCGTCGCTCTATCAGCCCCAGCAACAACCTGTCGCTCCTCCTCCTCCTGCTGCAGCCTCTTTTGCTAATCCCAATCCTGCCTACCTGCCCTCTAATCCTCCCAGTTCTATGCCTTCTCCCTTATACCCTGCACATCCTCAAGCCTCTCCAACCGGCCTGAACCCAAGCTCTGCGCTTCCTCCTCCACCCCCTCTTTCTGGTGCCTCCTTCCAGCATGGCAAACCAGGAGCTCCAGCATCTTCTATGCCATACGCCATGCCTCCTGGACCCACAGGTACAGAGCCTGGCACCAGTGAGCTCGCTGCATCCCAAAGAACAGGTCTGCGCTTGATAGAGGGCTTTTTTTTGGGGGGGGGTATGTTTTCTTTTCATTTTGGAATGGGAAATGTTTCATTTGCATCATTGATGTTGCTGTTACAGCATGTTTGTGTTGCTTGGCTCATTTGCTTCCAAGAACAGCGCAACGTTTTGGTTGCACTTGGGTGTTTCTAAAAGTATTGTCATTTTCTGCCTGCTCTTCGGCACCAATGACTCCCTTATTGTTGATGCTGCTGGCAGACCGACTACCAGCATGTGAGTCAAGATATCCAGAAATAGTCTAAGAGTACAGTGTTGCCTCAACTTACGAATTTAATCCATTTCGAATGCATGCTCTTAAGTTGAACTACTCTTAAATCGGGGTACCTATCTAAAAAAAATTTAAAAATAAGTTACAAAATTTAAACAATGAAAAAATATATTTGTAAGTTGAGCAGACCATATCTAAAATTTGTAAGGTGGCAGTTAAAATGGCAACAGATTTCCGTTCTTAAGTCAAATTGCTCTTAAGTCATGCTGCTCTTAAGTCGGGATACCACTGTAATTTATTTTATATAGAAAACAGGCTGCTATTCTAGTAGGCAGGTTCAAAAAATGTTGCACTCAACCCTGCTTCTTGGGTACAATGTTCTCAATTTTAACCAAGGCCTGTTTGGAGTCCTCATTGATGACAGGGGCAACCAGAAATGCATTAAACACATTAAATAGTCTGATCTAACCCGTCCACTTTATATACGTGGCATCAAGAAAAGGTAATTGACTCATGAAGGGACTTTGGAAGGAATTATGTTCCTCTCCATTTTCTATCATATCCTAGAATTGCCACCTGTCTCTCAGGATGTGTGAGTTTCTTATCACAAAGTGCATGTGTTAGACTATTCATTCATTCATTCAATCAATCAATCAAACAATCAGTCAATCAATTTTAATCCGCCTTTCCTCCCAAGAATCTCATTGTGAGGTATGCAGTTCCTGACTATCCACATTGTCCTGATGCAATGAGTTTCATGTCTTGGTAGAGATCAAAAGCCAGGCTTGCCCAGTTTGGATTTAACTCCAAACCAATTGGCATTTTTCTATCCCTGAAACTCTCGGGGAAACGTCACATGGAATGCTCCAAATGCAAAAGAAACCCCCACAAAAACATGAAATGGGTAGTAACTTGAAGTCTACTTTCAGTTTTTAAAAATGGTTTGGGTTCTTTTAGAGTGTTAGGTCCTTCACCCATTCTCTGCCATCTACCATCTATTATTATCACGCTCATTGCGGTTTATTTGAGATGTAGATTGCCAGTCCTGGAGGTTTGCAGGGCCTGCAGTTCACCTCCCCCGCCCCCCGAAAACAAGAGGGAGGGCAAAGTTTTCGTTGGGTACCTCTGAAAACGCCCAGGGGAGGGTAGACGCAGCCCAAAACCAACGCTTGTACATCAGTGTTGTAAAAAAACCACCTGTCCACACAGTGCAGCTGTGGAACAATGAAAATACAGAAGTTTTGTTTTTTATGTTGTTATACTTTTGGAGACAGCATGGGGGAAAGATCAGCCATGGCTCCACGCAGATCATGTGTGAAGCATCCCTTAATTGCCCTCCTTTTAACCCCAGCCTGTAATAAAGAGTGTTCCATTAAGAAGGTTTAAGATGACTTCAGCTTATTGTGTAGTTGAATTTTTTAAGTGAAATCGAGAACATTTTGTTGGCTTTAAAAAGGAAACAAACAAACAAAAACCAACTCCAGAGACTTTCATAAATGAATACATTTAAATCCAGTGTAACTCCACCCTAGAATATACCCATTAAAATCCATGTGGGGCTGCTAATCAGTACCTTTGTCTATTCATTGTCAACTAAATGTTTCCCTATAAGGTTGCACCAATATTGATGAAACAGTTTAGAAACACCTTTAAACTGCATGTTTTATTATGCTATAACTAAACAACAAATGTGCATGATTGTAACTCTTTCTTATACAGTACGTTTATGTTAGCATGGCATGAGGGTTGAGCATTTGAGAATCAAAGGGATATTTTGACCTTGCTTTTGTTAATATCTTTTCCTGGGCAGGGCTTAATGCATGAAGCAGATCTTTCTCTTTATTGATCTCTATCAACCTCTAAAACAAATTGTAACAAATGAGTGTGTTATGATAGGAAGACACTGACATTGTATTTTGTTTCGTTTTTGTAAAGGGTTGCTTTTTTCATATATTTTTGCTGTTGCCGAGAGGTTAAAAAGTGCTGATCTAAAGTTGGGCAGAAATGATACAATGACTGCCTTTGCAGATGTATTTAAAATGTTTGCCCATTTCTGATATAAAAAAGGGTTAGTATACTCTAGGCTGCAAATAATATGTGTAACAAAGAACTCCCTGTTTAGGAACATACATCGAGTTTGCAGCAACAAAAATCTGTTTAAATCGGATTGATTGAGGCCTTAGTCCTATGTGTACCTTTTACTTGAAAGTGGTGTTCGATCCACCAGAGGTCTGAGTAGACATCTAAGGATCTGTAAGCATATTGACCAGATTTGTAAAACGTATTCTTCTGAAAATAGGGGCACTAGAAAACAACAAGGCTTTGAGGCTGAATTATGTTCCCAATAGGGCCTAAAATCTACAGTTCTCTCCTATTCTCATCGTCACTGGACTCATCCTTCCAATACTGTACATTGTCTTATTTTATTAATTTATTTCTTTTAAATATTTTTACCCCACCTTTCTCCTTGGAAAAGGATCCAAGGTGACTTAGAATAGTGAGGGACAATATACAGCCCAGAACATTCAAAACATATTCAAGATAAGAATAGGGAATTAGAAGAGGCATTGTACAACATTAAAAGGTAACATTAAAGCTACCAAGAACACACAAAAAGAGGGGAAAAAGAAAAAATCCATTATGAGGGATGGAAACTAGCATGAAAACACTGGTGTTCTTGTGAGATCAGCCAATGCAGTCATGCATGGTAATCCACCTAAAAATCACATAATAGGTAGTCCATCATTCAGGGAAAGCTTGCCTGAAGAGGGAGGTCTTTGCCTGCTTTTGGAAATACAGAAGATGGGGCAGTCCTGGACTCCAGCGGGAGGGAGTTCCAAAGTCTGGGAGCAGCAACAGAGAAGGCCCTTTCATGTGTTCTTATGAGATGCACCTGTGAAGGTGGATCTGTGTATCTATGGAGTAGTTGGAGAAGATGCAATAGAAATAGTATTGTCTTGATATGGGAGAGTACAGGCTCCAGGAGGACACAGTATATCTTGGAGAAGTTAACTTCTTTTATATACTGTAGCTCGCAGAATCCCCCAAGCTGATTGGGGGGAATCTGGGACCTGTGCCTTCTCTAAGCTTTAGGTACCATGTCCATGTGGACATGTGTTTCGTAAACACACAAGAGTCAGTTACTTTTAAAAAAATTCTTTGTGTTGTTTCCTTTGAGATCTGTGTACTGGACATTTGCAAATCCCATCAAGGGTAACTGCTATCAGATAACATGATTACCCATCTTGTCAGAGATGAAGTGGTTTCCGTCACCTCCCAGACTGGGCTATTAGCAGGACTATTCAGGAAATTAAGCAAGTGTGCCCCACAGTGACTGACACTTGATAGGCTGTTGGGTTTTAAGCTGGAACATCATCATGCCACACCTTTTATTCCTTCTCACTGAGTAGAAAGGCCAATAAATCCAGCATGTCCAATTAATAACCCGTTAATTCAGCCTTTGGAGACAATAACAATTCTATACCAAGTGGCTGAGAGAGACCAAACGTCAGGATATATGGTAGGGGTCTTTCTTTTCTAAATGAATCCAGGACATGGGAGAAATGGTTGTCTATAAACTGCTGCTGTTTTATTTAGTCTTTGCTTTTCTTTCACCTGCACCCTCTAGAGAATTCAGGGCTGCAGGCATGGAACTATCCCGTTTTAATCTCTGCAATGCTGATGGGGAGTAAATTTGACAAATAATAGAGATCACTCACTAGCGGTCAAAGCAGACAAGGCACTGATTTTGTAATTAAAAGCTGACTGTGTGTTTGTTTGATGGGCATCCGTGGGTGTGTGAGCCGTCAACCCAAATATAACCCCATGACCGAGCAAAGCTTCCTAAATGCCGGATCCTGGAGGAGAAAAAAAGCTCATCTAGGACCACTGGAAAGGGGAAAAGGCATGTGGTCCTTGGACACAATCCAAAGACAATGATAGGTGATACAGACCTTCATCAGGCTGCGCAGAACATACCTTTGGATAATACAGAAGAAACTCAATCAACATGGGTAGAGTTGGAATTTAAAACCTAACAGTCCTGGCTAAACTCTGGTGCCCTCGTTTTGGAAATCACTGTTAAGAAGAAGAGCTGGCATAAAATTATAGCCATGTTTTTTTTTTTGGAACTCTTGTGTTGTTGTTTTTTCTGATAAGCGGTGCCCAGCCCAATGGCCTATACAAGCTTAAAGCTAGAGTTTGTGATTTTTAGTGGTCAAACAGAGGTATCACTTTGCATTAGTCAAACGGATGTCTTCCAGCACTTAAGAAAGCTGCAGTTCCCAAGTGAACGACATGGTCTGGTTTGACTTTGAGCTTCACAGATGAACAGGAGTTTGTTCTAAGAGCTTACTAGCTGAAACATGGCATACTCTTCCTTATGCCACTGGTTCTTAAACAGAGTCCTGTGAGAACACTGTCGTCCCTTGGGACCGATTTTTCCAAGAAGAACATCTATTGCGAGCAAGTTTTCTTTTGAGAGATGGCCTGTTCCTCATCACCAGCCTTCCCTTGAACTGATTATTTGAACAGAGGGCAGCAGCAGAGGCTGCACTGGTAGTGGCTGTGGGTGGCCCCAGAATCTTTTCTGTGTGCTGCACTCTCTGAATGATGTACAAAAAGTCCACTAAAGTAGACATTTTAAAAATATATAGCCCTGTGACATTGTTGTCCTGTGCAGTAACCATCACCAAAAGTTAGCTTAGTGCCCCAGCCATACTCATTTGATTAACTTTATAGCAGTAGTGGTTGTCTTCCTGTTTTGGACTTCACCCTGCAAAAGCCCCAGGTGGCATGATCAGTGATCGATTAATCTAGGACTAGAAATCCCATATCCTCGGAAGTCAAAGGGTTAGGTACACTGCCTTACAAATAAGTAGTGTACCCAAAGAGGAGAATAGAGGAGGTAAAAATGTCTTGGAAGCAAATGTGGCAAGGACAACAGCCACAGAGAGGTAGAACTTCTCTTAGCTTTTGTGGTCCAACTCAGCCCAAGATTGCTTTACCAAAGTGTTCTCCACATTTTCCCTGTTCCCCCCGCCCCAATACAATCCTTTTAATCCCCCTTGTTCACTGATATGTCTGTGAAGATTCTTAGTCATTCGGGTATGGTTATCAGGAAGTTTGAGTCATGGGAACTGGACTTCCAGATTTTCAGTGATCGGTAACAAAACACAGTGAACTTTTTTAAATTGCCAGATCATGTTCTTTGCTATTTAGTTTAGCATATCTGTTGAAACTCTAGAGCCATGCAGCCGAGTGGGTGGTAAAAATGGTAAGAATAGACGTTTCCAGTCTACAGCTCTGAAAATATTTTCTGGCATGCATGGAGGGTGAAAAGCTAACAATAGAAAGCTGTGGATTTTGTTTTTAACAAAACACTTTTTAAGCTGTGTTTGCATTTTTGTCTACAGAGTATCACTCAATACAGGACCCAGCCACTTTCCTGGAAGGTGAATTAGATGTCTTCTTTTTCAAAAAGAAAAAAAATCAATAAGGCACAGCACGGAAATTTAACACATCTGATTCTAGCAGTGCATTTGACTGCAAATTCAATGCCACAGACTAATAATACTTCTTAAATTCAATAAATCTTAACATTTGTAAGAGCTAAATGAAGATAAATGATACAAGTCAAATAACAGAACTGGGATTTATAACCACAGATGTAACCAACCTTTGAAATTAATATTTACTGGCATAGTATTAGTGTCCTGAAACATAAATTCTTATGGGTCCTGCATTATAATGACCGGAACATTTGGTGTAAGCTGAAATTGTCATCTTCAAAATACTTCCAGTTGTCCTTCACTCGGGGTTGTGTGTATTTTGCACTTAATAATAAAAACTCTGTAGCTTGTCCTTCCAAGACAATTTCTTTAACCTCTTGAATGTGAGCAGATAGGTCTGTGTAAATCATGGAAAACCTGGAAATGAACAGATCTGTGTAAGCTTTTCTTTTACTATGGCAGACACAAAGTAAGAGATCACGGCTAAAAGGAGCTTCTGAAAGGCAATGAAAGAGTCTACAAAGCAGGCTTCCAGTGCAGTGGTACCTTTTATTAAGGAATTAATTTGTTCCAAATGAAATTTTCCTTTGTACAAATTTTCCTTTGTACAAATTTCCCATGGGAATCCACTGAAAATGGATTAATTCCTTATTGCAATGGTTTTTCTGTTGTACGAATTTGCCCCATTGGCAATTCTGTTAAGCGATTTCCCCCTATCTCCGGAAATTGTTTCCTTTAAATGGATTTTCTTTTAAACAAGCCGCTTGTTATACGAGGGTCCAGTGTACAGTGGCCCCTTGTATAGCATAAAATTTCTACAACATAAAATATTCTGGAGATAGGGGAAGTTTGCTTAACAGAATCGCCTATGGGCCAAATCCGTACAACATAAAAATGGGATTACTCCATTTTCAGTGCATTCCTATGGGAAGTTTGTATAAAAGAAAATTTGCTTAACATAATTTCATTTGGAACGAATTAATTCCTTTATACAAGGTACCACTGTATTTGGAATTGCCCCGGAACCATCCCAATGAAAACTTCCAAGCTGCTGAGGCAGTGCATGTCTTATTGCTTCCTCTAGTAATTATAACTTATGGAAGCAAAGTTATGTGTGCAGCCTGGGTTCACATTTCTTGAGAAAGCTCCTAAGAAGCAAGTGGCAAAATGCAGTGGCTTTCCTTTAACTCATCCAAACTGCCAAGATCAGTTTTGGGACCAGAAGAGGACTCAGCCCTAAACAGAACATAGATTTATGTATTTTATTTATTTATTTATTTTATTTTTATACCGCCCGTCTTCCAGGGGAACTCCAGGCAGTTAACAATAGGATTAAAACAACAACACAACACAAAATAAAGGCAAAATAAAGGCAATACAATAAATGAGAGCGAACCATCGGCAAGAGGCATCAAGAAGGGGGGGAGGTAAATTAAAGGTTGCCAAATGCCTCTGTATAAAGCAGGGTTTTAAGTGCTTTTTTGAAGGCGGGCAGGGACTGCGCAAGGCGCAGCTCACTAGGAAGATGGTTCCAAAGCGAGGGACCAGCCACAGAGAAGGCGTGGTTTCTGTAAGCGACTTCCGCGCCTCCCTGCACGTGGCTACTCGGATTGAGAGCGCCTGCGACATAAGATGTCATTGGGAACCACATCCTGAGCCTTTTAGGGGGTGGAGGGTATAGAGCTGGGCCTCCCCAAGGTCTTCTCAGTTTCCTGGTGAGCAAGTTGGTGGAAGCAGGAAAGAAGTGTTTTTTTTTTTTAAAAAGCTCTCAAATCTCATGCATGTTCCTCACAATGATTCTTTTATTTTGCTCATTTAATCTGCAACTTCTGCCATTTTGAATCATAATGATTTAACCCGCCCCATGAAGTAGCTATGTAGAGTACTGGGTTCTTAATTTTTCATACCTGGCTGCGTCTGAGATTGAGCACCCATTGCCCATGTATTTTCATCATCTTTTCTGTAGTTTTCAATTACTACAATGCTTTTTAAAAAAAAAAAAAGGCCAAAAGAAGAAAACTGAGATCATTGGAGGCAAATGTCATTCTTCTTACTTATACAATACACACAATTCTGTTTTTAGTTGTAAGCTGAAGGACTCCATGGAATGCTTGCCAAATTTCTCAACAAAATGTTCCAGATTGTAAAAGCATAGATATTCCGGTTTCCTAAATATGTGATGCTGTGGTTAGAAACTCCGCCTATAATTGTATTTACTTGATTAGCAGTGTTATGCTAACAAAATTGCGTTTCTCTCTAACTTGAGTCATTGCTTATGTTGAGCTTGACGTTGCAGGTTAATGTTGCCATCATCTGCATACTTGTGAGAAAATGTGCGGTTTCCTGAATATGCTGCCTATGCAAGACTAAATTTGGTTTTTGTTCAGTACACACATTGCAACAGTGTACCTTCCACTTTCCCAATGAATCTCAGATTGTCTTGTGAAAACGATCTACCTGGTGGTGGTGGGAACTGCAGATTTATGTCCACCCAGGGTTGCCTAAATGGATGTATGTGTAAAGCTGCCCAGTGTGGTGGTCATTATGGACATCCTATTCCATGCAGGTTGTTTTCAGGTGGAGCTGAGATTTGTTTCCCTTCTCGTTTTCTGTTCATAAATTACTTAGAGGCCACTTCTTAGAGATAAGAAAGTGATATAAACATATTGCATTTAATTGATTTTTTAAAAATATTTAAGACGTTTTGAAAAATATTCACGAGAATAAAAACAGGAATGAATTTTGCTTTCATTGAAACGCAAGTAAGCACTCCTAGCTTGAGCAGAAGCCTCTTAGATAATCCTCCCCCACTCTTTTGCAAAATATATCTCACTCTCCAGAACTACCTTTGTTTGGACTTGTTAGCTTAAGCACTCATTTTTTAGGATTTATATTCAAGATTCCATTGGACCTAAAATGGAAAGGGAGAGATGTTGGCTTTTTGGAGGAGAGAGCAAAGTGTGGGACTTTAAGGAGTCTGTTAAAATGCTATATGTTGAGCAGAGTTAGTGTACAGACCCCAAAGGTGCACTCATACACAGCCTTCTGAGCATTCTCTCCAGTTAAGATTGTTGTGATCTCAGGTGGCAAGATTTGCTAATGCCCTGGCTGTCGGTTGAATAGATTTCGCACAAAGCAGCTATACATCTTAACAAGGCTGCCAAAAATAAGCATCTTGACAGCCCATTTGTTTCCCCATTTTTCCTGGTTTAATCTGAACTTGGCTTTTGTTGTTTTTAGTGTCAGTGACAGTGTGGATTTTTGCTTTGCGAGAGCCTAATGATGTCTTCTGGTATTAACACACAAATTCTAGCTGCCTTTTTTGCACTCAAAAGAGTGGGAAGTGAAATTCAGAATGTTTTAAGTAGTGTTGTTTAGAAACAATCTGATTTCTGCCAGCAACAAACACCGTTCCAGATATAGTTTTCCTAGCTGTACTGATGTCTGGCCTAGTAAAGAATCTTTGAAATTCTTAATGGGCCCATTTCTACTATGATCCACAAACTGCTGAAGATTACTTTAAAAATCTGCATTTTCATTTAAAAAAAAAACTAATTATTAAAATGATATAGAATTGAAGGGTTTTTAAAATGCAAATAGTATACGTGGGCTATTAAATGACTTTCCAGCCTTATGTCTCTATGAGATATACTGTAGCATCCTTTGGGAATAACCGTGGGTCAGTGATAGTGTTCCTGCCATCCCTGTAAAAGTTCTGCAGTTTAATTTCCAGCACTTCCGTCAATATTTGGGGAGGGGGAACCTTTGTGTCTATCTGGGACCTTGAAGAACAGCTACAAGTCAGTGTAGAATAAGAACCTTGATGAATAAAAGGCCTGACTGTGTGTGACCTCGTGAAGTCCTAAATGTATCAGTTTCAGTACTGAAAGCACCAAAGCAGCACAGATTAAACAAAGCAGAAGCTTGTATTTTGACTTGCGTACAACCTGTGCCTAGAAGTCTCTCTTTATGATTCTAGGCCAGTGTTGGCGAACCTATGGCACAGGTGCCCAAAGGTGGCACTTGGAGCCTTTTCTGTGGGCACCCGACATCGCCCCCTTCGCAGCCACCTGGATTCAGGTTAAACTGCTGTACTGGCACTTTGCGAAAAATTAGTGGGTTCTGAATCGCAGTTTGGGCACTCTGAAAGATTCGCCATTACTGTTCTAGGCTGTCTTTCAGTATGTGAGATGCTAGCAACACAGATGGGAATGATGAGGCACTATGTCTCTCTTTCTCTCCATATGATGGATGGTGTTTGTGTTTGTATTCCATATATATTATATATGATGAGCCATTCTTACAACCCCATTCTGTAGTATTGTCTATTGTTAACAATTCCCAGAAAAACACATTTCTAAAATCTCAAAATTATTTTAGCATACCTGTGATAACTAATTATTATTCATCATGTCATATGTACTCAAATAGCAACTGTAATGATGTTTTACACTCTTAATCTCTGCCAGTTGGGCTGAGAACATTATAAATGGCTGGAAGGTAATATTCATGAATATTCATTTATTGGTCCTTGCTGTGCCTGTGCCTTATTAACGTAAGCAGTAACTCCCTGTTATATTTTATTATTTATTTATTTATTTATTTTATTGCGTTTTTACTCTGCCTTTCTCCTTGGAAATAGTACCAAAGGCAGCTTACAGTAATGAGGGATAATATACAGTCCAGTACAATTAAGACATGTTCAAGTATTTGAGAACAGGGAATTGAGGGACATCTTACAACATTAATAGACAACATTACATTAAAGCTACAAGAGAACACGAGCAGTTAAAGGAGAGTAAAGTTCCATGTAAAGTTATGAATATTGGAAACTAACATTGAAAACATAGTGCCACTGTTTCTCATCCTAGGGTTTGTAGTCTACCTGTTGACAGTGGATGGTGTGTAAAGGATAACAGAGGAAGGAGGAACATTAGTCCAAGATTTTTTTTTTTTGGCTTAATGTCACTCGGAGAGGAAGAACTAAAAGCTAGCCTAAAGTCACAGTGGAGGAGGTATGATTGGCATGATTGCAATTCACGTTGCAAATGCATGGAACACTTGCGCTTCTGTGAAATGTCTAGATTTAATTGAAATGATAACCTGCAGAAAGGATGATGGGAAATTCCTTCTTCCTTCTGATTTTTTTTCACAAATAATACTAACATGTTGCTGTTGCCATTTTGACAGGACCTCAGAATGGCTGGAATGACCCTCCTGCTTTGAACAGAATTACGAAGAAAAAGCAGGTACCCTAAAGAGCCACTTTCTTCATCAGCTTTCGGAAGGCCATGTATCAATATCTTGTTAAGAGCAAGACGTATTTAAGGTCACGATTTAAATGCCAAGCGGCTGATGACCTGAATTCAACTTGAATTGTAAGGCGCTTTCGAAAATACAACAGTCAATAGAATTGCCTCTGTTTGTGTCATCTGCAGTATACTTTTCCTATAAAAAGCAGCCCAGCACTTTCTCCTTTTCTGTTTCTCCTCCTTAGATGCCTGACAGCTTCACTCCTCCTGTTCCCATCACAGCCCCAATAATGAATCCTTTGTTAGACCCACAAGCCCAGGTCCAACAGCAACCACCACCGCAGCAGCAGCAGCAGCAGCAGCAGCAGCCTCCACCTTCAGGCCCTCCTCCACCCCAGGTTCCATACCAGCCCTCACACCTTCCTCCAGGCCAGCCTCTGTTGCAGAACCCTTTCCAGAACGTCCCACAACCTGGAGGCCAGACTATCATGACTCCTGCTGTGTCAGCATCTAGCATGGAAGGAGCACCAGGAGCTCCCATCTGCAATACCATACAGGTAAGAACTGTAGCAGGGAGGTCTTCGTCCCGCCCATCAATGAACTAATTGATAGCTCAACAATTTGGGCTTCAGGCTGCGGAGCCAGAGGGTTAAGAGTTCAATTCCTGATAGGGTCTGGACGTGTTGATCCAAAGGGTCCCCTCTGGCTTTGCATTTCTCAGATTATTCATGTTCCGGGAATGGGTTGGGGCATCACTTAGGAGTCTTGCTTGCAGTGTGTTATTGCAGAAACAAAGCAACGTTCTGCTTATATACCGCCCCATACCACTTCAAGTAGTCTCTGGGCGGTGTATAGTTTAATTACACTATGCAGGCTACACATTGCCCCCCCCCCAAGCAAGCTGGGTACTCAATTTACTGACCCTGGAAGGATGGAAGGATGAGTCAACCTTGAGCCGGCTACCTGGGATTGAATCCCAAGTTGTGAGCACAGGTTGACCTGGAGTTCAGAAATTTAACCACTGCGCCACAAGGCCCCTTATAAGTTTCCCACAGTAGGCTGTTCTCCAGAGCAGCTTGAATGATGAGTAAAATGAGCCACCACCATTTGTAGCATCATGCATAGAGAGTAGATGGACACACAGTGTGAATATCGGCATGCCTCCTGCAAGAATTCTTAGGGTGAATTTGGCCAGCAGAGCTCGTTGCATCTCTTTCAAGGCATTGTGTTGCCACAAATGATTCCTCCTCTTCTTCTTACAACGATTGCGCTTCATTTTGATCCTTCTCTGGCATCTTGCCTGTATGGAGGAGCTCCACCAACGCCATACAAGGAGATACCAGGCAAGGTTGACCATGAACTTTTGCCCAAAGCAGCACATTCATTCCAAGAGGAGGATGAAGCATTTGTAGTTCCTCTTTCCAAAGACAGTGGAGCAAAGCTAAAGGGCCGCGGTTGATGGATAACTTGGGGTTTGCTTCCCCCCCCTCCTGTATACAGTCTGTGAAGTGTCATCATCGAGGTTGGTAAAAGCATGGGAATGGACTGGAAATCAGGGGAAAGAGGCTGCCATTTTCTTCATATAATTGTGTGATCCCAACACAGTGGAAACCTGAGACCATATTGTCCCTCTTGGCAGGGGGGGGGCAAGAGTGAAGGGTACTTCAAGGGCCAGATGCAAGGAAGTGGTACCAGGAGACAGATATCTAGTCTCGTGCGCTCCCATAGGCATTTGGTGGGGCCACTGTGAGATACAGGAAGCTAGACTAGATGGGCCTTTGGCCTGATCCAGCAGGGCTCTTCTTATGTTCTTATGAGAGCTAACGAATACACCAAGCAGCTGCTTCTGTTTGTTTGCTACAAAGCCAGGCATTTTCCCTACATGTTTTCACCCACGTGGGCTCATCCCTTGGCCGAGATGGCCACCAACCAGTCACACCCTTTGAGATCTGTGCACTTAGCTGCCTTAACAGGCAGAGGTGGTCTGTTTGAATAGGCAGTGCTCTGTTTCAGACTCTCACTTGCACAGTGGGAAGTCTGCAAGGAACCACATGAACAAGCTGCAAATCCATGACTCAACAGAGTCTCAGTGGAGGCAAATGATTCCTGTGCACTGGCTCATGAGTCAGTGGGTTGCTATGCTGTGGAATATTTTGACTTGCTATGGCCAGATTAAAGTCAAGCAGAATTTTGTCAGTCACCGTGATTTAACTAAAATATTTTGATGCTCAAGGAGGAATTAGCATTTGCTTTCTCCATGACAGAGTTATGATAATCCTCAATAGACATGGGCACAACTCAGCGAAATTTTCGTTTTTGTTTTTTCGTTTCATTACGTAACGAAACGAAAACGAATTTTTGCCTCCAAAATGAAACGAAACGAACAGAAACACCAGAAATTTTGTTGTCTGTTTTGTTTTCGTTACGGCAATACATTGAATTGCTTTAAATGCTAAAAAAAAAACACATTTTTTTTAAAATGGTAACGAAACGGAAACGAAAATGAATTTTTTTTTTTCAAAAATTCACGAAAAACGAAAACGAACCGAAACGGACGCCCTAAACGACAAATGAAACACCATTTTTTTTGAGTCGTGCCCATCTCTAATCCTCAACATTGCCACAAAATCTGTTAAGTACAGAATTCTCGGCCGCAATAGCAAAAGCAGTCTTCACTGCCTGCGTCTGGTTTTTGATAGCATAATTTTGGAGCGTGAGAAAGAGTTCCATTAAAGAGCAGCATGTGTTTATTTTTTAATATGGTGTGTATCGCCTCTATAGCAGGGCTGTCCAACTTTGAACATCCCGCAGGCTCCTTTTGCCCACGGCACGTCCCCGCGGGCTCTTGTTTCAAGCATGTGTGTGCAAGCACGCATGCACACACGTTCCTCGGGACTGCTCCACCCCACCCCACCAAGCTCCACGGCGCTGGTGGCGGCAGCAGAGGAAGAGCTTCCCCCCCACCAAGCTCTGGCAGCAGCCTGCCCACTCGCCCCCACCCACCCACCCACCAAGCTCCCTGGCTCTGGTGGCAGTGGAGGAGGAGGAGGAGTGCCCGCTCGCCCTCCCCCAAGCACTGCGGCAGCAGCGCACCCACTCACCCCACCCACCCACCCACCAAGCTCCCTGGCTCTGGTGGCAGTGGAGGAGGAGGAGGAGGAGTGCCCGCTCGCCCCCCCAAGCTCTGCAGCAGCAGCGCACCCACTCACCCCACCCACCCACCCACCAAACACCCTGGCACTGGCGACCACTCGCCCTCTTCCAAGCTCCGCGGCGCATCTGCTCATCTCACCCACCCACCGTCTAAGCTCCCTGGCAGTGGTGGCGCCCGCTCAACCCCCCCATGACCCACCAAGCTCTGTGGCACTCGTGGTAGTGGTGAAGGAGGAGCGCCCACTCACTTCCCACCCAGCTCCCTGGCGCTGGTGGAGGAGGAAGACCGCCCGCTTGCCCTTCCCCACCCACCCACCCACCAAGCTGTGGTGCCGGAGGAGGAGTTAGGCGTACCCCCAGCTCAGGAGGTGGGCGGGGACCTGGCGGGCAACTTCTGAGTCACCCCGCGGGCTATGAGTCACCCGCGGTCAACGCATTGTGGAGGCCTGCTCTATAGGGTAACGGTAAACATGGGTGTTTCATTCCAAAAAGATGTGTTGGCCACTCATTGTTTCTGGAGCATATTTTAGAAAGAAGAGTACACTTTCACTTTGGGAAGCTGGCCTTTGAGGAAAGTGTGTTCTGCTTATATACCGCCCCATACTACTACAAGTAGTCTCTGGGCGGTTTACAATTTTAGTTACAGAGTGCAGGCTACACATTGCCCCCCCCCCAGCAAGCTGGGTACTCATTTTACCGACCTCGGAAGGATGGAAGGCTGAGTGAACCTTGAGCCTGCTACCGGGGATTGAACCCCAGGTCGTGAGCACAGTTTTACCTGCAGTACAGGCATTTAACCACTGCGCCACGAGGCTCTTAACAGGTCCGCAGTTCTCCTTTAGTAATCAGACAGAAAACACAACGGGAGCCAAAGCGAGCTTCTCAGGGACTTTTCTTTGTTCCCTTCCTGCTTAGCATGTGCAGGCCCTGCCGGCCGAGAAGATAACAAAGAAGCCGATTCCTGAGGAGCACCTGATCCTCAAGACCACATTTGAAGCTCTCATCCAGAGATGCCTGTCTTCAGCCACGGATCCCGTATGTCTTTCGGATATAGCATGTCGTCTCTTTTCTTGTAAAGTCCTGCCTTTGAAGCTGGCGGCCTCTGCTGCTGTGTGGCAAGTCGTCGCCAGAGATGTAACTACTAACCGAGCTGGTACCAAGCGCCTCATAGGATTCAGGTGCTCAGGAAAACTGAACTTTGAATGATGATGACAGCTGTCAGCCTTGACAGCTTTAAGAAAGGATTAGACAAGTTCATGGAGAACAAGGGTATCCACGGCTATCATGATGGATGCCTAAGGACAACCTCCAGGTTGGAGAAAGAGGCAGGATATTTCTCAGTGCCATGTGCAGGGAATTGTAAGCAGGTGAAGACATCTGCTTGGGAATACACTGAAGCAACTGATGAGCTACTGTGTGAAGCAGAATGCTGGACTGGATGGGCTGTGGCCTGTCCCAGCAAGGCTGTTCTTATGATGCTTGCTTGCAAGAGGGAGCAAGGTCATTTTTGTGGGAGTCCTTTTTTAAAAAATATTTATTTATTTATTTATTTATATAGCTTGTATGCCGCCCACTACCCAAAGGTCCCTGGGTGGCTCACAATCCAAATAGACAATTAAATATTAAATATGAGCAGCTCAGAACCCAAGGAGTGCTTCCTAGGCCAAATGGGTCAAGAGGCTTTTGCAGACCTAAAGGGGACGTGGAATTATACACTTGGTAGATAAGGCTGAAATGGGAAGAAGCCAAGTCTTGTGGCCCCTACAATTTAGTCCTTGCGTGCCAGCTTCCCTCACCCCTGACAACATGGCCAATGGCAAAGGAAGATGGAAGTTCAACCCCTAAGGGGCTAACAGTTGAGCAATGCTGAGCTTAAGGTCAGGGGTGTGAGATTTCTGCCTGTGACATTGCAGAACTGGTGCTGATTGACGACAAATGGATCAGTGGCCTGAACGTCTGGATCATTCACATCCTCTCATTTATTAGGAAACAGCCCAGTATTGGGAAAACACTGGCTCAGACTGGATCAGAGAGCAATTGGCCATCAGTGCCAAATGGAGTTCTTCCTTGTGACCTTGTGCAGGCCCACCTGTGCGGTGGCAGAAGTGCCAAGGGAGAGAAATCTGTGGGTTCCCCCAGGCAACATCCAGCCAAGACCAGCTGAAGAAGCGTTTAAAATTAGGATTAAAATTAGAAAGAACTTCATGACAGTTAGAGCTGTTTGGCAGTGGAATATGCTGCCACAAAGGGGAGTGGAGTCTCCTTCTTTGGAGGTTTTTAAGCAGAGGCTGGATGGCCATCTGTCGAAAATATTGTGATGGGGTTCCTGCATGGCAGGGGTTGGACTGGATGGCCCTTGAGGTCTCTTCCAACTCTATGATTCTAAAACCAGAGTGGGAAGCCTGTGGTTTCAGGAGGTTCTTAAATTACATGTCCAACAGGACTGAAAAGCCGCAGCCCTGCTTTTAACAGTGCAAGCTGTTTATGTGCTGGTATTAACATAACCTAACAAGGAATGTAGGGGTCCAATTTTCAGTTTTTGCATCTATCCATTTGGGGACGTATCCTCTTCTCATTCATGCTTCCACATTTTTGGTGTCTGCACTCAAAAGAGGAAACATCTGAGTTGATTCCCACATATTAAGGATACTTTATACAGTGGCACTTAAAATGAATTTAATTGGTTCCACGGGTCAATTTGTGTTACAAAAAAAATGTCTTATGAAATGTGGTTTCTCCTGGGTAGATGTAGAATTTTTTTTTGTCTTGCAAAGCATCCCATAGGGAATGTTTTGTCATGCAAAGCATGCCTATTCCCGGAATTTTTTTTCTTCCTATGAGTTTTTTGTTGTTTGTCTTCCGATGTACCATTGTATTCTGCATGTGAATGCAAGGCATATTTATGGCCAGTACTCTCTTGGGTGATTCTATTCCTTGCACAATAGTGAAGCGTAGAAAAAAGGTTTTGGGGGTTTGCCTCGCAAAAAGAGACAGGAATTCTCAACAACTTTTAACGACGTTTTCTCACCTGCAGCAAACTAAGAGGAAATTGGATGATGCCAACAAGCGCCTGGAGTTCCTGTATGATAAACTTAGAGAGCAGACAGTAAGTTTATTTTTATTTGGGGGGGGGGCTTCCTGTGTGGTCATATGGTCCCTTCAGCTGTGTGATGAAGGAAGGCCCTGCAGTTCTGTTGAAGGAGGAACTGGCTGGGTAGGAGCCAAGCTCTGTAGCACTGGAAAAACCTTAAGGGGGTTTTCACTGTAGCACTGGAGTTTCCTGAGATGCACCCTGTATGCCTCATAATGGGTGGAGGGGGGGGCTTCAATACCCATAATGCTTTGCAATGCCACAGAGCCCTGCCTGTTCCTCTGCCTCAGAACTCGGAAGTGAAGGCATTTCTTTCTCTTTTATCTACCAACTATAAAGTATAATGAACACCCGAGGAGGCTTTGGGTTTTTTAAATGCCCCTAAAATTCTAGCTGGAGCGATGCCATCAGACCTCTGGGTGCTGTAGTTTTTTTTTGGGGGGGGGAGCATGGTGGCTCAGTGGACTAAGGCTTCCAAAAACTGTCAGCTGCAAAGTCGGCAGCTTTGAGTTCAAATCCAGGGTGCCACGCAGCGGAGCAAGCTCCCGCTGATAACCCCAGCTCCTGTCAGCCTATCAGCTCGGAAGCATGTCAATGCAAAGCAGATAAATAGGTACCGCCATCATAAGTGGGAAGGTAAAACAGTGTTTCCTTGCAGCCATGCTGGCCACATGGCCATGGACTTGCACAACACTGGCTCTTCGGCTTGAATACAGAGATCAGCACCGCCCCTAGAGTCAGACATGACTAGAACGCATGTGCGGGGGGAACCTTTACCTTTACCTTTTTAGGGAGGTTAAATGAAAATCCCGTCTTTCTTAAAAGTTGGCCTTTGGGATATTGCAGGTATAAAACCCCATGCCCTCTTATGGAGGGGCTCCAACGCGATCGACTTCCATCAACCGATTGTCTTTGACACGAACAGTTCCTAAAGAAGGTTATATTTGTTTCCTCCGGCTGCAAATGTTTTGGCCCAGTCAGGCAAAACCAGCTAGGTTGGAGGTGAAAAAATAGAAACAGCCTTAAAATGAACAGGCACAGCTATTTAGGAGGGCAGGTTTCTAAAATAATCATTTAGCAGAGAGAGGGAGCATGGTCCTTTTGGGGTGCCACAGCCCATGGGCCCCCCAGAGCCCACATGGCCACCTGCCTGGCTGCCGATGGGATGTTGGTAATGGCCAGTTGGCGCTGGAAATGCCAGAGGGGAGATAAACATACGAACGAGTGGGATGTCTTGTTGAGACCAATTCTTTCTGTCTTCCAGCTATCCCCTACGATAATCAACGGTTTGCACAATATTGCCCGGAGCATCGAAACACGGAACTACGTGGAAGGGCTGAACATCCACACCCACATAGTCAGCACAAGCAACTTCAGTGAGACCTCCGCCTTCATGCCGGTGCTGAAAGTGGTCCTCACCCAGGCGAATAAATTAGGCGTTTGAAATGGGACAGCGGTGGTGCGCGAAGTGATAGAAAGCGGGTCTCAACCACACCTGCTACAGCTGGGCTTCGTATTAGGCAGGCCGTTGAACCCTGGTGCTTTTCTTCTCTCTCTCTCTCTCTCTCTCTCTCTCTCTCTCTTGCTCTTCATCTTTTATTCATCTTACCTAAGACAATGTAATTAATTATGCCAACCACCCCCATCATCCATTTTAAATGCATGTTACCTGCTGCTTTGGAAGTGGCTTTTAAATACAGCGGGGGGAGGGAGAGGAGGGGGATTTGCGTGTAAGGCTGACCTCAACACAGACACCTTCCACATTCCTGTGCATCCTTCAATTAAAAATTCTGGATTCTATTTTATATGTGTGTTATTCCTTCTTTTGTTCATGTCCAGGACCTGTATTTTGGTGGAAAGGGGTACTGTGGGTCCGTTGATTTTTCACACCAAATATTATAGCCATCATCTGGCATCTGTCTACATTGAGGCTAGAGGACCTATGGCGCTCCAGATGTTGGGCTGCAATTAACCATCAGTCCTAGCCAGTAAATCCAGTTTGGTGAGAGAGGTAGTGTGTGGTTCAGATTACCAACCTCTGAGAGTCGTCCCTAGCACTTTTCTCAAGGTTTCTCTTCATAGGACCAAAAACAGGACAATATTTGTGTGAATTGCATGAAGAGGATACACTGTTGAGTCATGATTTCAGCTCCACTTGCCCATGAAGTGTTGCTTCGTTTGCATAGGACGCCCCCCCCCCCATGCTTAGTTCCTATCTTGGTTCCATTAGGCAGCCCTTGGAAATGCCAAATAGCTATGTCTCCACTTACGGTTTTCCCAAAAGGCTATTACTGATTCCAATTCCATAGCTCATTTCCTCAGACCAGTTGTTTATTGCACCGGGTAGGAAATGCTGATGAGTATATTAATGTTTCATGACATTTGAGTTCTGTGATGTTCTTGACTCATCCCGAGTTGTCTAGCAGTTGGGACTCGGCACTGTTTCTCTGTTTTGTACTTCCAATGTACTACCTGACTGGGCTTACCCTCCAAAGATGCATCTTCTCATAGCTTGGGGTGCGACAAGTTCCTTTCCATCATGCCCTCATTATGAAAAATAAAATAAAATGGACAGACTTCAATGTGTTAGAAATAAAACCTAGTTAGCATTATTTATTTCTTAAACCGGGCAAATGGATCACTCCTGGTTTTCAGCACTAGTTTACTGGAGCCTTGTGGCACAGTGGGTTAAATTGGTGTGCTGCAGCTAAAATTGTGCTCACTACCTGGGGTTCAATACCAGTTACCTGACTCATGGTTGGCTCAGCACTCAGTCCTTCCAAGGTCAGTAAAATGCTGACCTCGGGGCAATGTGTAGCCTCCATAATTGTAAACTGCCCAGAGAGTGCTTTAAGCCCTATGAGGTGGCATATAAGCAGAACAGTTTGCTTTTTAAAAAACTCTACCTGTTATTGAGAAGACCCAAATAGGCCTCCATGTTACTTTCTAAGATTACATATGTGATCTTGCTGGAAACCACCAGTTATGAACAAAAATAACAAATAAAATGAAAGCAAAGTGTTCTACTTATATACTGCCCCATACCACTTCAAGTAGTCTCTGGGCAGTTTACAGTTTAATTATGCCCCCCCCCCGCAAGCTGGGTACTCAGTTTACCGACCTTGGAAGGATGGAAGGATGAGTCAACCATGAGCCTGCTACCGTCTGAATACAGCTAGATGGCGACCTCTATAAGATGGAGGACTCGCACTAGCTATATTCAGACTGATGAAGCTGTTATCCACGACTCGACTTCCAGATAAACTCACCTGGATGAATGAGAATTTTCACAGACATAGTCCATCGGCATGTGACAAATGTGTTGTAACAAAAATTCTTCAAACAGGAGCAGCTAGTCTGAGAAAATTCTTTTCTTACCAAAAATAAACTATTGACACCAAGGTCAGACGTAAATCTTTCCCACCAAATCTTGAATAGCTTTTAAGAGGGTGAGCTATTAATAGCCAAGATGACACAAGACTATGGGAAGTGGTATAAACTATTTTTTGTTCTTTCTGCATTTGTGTGAAATAGCATCATACACAGTGCCCTTGCTTTTATAGCCTCTCTGCTTGCTTCCATTAGGCAGCTATGCCCTTTATTCCTCATACTTCCCACCAAGAACACTCTGGAAGGACCATTGACAAACTTTTAACATTCTTGTTTCTAATTATAAGCTTTCTGCTCAGGCAGCTGCCTCTGGGGACCTAGCTCATAATTAGCTTATTCATATAATGGCCTTTTCTGTGCAAAAGTACATGAAACGGCAGTTTCCTTGCTCGCTTTTCCAGCGTTATACAATAAAGAGGTGGGAGACCATCAGGGAATACCCTGGTGCTGTAGGCACCTGGAGTAGGAACTGGAAAACCACTCCAGTATTCCTGCCAAGAAAACTCCATGGACATGGGGTCACGAAGAGTCAGTCACGACTGTAATGACACAACACACACACACCCATGTGGGGTGTCATGATTCTCTGGCCAAGACTCAGCCCGTCCTGGGGTGAAGGAGCCCCGCGAGGACTCAGATGTGGTGAAGGCTAGGGAAGTTGACTGGAACTATATCATTCCCAATACACTAGACTCCCAGACGTGACCAGGAAATCGTAACATAAAAAAGAATCCCCAACGTTAGGGCACTTAGTGCTAGTGCACCAACCTGGTGTGGAAGCTGTAACCACTCCCACTGAAACACTAAGAGATCCCAGTACAGTAGGACCCTGGTATCTGCTAGGGATTGGTTCCAGGCCTACTCGTGGATAATGAAATCTGTGCATAAGAGAGAACACCAAAACCTCCTCCAAAACTGCTGTTTCATGACAGTAGCTTGCTTTCTGGCTGCATTTTTGAGACAGTAGCTTGCTTTCTGGCTGCTGTTTGTGACAGTAGCTAATTAATAATAATAATAATAATAATAATAATAATAATAATAATAATAATAATAATAATAATAATAATAATAATAATAATAATAATAATAATAAAGAAGAGCAGTTTGCTTTACAGCTGCTGTCTGTAACAGTAGCTTGCTTTGCGGCTGCTGACTTATTTAATTTTTTTTCCTGCAAACTGTAGATAACTGAATCAGTGGATATGGGGGTCCTACTGTAGCTGATTGAGGCAAGGACTCCTTTTAGTTCCACAAGCCTTCTCAGCCAAAAATCCAAACAATTCCTTGAAAAGATCTTCCTGGTTTGTTAAATAGAAGGAAAAATTAAAGGGCAAATGTTCCAAATGGTTACAAGAGAAAGTTTTTCAAAATGAGTGAGCACATGCAGAGGCAGATCTAAAGGCATCAAGACGGATAGACCAGGAAAATAATAAAAGTTGATATATCCTCTCTAATAGTCACACTTTGGTGAATATATAGTGTAGTTCTGGGACAGACGGAGTGCATTCTCCCAGCACTGCTTTGTCGGATGCAAATGGACACAGTTCTCAATAGTCAAGACTAAGCCCCTTCTAGGCATTGTGCAACAGCACATGAGCAAAGCACTTGCTTCTCGGAGATAGGCTTGTTTAACTAACTTGTTTTTCTAATTCCATTTTATATAAGTGAATGGGGCAACCAATTAATCCATTCTGGAGCCTAGGAAAAAACTCAGACACCTGTTTTTTTTGTTCAAAACTCTTTATAAAGTGCAATTTAAAGGTACAGATGCAATGCAGCCCGGGATAACTCTTTTTTACTGATTCATGCTGGAAATTTGTTATCTGAGGCAGCCCATAGAGAAAATTCATTTTTAAGGCAGCCCTATACCTAGAAATTGTGATTCATTATCCGAGGCAGCCCATAGGAAAAAGTTGTTATCCGAGGCAGCCCTTTATTGGAAATTTCAATTCGTTATCCAAAAAATTCGTTATCAGGGACATTCATTATCCAAGGTATTACTGTATATTGGCCTGTTTTGGGATACTTGATTTTTTTTAATCTTTGGCAAGCACTGGAAATTATTGCTGCTAGCGAATATGGTTTGGGTGTATGTGGAGCCAGAGGCTGGGAGTTTGAGTCCCTGCTTGACATGAGCTGAACTCAGCGATCCATAGTCTCCCTTTCAGCTCTGCATTTCTAAGATTGTTACTATTATAAGTCCTTTCTTATATAATGAAAAGGGACAAAAAGCAAAGCAAAGTGTTCTGCATATATACAGTACTGCCCCATAGCACTTCAAGCACTCTCTGGGTGGTTTGCAATTTAATTTTGCAGGCTAACATCGCCCCCATTCCCCCAGGTAAATGGCATATTGTTGCAGCTGATCATTCCAGGTAAAAATAAAGTCGAAGAATAGGTAAGAGAGGAATGCACTTGCTGAAGAAACTGTGAGACTTGATTGGCATGGAAGGCTCTGTCTTTGTTAAGAGGTTTGACATCCAGTCTGTGGTAGGAGATAAAAAAGAACTGTGGGGAAAGATGGATGGATTGGAATGATTCAGAGGAGGACAACCAAGATTACAAGTGCTGTAGATGTCAGGCCTTATGAGGAACGGCTGAAGGACCTGGGTCTGTTTAGTCTGGAGAAACGATCACTGAGGTGGAACTTGACAGCGCCCATTTGTCAAATCCCTGAAAGAGATTTCAGAAGAACTTGTCATCTAGTGTTCCAGAAAGTAGAACAAGCGCCACCACTGGGAAGAATTCCCTGTAAAAAATTATACCTCCCAGAATCCCCTGATCCAGCGGTTGAGAGAGATCAGAGGATTATGGGCCAATAGTTAACTTTTCTGAGCTCAGATGAGATCTAAAGGGCTTAAGTCACTCAGCACATTTCATGTGACACGTTGAACAAAATGTGTAACTTTTTGATAACATGCACACAAGGCCCAAATTGTCTGAGGCAGAATGCAGTCCCAAAAGTAACTTCTCCAAGTTCTTTCTCGTGGGAAATAACATCTCAAAGCCACCGTTCCAGTGAACTATTTTATCTATGAATCTAGGCCATCATTTTGATACTTGTGAACTAGTTATTTGGAAACGGTGCAGCGGAATGTAGAACAAAAGGGGCCCTGTCACCCTCCCTAACCTCCCCCCTTTTTAAAAGTACAGCTCTAACGTAGCAGAAAGCTTAACACAAATGAGGCCAAAACAGCAAATTAAAAAAAAGGAAGAGAAAGAGAAAGCGCTGTTGCCTTCTCTGAGTTCACAAGTCCAATTGCTTCTCCAACTGCTAGCATACCTCAATGATACCAGTAAAATTAGATTATAGTCCCATAGCAGGGAAACAGCCTGGATAATCAACACTATCACTGGTAACAAAACCACTATGTTGATAAACGAAAGGCAGCTGCAGACAGCCTAGCATTTGGGAGAACTTCACTGCCTGGTCCCACCCACAGTGGTTCATATATCTTGGACGTTTGCTTCTCCACCAGATGTTTGTGAAGATTCTCAGTCATCCAGGTGAGTTTATGTAGAAATTGAGTCAATCTCTCAAGAAAAAGAAGTCCACTTGCCATGACTCAACTTCCAGATTCTCCACCATGCATCCCAGGAGAAGAGCCAGCCTGTGCAGCCCAAGGCAAACTGAACAGTCTCAGAGCAACCCTGGAAGAAGTACTTGATACCTAGAACACCCAGTCAAGGGTCACCCTAACTCTGAACTGACTTCACAGCACACAGTTATGAATTCCTGGTCTGCTAATGAGCTTAAGAGCTGTTGGAAGGCTGAAGTTTGGACATGCCTGCCCTGGATGGATCTGGCATCTCTACGGTGTCCTGGCTGCTTCTCCAGCTGAGACACTTCCTGGGAAATTATATATAACATGCAAAAGTGAGATTAACTATCTTTAGATTTCCCCAGAATTCATGCCCTGCTACATATGTCTACCATTGGTATGTCTTCCATATCCCACACAGCTCCATGTGCCATTGTCCAACAGTTTTGTGTATTTCCTGCATTCCCTTCATATAATATATAATTCAGTATCTTCAGTATTAAATTGGAGTCCAATATAGCTTTTTTAAAAAGTGCCTAAATTGAAATCTAGGGTAGCCCAAGATATTTTGCTGCCTGAATCAAGATAAAAGATGGCGTTTCTCTTATTCCACGTACCAATGGCACCAGAAATTGCAATTGACTCTTTCTCGAACAAAGGAAGACAGGAGGGCATCATCCATCACTTCCTCCTGAAGGGAGGAGTTGACTGGACAACAAACCTCATGAGAAGCACCTGTCTTCTCTAACTGCTGGCAGTGACTCCATTGTGTTTACCATATGAGGACACATCTCTGCTCTGCCTTACGGTAGGGCCAACCCTCGTACAGTCTGTTCTCAGTCCTCTTATCTTAAGTTACAATAGCATTGCTTCTTGCAAGATCAGAAGGGTAAAAGTTAGATTGCTCTGCCAGGCTCATATACAGTACAGTAGACCTTTGTATAACAAACGGTTTGTATAAAATAAAATTTGTACAACATAAAAAATTCCGGGGATAGGGGAAATTTGTTCAACATAATCGCCTATGGGGGCGAATCTGTACAACATAAAAACGGGATCACTCTTGTTTCCAATGCATTCCTATGGGAAATGTGTATAAAGGAAAATTTGCTTAATGTAATATCATTTGGAACGAATTAATTCCTTTATACAAGGTACCACTGTGTGTGTGTGTGTGTGTGTGTGTGTGTGTGTGTGTGTGTGTGTGTGCATGTAGCACAAAGATGTGAACATACCAGCTGAGTCCCATTTATGAAGGGATCCACAGCTACCTAGAAGCCTGGTCTCAAACCCAGGCATCAACTGCTTTCGAACATGTGCGTATTCGGCGTTTCTTTGTTGGCTAGAGCGCATATATCAGTTTCATCCGGCCAATATGTGGCATTAGTGAAGGAAAATGCTTTTTCCTCTCTCTTTCTTCCTTTTTCTCCCTCTCTCCCTCCCCCTTTAAGAGCACCACATATGATTCTGATTGGCTGCAGCTATGCAGGTCTTTTCTCCCAGTCTCTCTCTCTCTCTCTCTCTCTCTCTCTCTCTCTCTGCCCCCTCCTCTTTTTTTTTCATTTTCTGTTGCTATGCGGAGTTCAGCTCTCTAATACAGCAGCAGAAGCAGCAGCATGGAAGAGATGCCAGCAACAGATGCTTCCCCGCGATACTGGCATCCTTAGATCGAATTTGGAAAGTAGGCTCCAAGAAGGGGGACGAGCAGGAGAAGGGACTGGAGAACCACCGGAGGAAGCACAAGGAGGGGGGTTGAAAGGAACACACACACACACCAGACCCAGTTGTAAGTCATCCATCTCCCCCAACAAGGCATTCATCCTGTAAGAGGGACCCTCATTCCTTCTACCGGCTTCTGGAGCCTTGGGTGGTCCATAGCCCGCTGGACCTTCTCTCTTCAGCCATGTCCAAGCAAGATGCCAACGGGGTCATGAATGGCGAGGCAACCATGACCTGCCACAGAAAAGAAGAAACCTCCTTCGGACCGGCAGCAGAAGGAGAGGAGGAGAAAGTTGGAAAGAAGCAAGAGATTGTCTGGAGAAATGTCATCCTCATGGCACTGCTGCACATGGGGGCTGTATATGCCCTTTTCCTCATTCCCAAAGCCCATCTGTTTACTCTCATTTGGGGTAAGTTCTCCTTCTCCTTGATAACTGCACATTTTCCTTGTTTTGATAACTGCACATTTTCCTTGATAACTGCACATTTTCCTTGATAACTGCACATTGTCCTTGTTTTTGTTTTCTGGTCTGAGTCAAATCCATTTCCCAGCTAGAGTAGACCCATTCAATCAATGGAAACTTATGTAAGTGCCATTAATTTAAGGAATCTACTTTAGCTAGGACTAACTGGATTTAGCCCTCTCTATTTCTGTCTGTCTCTTTCCTCCCTGGAGACTAATTTATATTACAGGGCCTTTCCTCCCAATTATATTTTGGTCCCATTTCCATTTCGAATTTTCCTCTGATGGCTTAAGATATTAAGCAGAAGATTACTACTACTTGATTCAGTGGTTGAAAACATCCAATTTTGCCCAAATGCCATTGTGGCTTTGGGAAATGTTTGCTATTGAGTGACTGATCTAACAAAATAAAATGACCACACTCTCCTTTTGTGTCATTTACATTTCTTAATGTCAGTCGAAAGGGTCATTCATAAATGAAATCCATCCTACAAGCACCTTGACTGTTTAAACAAAAGAATGGTCGAAAGGTAAGCAATCGGTGTTAGCTGAGGTTGTAAACGCCCACTTTGACATTTCTTGAATGTGTACATACTGTACCATAGGAAAGATCAGTTCTCAGACATCTGCAGTTTCTCTCTGTGTTTGTTTGTGTGTTTCTGTGTGCACACACTCACATACACACCATCACGTACAAATATCCAGGTGCAAATGTGTGAGAGAGATGGACAGAAGGAGAGAGAGAGAGAGAGAATAATGGTAGAAGTGAACCACTAGTCAATATAAAAGTCTTCCATACTCCAAACCAATGGACATGGGACTCCAACTTTTTTTTTTAAATTTTAAAAAATGTAACAAGCATTTGGGACCTGAGTGCTTAAATTGTTTATCTTATATGAGATTTTCTAAGTTTCTGATTCACTGCCACTGGTCCAGTGTAATTTTTTTATTCACTTCTGATTGGAAGAGCGAGTAAATATCACAGTGCAAGACTTGTGGATCTATGCTCAAGTAAACCTCCTCAGGGTTTATTCCCAGGTAAGGGGGTATGGAATCAAGAGTGTCAGTGTGAAATAACTGACAATAAGATTGGAACGGAGCGGAAGTAAGATTGAGAGAAAAATTATGACCGTGGGTGTTAGGCTGTTGCAACTACCGAGGATGTTAGGAGCATTTTCAGTAGTTGACATCTTGCAGGATTAAGCCACAGCAATTAAGGAAGGAAAGAGGGATGGAAGGAGGGAAGGAAGGAAGGAAGGAAGGAAGGAAGGAAGGAAAGAAAGAAAGAAAGAAAGAAAGAAAGAAAGAAAGAAAGAAAGAAAGAAAGAAAGAAAGAAAGAAAGAGAAAGAAAGAAAGAAAGAAAGAAAGAAAAATCTTGTTCCTTAACTGTTCCCTTTATAATCCAAGTGCAGTGGTGTGGGTTAGCCTCATATTTGTGTGGCTTTTGTTCCCTGCCACCTCCATTCGCAGTCTTATTGTTTGCCTGTGCAATGCGTTGTGGCTGTTGCTGACACTTTCCAGGTAAAGAAGGCACAGATGTGGTTGGCTGTTTCCATCTTCTGGGGGCACTTTAGGACTGGGCAGGTCACCCAAGGCCACACAGGCTGGCTTTTTCACCACACAGGAGACACAGTGGGGAATCAAATTCTCAGCCTCTAGCTCCCACGGGCAAATATCTAAAGCCCTGAACTCACCAGCCAGGTCCAAGTAATGCGCACCCACAGGAGCTTTTCCAATACATGGTTGCTAATACACAGACATGGTTGAGAGGCTGGCAGCCTTCTTCAGCTTTAGATATCACAAAACCCTAAGCCCATAGATGAGTGAGTCTTTTGTCTGTAGCTTTTTTTCATGATTGGGCAGCTGAATGAGGCTTTTAAATGCATAGCTGTTGCTTTGAATGTGTTTTGGTATTGCATTTGTGTACTGTTTTTGTTTGTTTGTTTTTAGTGTGGTATTTGATCTTTTTTAGTATTTGTATACATACTGTTCTTAATTACAAATAGACTTTTAATGATATGTAAACTGCTTAGATCCTTCTTAAGGAAAAAGGTAGGGTCATAAACTATGTTAAATAAATAAATAATCCTCAACGTAGTACCAACTGGGGCTTGATCATAGTTAAACCAGAGTAGAAATAGTATGTATGTATGTATGTATGTATGTATGTATGTATGTATGTATGTA
>JAHTLZ010000330.1:9033298-9045374 GCA_023846285.1 Phrynocephalus versicolor | reverse complement strand
ATAATAATAATAATAATAATAATAATAATAATAATAATAATAATAATCAGTCCTGACCAACACAGCCCGAATTTTCAGTACTGATGTTAGTGCTGAGTTTGGACTAAACAAATGTGCCACAGTGGCACTGAGAAAAGGAAAAATCACTGAGAGTGAAGGAATTGAAATGCCAAATGGACAAGCCATTAAGTATCATCAGTCTGAAGCCTATAAATATCTGCAATTAGATAATATCAAGCATGGGTAAGTGAAAAATCAGTAAAGAATATATCCAAATTTTAGAAAAGTACAGTGGTACCTTGTATAAAGGAATTAATTTGTTCCAAGTGAAACCCTGTTAAGCAAATTTCCTTTATACAAATTTCCCATAGGAATGCATTGAAAACAGAGTACTCCCTAATCGTGACCATTTTCATGTTGTATGAATTTGCCCCATAGGCGATTCTGTTAAGCAAATTTCCCCTCTCTCCGGAATTTTTAATGTTGTACAGATTTTATGTTATACAAACCATTTGTTATACGAGGGTCCATTGTATTAAAAAGGTAAGCTGAATGGTGGTAACAACATCAAGGCCATTAATAGGTGGGCTATACCAGTCATCAGGTATACCGCTGGCATTATAAACTGGACTCAGATGGAGCTAGATAGTCTGGATAGGAAAATAAGAACACTTACGACATTCACTATGCATTACATCCACACAGTGATGTTGACAGGCTGTATTTACCTAGAAATTTAGGAGGTAGAGGTCTTCTGCAAATGAAGCAGACAGTTAAAGAAGAGAAGCATGCATTGGCAGATTATGTAAAAAATAGTACAGAGCCAGCATTATTGGAGGTTAAGAACAAGGAGGTGTTTAAAGTAAAGCAAACAAAGGGTCAATACAGGAAAACAACAATGCAAATATGTGCTGATAGCTGGCATAATAAAGCACTGCATGGGCAGTTCCTGGGGGGCGGGGGTGGGGAATCAAAGGAAAAGTAGATGAGTAAAAGACCTCCTTATGACTCACCAATGGAACATTGAAAAAGAGACAGAAGCCCTGGTTTTTGCAGTTCAAGAACAAGCTATCAGAAAAAATGCAGTTAAGGCTAGAATAGAAAAATCAGCTGAGTACCCCACATGGAGACTCTGTAAAGAGGCAGATGGAACTATTGACCATATATTGAGTTATTGCAAGAAAATTGCTCAGACTGATTACAAACAGCGTCATAATGTAGTTGCTCAAATGGTCCACTGAAATTTGTGTCAGAACCATCATCTGCGCATAGCAAAGAACTGGTGCGATCATAAGCCTGAAAAAGTGATTGAAAATGAGCATGCAAAATTAATTTGGGACTTCCGAACACAGACAGACAGGGTTTTGGAGCACCATACTCCGGATATTGTGATTGTGGAGAAGAAAAAAGTGTGGATCATTGATGTTGCTATACCAGTTGATAGAAGAGTCACCGAAAAACAACTTGAAAAAATTACCCGATATCAGGATCTGAAAATTGAACTATAGAGACTCTGGCATAAACCAGTACAGATGGTCCCAGTGGTAATCGGCACGCTGGGTGCAGTGCCTAAAGAGTTAAGCAAGTATTTAGAATAAATTGGAGTTGACAAAGTTACCATCAGTCAGCTGCAGAAAGCCAGCTTACTGGGATCTGCTCGCATAATTCGCCGATACATCACTGAGTCCTAAATGCTTGGGAAGCGTTCGACTAGTGATTGGTAATATAAAATCCAGCATAGATAGCTGTGTGGTTAAATAAATAATAATAATAATCCCCTCTTCTAGTTTCATTTACTTCTTTCATTTTTTAAAAAATATTTTCCAATTAATGTTGCACTGTTCTAGATAAACAAGATATATTGGTGGCATTATGTGTGTCATGCGAGATAGGTGCATTGCTGCTATGCTAACCCTAACAAATACATGAAAACACTGGGAATGTTGGTCATGGGGAAAAGTGGGGAAGGGGACAAGAAGGGGAGGGTCTTTAATAAAAAGGGGACTGCTCAGTTGAGTGATAAAATAGATTGCACCTTTTAAGCACAAACCAGATCATTCCCACTTCCCACCTTTGGACATCCTCTGTTACTATTGCTAATGGTAGCTTTCCCCATTTTGACATTTCATACTGTGCTCATTCCTTGCCTCCATGGATACAGGTTGTTTTAGGCTTCAGTCAACCTTCTTCCATTTGGAATCATCCATCTTGCCAGTTTCAGACATGAACTGGCACGGAACACAAGTCAGACGAACCCGCCTGTCGTCATCCTTCACCTCTCCCTCCGCTCTTCCTCTTCATCTTCTTCATCTTGGCATGAAGTACTTCTGCTCAGGAATATAGATGGCTTACTGGAAAAGTTCCCAGGGCAATTAATTTTAAAATGCAGTGAAATTCTGCAGTGGAACAGAGCCAAAGACCTATTTGTCAATAAGATTTAGGTGGCGGAAGAGGAGCCGATCAGAGGAAGGGCATCTTGAACGGATTTCAAAGGGTACTTTGGAGGCAAACTCCATGTGAAACCCAAAATGTGCCATGTAGCTTCTGTGCCATGTTTTCTTTGGCATTTTGGAACTGAAATAGAATGCAGTATATACTCTGTGTCTTCTGTGCTTTATGTTATCCTTCCCTGAAGTTGCTTTCTCAAAATTTCCTGCATCAAGGGTCTTTATAGGCAAATTTAAAGCTATGAGACCATCTGGAACATGTACAACCATTTTGTCTGATTTTGAAAGCTAAAGAGATTCAGGTCTGGCCAGTGATAGGATGGGAAGCCCTTGTAGCATGAGGATCTCTAGTTAGGACTGCGAAGGGTCTTCCTTGTTAGAGGTGGCAGATCTCAGGACATCAGCTGGCATCTCAGGGAGCTGCTGCCCTTCCTTTAGGACCAACAGCATTGGAGGAGGAATATTTGATCTTTATTATGTGTTGACTTTAAAGCCTGGGCACCAGTCTGCTGTCCACTCAACTGGACACTCGTTGCCTGTGTTGGAATCGATTCAAACCTGAGCAATCCTGTCTGCACCAGAAAAGCAGAAGCCAATTGACAGGGGCCAGAAAAGGCAGGAATGCTCTGACAGAAAGCTGGAGTGGTCTAGCAAAGACATCATCTGATTGTTGCCTTCAAGAGGGCACCAGCCTGGCCTTGCAGCACTCAAGACTGTGGGCTAAGGAGCCAGTGTGGCCAGTCTTTGCTGTCTCTGAGTACTTCCAGTTTCAGAGACAAGGAAGAGTGCCTAGCACAGAGCAGTCTTTCTCACTGGTTGCACACTGATTCCGGAATGTTCTCTCTAGAACGGTTCACCCAGAACCTTCTAGTTTTGCTCAAAAACGGATTGATGGCACATAAACTATTTTCACCCATTTCTTTTAACTACTGTTTTCTTATCTAACTGTTAAGAATCATCAATATAAGCCAAATATCTTGAGCCAAAATCGTTGCAAACATTCACTGATAAATCTCACCTGTTCACAGATGGCCTTAGACTATGCTACAACATCAAGCTCCTTTACATCTTTAAATGTATTGCTTCCCACACTGTGGACCACACCTCCTGGTGTGTGATGAACTTCTAATGGGGTATCTGAGACTGTGAAATGTTCATAAATATGTGTATGTTTATGTATAATATCAGTTTGTGATGTTGGTACCGGCTAAAAGGATTTCCCAGAAATAACCTATCTGTGTTGTTCTTAGGGTTTTTTTTTCTTAAATTGAACGTATGACTTTTTAAAATAATTAGAAAGGCATTGAATGATGGTCAGGGATAGGTGGGAAGGCTTCTGAGTTTCTCAAAAACAAAAAGGGGCTATGGAACCAAAACATTTGGGAAACCCTGGGTTAAAGAATGACATATGTGGGATAACACACAGGTTTAGATCTATGGCTGTGACAGAAGCATTCTGGACGATTAAGACCTTTCTAGCTCTACAGTTGTAAGATCATCATCATCATCATCATCATCATCATCATCATCATCCTCTCCTGCAGCAGATTAATCCCTTCAAGGGCCATGTTGAACTAGAAAATCAGCACAGAGGAGTGGATTCTGAACACTGGTCAGCTCTTAATTCCTACCATATAGTGGTGCATTTCAAAGTGCAGGTGTTCATTCTGAAAGTCTTTTCCAACCTCCAGAGAGAGGTCACCAGACCACTTTGCAGTTTAAGCTTCCACCAGAAGCAGGCAGCTAACGGGTCTTAATTGCCTGCACAGTCCCAAATACAGTACTTGGGATTATAGCCATGACTGGTCATGGTAGCATATTACTGCTAGAAAACCCCAGCTTTTCCATGCTACGATAATGATTGCAGATACACTCAGGGGAAATAAAATAATCAGGTGAAGAGCAGTATCATTCAGACAGTAACATTCCTCCTCCTAAAAAAAAAAAATCCTGGCACTTTCAAGTTGTGAAGCCTGGCTCCTCTACGTTACTGTACTCTTTCTTTTATCAATAACAAGCTATCAACTCTGCCGTTTCTGTGTATGTAGTGGGGAGAGGGCAAGAGCAGTATGTTTCCCAGGCAGAGCACTGGAGGGTGTGTGTGTCCCCACCACCATCACCAAAATGACAAAATAGTATTTGCACTTTGTATCTTTCCGCGCCCTCGTGTGGGGTGGAATCCATGTTTGCCCTGGGTGACACCCTAGTTATGGGCCTGCAGCTGTTGCCTAACTGCAGAATGGAAGGGAAATCACTTAGGTAAGTTATTCTTGCCATTCCAGTAGGCCCTTGGTTGCCGGGCGACCGATCTTGCAGCCAGGACAAGGGCAGGCATCTAGAGCAGGCATGTCCAAACTTCGGTCTGCCTGATGTTTTGGACCACAACTCCCAGAATTTCCAAGCCTGTATTTCCAATGGAAAAGGACTGCGGGAGTTGTGGTCCAAAAACATCTGGAGGGCCAAAGTTTGGATCTGCCTGCTCCAGAGCAAACCAGGACAAACTGACAGAGCAAAGTGGCCGCTGATGCAATGTCTCTTCCATCCTTATGTTTTAGGCAACAGGATACACTAGCTGGCGTATTTTGCTGTTTTAATTTCCAAAATATACCTATAAAAACAAAATAAAACTTAGATTCAAAACCGCAAAGCCCAGAAAAGTAACTGGATCCGCAGTAGATATTTGCAGACATGACTGCATCGCTTTGTCGTATCAACTTTCCTCTCACTCAGGGGCTGGCTTTTATTGGAAAAAAATAAGACAATAGGGCTTCTGTTCTTTCATCCCACTGCAGATGATGGTTTTATTTCACCAGCTCAGTCTAATTTGTCTCAGATCGACCGGCTCTCCTAGGTAGGTATAGGAATAGCCAGGTGAAAGGCTGCAGCTCCCTTTGTCATTTAAGGAGAGCCACTTCTCTGCACGTTTGCATTGAGGATTGGATTTCAAACAGAAGAGCTGGAGAGGTTCTGTGGGGTGAGGAAATTGAACTTGGATGTCGCCCATAAGGAAGTGCATCCCTCAACCCACAATAAGGACCTATATTATTTAAAGGAATGCAGATATAAACATAGAGTTTTGGGGAAAATGTCCCCTCTAGCCTAAACAGTTTGGGGAGGGGGTATTGTCCAGAACAATTTTGGTGGAAACATTTGCCTCCTTCCCCGAGAGATCACCATATACCTATAAACTCAGAACAGGAACTATAATATAATATACAGTATCTGTAATGATTTGATGGTGCCTTGGCTTTATAGATTCTCATAACACATGGTGGTCTTTGCTGTCATTATCCTACTGTTTGATTTCCTATACTAGTAGCCCCCTCAAAAACTTATGCTATTTTCTGCTTGTCGTCCGGGATTCTTATATCCATCACTTTGTCTATGACTCTAGGTCACGATAATAATTTATTTATTTGCTGCATTTTTATACCACGCTGATTTCCCAGAAGGTTAGTCCAGTACTTCTTTCCATTTGCCAGAGGTATGGGTGTGCTGAAATGCATACTAGTTGCTAAATGGCTGCCCTTTCTCCCAGGACATGTATTTTTAATTAAGTACACCTAACCTTCCCTGGTCTTAATTTCCACACCGTGACCTTGACGTAGAAAACCAGGCTCCTGCAAAAGCCTCATCCTCATTTTAAAGAAGGAGCAATAAGAAGAATACCAAGTACAGTGGTACCTTGTATAAAGGAATTAATTCTTTCCAAATGAAATTATGTTAAGCAAATTTTCCTTTATACAAACTTCCCATAGGAATGCATTGAAAACAGAGTAATCCCTAGTCGCAACCATTTTTATGTTGTACAGATTCGCCCCGTAAATGATTCTGTTAAGCAAATTTCCCCTATCTCCAGAATTTTTATGTTGTACAGATTTTATATTATACAAACTGTTTGTTATATGAGGAGCCACTGTATACACAAAGGGGTAAAGTTGAAGACTTGGTATATAGGTGTCAGGTTTATGGTGACCACCAGGAAACATTTTGGGAGTAGTTTTGTGATAGGAAAGATCACAAGAGTTCTAGTGTAACCCTCATGGGTGAGTCCAAGAGCACGAGGTGGGTTCGTAGCAAGGCAGGCAGGCCCAGATTTAATTCTTATATGTCTATGAAGATTCTCAGTCACCCAGGTGAGGTTATCTGGAAGTTGAGTCCTGGCAACTGGTTTTCTTACCTGTGAGAATGAAACATCTTGCTACTCATTTGTCAGCCTGAGGTAAGCTAGTTAGTTACTTAATGAATGTTGGGAAAGGTTGCGTAGGTGGGACTTCCATGCACCCCAGGCCGTTGTACATTTAACCAGCCTATTCAAGCCCTTATCAGCCTAATGGGCCTATTCAGGCCACTGTCCATCTATTAACCTATTCAGACTAGGGGGATGTGAAATCAAGGAGAACTATAAATTGGAGGACTTGCCACTAACTTTCCTCAGACTGATGAAGCTGCTTGGATGAGTTGCGAAACAGTTTAATTTCATAAGAAAAGAAGTCCAGTTGCCGTGACTCAGCTTCCAGATGTAATTTTTAAGTATGTGCCTGTTATCCTACCAAGAAAAATGTCCAACATTCAGTTTGCGTAGGTTTCTCTTAATACATTATAGTAAAAGCTTGAATGGGTGGGTTGTCGTTGTTTTAAGACTACAGTTCACGGAATCATTCCCCTGAATGGGCTTGGCTATGCCGGCTGGGACATGAAAAAGATATTCTTGTGTGTGTGTGTGTTGTGTCATTACAGTCGTGACTGACTCTTCGTGACGCCGTGTCCATGGAGTTTTCTTGGCAGGAATACTAGAGTGGGTTGCCAGTTCCTACTCCAGGCACTTACAGCACCTGGTATTCCCTGGTGGTCTCCCATCCAAGTACTGACCAGGGCCGACCCTGCTTAGCTTCCGAAATCAGGCGAGATTGAATGTGCTTAGGGCATCTGGGCTTGCCCAGATGTTCTTATGCTAGTTATAAACAGCAGTGGGCTAATCTATCTTGCAAGAATAGTCTGAGAATAAAAACACGGAGGAAGATCATGTGATTGTTGCAGTTTCTTTGGAGAAAAGACAGGATGTAAATGTAACAACAACAACAACAACAACAACAACAACAACAACAACAACAACAACAAAAGCCCTTCAAAGCTGTCTTAAGGCAGCAGATGCCTACATCAGTAGCTGTGCTGGATGGAGTTTCTGGAAATTGCAGTCCAAGAACAGCTGGATTACCCAAGGTTGGGAACCACTATAATATAGGGTCATATTAGTGACCTATTTTAGCAGCAAAAAGCTTTTCTGTTGTTCCTCACTGACAGGAACAAGCTGTTTCTACGATATTGGGATCTGCATTTAGGCATTTAACCTCCTGTTGGGGCTCAGGCATAGAAGGCAAAAATAATATTCAGGATTTCTACAGCAACATTCAAACATTCAGCTTTATGTCAGCTTAAAATCACATGGTAGGCATATATTTTTGGGTCATTGTGTGCATTCTCTTGGGACAATTTTAATTCAGCAGTAAAATGTGTGGTATATCACTTGAGGGGGCTATACAGGCTTTTAGAAGCATTTTAAAATTTGTATGATGAGGCTCTGCTTCCTGTGTTTCATCTTCCCAAGTTATGCATTCCCAGACTGAAATGTCTGTACCCAAAAACTAAAACAAAACCTTACACTGTCATATTTGTCTTGTTTTATTTAGTTTATTTTTTAAAAAACTGGCATAGCACTAGATCAGTGTTACAGATAGAAAAAATATAACAAATTGGACTGCAAGGTTAGCCCACAGCCTGAAGCTTATGATTCTGCAACTGAATACTTGACATCCCTGCAGACACAATTTACTGTACTCCACAATTTACTTTCCAATTTACAGTCAAGGCAGACAGGCAAAAATGATTCAGAATAAATTGTGTTCACAGCTGAGTTAAGATAAACAAGCCCCTGGTGGGTATTTTTTTAAAAAACCCAGTTTCTAAACAAAAAAGCATGCTTCCCAGCCAAATGGGAAATACTGACTTTCTATCCATAACAGTTTATCCAAAGTTGAACTCTGTCAAAATTGTTGATGGGCAAGTTTTCCTGTCTTCTTGTGTGTGTGTGTGTGTGTGTGTTTATTTGCATATCTGCATGTCCATGAATGCATGCCTGATCTATTATGTCACATTTCTAGAGGTGCCATTGTCTACCTGGTTCCAGCTGGGTACAGGAATCTTATTAACTATGAAATGCTGTGTTCTTCATAGTCCCTAGAATACAAAGTTTCCTTCTCTGATGGTGGGCAGACCATGGCGATGTGTCTGGGACAACAGTTCCCAGAATCCTAAGCCAGCATGGCCACTGTTCATGCTGGCTGGAGGATTCTGGGAGTTGTAGTCCACAAGGGTGGCTTTTCTAAGCTCTTGGAGTAGTCGGTTGTGTGACTGCTTGAATGTTGGCCCTTCCTTGCAAAACTGGCAGTTGCCAGATCTTGCATTATCTCAGGTATTAATCAGGACCTCAATCTTCAGCCTGAGACTCAAAGCCAAGGGCATGAACTTAGCTAAGTATCTTGATTAAAGATCTGTCCAGTTCCTTGTAACAGTAGCTGGGTTAAGCTCTCTTGGACCAATTCCAGGGGTGGTAATTGCATCCTATCTTCCATGAGAACCTGAAACTGCTTGTCCTGCCAGGGAGGGGCCCTTCTTTTCTTCCAGCCCATCTGATTCTTCTGGTTTAAGTTGACTTACTCTAGGAAGGCACTCCAGAGAACGCATTTGTGCCAGTTCCTACTCCATCTATGCTGCACATCTATGGTGCAAGAAAGTGGCTTCCAAGCAATGATTCCAACATACCGATAGAGTACGTGTCCTTCTTATACTTTCCCCATATGCTGCTTTTTAAATTGCTGTAACAGACCAGAGGCAATCGATAGCCATCATGAATGTGCAGCATGGGAGCTCAGTGTGGTGTACTGGATAGAAGGTCCTGAAGACCTTCTATTCAGGAGACCTGGATTCAAATCCTTCCTGAGCCATAGAAACTCAAAGGAGGAACTGACAGGATAAAGCAACCCCTTGAATCAAATACCAAACAACTGCTCTTTGGACCCCTGTAAGTTGGAAACAACTTGATAGCATATAAAATGCACACAATGCACACAGCAATATGTGTAATTCATGAAGAATCTTTTAAGTATTCCAGATGTTACAAAGTTAGAATAATTAATTTCATGAGAACAATGTCAAAATTATCTCAGTCAGCAGCCATGGTGGCTGAGGGATTCTGAGAACTATAATCTGAAAAAGTAACTTTCCCAAACTCTTATCTTGTTCATCATTCTGGCCCTACTATAGTTAACCAGAAACCTCTGGAAGTTTACAACACAGGGCATCTGTGTACTGGTACCCTCCCAATTATTTTCCCCACCAACTGACACTTAAGAGGCATAGTATATGATCTACTGGAATTAGTCTATAGCCATAGTGACTGGTAGCCTTGACTTCTACGTATTTTATAATTTAGGGTGGTTACGGGCATGTCTGGAAAAATGAAGATCAAATATAGAAAATGAAAAACAACCACAGAGTATGTGCGCAGAGTATGAACTGTTATTTCTTTTTAAGACGAGCGAATATTTCTTCTTTTTTATCTTCTTTTTGTCTTCTCCTTTTAAGAGAGAGACAACCTGTGGGCCAAATCCCCTGAACCGCCCCAACATGGCAATCCAGGATAGGTGTCCATCTTTAGAAGAGACCCAACAGTAGATAGGATCTGATCAAGAGGCCAAAAAATGCATGGGTCACCCAGTCTTAGCGTTCCTGCCTGCGATAAAATTTACTGTATTTCTGTTCAAGTTACAGTACTCTAACCATTTTAAATTTACAGAAGTATAAATCAGTATGCGCTTGCATTGGCTACCTGTTGCGTCCCGAATAAGATTCAAGGGCATGGTTTTGATTTACAAAACCCTCCACGGATTGGGAGCTGAACACCTGGCAGAGCGAATCTACCAAAGGTCAACTGAGGCCCGCCCTACCAGAATGTTGCAGGCGCTCTCACTTCGGGTGGCCATGCCCAGGGAGGCTAGGAAAGCGGTGACCCGCAACCGAGCCTTCTCTGTGGCTGGTCCTCTCCCCTGGAACCATCTCCCAAGTGAGTTGCACCTTGCACAGTCCCTGCCAGCCTTCAAAAAAGCCTTAAAGACCTGGCTCTTTCGTGAGGCCTTTGGCGACCTTTAATTTAATTTAATTTAATTTAATTTTTTCCCCACCATCTTGCTGGCTATATACATATATATTTTCCCTTGCTATGGTTATTATTATTTTAATTATCATTTTAATTGTTGACTTGTTGATGTTTGTTCAGTGCCTGGAGTTCCTTCGGAAGATGGGCGGTATATAAATACATAAATAAATACAGAAATATACAGTAGTTTACTTGTAAATATGTCTTCATCAGATAAATGGTGATATATTCCAGTGAAATATCCACTCAGGCCACTATTCTGTTTTTGAAGTTCAAGTACTAACTTAACCTTCACATCGGATTTCACTCGAGGAGGAACCTGCAAAAACATTCTTTAACCTTATATATACCTTTTAATAGGTAGGAATGGAAATGAAAGGTTGTACGGATGTCGAGACTGGCAGTTTAATCTCAAACCGCAGATGAGTCCTGTTTCTGGAGGGCTAGAAATGATAAAAAGCATGGTGTGTGCGGCTCCCCGCCCCCCTTAACACACTACATTCTACAGTGAAACACAGTGAGGATGAGGATGAGGATAATCTTAGAAAGCAAAGCAAAGCAAAGTGTTCTGCTTATATACCATCCCATAGCGCTACAAGCACTCACTGGCTGTTTACAATTTAATTATGCAGGCTACAGATTGCACCCCCACCCCCGCAGGCTGGTAGAACTGTAGAACTGGAGGCAACCTTATCAAATCTCTCTCTCTCTCTCTCTCTCTCTCTCTCTGTGTGTGTGTGTGTGTGTGTGTGTGTGTGTGATTACAGTCGCGACTGACTCTCCGTGACTCCAAATCTAGCCCCTTCCAACCTCTGGCTCCAGAGTCAGATGCCTAAAGCCGCTCAGTGATCTGGCAGTTCACATTTAAGGCAGAACTCTGGGCTTCATGCGAGCTTCTGGTTAACAGCTAACGGCTATTTGTACACGACCCCTAAACTCCGCTGCAAATGGCTGCCAGCTCCGGAGCTTACAATTGTTTGCCCACCAGCTGCGGAGTTTGCAGGAAATTAAGTGTGACCACGCCCACCTAAGCACGTCCCAGTGCACTTTTCATGTACCTGCTCTTGGAGGGTGAAAATCCCCAGGTCCAGATGTAATCTGGTGAGTGCTGGGCTCTCCTCACTTCTGTTTGGTTTTTTTGCCTCCCGCCCCTTTAAGAGAAGGAATCAGGACGACGACAGGGTGGCTTGGACCAGCAGACAGAGGTGAGCCTGCATTCTTTTGTCCCTTTTTTCTCCCTCCCCTCACGCAGACAGGAGCAAGTAAGTGCGGAGGGGTGGGGACGCAGGAAGAGCAACGAACCCCCAAGATCTCTGGTCCGAACCTGCTTTGAAACACTGCTTAAGTTTCCTGCCTTCTCTTCTTTGTACATAGGATACGAATTCCACCGCTTCAGTGATTTTCCACAAACCAG
>JAHTLZ010000330.1:9001087-9033288 GCA_023846285.1 Phrynocephalus versicolor | reverse complement strand
TACATAGGATACGAATTCCACCGCTTCAGTGATTTTCCACAAACCAGATGACTAACTATCTTTTCACATTAGGAGCTATGGGTTTGGCATCTTTCGGAACATGGTATAAAAACTACTGCTATAACAAGCTCTGGATCTCACCCTAATGTTTTGGTGTTCTTCTTGGGGTCTTTAAAAAAAGTCCATTTAAGACCTGGTGTGTGTATGACAGCTGTCATCATACAGCTGTTGTTTTTTTTACTACAACTTTAGTCATGCCTAGCCAGCATACCCAGTGAAGAAATATTATGGGAGTTATAGCCCAAAACATCTGGAAGGTAACATCTGTCTACCCGTGATGTAACAGAATATTAACTAGATTATATGGGATGTTTTTGGTTCATTTTTAACTTTGTTCCGCATAATGCAACCATCATTTCTAATATTTCTGCTGTTGCCAGGTGACACACAGTAATCACAAAGGTTGTTCAGTGGATTAAGCCCGATGATGCACATTTTCTCCAAGTTGTAACAATGTTATGGTTTGAGTGGTGGGTCAACAGGACATCTCTGAAAGCAAAGGTGCATTTGAGGAAGTACAGCTTATGCACAGAAATGAGATGACAAGTGTCCATTTATTGTTCCAACACCTAAATTTGAGAAAGGCCTTTGGGCAAGGGGAAAATAAAAAATTAAACAGCCTTCCAGGTATTCCATTTACTGTCTGATTAGGTTCATGATCTACAACTGGCTCGCTGTGTTTTTCAAAGGCTTGAATTATTGCAACAATGCTGGTTTGCTCTTTCCCATTAAGTTGTTTTTTAACACTGCAAGAAGGAAATGCTGCATAGCTCAGTGGTTTAGGCATCTGTCTGTGGAGACAAAGCTTGGGAGTTCAATTCCCCACTGTACCTCGTTGACAGTGGCCAGAATTGATGACCGGGTCCCCTACAAACCTGCAGTTCTAAGATAAAAACCTCTACAGTGGAGCTTTGCCAGCTGCATATTTAGCCGAAGGGACAACCTCCCACTAATGGAAATATACCAATACATTCTACGGGATCTTGTGTTTTTCTGCAGTTAAACTAATCTCGCCTCTTCTGTACTGCTCATGGGATGCTCTCTGAGAACGGGAGGGGCCTGGGGGGTGATATAAAAGGCTTTTTGTGTTCAGTGGCAAGACCTCAGAGGCTATTGATTGGGGAAGGAGGAAGGTATCATCATGTCCCCTGTTGCTTATAATATTTCTTATCTGTCACTGAGTTAAGTGGTAGCTGCACCCTGGAGTGCTTCACAAAGTCACCTTGAGAAAGTGGCTTCATCTTCCCACATATTGTTTTGTAATCCATCCATCCATCCATCTTTGCTTGCTTGCTTTTTTCCTTCCTTCCTCCATTATCGGCAACTCTGTGCGTCCCCGGTGTCATTTCAGTGTTTAAAGGCTGATTTCTCAATAGTCCGTGTCTCCAGCAGAGTGTATCCACATTTAAGGGTATTTGTACATGACCCCTAAACTCCGCCGCAAATGGCTCCCAGCTCCGGAGCTTAAAATTGTTTCCCCACCAGCTCCGGAGCTTACAGATAATTAAGTGCGACCACTCCCACCTAAGCGCGTCCCAGCGCACTTTTCAGGTACCTGCTCTCCAGAGATGAAAATTCCTGATGCAGATATAACGTAGTGACTGCCGGGCTCTCCTTGCTTCCGTTTGTTCTCCCCCCCCCGCCCCTTTAAGAGATCTGAATGCAGTGCCGGGACGGCAGAACGGAGGTGAGCAGCATTCTTTTCTTCCTTTTTTTCTCCCTCCCCTCATGCAGCCAGCAGCCAGGAGTGCGGAGGGGGTGGGAACGCAGGAACAGCGACAAACCCCTAAGATCTCTGGTCCGAATTTAAGTGGCCAGCGGATCTTAGGGGTCGTGTGAAAAAGAGACTCACCAACGTTGCCTCTAGCTCCTGCTGCAGTGCCTCAAATAGCTTGATTAGTTAGTTTTAGCAGGTAATGCTTACTTCCGAACTGCGGAAAGCTCTGTGATTAAGCAGCTGCCAAAGCTGGCTAGAAAGCGTCCCTGATAACCTCTGAACCTTCCTGTAGTTGGGAGAGAAGTTGATTTCCCTAGAAACAGAACATGGTTACAAGTTTTCCTTGTTTCAATGCAGAGTGTTGAATGGTGTTTTGGTCTTCAGTGAGCAACTAAGAGCTATTAACCTTATAGAAGACCTGCTCCACAACTGTGCATCAATCCAGGGTCCTGCACGTTTGGAAACTGCTTATGAGGCAGTGTGGCTGTAAGAGAGCTACAATGAGTTCCTGCACATCAAAATTTGTCTCTATTCCTCAGTTTGTTTGCTTGTTTTTGGGAGGGAGGTGCGTAATTTTCTGGCCGCAGGATCTTCTGGGGGTTGTCACACAGTGGTAAACTGCCCCAGACTTGAACTTCTAAAAAGAACAAAATAGGTATAAAGCTTCTGGTTTTTGGATAATGTGTGTTTTCTAGGGTTAGATAGTGAACAGCAGTGCTGTGACCTACGTAAAAAAAAAGTATAGCTGTTGGAGGATTCCAGAAGAACCAGTAAACTTGGTTTTGTTTATTTGTTCATTTGTTTTCTGCGGACTTCTGTGGGAGTAGAGTGTGAGTATCTTGTGAAAGCATGGACTGCATAAAATATTTGGGGATTGTACAAGTATCCAAAGCAGTGCTTTGCCCAATCCAGCTGTACATTATTTTATATTATAATATTATAATATTATTTTTCCTTCCTCCTTATTTGAACACACCCTGTTCAGGAAGGATATTTTTCTATAATCAGTGGAAACGGAATGTTCTCAAGGCAAAAACCTAAAATAAAAATAAAAATAAAAGGTGTTTATTGATTGCAAACTCGTTTTCATTTCCACACACGATGAGGAAAATTGACACATCTGGAATTGGAGCGCAGATGAAAAGCCCTTCTGGTGACACACAGCATGTTGGAGTGTGCAGGGAGGGGCTTTTGTTCAGCAAGGGCTTTGCATAAAGCAATCCATAAAAAGGATGGGGATGGGGGGGAAGCATAAGGCAGAAATGCGAACTGGGTTGCGCGCAGCTTAACCTTCAAAATATTCTTGTGTCTTAAAGCAATTCTTCCTTGAGTCCTGGCTGCCGGGAAAGGAAGCTGTATTTATGTGATGGGCACATGCGCATCTCCAGATATTCTTGGGTTCCAACCCCAATAAGCTATAGTCAACATCATTAGAGGTCGAGGGATCATGGGAGCTGCAGTCGAAGAACATCTGGAGGGCTGGGTGTGACCTGTGAGTGCTGTAAATTCTGCTCTGGTGGAATACATACACATGGTGAGATGATGCTCCATTGGGGACACTTAATGTCTTTGAAGATGATTTGTTTATACCAGTGATGGCGAACCTTTTAGAGACCGAGTGCCCAAACTGTGATTCAAATCCCACTAAGTTTTCCTCAAAGTGCCAGTACAGCAACGTAACCTGAATACAGGTGGCTATGAAGGGGCGATGTCGGGTGCCCACAGAAAACGCTCTGAGTGCTACCTTTGGCACCTGTGCCATAGGTTCGCCAACACTGGTTTACACCAATGTGGATTCTACAATGACAATGCAAGACCAGACCCTGGAAAAGGACTAAAATGCCCCAACAGGCATGGCAGTGTCCCCACTGACTTGGGACATTTAGTGAGGTGCAATCAAAACCTGGCCAGATTTCCAGGTCATGAAAAAAGCTTTTTTGCTGATTGCCAGTTCTAGTTGTTCAGAAAGGAAAATATTAAGCCAGGCAGTCCTCCATAGCAAGGCCTCCTTGCAAAGGTGGAATTATAGGGTTATGCTTCAAACATTTCAGCACTTCAGGGATGGAGGCATTTCCCAACTGCAGGGACTCTGTCTACCCAATGTATGCAGCTGTGAAGAAGGCCAATTCCATGCTAGGGATTATCAAAAAGGGAATTGAAAATAAAACAGCCAACATTATAATGCCATTATACAAAACAATAGTAAGGCCCCACCTGGAGTATTGTGTACAATTCTGGTCACCGCATCTCAAGAAAGACATAGTGGAACTGAAAAAGGTGCAGAAGAGAGTGACTAAAACGATTACTGGGCTGGGGCACCTCCCTTATGAGGAAAGGCTAAAACATTTGGGGCTCTTTAGTCTGGAAAAAAGGTACCTGAGGGGGGATATGATTGAGACATACGAAATTATGCAGGGTATGAGTAAAGTGGATAGAGGGAAGCTCTTCTCCCTCTCACAAAATACCAGAACTAGGGGACATCCATTCAAATTGAGGGCTGGGAGAGTAAGAACAGACAAAAGAAAATATTTTTTCACCCAGTGCGTTGTTAGTCTGTGGAACTCCCTGCCACAGGATGTGGTGATGGCATCTGGCCTGGATCCCTTCAAAAGGGGATTGGACAGATTCCTGGAGGAAAAGTCCATCACAGGTTACAAATCTAGTCTCGTGCACTCCCAGACGCATCTGGTGGGGCCACTGTGAGATACAGGAAGCTGGACTAGATGGGCCGTTGGCCTGATCCAGCATGGCTCTTCTTATGTTCTTATGTTTTGTCTCTGTTAATGTTGCGCTTAGGAGTGGTACAAAAAAAAAGTTACTTCAGGTCTGTCACACTGTACCTGGTGCTAGGGCAGCATTTTTCCATGTCACTCTTTGTTCCTGCTTTCTGTTCCGAGACAAGACACCATGTAGTAGCGACTGTCACGAAACAAAACATTCGTTTCTCTCATAAAACTGTGTCCTTTTTTTATTTTGACTTTTCAGAAGTGAAATATTGAAAAAGAATTTTAACCCCCCCCCCCAAAAAAAAAAGGAAAAAGGAAGCTAGACAAATTCATTGTTTGTCACGGTACAAGACTGTGAGGTAACACTTGTCACGAGACAAGTTATCACGCCCATGGGAACACTGAAGCAGGGACAAAACCACGTGATCAATCAACATTGTCACGGTACAAAACTAGTTGCAGAACAAAGAAGGATGTGAAATAACCACCTAAAGAGAAAGTAAGCTATATTTAACCATGGCAAATGGATATGCTTGCAGACTGGTTTTGGATAAAATGTGTGAAAACAGACCAGATGGGGCCTCTTGAAGAGTTCAATAGAGGTTAGCTTAAATCATATGTGAGTCACAGGCAGAAAGCAACATAAATGGCTTCTTCTCTATAGGTCTTTTAAATCTGTCATCATTCTTCAGTTTCAGTTGCTACGAGGAGAAATAAAGACAAGTAAATATTTGTAGATTTTTGGGGGGAATAAAAAGCACAGCATGTAGCCATCAGTTTCCATTGGGACACAGTGTACATTTCCTGTCCAAGATCCTTTGTGTTTTTATTCTGGCACTTGTGGAGCTGAATTTTTTTTTAAACAGCGATTCTGAAAGAGAATGAAGTGTAAAGGAATACACAGGAAGACTGAACTGATGCTGAAGTAGAAGGAGGATGACAACAGATTACAACCTCCTCAATGGTCCAGCTACTAAGGCACTAAGGTCAGGGCAGTCAGAGGTCAGTGAGCACAATATACAGTGGTACCTTGTATAAAGGAATTAATTTGTTCCAAATGAATTTATGTTAAGCAAATTTTCCTTTATACAAATTTCGCATAGGAATGCATTGAAAACAGAGTAATCCCTAATTGTGACCATTTTTATGTTGTACGGATTCGCCTCATAGGCGGTTCTGTTAAGCAAATTTCCCCTCTCTCCGGTTTTTTTATGTTCTACATATTTTACGTTATACAAACCATTTGTTATACGAGGGTCCACTGTACCTTTGTGATTTGTAGTGGACCCTGGTTGGTATTATTCAAGAACGAGAGAAGGTTGGCACTGTCTTTATTTTAAACTATACTGTAGAAGTTATTTGCAAAGACAGAAAAATATAACTGAATACAATGGTACCTTGTATAAAGGTTTTTTCTTCTTTGACCATCTTAGCTTATTAAATTTGCACCACTGTGATTGTGTGTGTTGCATCTGAATGCCTGCATCCTTGTTGGAAGGACTTTGAGTGGCTGAATCACATTTAGTGCTCTAAAGTTTTTATTCCTCTCCCCACACCCCTTGCTGCTGTTTTGTTTTTAGGAAATAGCTTGCTCCGTCGCTGGCTGACTTTTGCACCATTGCCAGAAAGGTGACTATGAGCAGAAATAAATTCCCCCCCCGAGTGTCTCTCTCTCTGACTCCTTAAGGTCTATCCTATCTCCAAAATTGATGGTGGTACCTAGCCTCACCTCCCGCCAAGTCACTTGTGTTTCTCTGTTCACAGGAAAGTGTATTCTTCATGGAGATCTACAAATCTTGGACCCAGACAAGGACTTGGTCAGAATGCCATTGAAAAGGCACAAGGCAGGGCAGGCACCCATCTGTTCACCTTGATTTGCTCATACAGTGGTGGTAAACCTTCGGCACTCCAGATGTTTTAGACCACAACTTCCAGAATTCCGAGCCTAGATTGCCAATGACAAAGGGCTGTGGGAGTTGCGGTGCAAAACATCTGGTGTGCCGAAGGTTCGCCACCACCGGAAGACCTCGCTGTTTGTCAGAATGGTTGTTCCCACAGTGAACTGGCTATACCACTCACTCATCCCAGGCCAGGCATTTGAAGGTGCTGACCTCAAGGGAGGCCCAGAACAATCTTAAAAAAGACCTGGGCCTTCTCAGTGCCTGCATTGCATCTCTGGAACCAGTTGCCCTCTGAATTCAGCCTGGCCCCCACACTGCAGATATGTAAAAGTCAACTAAAATTTTAGATGCTTAGAAAGGCTTTCTCTGAGTACCCTTGATGCTAACTAAACCGTGACACCATGTCGATCTGCCTCTGCTTCTGTTCTCTGGTCTCATTATTTTTACCTATTTTAACTTGATATTGCATTAATTATGTCTTAAGGTGTTGTAGTTGTCTAAGCTGCCAAGATGTCCTAAGCATATCCGATCTCGTCTGATGTCAGAAGCTAAGCAGGGTCGACCCTGGTTAGTACTTGGATGGGAGACCACCAGGAATACCAGGTGCTGTCGGCACCTGGAGTAGGAACTGCCAAACAACTCCAGTATTCCTGCCAAGAAAACTCCATGGACATGGGATCACGAAGAGTCAGTCACGACTCTAACGACAGAACACAACACACACAATTGTGTTCTAATCATTGTTTGTTATTTGTAGTCATCATGTTGCACATTTTTGTATTTTGTTCTAAATTTTGTTCACCACCTGGAGTGCCTTTGGGACAGATGGCTGCAATCTAAATCAAATAAATCAAATAAATGAATAAATAAATACATTTGGGCATGGGCCAGTTAAAGGGGCTAACATGTATCTGAAAAATGGATGGCCACCGTGGACAATACTCTTCCTCTCTTCTATCTTTCAGCGTACGTGTGTTTCCTCTTGTCTGCCCTGGGGGTGACGGCTGGTGCCCATCGCCTTTGGAGTCATAGATCCTACAAAGCCAAGTTGCCTTTGCGGATATTCCTGGCTGTGGTCAACTCGATGGCCTTTCAGGTCAGCCTATCACCTGCATCTTGCCTTCACGTATCTATGTCCTCTTCTTGTTATGGTGGAACTATGCTCGTGATTTGAAACAGTAACCCAAATCCCATCAGCTGCACCCACTGGTGTAAAACGGTTGGCTTAAATCTTGCTAGTTAATTGTCAACAACTAGTTAGGACAGATGTTTTCTGCTGCACACTAAACCAGTGCTCAACAGCAGATGGCTGCACCATTTTTTTAAACCTGCACCAATTCCCTAGCAAGAATTACAGATATATCTATTGTCTTACACCACCATAACAACAACAACAGCATTTTGGCTAGTGGGTGATATGACCATTCTCTTCTAACTTCAATTGGTAAAGCCAAATTGGGCTTTAAACTTGCATATGCTTACCTGGATATAAACTCAACTAGATTCAATGCAACTTGGTTTTCCCTAGCCATGCCTTGAGTTGCAGTATATGTTGTATAAACTTATTTGTGCCATTACTTCTTAGAGAAGGATACTGACTTCCCTAGCATCTGATTAAAAGCAGATGCACAATAGCAGCCCACTGGGTGGCTTCTTTGATGTAAATAGTAATACAGCCATAAATGTAAATACTGTACAACCATACATTTATTTCAAATGCAACCTTTGGTATAAATATAATTTATATCTAACTCAGTGGTTCCCAACCTTCCTAATGCCGTGACCCTTTAATACAGTTCCTCATGTTGTGGTGACCCCTTGCCCTGCTTGGAAGAGGGGCCACAAGCCCCCTTTGGCAGGCCACTGTTGCAGGTGCCATAGAGAATTTCCCTCTACAGGCACTCTCAGCCAATCGCAAACTCCGGTGCCATTGAATGACATCCTCTCCAACCTATCAAGCTGCAATTCACTCTTCCCCCCTTCCTCCCCCTCCTTCTCCAGACCCAAGCCATTTGTGCCTTTTTCTTCACTGGCTCATGGCGACCCCTGTGAAATGGTCAATCGACCCCCCAAAGGGGTCCCGAACCCCAGGTTGGGAACCACTGATCTAACTGTATTTTGTATAGTGTTGTAAGCTTCCCAAAGTGGCCAGATAGGTGGGGTATAAATCTAATTAACACCAACACCAACACCACCAACACCAACACCACCAACAACAACAACAAACAATACTGTGGAACAGCAGTTAGACCCCTGAGATTGTTCTTTCCAGGCCTTGGGCCTTTCTTATCTCAAGGCGGATAGCCTGGCTGTGCCACCCAGCTTGTCCTGGACCCCTTGAGTAGACAGGAAGTCCTCTTGTGTGGTGGGAAGCCAAATCCTATTGCCAGTGACGAAGTAAGGTTCAGGACTGCCAAAGAAGCAAAAGATACTGCCTTCTGCTAAGTCAAGCCACTGGTTCTTTCTGCCTCACAAAGGTTACCTCTGGCTGGCAGCAGTGTCTGTTTGGGACATGATGCAGAATTCTGCCTGAAGATCCCTGGTGGTCTTCCATCCAAGGAGGTTTGGGTCAGGCTTGGCTCCTCCTTGGGTGGAAGACATCAACTAGGGCTGGCCCTACCATTAGGCATGTGAAAGCATTATACCCCAAGCAGCTGCTTTGGGGTGTCAAGAAAGGTCAGCAGGTGATTACTGGATTCCTTGTTGTTGCATAGTTTTACTTTCTAGGGAGTCGTACCTGAGGTATTTTTCTGCCTCAGGTGTCAAAATAAGTTGACCAGCCTTGGGTACATGGGCAACTGAGGTGAGGATTACCCCCTTGTGGAGAAATCAGGAGGGTAATCTTCACCTCAGGTATGCAGATGGGCACCCCTACCTCCAGTTAGTCACCTCCAGTTAGTCAGTTGGGTGTTATGTGCCTTGAAGAGGGAGGGTCCCCTTCAGACAGCCAACAGCCTGGGCACTGACTGAATTCCCTAAACTTCCTTACAGAATGATATTTTTGAATGGTCTCGAGATCACCGAGTGCATCACAAATTCTCCGAGACCGATGCGGACCCCCACAATGCCCGGCGTGGCTTCTTCTTCTCCCACGTTGGCTGGCTGTTTGTCCGGAAGCATCGAGAGGTCATTGAGAAAGGAAGGAAGTTGGATTACAGTGACCTACTAGAAGACCCGGTTGTTATGTTTCAAAGGAAGTGAGTAACGTCACATCAGATCCCGCACAAGTTTCTTTCTAGTTGTAATTTGACACACAATACCCCAGTTTTTCCCAGCTCTTGATTCAGGAACAGGGAAATCCAGTTGGGTTCCTTTCTCCCACTTTTAATTTTTTTTTCAGGTTCTGCTTTCCTAAATAGAAATAAATATGTGGATTTAAGGCAGATTTTTTTCAAGCTGCTGAAATAAAATTTTACCCAGGATGTACTGGCCAAATTCAATTGGTACAGCTTTTCCAAGATCAGGAGAAGATCATGTTGTACGTACCTCCCACATTGTTGTTAAAGATGGCAGATCTTTCTAATAAAAAGAAATGGCAACTCTTAGTCAGCATAGGGGTATGAACCCAGACTTTTATGAGCAAAACACTATTAGTCCCATAGTCCTTTGTACTGAGCATACTATAAAAGATTGCACAATATACAGATATCAGATGTAAATCATTTAGGGAGCTAAACAGAATTATGTGGGTCACATAGTATTATTCTCCCTGGGAATATTTGTTGCAGAGTTTTGAATTTCTGGTAGATAATGACTTGCATTAGGCAATAGAAATATAGAAATTCACAGGGAAGAATAATTCTGAATTTAAGCAGTAGAAATATAGAAACTCACAGGGCAGAATAACTCTGGATTCCTTAAAGTCTACCTCTTTCTCATTAACTGGCTCTTAAGGCTTCAGTCTTTCACTCTGACACATTTGTAGGAGAAAGAATAAAATCATTTCATTACTTACAATTGTGAACGTGTCAACAGCAAACTAAAAACACCAACTACTTTCAAAATGCAAAACAGAGGGGAAAGAACACTCAGCAGAGATGTGGGACTGTGTTTGCATTCAGAGGCTGGACGGATTGAGGGTTAGTTCCGGATAGACTGACAGTCACCCCAGCCCAGAAAAGGTCCCTCCCAGTCACTCCAACTACGGGCAGTAGGTGAGGTTGTAAAAATCTAACAGCATTAACTCAGAGGGCTCTATCACACATCCTTTAAAATGTCGATTAAATTTCAAGATAAAGCGTTTCCAAAAAATATTGTCCCCACGGCCACCGTTTTTTAAAAACCCGATTATGCCCCCTTTAGCGAGTTTTCCATGACCTACCGGAGAAGTTGGGAATTTTTTGCTCCGGTAAAAAATGTGAGCCAGAAGTCCATGGGAGCGTGCATATGATCTGGTTTTCTGGTTTTCTGCCCCCCCACCCCCCAGCCTCAACCAGCTCGTCCTGGGGCTGGTTGGTGCTTTTTAATTTTTTTTAAAAAAATTCTCCTCCCCCCCCCAGCACTGATCAGATAGTGTTTGGGCTGTCAGCGCTGTTTTTGTTTGTTTGTTTGTTTTCATTTTCCCCCTAGCCCCACAGCTCCTGGTGCTGGTCGGCACTTTTTAATATTTTTTTTAATGCCCCCCCCCGCGCTGATCAGCTGGCCTTCGGGCTGTCAGCGCTGTTTTTTAAAAATTGTTTTTCTTTTTTTCCCTACCACCACTTGCTGGCCGTGGGGCTGAACGGCGCTTTTAAAAATATATATATCTTTGTATGTGGGAACGGATATCCCACATCTTCAGCCATGTGACCAAGAAAGAAGAAAAGCTGGACTTTCACTTTATCCAGATCTTCCCCCAGGTGAGATAGTGGCCTCTTAGAGTCAAAGTGATGCTAATCAGTCTCTTAAGCAGAAGTGAGAATCATATGACACACAGCTCCCAAAAAGTCACTTTTGAGGAGCTCTTCCTCCCATCATCTCTTTCAGCCAAAACTCAGTGACAAATCTCTGCCTTGCAGAGCTGCAACCAGCAGTTTTAGAGTGCTGGGCTTTTCTGCCCTGTTGGTTAAGTATGGGTACACATGGGACTGGTAATCAAGGACAAAAGAGCAAGGGAGAATGTCTGGGTCTGAGCACCCAAGAACCGTATTGGTCTCAACTGATTCTACCTGTTTTGCATCTGGTGTTGGGGGTGTCAGTGGGGGACAGCTGGAGGTAGTATACATATTCAGAATGGGTGGGGTTGCACCCTTCCAGCAATCAGGAAGTTGAGTAACGGCTACTGGACTTCTTTTTCTTGAGAGAGAGAAACATTTCGCTGCTCATCCAAAAAGCTTCGTCAGTCTGGATGAGCAGCAAAACGTTTCTCTCTCTCAAGAAAAAGAAGTCCAGTACCTATGACTCAATTTCCAGATAAACTCACCTGGATGACTGAGAATCTTGACAGACATCTTCCAGCAGCAATCTTTTGCATCCACTAACCGGACCAAAGCTCTATCTAGTTGCCTTGCTCTATTTCAAGTTCTGAAGGCATCCTCTTCGCTTTTTCCAAGGTCAGACTGGACAGTACATTCAGCATGTGTTTAGAAAAGGTGCTATTTCAAGTGGTGGAGACACATCTGTTTTACACAACATGCAAAATTCCTACAGTTATGCGATAACCCCGGAATTACCAGCAAGTCCCAGCTCGACCTATCCTAGGCTGTGTAGCCTCCCCAACCCCCCCAGGAGAGCATAATTTGGTTGTGAGTCTAGCAGGTGGAACTCCCAAAATGGAGGAGTTATGATATTTGGAATAGAGATGGGCACGACTCAAAAAAATTATTTTCCATTTTTCATTTTTCGTTTAGGGGGTCCGTTTCGGTTCGTTTTCGTTTTTCGGCGAATTCTTTGAACGTTTTTCATTTCGTTTTCGTAACGAAACGGAAACGAAAAACGAAAAATTTGTGTTTCGTTAGCATTCTTTGCAGTACGGTGTGTCTGCAGTAACGGAAACGATAAATATGGCAAAATTTTTCGTTTCGTTTCCGTTTCCGTTTTGATTTTGAAAAAAAAATTCGTTTTTGTTTTTGTTGCGAAACGAAACGGAAAAAATGAAAATGAAAACGAAAATTTCGCTAAGTCGTGCCCATCTCTAATTTGGAACCAAGGAAGGAAGGAAGGAAAGCACCTGCCTCCTGTTTTGTTTGATAACAGCTACACCGCTTACTTCCTCATTCTTTCACAGGCATTATAAGATCTCAGTTGTCCTGATGTGTTTTGTCGTCCCTACGCTCGTGCCTTGGTACTTCTGGCGGGAGAGCTTATGGAACTCCTACTTTCTTGCGTCCATCCTCCGCTACACTGTCTCTCTCAACGTCGCCTGGTTGGTCAATAGCGCTGCTCACATGTACGGCAACCGGCCATACGATAAGAACATCAACCCCCGGCAGAACACGTTTGTCAGTTTTGGAGCCATCGGTGAGTACCTCGAAGGTGCAAGGCAGGCTTTCTCCTTAGCTTCCATGCCAAACCTCAAGTTGTTCCCAAGGGAGAAAGTAAGCTTAAGAGACATTTTGTTGTGGTTGGAGCACCATTACCCTTGCTTTTCTCACCAGGACCCCAGTAGGTTACATTTGATACCGTGCAACGCAAATATAGCAGATAATTTATTATTTATTTTGTTCTAGAGTAATTTTACCCCACCTTTCTCCTTGGAAAAGGACCCAAGGCAGCTTATTACAGTCATGAGGGATAATATAGGCTCCAGTACAATTAATACAATTAGTACAATAAGGCACCCATTCTGATGTAGATTTTTTTTAAATTAAATTCTTTATTGGTTATCAAAAATAATTTAACAACCATAATGTAACATTATTTATTGTAGAACATTATTTTCCTTATATATTATTCTAGCACAATTTATAACAACCCGCTAGGTAACACCTCTGGCGTACTCTATCGCTAGATTCTGAGATATCTGAGTTTAACAGTGGGTAGCATATTTTCATAAAAGGGTCTTGTTTAATTTCCCCTTTGTACAGTCTGACCCGATAAGTCAAATTTTCCATTCATACCACTGCCCATACTTTATTCCTATATTTTTCCATATTTGATGGAGATTTTTAAAAATAAAGTATGTAGGTGCCTAGAGTAGGAACAGGCAAAGCACTCCAATATTCCTACTGAGAAAACTCCATGGACATGGGGTCACGAAGAATCGGTCACGACTGCAACAACACAACACACTCACATACACACTGCTTATATATCACACCACAGCACTTAAAGCACTCTCTGGACAGTTTACATTTTTAAGATACAAGCTACATATTTCCTTCCCTCCTGTCTCCCCCACCTCACCCCATGATTTGGATACTGCCCTAAAAAGGATGGAAGGCTGAGTGTACCTGGGCCTATGAGCAGAGATTTGGTTGCAGTACTGCAGTTTAACTGCTGTGCCACGAGGCTCAGTTACACATAATGCTAGTCAATCAATCCATCAATCAAAATTTTATTACAGTCAGTGACCATGCTAGTTATCTCAGGCAGCAGAGTACAAGCATCATGAAAGAACAATAATCTGTTAAATTATTTAATTTAGTATTATTATAATTTACTACTGGGGGGGGCAGCTGCCTAGATGCCCTAAGCACATCCGATCTCGCCTGATTTCAGAAGCTAAGCAGGGTCAGCCCTGGTAAGTACTTGGATGGGAGACCACCAGGGAATACCAGGTGCTGTAGGCGTCTGGAGTAGGAACTGGCAAGCCACTCCAGTATTCCTGCCAAGAAAACTCCATGGACATGGAGTCACGAAGAGTCGGTCACAACTGTAACGACACAACACGCACACACACTACTGGGGGGCAGGGCGGAGGACATTTGTGGGATTTTGAGCCTTATGTGCCAAAATCCCTTGGCTGAATTTGAATACTATCAATTACATTTAGGACTTAGATCATTTTTAAAGTCTGTCAAGCAGTTAAAGTATGGGAAATTTAGGGTTTAGGACTGTAATTCCCAGGATCCCACAGAGATTAGGAGCTCTGCCTGCTGGTTGGACTCTGAGACTCATCATTTGCATAAGACCGCCGTGTATTCTTATGGGATACACAAGGTGAGGATGGCAATGCAAGTAATTTATATACAGTACTGCTTTCTAGACATGACGAAAGACAACCCATTTCCAATAAAGAAGACTACTAGTACAGGTGCTTCTGGTCTGCTCTCCAAAATATCCGTGTAACTTTCCAAAATGAAGTGCTTCTTTAACAGCTGTCGAAGTCAGCTCTTCTCTTGTCTCTTCCATTCATTCTCTTTCCCAGGTGAAGGTTTCCACAACTACCACCATACCTTCCCATTTGATTATTCAGCTAGCGAGCTTGGCTTGAAATTCAACCCAACCACATGGTTCATTGACTTCATGTTTTGGTTGGGTTTGGTTACGGACCGGAAGCAGACTCCAAAGGAGGTGGTCGAAGCTCGCAAAGAGAGAACTGGAGATGGCAGTCTTTGAAAACGACAAATATTCTTTTAACATTGATGCTGCTGTATGTGTTGTTTGTATGTTTCTTTATGGGGGAACAGGGGTCTCTATACCCCTGCCTTTCCCCATAGGATGGAAATAGTATTTCTCATTGAACATAGGCCAAATTAATTCTTGGATTAATTCAATTTTATTTGACTGCAGTGGTTTTCAAATTTATTTAGACAACACTTTCCATACGAGCTCACCTTTCAAGAAACTCCAGTGAGTTACAGAGAATTCTGAGGTACTTGCCTAAAGGTGGCCAGTCTTGAAGCTTGTGGGATCTCTTTTGCTTTTTGTTCAGGCCCTTCAGACCTGCCAACCAACTGCAAAACAATAGCTGAAGCAGATCCAAACCATACAGCCAGACTTTGGGAGATTTTTTTTTTTTTTGGAACTGAAACAGTTCCAAAAAAGGAAGACTGTCAGGTCAAACCAATTAACATATGGTGTTCAAACCACATACAAGTATACATTCTACACATACAGTATTGCAATAAATCTTCACAACATAATGGGGACTCTTAGATCTAATTAATGAAATGGCCTGGCAGAGGTGTGCAATGAGCTAGTTGAAGATAACATGTGTTTGTGGATAATTAAAAAGCGAGAGAAAACTGTTCTGCTTATATACCATAGTATATATGGGCAGTTAACAAGTAATTATGCAGGCTACACATCACAAACCTCCCCCCAATGAGCTGGGTACTCAATTCATCGACCTCAGAAGGATGGAAGGCTGTGTGAACCTTGAGCCGGCTACCTGGGATTGAACCCCAGGTGAGCACAGTTTTAGCTGCAGTACAGGCATTTAACCACTGCACCACGAGAAATATAAGTGATTAGAATAACAAGGGGAACCACAACAGAGTTCTCCCTTCTTACTTGCAGTGTTGAAGGATCCTGACAGCAGGGTCATGACACTGCTGTTACCATAAAGCTCCCCTTTGAGATGGGTCAGGGAATTAACATACAGACCCTGAAGCTTTTCACCAATGTTGCCGATATTAAATCATTGGAAGACAAAAATACTTCTGGATCTGGTAGCAAAGTGCCACCTACCTCCTGTCATTCTTTGCTCCAGAAATATACTTACAGCCCAGGCACACTTTTTTTGTTTTGTTTTTGAGCCTATATGGACCAACCATGAGGCATCCAGATATTGCTTGACTAGCATTTCCAGACTCATAACTCAATCAGCTGTGCTGGCTGGGTCTTCTGGCAGATGAAGTCGAACATCCTGCAACTGTAGAATGCCCCCAAATGCCTACCTTGAGACTGGGCACTGCAACAGCAGAAGTCGCAATGAATAAGCTTTCTTTAAGGGCAGCTTGTCCGCTGGAGCTGATCCTTCTGTTGAGGCTCTCCTAGGAGGTTCTCAAGAAACCTGAGATTTCTCTAGTAAATAATTTGAAAACCATTGCTTTGGTGGAATTAAATCACGGATGAATACAGCCTATATTCTTAGCTGTCTTAAGTACAGTGTTTTTGAAAGGTTGCATATTATTTAATAGTAGCATTAAATGTTGTAGATCTTTTGACTTGATTGACTTGTGTCCAGTGAGTCCGCTAACGCGGTTGCCCATGTAAACTCTTGACACAATGAAGGAGCTGATTGTTCTTCAAAGCATAGTTTGAGAAATCAAGTGCTTTGTTTCACTTAAAGCCGTTCTGCCTAATGTTCCTCCTTATGCTCTGATCCAGCAGATTCCCGGCATGGGGAGGGGGTATGTTTGGCCACATGTTGCTTGTCCACTGAAAAGGCTGCTCCACAAATTTCAGGGAAGGGATATCTTTGCACAGACAAAGGAAAGGGGGGGCATGGTATTGGAACCTTTCCTTGAAGTGAGTGGGAGAGCCTCCTCTCCCATGCAGAGAGGGGCCTGAACTGTTTGTACCAGGCAAGAGAGGAGAAGCAAAGGAACCTAATAAAGGGGCAACCATTCAAACATGCAAAGAAAAGATTGTGGGCGCTTTTACATGACCCCTAAGATCCGCTGGCAACTTAAATTTGGACCAGAGATCTTGGGGGTTTGTTCCTCTTGCTGTGTTCCCACCCCTCCGCACGCCATTGCTCCTGTCTGCGTGAGGGGAGGGAGGAAAAAAGGGAGAAAAGAATGCAGGCTCACCTCTGCTCTGCTGTGGGGAGCAGCCCCAGAAGCATTCCAGTCTCTTAAAGGGGCGGGGGGGGCAAAAAAACAAAAACAAACAGAAGGCGAGGACAGCCCGGCACTCACTGCTTTACAATCCGCATCAGAAATTTTTTTACCTCCGGAGACCAGGAACTTTTAAAATGCGTTGGGGCGCGCTTAAGTGGGCGTGGCCGTGCTTAATTTTTTTTTAAAGTGCACAGGTGGTAAGAAAACAATTTTAAGCTCCGCATCTGGGAGCCCTATGCCTCGGATTTTAGGTGTCGTGTAAAAGCGCCCTGTGAAAACTAGAACTTCGAAGAAAGCATTATCTTTTTTTTTTAACTTCATCTTCCAGAAGTTTTTTTCCCCCTGGGCTTTGTCGCTCAAAAAGTAACTTCTTCCAGCTCTGTTGACATTAGTGGCTGTTTCCTCCAAAATGCTGTGTATTGCATTTGTTTATCCTTCCATTTTTATCTAGTTATTGTCTACATTTACCTTCAGTCACCCTTTGCATTTCCACGCCTGATCACCACAGCGGCCAGTTCCACTGTTTATTTCTGTATGTAAAGGAGGACTGAAAGATGGTTTTTTTCTAAAAAAAAAAATTGAATTCATTTCATGTAAATAGGAAGGGTCATACACTCAAAAAGTGTGTGTCGGACCCAAGTGTGAGTTGGAGATTACAGATGAAAACATGATCCACTGACTATATGTGCTAGGAAAGCAAACCACTGAGTTTGGGAAAGGTTCTCTTTAACACTGCAGTACCCATACTCTGGCATGGGGATTCTGGGAGTTGTAGTCAAAAAATGGGACCTCGTTATTCCTAATTTCCTCATTTCTGCTGGATCAGAGGCAAGACACAGCTGCTTCCAAATTGCTCTACTTTCGGATTTGTTGAGTTGGCACTGATTTGAAAAGGAAGAGGCATAAGATACCCCAGCAAGGAGGAAATTGTCTTGCTTCTATTGTCCTTCTCTCAGGATAATGGGTAAGAAGAGATGTTGGTGGGATGGAAAGCAGGTGTGGCCTTTTCTTTACCCCTCCTTTTCCTTTGGGGTTCTTGTGACTCTCCAATGGATCTCCCTCAAAGTGTCTTCTCTCTCCCACCCCTCCTGTTTCTCGTCTTCATACCTTATATGAGGTTTCTCGCATCTGTACAAAGAGGCTTCAGCAACAAATGCCTGGCACACAGGAGGTGTGTTCAAACTCTTCTAACGCAGAATGATAACTAGCATGATTGCAAGGGCGCGAGTGAGGCAGAGGGACTTCTCTTCGATGCAAGGATGTAGCTCCTCTGATTTTATCTTAATATTCTTTTCCTTGGGCTTTGTTTTTGCTATTGAAGCTACAAGTCTATTGAAGAGCAGGCACTTATATTAACATCTATATGCTTCGTGGGCCAAAAATAAAATGGATAGGTTTAGAGATGATTAATTTTATTGTCACTTAAGCATTGTCGTTTGTAACTGTCTACAGCTAAATTGTGTCTTAAACCAAATAAAGCTTCATTTTAAATGTTTGGATTTATATTCTAACTGGTCCAAGCTGACTGAGGTATACACATTTGAACTATTCTGTATTCAGTAGGTATCTTTATTCCTTCCTCCGTATAATGTTTCATCAGACCTTAGAAAAATTACTTTTTTCGGCTGGCTATGATGCCTGAGGATTCTGGCCACTGAAGTCTTAAAAAGTAACTTTCCCACGTTCTGTGTTTGTCCATAAAAACTCATATATGAGTTTTTATGGACAATCTATAAGCATTGTTTGGTATAACCTTAGAATCTGCTTGATGCCTTGTAAAACACATGCTAGCTTTAAAAGACCAAAAGCCTCCCCTGTGTAGGAGGGGTAAATGAGGTGGAATGAAACCAATGGCCATCATACTTCAAAAATTTGAAATTTAAATTTCAGAAGCGCAGATTGCACTGTGAAATATTTAGAGGCAAGCATGATTCAGCTTACCCCCTATTCATTCCCCCTAATTGGCATATTACAACATCTCAACAAAATTACATCCACAAATTATCTGTTACCTCTAGGAGGAAGAGTAGCTACAAAGTAGAAAGCTGCAATGCAATGCACACTTAGCAGACAGGAAGCCATTTTAAGCTTACTGGGGATTATTTCTCAGTTGGCATGTCACAGTACCAAGAGGCTGAAATCTATCCACGTTGATACTGTAAGGTTCTACTGCACTCGGCAGGATTCATTTCTGATTAGATAAAGGGTTGCCCTCCAGCTGCCATTTCCTGCTTTCTGGGAATGGATAGAGATAGAGCTTGTAGATGTCAATCCTGAAAGCACAGCAACCCCACAGCACCAAACAAGCATTGACTTTTGTGCATGTCGGGTCCAGAATAGAGGGCAATGCGGCCGATACCTGCCCTGATCAACTTATCCATGAAGGAAAGTAAGCTTGAAAATCCTTCATGTTCCCATAAGAAGAATATACGATCAGCAGGAAGAACAGAAAGGTGTGCCTTGTGCAAAATGTCCCCAATCCCAAAATGTAGGGGGAAGAATGGACTTTACAAGTAGAGTGGCAGACAATACAGATTAGTTTTCACTTGGGAAAGTTCTTTTCCTTTATTTTCTTTTTGGGGCGGCAGGGGGAAGGGAGCTACAGCTCTTAGAGCTTTGCCAGTTGTTGGCTAGGAGATTCTGAGAGTTGCAAAAAAAACAAAAAAACAAAAACAGTGGTGTCTAACCATCTCCATTTCAGCCGAGGCACCAAGTTTTGGGCTGAACTTCCCAGCACTGTCCATGGTGCTGAATCCTATCCCAAAATTGTTCAGCAACTTGGATAGCCCGTTGAGCGCATGGTGTATAACTGGGAAGCTTTGCCACCACAACCGCTTTGAGTCTCAGCATTGGACCAAGAGCAATTGGGATGCTGGATTGCTGAATGTTACCACCCCACGTGCCCTAAGAACACACACACACACACACACACACACACTATGGAAGGCCAGTTTGAATACAGTAAAGGCAATCCTTGTTTTCTACCTATCATTGGCTGGTGGATGGATTGCTAGTTCCCCCCTTTTATAGGTAAGAAGATGAGCTTGTTTTTTTAAAAAAAAACTGTAGACTTGCTATGAGCTTTTTGAGAGACCCATGTGTAGTACAAAATGGCATCAAGCCCAGATTCCTTGAGACGGATGTTCAATTTAATGTTTACTTTTTAAAAATTTCCAACGCCTTTGATTGGTCTGTTAATGTCTTTTCATCTGTTTGTTAAATGATGATTGTATCTAAATCTTTCTAGACTTTGCCCAAGTGGTGTTTAATCAGTGTTGATATGTTATGAATGATCTGTCAAATGCCTGAATGATTTATAATAAACGCCTACGAATGAGTGTGTCTTTATGTGATTTTCATTTTACCAAGTATGGGTCATTAATCAAACTAAATAATAATGTAGCAGAGTGTGATGTGGCAATAAATTCTCTAGCACCCTCGTTACAAACTAAATTTCCACTCTGTGTTAATTCAGTACAGGGAGCAGACTATATAAACCAACAAGTTCATTAGCAGATAGGTGGGATGTAACTTAACTAAGAAGGCAAATAATCATCCAGCACATCTTAAGACTGCACCAAGTTAGATACGGCTGCTTTCAATGGCACTAATTGCTTCTAAATCTGCATGGAAATCAACACTTATTAACAAGTTGCAACCTTGTGCCCTCTTTATGTTCTGTTTCTGGCAATTCTTAAACAGCCACCTTATTCCCCACCCCGACCCCAACCTCCCAAAATGTGGGGAATTTCACTTTTCATGCAGATAAAAATTGGGGATGTTGTTTCTGAGGAATCTTGAGTAGCAATTAATAGGACAACCAACCATGTGTTGAACCGGAAAGGGGGAGGGAGCAAGCACATGTCTGAAGTCTGGATGTCAGCTGCAATCTGACCTTTTCAGAAGTTCAGGGACTGTGGATTCTCTCTGTTACCTCTTCAGCCATTTATTCTCAGCTTGTAACTTTCTAAATCCTCAGCGTGAGAACTGTCCATAGTTATTACAAAGCGAAAGCCTCTAGCCACTGTCAACTCCGACTGGGGCCAAGGTAAAACCCCTCAAAACACCTGCACTGGTTGCCGGTTGCCTCCCAAATAAGGTTCAAGGTGTTGGTTTTGGTTTACAAAACCCTCCAAGGCTTGGGTCCTGATTATCTGGCAGAGGGTATCTCCCTAAGATAAGAACTGGCCCGGCCCACCCAATCCTCCATGGCTCTCTCACTCCAGGTGGCCAACCCCAGGGAGGCCGGTAAGGTTGCAAATGCGCAATCAGGCCTTCTTGGTGGCCGGTCCGGCTCTCTGGAACAAACTACTGAGAGAGATACGCCAGGCTCCTTCCTTGGCATCTTTCAAAAAAGCTGCTAAAACCTGGTTGTATAGGGATGCCTTCGGCAATCGCTAGGGTGTGGATTATTCTTCCATTTTGAGGTTTGTGCCTGTTATCAGTTGTCTTATGCCTTTTGTCAATTACTTATTTGTTGTTGGGTATTCCCTCCTTTAATTTATTATTATTATTATTATTATTATTATTATTATTATTATTATTATTATTATTATTATTATTATTATTATTATTATTTGTTTGTTTGTTTGTTTGTTTGTTTGTTTGTTTGTTTGTTTGGATTTCTTGTGTCTTTTGTGTGAACTGCTCAGAGTTCCTCTTGGGAAATCATCACGGTATACAAATATAAAAATAAATAAATAAATTCAGTAGCAATATACTGTACCTGGGATAATCAGATTACAAACGCAATCCACAAGCACCATGCTTTTTCCGAAACACCATCCCTGTCTTGGCTTAATCCCCATGAGACCAAAGTTTAACTTCTTTTTCTCTCCCTTCTAAAGGAACCTGGGGCTTTTCGTCTGGATGGGAAATATGTGGCGCTCCAGATGTGGATAGACTGCAATTCCATTTTTTTCCTCCTCTTTGGCTATGCTGGTTGAAGTTGGTGGAAGTTACATTTCAGCTACATTGAAGGGCCATGTGCCGCTCTCTCTGCCCTTGAAGCGCTGTCTGAAATTGTTCCATCGAGGGAAGGTTAATATAGACCAATTAGCACTTAGGCTGAAACAGCAATTTCTTCCCACTTTGGGGATGTAATTGGACTCCACCATTCACCCAAGAGTGCCTTCTGGTGAGCGGTGGAGATAAGAGTGGACTCCATCTTAAAAGGGATTGCCTTCAGATTCTTATCTAAACTGTAAATGTCAGTATTCAGCTTCTGTGTGCAAAGATAAAATCTTGGCAGCAATTTAGCGCTACCCAATGCAGTGAAAATGCTTTTACAGTGTTTATAAAGAACCCACTAGGTGGCGATCCTCTTTCTGCTCGACTGTTAAATTTCTGTTTGTGCGCTGCTGAGGCAGAAGCAAAAGGCACACTGCAAGTGGAATTGCATTAAAATTGGGTTGAAAGTTGGAGTCAACTTGTAAACATTCTTCCATGGTAAGTGAGATATTTAAGGAGTGGTTTTGCTAGTGGGTTGACGTGCACGTCCATGAGCTTTCATGGTCAGGCGGGGATTTGAACCTAGGCCTCCAGAGGCCTAATCTGTCCCTCTATCCACTATAGTACACCGAGTATAATAATATTTGGTGTTTATATAGCACTGAGGTAGGCAAGTGTTACCTCACTAGATGCTTTTGGCCTACAAGTCCAATCATCCCTAAATAGCTTTGCAAAGGGTGAGGGACTGCGGAAGTATATCTGTATGCATCCATTTCCTGTATACAGCAGCGGTGGCCAAACTTCGGCCCTCCAGATGTTTTGGACCACAACTCCCACAGTCCTTTGTCATTGGCAATACAGGCTTGGAATTCTGGGAGTTGTGGTCCAAAACATCTGGAGGGCCAAAGTTTGGCCACCACTGCTGTATACATTTATTTACAGATGATGCGACAGTTTACATGGCTCCCCACCTCCCCAGCTTTATCATCACAACAACCTTGCAAAGTAGGCCAGGTGCAGAAATGGTGACTGGCCCCTTAGGGATACCCAGTGGGCTTTGTGATTCAGGGGTAATGATCAGAACGTAGACCTTGCAGCGCAAGGCTGTAAACACTGCAGTGTGGGGGCTCTTTTGAAACCCTCTACCTGGGGTCGCAAAGAGTCGGTCACAATTGTAACGACACGACAACAACACCCTGGAGGTCCGCGGTGGCTCACTCCTGATAAAGGGCATTCAACTCCAAAAAGCGCTTCATCTCAGGAATCCTTACTCCACTCCTGTAAAGTACCTCAGCAGCATTCATGTTGTACTACAGAGGGCAGTGACATGGCATTGTTTTGAAACTGAGTACTGTACTTTCCTCTATTTTAAAACAAACAAACCCTGATGTTACGAGAGAGAGAGAGAGAGAGAGAGAGAGAGAGAGGATCACGTAGATCACACTGATAAGCACCTTACCGTAGCTGTTGAATTAGCCCTTGGCAAAGATTTGCATGTGGTCACAGGTCATGGATGTTACTGTTACACTCGGTTTTCCTCTCTGTTTCTCAAAGGCATCCATGAAGCACAAAGGTATGCATGAAAACCTTCATGCTCATATAAGAGATAATAAGAAACCAAGCATTCATAATTGACTAATTCTATGTTATCCCTTCATCCTGTTTTCTTTGATATGTCAGTCTTTCTGACAGTGCTCTTTCCACTACCCTTGGTCAGTGCCTACCTACAGGATGATGGCTATGGCACAGCAGCAACCTAAGATCTGAACCCAGATTACCCTCCTAAGGTATCACTTATTTCACTAGCTGTCAATCAATTCCTTCAAAGGGGGTTGTCCACTGTTCAGTACTGGTGTTTTCCTCTTCCGGGAGAAAAGGGTGTCAGTCTGGCTATCAAAACTGCTGTGCTCTGTTACCTGCATTGATTTTTCTGGAATTCTTTCCAGCATCCTAAATGGAGCTGCTCCAACATCTTTGGCAACTGATTTAAAGCAACTGCCAACAGTTATTATTTATTATTTTTATTTTACCCCACCTTTCTCCTTGGAAAAGGACCCAAGGTGGCTTACAGTTGCCATCTTTACCAATTTGCTCCCTGAAATTTAAAAACTTCAGGGAGCAAATTGAGAAGAATTAAGTGATTTTGCAAGCACGACACCTCACAAGCATATTTTAAGAACCAGGTTCCTGATTTTTAGGCTTGACCCCTGGATCTGCAGTGATGAGAAACCAGAAGTAGGTGTATCATACTAAGAGAGAAGGGCTGGAAAGGAAAGTTCTCTGTGATTCCAATATCATGGAGACTGTTGATTCACTCTGGTTTTTCCAAGTCTGAACTTTAAAGGAGCTGTCCAAATGGTGAATGCCAATATAGGTTCCTTTCAAGTTTGGATTAAAACCCAGAGTAGATCCACACTCGCATACATCATTGAAGTCAGCATCCTCTACTGGGGGAATCATGCCATTGTCAACTGAATGCATTTTATAGGCTTGAACAATTGTGCTTTCAAATCCTTTTCCCTCAGATCAGGTATCTGGTGCTATTGATGCCCAAGGTTAATTTTGACAATAATCTTTACTCTTATTAGAATTTAAGAGGAGATGACTTCTTTTTTCTACAATTCCTTGAATCCCACAGCTAGTCTCAGAACAGACTCAAGATTCAAAATTTAATTCCAGCTGCAATAGGGAACCCAGTTTTCTGCACCTGTCCATCTTTCTCTTCCTTATTCTACTGACCACACTCACAGTTCCTGCACATTTAATCACTGTACAAAAGTGCAGCTTCTAATGGGTAGCCTGCCCATTAGATCTTGTTTGGATCCATGAGTGTTTTCTTACTTTATTACTAGTGTCGTGCTAGTTCTTACCAAGCATGAACCACGTCAACAAGAAAATGTGAGAAACGAGTGCCAACCTCTCCTCCATCCCTACTGGGGGCTGTTGTGGTTCACTCAGCTGATCAATGAGATGGCTTTAGAAAATGACAAACTGGAAACAGCTTGGGAAATTGCTTTCCTTTTTATCTGTTTTGGCCTTCTTCCTCCCTCCCTCTCCCTCTTTTAGCCAATAGCTCCCATAATCCATCAGCCAGTGTGGGCTTGTGGCCACATTAGCTAAGCGGTTCTTGGAGGTATCTGTCAAGCCAGGATTTTTCCATATTTAGGCAGTCTTTGCTTGGCCTGCTAGACCTTAGTGTTTACTTAGCCTATTTTATGCTTGCCTTCAACTTAAGAGATCCTGGGTATGCAGACACACGGACACTTCAGGAAGACACTACTTTAAAAGCAAAACAAGACCAGTTTTTTAAAAAAGGACTATGTGTGCCAACTTGGAAGCGAGGCCATTACTGATGCATCTCCTTCTACCATGGTGTCATGGATGATCTGGCAACTGGAGGAAGCTGGGAATTTGGGTTATGATCATCCAGCTCCTTTCCCAGAACTGATGTTCCAGGGGTTGTTTTTTCTGGAAAAGAAATCTAAAGTGCCAAATGCCAATGATTAATAAGAAACATCTGTAATGCAAAAGCTTCTGTAAAACGTTTGATGGAAAGGGTATTAGCTCCACAAGTGCAAGTAATTATTTTTATCGCAAATTTTTTCACTTCATTGGTACATTTTAATTAAATGCATACAACATCTAGATCCGATTCCATTGGTTGCTCACTCTAATTACTTCAGTATGGTTGATCGAGGCTTAATCATGCTAGTGTTGCTAGTCTAATTCAGGACAAGTTCCTTGGGTTGTGAATTCTGTTGAAAGAAAGTCAGACCACAATGGACGTGTATATTTGTTCTGGATGGCAACCACTTCCTACTTCTGTTTCACTTTGTTTTAGCTTCTGAATGTGGTCTTTTTAATACATATTTTATAAGGTGAGTCTGCAAGGTGAAGAGTAAGTACAACCAAATCTAGCAAGGTTTATTGTTGTAATGTGTTGTCAAGTCGAAATAGACTTACAGCAACCCTCACCCTGTCATTTAAATTGCTCCTGTGATTAACACAAGAATGTTTAATTGTCCTGGAAAGATGTGTTTCAAGTATTCATAATCATAAATCACACAATTACTGTTCTTTCCCTTTCCCTGGCATTACGGCTGCTGTCTTATCCACCCCTTTTATGAGCATTCAGATCTATTCTTATTTTAATACTTAGCAAGTGAGATACTGCTGAACTGATATAAGCATTTGAATTAGAGCTGCATCAGTTCAGTGCTATAGCTATAGCACTAAACTATGAGAACAAGAAATATTTTTTTAAAAATAAAGTCTACAAATTGCACTGCAGTTGCAGTCCCCACCAGTGCGAGCAGATGTCGAGTTCACTCCCACAACACACTCCATTGTATCATCAGCAATGTCATTTCGAGGCACCCAACAATGCCTCTCAAGGACCAACACAGGGGATTACAGAAGCCGAAAGCAAAACAAAATAATGCTACTGGAAACACTCAGAAAAAGCACAAGCCCTGCCAGCCAGCCAGAATATACCACATGCTTTTGATAGAAGTCTGAATGTGCTCATGATTAGCATGAATGTTGTGTTGTCAATGGAATAAATATTGAAAAGAACAGTGAGAAACATGGCACACAAAGGGCAACTAATACCTCTCTGGTCAGTCCCTATATGTTGTAGTTCTGTCTCTGTGATCATGCTAAGGTAATATGACACTCAGGAATGACTGAAGGCATTTTCCTGAAAACCTTCTCCTCAAAAATCAAGGCACATAATACTCTAAACCAACCCTGTTAGTTTACCTTCTAGACCTGGCAGCAAAAATACAGGAGCAACAAATCAGATCACTTAAAAGGTGGTGCCCCTTACAATCTGCTACCTGAAATAGTCACATCATTCTATCTAATGGTAATGCTGGCTCTTTCATTAATGTTCGCCATGTCACCAGACCTTGGCTACTGAATTTGAAGAGTGGCTTTCAAACTCTAGTTGTGTGATAGTTGTTGTGAGTTTTTCGGGCTGTTTGGCCATGTTCTGGAAATTTTTCTTCCTGACATTTCGCCACACTCTGTGGCTGGCATCTCCAGAGGGCAAGGGAGCTCTTTATAACCCAGAGCACAGAGAGAACTCCTAGTTCCCTGAGCTCCTTGCTCAGTGGGAGCTTGTTAGTGGTTGTGGAATACCACTAACATCTGTGCTAAACCAGATACAGACTGCTTCAAATGTAAGGTGAAGTCTTTCAGATCTGCTATTACACTTGGTCCTGGAGTATGCAGAGGGGTCTCCTTTTTTATTATATTTATGTTCTCTACAAAAGGACAGGACCTGAGTAGGACGCCCTTAAGAAGTTAGGATGTAAGGTTGTCAGCTGCACCAGATTTCTATGGTGTTAGAGAAGGTCTCAATTCAAAACTGAAGAGAGGGAAAGGAAGCAAATTCTATGAAAGAGTGGCCTTGTTGCCAGATGAGTGGTATAGAAATCTAATAAATTTGTAAATAAATAAATATGAAATATCAGCCTAAATAATTGGGGCAATATCCCTCTAGTTGATAAGAGAAAATGCAGAGAGGAAGTAGCTAAATTGTTGGCATGGTACATGGATATGTGGACAAATGTGTGGTGTTGAATCACTGGTACAGAAATACTCAAAAGACAAACTAAGGCTGCTTTTACACGACCCCTAAAATCCGAGGCAAAGGGCTCCCAGATCCGGAGCTTAAAATTGTTTTGCCACCAGCTCTGAACTTTTAAAAAAATTAACTACAACCATGCCCACCTAAGCACACCCCAGAACACTTTACAAGTACCTGGTCTCCAGAGGTAAAAAAAAATCTTCCAATGCGGATTGTAAAGCTGTGAATGCTGGGCTCCCCTCCCCTTCTGGTTGTTTTTTTTTGTCCCTGCTGCCCCTTTAAGAGACAGGAATCCCTACAGGGCTGCTCAGGGCTGCTTGGAGGGCAGGCGGAGGTGAGCCTGCATTCTTTTCTTCCTTTTTTTCTCCCTCCCCTCACAGCAGACAGGAACAGTGGACACAGGAAGAGGGACAAACCCCCACAATCTCTGGTCTGAATTTAAGTTGCCAGCGCATTTTAGAGGTCATGTAAAGATTGAAGGAAAGTTTTCTCTGACAGCAAGTAGTTGTATGGGGAGTGTGATTAATCTGTGCTGGATTTTATCTTGACCTTGAACAGAGCTATCCAGGATATTGGACCACTTCCAGAAAGGGTTTAAGCATATTGTATAGCTCCTGCAAGATTCAGACTAAAACTTGTCAAGACATTCACAGGCCCTGAAAAATTAGAAAAACTAGCCCCCTCCTCTTTTTGATGGGCACTGACAGGTTGCAAATAGAGCCTATGAATTTCAATTGGCATTCTGGCCACATTTAGAAATCTGATCTTGGGTTTAGAAAAGAAAAATCTGCTGGCAAACTTATTCCAAGAATCCTTTCTTCTGTTTGTGTGTTTGCTTCCTCTCTCCTGCAGAGAATTGGGAAAATCTAAACCAGACTCCCAGATGTTGTAAAACTGGGGTGGGGGTGGAGAGGAGAGGAGAGGAGAGAAGTACAAGGATTGAGCAATAAAATTCTGGTTTTGCCTAAAGAGGCAAAAAGGGCATTGCGTGGGAAAATGGATTTTGCTCTAATCTAGCCTCTTGTTTAGCTAATAAACAACATGTAGCTAAGAAAGGATGTTTCTTTATAAAATATGCTTGTTTAAGGGTTGCTTTGGCTGGGGATTCTTCCATAAGGAATAGAGCATACAGTTGGGTTTGGAAGCCTAGAGCTGAAACTTGTGTATTAGAGATACTGTTTAGCTGTAATATATCCACTGTCTTGAAGACTGCAGGTGTGGATTGTTTAAATATCTCAAACAGAGAATGGAGGCTGCCATGAGTATGGCCTGTCAGGATTCCTATCTCAGCTCTTCAATTAAGCAAATATAAACGTACACATCACGTCATTCCGCCTTTCTGTCGCAGAGTTTTGAATTTCTAGTCAAGTTCCTTTTGCTAAGCTGCAGAACTGCAGAGCTACCACACTTTATATTTGAAACACCTTTTCCTTAAAGACAAATTGTCTTAAAAATCACTGTCCGCTTTTCAAATCGCTGTTTCTGAAGAGCCCCCTTGGCCACGCCCATTTTTGACCGCTGTGTCAGTTTTTTTGTGATGACCACTGGGTTTTTTTAAAAATCGGTTCCTGCAGCCCCTTTTAAAGCGATTTGGTTGTATTTGCGGACATGCCGCCTTAGATTTAAAGCCTGTAGGTTTAAAGCGGTTCAGCCAAGTGCGAACAGGCCTAAGCAACCGAAGTGCGGACTGCCAAACTGCTATACCAGGCGTGTCCAAACTTCGGCCCTCCAGATGTTTTGGACCACAACTCCCACAGTCCTTTGCCACTGGAAATACAGGTTTGGAATTCTGGGAGTTGTGGTCCAAAACATCAGGAGGGCCGAAGTTTGGACATGCCTGTGCTATACCCACTACGTGACCGCGGGAGGAGATAAGGTGAGGCAAAATAAAAAGCGGCTGCTCACAGAAGTGCAGTAGATTGGGGCTCCAGTCAGGAGACTCGCTGTCAAGTTGGACTTAAATGACACCAGGGGCTCGTGGTTTGTTTCTTTTTTTCCAAGGTTCAGACTTGGCTCGTGACTCAAAACCATCCACCCCTCCCTTTTTTGTTGGGGGAGAATCTTGAGTTGAAACTGGGGACTTGGCTGAAAGGTTTGCCAACATCCCTGCAACTAAAGACATTTGCAGGAGAAAGAAGAAAAAAATGTTCATTGCCCTGTGAAAAACGTTGATTACACTGTTCGTTCATCATGAACAGACCGACAGGAAACAAGCAACAGAATGAATTTCAACAGACGAAAGAGAGGGAAAGGGAAAGCATTCAGCAGATAGGCAGGGCTGTCTTTGAATTCAAGGTGGGGAGGAACTATTGGCGAGTTTTGAATGGACTGACAATCACACCAACCCGGAGAGGCCCCTCCCAGCTACAGTCCTGGAGACAGCATGCGAGACTGTAAAAACCCCTACACCAGGGGTGCCCAAACTTTTTGTAAGGAGGGCCAGATTTGGTGGCTGAGAATGTGTCAGGGGCCGGTTGCTCCCCAAACCTGCCACCCCACTGCAAGCCCCACCCACTTTCTTTTAAAAAAAACATGGGGTGAAAGAGGGGGAGGGGGGTGGGCCAGCCAGCCGCGGGCCGCTCAGAATGGCCTGGCGGGCCGGATTGCCCCCCCCCCGGGCAGGACTTTGGGCAGGCCTGCCCTACATCTTTTTAGGGTGGCTGAAAGTTATGGTACCTAGTGTGGTGTAGTGCCTAGACCAGGCATGTCCAAACTTCGGCCCTCCTGATGTTTTGGACCACAACTCCCAGAATTCCAAGCCTGTATTTCCAATGGCAAAGGACTGTGGAAGCTGTGGTCTAAAACATCTGGAGGGCCGAAGTTTGGACAGGCCTGGTCTAGAACCACGAACAGGTCACCTCTGCATTCAGAGTGCTGTCAAAAGGCTAATTTCTGATGAGCAATTTCAAAGCCTCAGTTGCTCTCTATTTTAGTTTTACTTCATTTTACTAGATACATCTATGTTCTGGCTTTCCTCCACTGAGCTCAAGGCAGTACATATGGTTCTCCTTTAAAATAACCATGTGAGGTAAGTCAGGTTGAAAAAAATACAAGCTCAAGGTCACTCAGTCAGTTTCATGGCTTGCGGTGGTGGTGGTAGTGCTGGTCTAGAATACGGAATCCCCATGTTCCATTCCTAATCCAGCACTGTAACTGAAGGACTGAAAGAAGCCCACTCAAACTAGATACTGTATGGGTTAATTTGATTGCTGCTCATTATGCTTCTTCACAGTCATGCTGTGTGGAGGACGAGGTTTTGAAAACATGGTTTTTGACATTGTCAATTTCTTCTCTGTCATGAAACTGAAGGCCCTTGGTTGCCAGATGCCTTGTTGTGTTGTTATACAATGAAAGATAATTGAGCTGGTTTGAAGCGGGCCAATTTCCTTCAAGTGGCAATACTACAACAAACACAAATGATTTATGACACTGAAGCTTAGTCCCCAAGTTTCACTTTTCACTCCTACTTGTTCCTTGCTAGTTTACAGCCATGTCAGCTAAAAACACTGGCATTAAAAGAGCTGAAGTCTTCTTCTTTTTAAACGGCTTAAACAAGAAAGAGGAAGAAATACATCTGAGGGTATTCTGCAATACATCAGCTGGGTTTAATTGAAATACCAGGCTTCCATCTTGTGGTTCAGTTGCATGAACAGCTCCTTCAGGCATAAAAACACATGGGGGAGGGCACTGGGGGGGGGGAGATGTTGTGTTCTTGTAAAAGCTTCAGACTGGCCTGTTTGCAGCCCCCAAGGGAGGCCAAACTGAAGGAACCCTTTATCCTTAAAAATAGCTCACTGCATCCCAATGCGGCCCAGCTCACAACGAGCTCCGTGAGGACGGATCTACATCATTGGATTCCAGAGGGTCATTAGACTGGAGGGTGGCATGAATCAAGAAGGGGCAGAGAGCAAGGAACACGATTTCTGTGCAAAACACTACCAGAACTGAACGCCTTTGTTCAAACACGTAGCCCCATCTCATTACGAAAGCTGGAAAACAAGAACGAAGAGCCAAAAAAGTTTTTTTAATAAGAAAGGGACAAAGCAGCATGTTTTAAAACAAGGAAGTCCAAGGGCCAGCAGTCATTAGCACTGACTTCAGTGAAATGAAATCCAAAATAAAACCTCTTCTCAATTACAGAAAGACTCCGAGCATCTGTTTCAGTTTCTCCACGTGAACCACGGCCCCTTGTGCACGTGTTTTGTCTTTTTCCTGCCGATATTTGCTCCTTTGCTGTGCAAGCAGAATCTTGGCTTCTGGGTGATTGCCACTTCCCAGAAAGTGCAAGCTGCAGCTTGTGAGAAGCCAACACGGGTGGACGCATCCGTGCCGATCTTATGCTGCATATTTGTTAACAGGGCCATCCAGTGTTCCCGTACGCCAGGGGTTTCAGGTGTGCTGATGATCTTGCCAGGCAGTCCAGGAGGAAATATTTGAAGCTTCTGAGCACCAGCAAACTCTGCATTAGAAGATCTTACTTTATGTTATAAAAACAAGCAACCGAATTCAAATCCTTTAAAAACATAGGCCTGTGCCTATTATTATATTATATTATATTATATTATATTATATTATATTATATTATATTATATTATATTATATTAT
>JAHTLZ010000330.1:8972314-8995852 GCA_023846285.1 Phrynocephalus versicolor | reverse complement strand
GCCTGGCCTGGGGAGGCAGGCGAGCGAGCTGGCTGGCTGGCTGGTGGCCGGCTTGGCCCGCGCCCCGCTCAGCTCCACATCTCCTCCGGCGCAAAGGATTCCCTCCCCCCACCACCCGGCGCAGGGAATCCCCCACCACCACCCGCACAGGGAATTCCCTCCCCCCACTCACCTCTTGCCGGAGCCCGCCCGCCCGCTCGCTCACCCGCTCGCTCGCCCACCCGCTCGCTCACCCGCTCGCTCACCCGCTCGCTCGCTCGCCCGCCCAGCCTGAGCCTAGGATCCAGCGGCGACAGCAGCAGCCCAGGGAGGCCGGCAGGCAGGCTGGCTGAGGAGGGAGAGGGGAGGGGGGGGAGAGAAAAGGAACATGCCCGGGGTAAGAAGGGGCCGGGAAGGAGGAGGAGGAGGAGGAGGAGGAGGAGGAGGGAGCGGAAGACGCGCCGCCATCCCGCCTCTTTCTCTTGCGCGCCCGCTCTCCCTCCTTGCCTCCCTCCCGCAGGAGGGAGAAGACGCGGGGGCCGAGCGGGGGCCAGGGGAGCCCGGCGGCGAGAAGGGGCGCCCTCCTCCTCCTCCTCCTCGGCGGGGCGGCTCCGTTGGGGGGCTGCCAGCCACCGGCCACGCCAAGGGGGACCCCATGCGCCTCCCAGCCCCTGGGCTGCTGCAGCCGCCGCCTCCTCCTGCAGCCCGGCGGCGCCTCTCTCTCTCTCTCTCTCTCTCTCTCTCACACACACACACACACACACACACACACCCCTCCGGAGGAGGCGCCCCGGCCCCGGGAGGAGGAGAAGACGCGGGGGAAAGGAGGGCGAGCCGGGGAAGGATCCGACCCCCGGGCGGCTGGGGTGGAGGAGTGCCCGGCGGCGGCGGCGGCGGCGGCGGCTCCTTCCATCGGGGCTCTCTCTGTCAGACGGCCCCGCTCTCGCCGACCGGGCCACCCGGAGGCGTCACGCCGCCTAGGTGCGCCATCCTAAGCTCCCACCGGCGAAGGGATGCCAAGGTGGAGACGAGGCACCAAGAAAGAGAGCGAGGGAACGAGGAAGCGGCGGGGTGGGGGGATGAATAATGATCGCGGTAGGGGAGGCAGCCTCGCAGCCGTCCCTCCTTCGAAGCCCTGGATTGACTTCAAACCCAACAGCCTCCTTCGACCTTCGCAGGAGGGAGAAGACGCGGGGGCCGAGCGGGGGCCAGGGGAGCCCGGCGGCGAGAAGGGGCGCCCTCCTCCTCCTCCTCGGCGGGGCGGCTCCGATGGGGGGCTGCCGGCACTGGCCACGCCGAGGGGGACCCCATGCGCCTCCCGCCCCGGGGCTGCTGCAGCCGCCGCCTCCTCCTGCGGCCCGGCGGCGGGTGGGGGTGGTGGAGGGAAGGGAAGGTGGGGGTGGGGGGAGAAAGCCAAACATGCCTGGGGAGGGGGGAGGGGGAGGGAGAACACGGGCTGCCCCTTCCCCCACCACACACACGCCCACTCAGCCCCGTTGGGAGCGGAGGAAGAGGCAGAAAAAACAAGGAAGGGGGAAGGAGGGGGGGCAAAAAAAAATTACGTTGTACGGATTTTTCGTTGTACAAGCGTTACGTTATACGAGGTATGACTGTACTGTTCAGGTCTGAAGAGCTTCCTGCAACAGAAGGAAAAGAGACATTAGATCTACATCAGGAAACTGAAGCAAACAGGCGATACACATGCTGTGTATCAACAATGAGATTAAAGGGAGTGTCAGAGAAATGTTGAAAGGCCAAAATCACTGCAGCAAGTTCCACACGTCGAGCAGAACATTGGTCGGTTGTAAAAACCGGATGCCAATCCCCATTCTGGTCCTGATATGTGAAAACTCCTTTTGTTTTAGTGCCAACTGTAAAAATAGTGGGAGCATCTGAGAGAAAGTGAGGACGTCTTGTTAAAACAATAGTCGCCGAAGGAATTGTAGCAAGAAGAGTGAGGCATGGATCCTTTGGAGAGTTGAAAATGTAAGCCAGAGAAGCCATCCAATGTCACTTAAAAGTCCAATGAGGTGGCATGTACATGCTCTAGTTGGTCCCGTGTAAGAGGAGTGTAGAGAGCCTGTGTTGGAAATGGTCAGGAGGGTCGCAGCGGAAGCATCGAGAGGGGTTTGCCCCTGTTCGAGCCCATGCACCTTTTGGTGGTCCGGCAGAGCCGCGGGAACGGATTGAATTGATTACATTAGGCTCTAACTCCGCCACTGCTGACATCACCTGAAGCTTATGCTCAAGGGTGCCTACATTTTGACAAATACGAAGCATCTCAGAGAGGGGTGTCTTGTCCCTTTTGTAAGTGGGTGTCAGAGCCCTCTTGCAGTCTGCATTAGCATTTTCAAAAGCCAACTGCCCTATTACAAGGGAACGTGCTTCCAGATTCTCAATTTGCCGTTCAGCTGCAGTAAGGAGACGGCTAACAAAGGTTGCATAGACTTCCTTAGCTCCCTGTCTAATGGCAGAGAAAGCTCCATCCTGGTCATGTCGGCTAGGCACCCGAATCAAAGCCTTGAAAGCCAGATTTCCAACTTCTCTTATAACTGCATCACTCAGGGTCAGCTGTTTGTCAAGGGTCTGATAGTCGCCTGTGCCAGCATACTGCTCTGCAGAAATGGGATCTGGGGGTCTCTCTGCACCTTCGGCAAGGGTGCTGAGAGCAGTCACATGAGCTTGCTTGTTACGGGCGCTCAGCTGTGCAGCCAAATCTCGAAAATTTTGAGCCCAAATTTGATAGTCTGCTGGAGTAAGCACTGCCTGGCACATCAACCGCCAATCGTAAGGGAGTAAACCCGCTTCCACAATAGTATGTAAGAGAGTTCTTGTATAGGGAGCATGCAACCCATTCATCTTCACACTTTCCATTAACTGTTTGATTAATTTCATATCAACTGGCTGGTATTTTGGTCGAGCTCCCTCCACACGTAACACAGGAAATGCCAAAACAGGGTGGGTGACACACAAGTCAGGGTTTGAAGCTATTGCTTCTGAAACAGGGGAGCAATATTGGTGTGTTGCATTCTTAGTAGAAGGTAGACCCGTGGGAGGTGGGTTGGCAACCACAGAAGCAGCTACTGCACGACAAGGCAGTGCTGAGGGTGAGTTTTCAGACGCCTCCACTTCAGGCTCCTCTGCTTTGTTTAAAGGCGGCCCCTTTTCCTGCTCATATGCCGGCGGTGCTGTAGCGGGCAGCGGTGGATATATCACCGGGGCAGACGGAGGCAGAATTTGTGGCAAGGGAAACTGAGGAGCTTGCTGGGCAAATAAGATATTAGCCGGGGTGAGTCCCATTAATGCGGCACGAACTTTGCACCATGCATAAAGAGTAGACAGGGAGACTTTCGGGTGGCCTTGAAAACAAGTTCCAATCTTCACCCAGTCTTGCAAGGAAAAGGTACCTTGTTCTGGGACCCAGGAGCAAATATCGTGAATTGCTAATACCAATTCAACGACGTCATCCTTTGAAATAGAATGACCTTCCCTTGTTACTAATTGGTAGAGTTCATCAGCATATCTCTGCTGAGGTGCCAAGAGCTTGGAGCCCATAATTGGTTATTAATTGTTCAGCCGGGCTTGAAGGTAGGGAGAACACTCACCTGAAGTGCTGCAGCGAAGGGGGCCAAATGGCCGAGTGAGGTTCTGCAGTGTTCACAAGAATCACATCGGGGTCACCACATGTTGCAGTCCGGATGAAAACCTGCCAGCAGGCATCACCCAAGGAGACACGGGAAACAGCTGTTTGATGCGATACTGGGAGAGCTCTGATGAGGCCAGAAAATCTGACTCCTCTCGGCACCTCTCAGCACTTTATTTATATTCCAATGTTCACATTGTTACACGTAAGCTAACTCCTTCCTGACTCCTATTCTGCGCATGTGCTAAGCTAAGCTAATCATCTGTGTACACTTGTCAGTCTGTGATTTCTCTGATGCTGCGCGCTTGCGTGTTACTGCATGGAACAATCATTACTGCGCCTGCGCCAGCTTGATCGCTGACGCTGTATTGTATTATAGCCAGGTAAAGTCAGGAACAAAGCGTGTCAGTTTGACCTAGCTAAAAGTATGCTTTGTAGTTGTGCTTGAACTATTTTTTGACCTACGCTGACAAGCTAAATACACTTGGCTGAATATTTAACCAGAGCCTTTGAAGCACCTCCACAGGTTTCCATGCTACGTAAACTGTGGCAATGCCAGCTTTCATATGCATAAGCAGGATTCACCCCCTAATCAGCCCATAAACATACACTGAGGAGTTGATGGAAACTCTTACTTCCCAGTCAGTTTATGAACACATTCGTACAACCAGGTACATTCCCCTCTTTTACTTTGTATTTCCCCCCCTCACCAATTCCCTGTGGAAAGTATGAACAGATTGCATTGGAAAGCCCTTGTGTCTGATGTGACAGGAACTATGTGGAATTAAGTTTCCTTTCTGTCAGACCTGCGAGAATGACTCATTCACAAATGAAAGTTGTCACCTGCTGATATTTGTATTATCCACTGATGGACACACACAAAACAGACTTTCAGCATTACGGAATGGTTCAAGGCGTCTACAGTGCTTTGTAGCTATACAAATGAGCCTTCTTAATGCAAGCAGACAAAACACTGTAGATCAATCCATAAATATGTATTTGATACAATGTAATTTGTGCTCACAAGATCAGGGGTGAGACCAGGGGCCTCACCTCAAAATTTGGTGACATGTCCTCTGCTTGGCCATGACCAACACAATGGGGTTATTTATTGTTTCACATTTTTTTGGAGTAGTTAACAAGAAAGAGAAAGAAAGGGAATTTCAGTGCAATCCTAGACTTCCATATTCAGAAATAAATCCCCTAGTACCCAGTGGGAATTTTTTCCTTCGTCTTCTATGACTGAAAAGCACATGCACTGATGGTGTTTTGTGGTATTCCTGGACCCCAGAAAATCCAAGTGTCTCAAGGGCATCATGTAAACTTCCTGTGTCTCTTGATCCCAGTCAGAACCCCAAGTGTCCAATTCAAGAGGAGCCATTTTGAGATGTTGATAAAAATGCAGTATTTGTAAACTTCCTGATGGTAAGAGCTGTTTGCAAGGGAACAAAATAGTTTGGAAGGTGGCTGACTCGCTCACATTATATTGTTGGTAATATTTATTCCTGGTGATAAAAGGGGGGGGGGAATGCAATGGATTTACTAAACCATGTCCTTTTTTTTCTCCTTGGTTTTTATTTTATTTTTAAATGTGGTCTCACCAGCAGGGCAAGTGGATGAAACTCAGGATCTCAGTTCACCGCAGAGCAGATGAGTACAGCAGTGTCCAAACTGTAGCTCTCCTTTCTGTCCAGGTTCTGCAAGGAAGCGTGGGTCCTAGTGAATAAGGGGCTAAAAAGCAATCTGGTTTTGCTCCCCTTAAGCTTGCAATTCCAAACAACGGGACCGGATGGGGCCTCGCAGAATAAACAGGAGATGCAATAAAAGCCAAGGCCAGCCAAGTAAAGCTCTTGGGCCATAACTTGGCTGGAGAATTTGCGCCTCCCTCGCACGAACCAGGCGCAAATCGGCCATCAATCTTTTTCTCTCTCTCTTTCTGTGTGTATGTGTGTGCGTGTCTCGGCCTTTTAGATGCGTCTCCCCACCCCACCCCACCGGCCATTTGCACTGGACTGCAACTCCCTTTGGCTGAGAGGCGATGGGAGTTGTAGTCCCGGCCGTCCGCTACGTTCAGATCCCCGCCCTCCCTTCCCTGCTGGCCTAGATCAGACAAGCCATACCGGGAAAATACGATCGCAGGGAAGCCACTTCTCGCCCCCCCCCAACCCGCCCCGGGCGGCTCCGCAACACGAGGTGCGTGCGCACAACCCTTTTACACGCGTCTTCCCGCTTTGCTAGGCGGGGAGGGGGAAACGCATGCAGAAGTGGGGTGGGGGTGGTAAAGGAGCGGGGGGGGGCGGGAGGGTGGTGGAGGATCGTGGGTAGCAAACGCCGGAGAAGCCTTTTTCCGCCTCGCGTGGCGCGTGATCTGTCCCCACCCACCGACCCCCCAGATCTTCCTATCAGGATCCATCCATCCCACCCTCCCACCCACTCTGCCCCTTTGCGGGTGTGTTTTTCGCTCTCTCCCCCTCCCACCCCCGCCCCGCGATTGCTAGCTTTGAAGACAGAAGAAGCAGCGGGTGTGAAGGGAGCGGCGACACCTTCCCCCTTTTCACGCGATAGCGGAGAGGCAGCCCTGCGGCGGGCAGGCACCGCGCCCATCTTCCTTCGAGGGAGGGAAGGCGATCCACCGCCCGCCGCCGCCGCCGCCGCCGCCGCCGCCCTCGTGCAGGTGCCAGAAGGGCGCGTCCCGGACGCCCCCTCCTCTGCTTCCCCATCCCGTCCGAAGGTGGGTATCTCCCGCTTGGGCGCGCGCTCTGGTGCCGGGGCTCCCTCGTGCCGGCGGCGCCTCCTCCGTCCTCCTGCCGTACCTACCCGGACAGCAGCAAGGGCGCTGCCCTCGAGGGTGGGGTGGGGTGGGGTGGGGTGGGGGGCTTCCCACCGACCCGGGAGGGTGGGTGGGAGGGAGATAGAGCGCGATCGCCTGGTCTTGGCAGCAGCTTTAAGTGGTGGGGGGGGGATACACGTGTGGACCTTTTGCAATTGGAGACGTGGCCTTTCCCTGCTCTCTCTCTCCCCCCCCATCCTTCTCTCAAGTCATCTCCTGAATGAGGAAGAGACCTCCCCCTCCCCCATTTGCTGCCATTGCACCCATCTCTCCCCATAGACCCCTTTCCCTGTCATAGTAATGATCCTGATTGCAATGAGGGCGCGTGTTGTGTTTTTAAATACAGTGGTACCTTGTCTAAAGGACTTAATTCGTTCCAAATAAAATTCTGTTAAGCAAGTTTTCCTTTATACAAATTTCCCATAGGAATGCATTGAAAACGGAGTAATCCTTAATCGCGACCAATTTTATGTTGTACAGATAAGCCCCATAGGCAATTCTGTTAAGCAAATTTCCCCTATCTCTGGAATTTTTTTATGTTGTACAGATTTTATGTTATGCAAACCGTTTGTTATAGGAGGGTCCACTGTATTGTGTCTGTTTTTCTCTTTAGAGGTGGCCTCTTATCTCTTGGGTTCAGGACTCTGGAAAATCCCTTTTAATTCTTCCTCCTTCCTGCAGGGGGTTTGGTTCCTGTGCTCTCCACCCCTCCTCCACAGGAAAAAAAATCCTCCTGCAGATGTCCCCTTTTCCTTCCCTGCATCATTAGGCATGCAGGTTGGGGGTAACCCCCAGGGTCCATCCTTACCTAGGAGCAACCTCCCCCCCCCCTTGAGCCAATGAGGCTGGCTTCTGCATGGGCATGTGCAGAATTGGACTGGCAATATTGTTCTTCCCTGCTGCGCCTCTCCTTCCAAGTGTGATGATCATGCTGCAGCAAATGATGATGTTTTGACATGATGCTTAGACAGCAGCATTCAGTTAGAATTAAAGGGAAGGGGGTCCGGCAAAAGCGACCCTGCTTCACAAAAGCCTCCCCGGACCCTCTCCCCTTTTATTTAAAAACGATTGGGCCTCAGAACTGCTCCCTGCTCCCTTTATTATATCCTCTGAAACACCAGAGAACTCCCTGATGCAGCTTGTTTTAAATTGGGGCAGGCGGGGGAGGGGGGGAGCATTACCTGGAAAGCCAGCAGGGGAAAAAAAAGGACATTTTAAATGAATAAGTAATAAATGCCCTGCACTGCTAATTGTTTATTGTTTTAGTACAGGGTTGGTAATTGTGCTTATGTGACTTGATCTGTTTTGGGGCAGGAGTCCAGCCAGCTGGTGACTGGTGAGAAGACAAAGCATTTTGGTTGCTATTTTTTCACTAGTAGAATGCCTGGGGTGGTGGTGAGAGAGAGAGAGAGAGAGAGAGAGAGAGAGAGAGAGAGAGAGAGAGAGAGAAAGAAGGGGGGAGAGAATGTGTGAAAGTCTTGTTGTGCTGAAACAAGTACCATCTGTACACACGTCCTGCATCTTCTCTTTACTCTATCCAGCATAAGGGGTGGAAGACAGACTTTTCCCTTTCCTAGAACAGTTCCTCCAATTTCAAATGTTACTACTTTTGCTGATAGGGATGAATAGCAATTATAGTGTATTTGCATGATAATCAGGAAAGAAAATGCATGCTTTTTGGAATAAAACATGCCCATTGGTCCAGAGGCCCCAGCCACCAAAGAATCACACGCTTCTAACTGCCTGGACCAGATCCTACTCTGGAGTGAAATAGTCAAGCACTATCTAGGAATTCAAGAGCATCACTGCAGTAGAACCAGAACAGCTTTAGGGAGTGCTCAGGTTTCGTGGAGGCTCTCCCTCCAATTTCTTATTATTTTTTTAAACCAACCTTGATGTCTCACTCTGGATCAGAATAAAGCAGCCTTTCTTTACACAAAGGCAATACTGTATTGCTGTACAGTACTTCCTGGGGAGTTGGGCCCAGTACTACTGTAGGGTGCCAGATTGCAGAAGGTTACAGCAGATGGTGGTGCACTATATGACTCAGAATAACTAGGTTCATATCTCTCCTTGGCCATGAAAGCACGGGGGTGGGGTGGGGGTTGTAGTACTGGGAAAACCCTCCTCCAATATCTCTGCTACTGTATCTTGAAATCCATATTAGGGTCACTATACGTCAGGCAGCACATTGCACATGTACGGTAGGTTGTCACGGCATGGTAAGGATTCAGAGTGCATGTGTTTCTGTGTATTTGTGTATCATCAAAGATAAAGTAGAGGATATAATCATTACAGTGGAAGGGACACACAAGCACATGCATAGAAATGAAAAAAGAAGAACAAAAGAAAGAAAGGTGTGGTGAATGATTAGTAAGTATTATAGATTTAAGAAAATAGGAACTAGGATGTTTTGTCAAGGGTGATTTTGTATAGAAATGGGAGAACAGGTTTTTGTTGTTATTATGTCCTTGTCTTCCGGCATGCTTACACTGTGTATGTTGTTGGCAAGCTGCAACGTTTGGTAAAGGAAACCATTCCCCTTTCCCACACCCTTCCTTTGTTCTCAGCATGTGACAGCTTTTCTATTTGATCTCGGCACATGGAAATTAGCTGGCAAATCATTGATCCGCCCCATGTATATGACTTCTGTTTTTCTGCACATGTGCACATTGTATCGTTACTGTGTTATGTAACACTTGAGGTCTGTGTTGGTTCCCCCCCCCCCAATGCCACACCACATGTTATAGGGTCATTTGAAAAGAATTGACTTTGAGCCAATGAAATGGGTACGACTTTGTGCCCTGCTGTAAAACACAGTGTAAGCTTTGAATGCAGTGTTTACTCTTAATTTGGGTTCTGAAATGTTCAGTACTATGTTGTCCCTTTAATGATTTTCTATATCCCATTACTGTATATCCAAAAGGATTTAGCAAGGCTGTATTGCTAAACAACATGAGTACCTCTCCTTATCCCAGAGGTTTATAATTGGACTCAGGATAGGTTTAATCTAAATTGAGTTAAGTTAAATCACTACAGTATTTGGAAAAAATTGTGGTGCATTAATACAGTTTTTGCAAAAGAAAAAATTGCACTTGCTTGTAATATATTTAGTAATTAACCCTCTGTTCACTGACATTCATTGTGCATTTGGGAGAGAGTTAAAGCCCTGACGTAGTCTAGAGGAAATTCCAGAGCAGCAAAAAGTAGACTTGGTGCTTTAAAGGAATCATTGTTACTCAAGGAAACAATTCAGAGATTTCAATAGAACTTCCAAGAATTCCAAAATCATTGCATCAAATGCTGAAAGAAAAAGAAGACTCTAGGGCTGAAATAGCTTCAGTTAAAACTGGAAAAAAGGGCCTGATCAGGTCTGTTTCCCCCCCACATCTCCACGTATTGCTGCTAACAAGTACAGTAATACCTTGGTTTACAAACATAATCCGTTCCAGAAACATGCTTGTAAATCAAAACAGTTGTATATCAAAGAAAAGTAATCCATAAGAAATAATGGAAACTCAGATACAGTGGTCCCCCGCCCATTCACGTTTCATATACTGTGGTCCTGCTATATCACGGGACTGCAGTATATGAAAAAAGCCCCCCTGCACAACTCCTAACTCCCACACCCCAGCTGTCTGGATTGGTATATATATCCCCTAAAAAGCTGAGACACTTAGGTCACAGTGAGCATTTTGAAGCCACTGCAAGGGATTCTGGGAACCGTATATGCAAACGAGGCTCCATCCCCTAGCCAAAGGAGCTGGCTGCCAGCGCCCTGCCTCCCTGGAGCTCCCAGTCCCCGGCAACCATGGGGAACACTTGACAGCTATGTCCTATTTTTTTTAAAAAAAAATCCAACCTCCCTACAGATGAATATGTTCTCTCATATTATAGAATTAAAACGTATAATACTACAGTAATTCCATAGAAGTTGTTTCAGCTTTAACACATTGTAACTTAAAACTTGCCATCACATGGAGAGTTTTTATTTGTTAGGGGGGAAGCACTATAAAAATAAATTCAACAGATTTAACATTTAAAATATCACTAAATGAATTAAAATAGATTTTTATCCATTCTGATCTGATGCCATTAGTAGTCAGGGCTGGTGCTAGGTTTTTTTTGTGCCCTAGGCGAGGGGTGGGGCAGGTAGCGGGCGGGTGTGGCAGGGGGTGTGGTGGTGGGTGGGCAGGGTGGCGGGGGAGGGGCGGGGGGGCGGAGGGTGCGGGGGGCGGCGGGCAGTGATGGGTGGACGGCGATGGGTGGCTTTGTGGGTGGTGAGGGGACGGACGGCAGTGGCCAGCGGCGGGGGGTGGTGGCAGGCTGTCCAGTGCCCTCTCTCCATTTTGGCGCCCTAGGCAACTGCCTAGTTCACCTTAATGGAAGCGCCGGCTCTGTTAGTACTGCCAGAAGTGGAGCACCAAGTGTGAAGCTCACAACCCAGCCCAGCCAAGCTTTGAGGATTTGTATGCAAATCACTATGGTTTTTTTTTTTTTTACCCTGCTCAGAAGATTTTGGGTTTGTTGTAGAACAGGCATGTCCAAACTTCGGCCCTCCAGAAGTTTTCAACCGCAACTCCCACAAGTCGTTTGTCATTGGCAATCTAAGCTTAGAATTCTGGGAGCTGTGGTCCAAAACATATGGAGGGCCAAAGTTTGGTCACCACTGTTGTAGAAGAAAGCTGCTACCATGCCAGCTGCTTTCACTTTCTAGTGAGTTTCCAGGTTGCATGCAAGGAAATTGAAGTGCTGGTGTGACTCCCAGTACAGTGTTCAGCAACCCCAAACACTCCTGTACATTTTGAAAAAGAACAGAAACCAAACTCCGTGGCTGCCTGGTAAGTGAAGGGGACCAGAAAGCTGTGGGGTGGGAAGAGTAGAGAGATAGGGAGGAGAACCAGAGAGAACAGAGAGAAGCTGAACATGCAGAGTTCAGAAGTTCCTTTGGTGGACTGTTGACTCCCACCAGCCATGCTGCTTTGGAGAATTTTTATAGGATTTAAATGATGGAGTTGGAACGCACTTATAAGGCTTTTGAGTCCAACCCCCCTGCCCAGTGAAGGGAGAATCCAAACAGGTAACTTCTCTGAATGTTGAGAAAGTGAAAAACATGATACAGTCAACCCCCACCTATCGCAGGGGTTAGGGACCTGACCCAACCTGCAATAATTGAAAACCCGCAATATGTGGATGCTGGTTCAGGTCGGGACTGGGTGGGCTCTCAGGGGGCTCTTGTATTTACCCCAGGCCTGTCGCTGCCCCAAACAGGCCTTCAAGGGGCTTTCTAGTCCCCCAGAGGCCCCAAAAGTGCTTTCTAGTGATCTGGAGGTCACTTCTGGTTTACCGGAAGTCACTTCTGGTTTGCAGGGAAGCGCTTTTGGGCCCTCCAACGGGCCTGGGAAGGCCTTTCCTCCTTACCCCAGGGGGGCTTTTTTTCATATACTCTGGACCCGTGATATACCGGGATCGCAGTATATGAACCGCGAAAGGGTGGGGGACAACTGTAGGGAGGAAGTTGGAGAAGGAATGACAGGAGACTTAGTCCAGCTCCTCTGCAACACCGTCTACGTGAGATGCCTGCCTCATTCTGCCTAACAATAGCACTGTAGAAAGTTCTATCTACATGCAGCTGTCATTCTTCATTCTGAACCATCATTAGTCTAATTATCTTTGCGGTTCTGATTATTTCCAGTCCTATCCTGCCTTCTCCAGTTCCAGCTATAATTCCACATTATTTGAGTCATTTCGGAAAGTGTTAGTCCAAAAGTGGTGCCAGGAACGAGTTTCTGCTTCTACCTTTGGCTAGGCTGGTAAACTACTTGTAATAGTACTCAGAAGTGTCTGGACTCAGCAGTAGAGTGCATGCTTTGTACCGATATGATTCTGGGCTCTGGCTTATCCAGAGAAGGTGGGAAGAGGCTCCTGTCTGAAATTTTGGAAAGATCCTGGCAGGCAGCACCAGCTTGAACTGGAAAGGCCAATGACTGATAGAAGGCAATTTAATACCTTCCTAATGCCCAGTTGTTACCCAACATCCAGCTCCTTTTCCTCCTGTTATTTTTAAATTTTCTCATGCCATTGTCATTAACCAGAGGGACTTTTCAGATCCAAGATCTTGTTACAAGTATCAAAAACAGTGAGCAGAACAATAAGGGGTGTAGTTTTAAAGTAGAAGAGTATGCCACATTTATGCTTTGGTGGGGTTTTTTTGTACAGTGGGAAATGGATCCAGATGAATGCAAGGACCAATAAGGTCGGAATGATTTCCTTAGCACATTTTTCTTCTAGCCTCTTCCTTACCTAACTGGTTCAACAGGCAATAGCTACCTAGGTTTCTGTAATTTCAACTGTTGGCCCACGCAAGGTCATGCTACATGGGCTTGTCACAACTTGCCAAACCTATTGTAACTAACATTGTATTCTCTGTTAAGCAGGCTGGGAGCAAAGTGTGTCCCTCTGTAAAAACACCATATATGCTGCAGTACCTGAATGCTTCAAGGTGAGTTTTGTCCTTAATATTGAAATTCCTGGCACATGATAACAGGTACAAACCAAAAAAAATGTAGGGATTATCTTTTGAGCCAGTGGAATCTGGATGCCTTATAAAAGAGTAAAACACAATGCCTATCACCAGCTTCTAGGACTGGAGTTGGTGGGATGTTTGGTACAGTGTATCTGTTAAGCACCAAATTGGAAAAGGGCTGGTGTTGTATGCGATTCATTGAGTGGACCTCCTCTGTAAGCAAATATGGGTCTTCTGCTTACTGCCGAGAACTGCTGCCCTGCATGTCCCAAACAGATCAGTGCTAGTCATAACATCCGATTAAACCAATGCGGAACGTTGTATTCAGGCTTAGTGTTTATGATGGGGCTTAGTTGTGAATACTTTTAACTGTGTTAGGGGTCCTCATCTTTTACCCTGTATGTCAGTGGTTCTCAACCTGTGGGTCCCCAGATGTTCCTGGGGACCCACAGGTTGAGACTTCTTCACTAGCTGAGCTGGCCAGGATTTCTTGGAGTTGAGTCCAGGAACATCTGGGGACGTACAGGTTGAGAACCACTGCTGTATGTTCTCTTGTGTGTCTTTTTACTGTTAACTACAGTGGGACAGGTCTCCAAATGAGCACATTTTGCGATCGCCCTAAAAGATGGAAATGAAGGCAGTGCCACTGAATAAATGAGGTTGTGCCGGATTTGGATAATTCAAAGTACAAAATGTGGTGTCTCTTAAACAGGACCTTATACCAGAGAACTGAAGACCTCCTCGCTGTTGTCAGAGTTACGATTCACTTCTAAATTCATACCATTGAAACTAATATCTGATTAGGTGACTCGAGCACGGCCAGCTTCCAAGATGCTTTGTTTGCTGTCACATGAAAATATGGCAAGGCAAAAACTCCTTTTAATGAATTATAAGCAATTATGATTGCCAGTATAATTTTTATTGCCTGTGTGGTTTCCGAGTGATGCATTGCACATAAATAATAATAAGGAACCATTTATCCTGTAACGAAGGGTTGTAAATCTTCTTTTAATCCATGGTCCACATTTTCATTTGGGAAGATCCTCATGGGTCACATTCAAGACATAGCCAGCTCTAAGTGCAGGGGGGCAAACTGGGAGGGGCCAGGTGTATAATTTATTGATTGATTTGATTTTTATACTGGCCATCTAGTTACAAGGCTACTTTGGGTGGTTTACAACAATAAGGTAATTCACAGTTCAACAACAGATGTAATTCACACTGACTTAGATGCTTCCCTATCAAATGTACAAAGCAAAAGTCAACACTGGTCACAGCCTGAAAGTGTTGCCTTTTTTGGACTACGACACCCAGCATTCCCCAGTGGCTATGCTAGCCAAGGAATTGTAGACTACGAAATGAGTTTGCAAGCTATGATCCTGGTCATTTCTATTCAGGAGTAACATACTGTTTTTTGACTGCATAACAAAGTTCACTTCCATGTAACGGGCTGCAAACCATGGTTGAATTCCATGCAGCAGCTTTGGGGCTTTAAATCCCCTCAGCTCCTGCTGTTGGTGGGAGATAACAGAAGCAGCTTGTTGGGCCTGTAAAGCACCTGAAACAAAGGATCTCCCCTTGGTTGCTCTAACTTGTGCCTTCTATTCTTCACTCCTTCTTCTGCACTGTTTTCCTTGGTGATGTCCATGATGACTTGGAAGAGTATACAAATCTTCTGGACTTGGCCCTTCATCCAGAACATTGTCAAGATTCTGGATTTTGGCTTGTACCCCCTTGCGTAAATGCAGAGGAGAAAGGAAACCACACAGGTGCCCCCCCATGTGAGCCGGCTCCTTGTTGCACTTCCATTCCTGCAGTGTCGCTGGTCACGTGACTCGTCATGCATTGGGGAGCTTGCTTGAGCAGTGGCTGGGATACTTGCACAGTTTCTCTTCTGCTTTGGCACTGAGGATACTAACCATTTTTAAAAGCTCTTAGAAAGACAATGCCACCTGTGAGTAGGCGATTAGGTATTCTGAAAGTGCACTCTAATATTTAACAGTCCCAATCTGTACCTGTTGGAAATGAGACTCCAAGCTTGGGAACGGCTGCTCTGTGGTTGTACAAATCACAGGTTTTTGTGCTATTGGGCCGTCTCACTGACTGCAGAGACAGTGAACTCACGTCCATCTTCCATCTTAGTCTACTGTCCATGTACTGTTTGTTGATGAGAATGTGTAGGAAACAGGTTTATTTGGTGCCAGGCATAAATGTCTCATGATGAGTGTAGCAGAGTGGCCACCTTTGAAAATTAGAAGTGAGGCTGGTGGATCCCCTGTCCTGATCCACAAACTATTCCTCACTCACTCAAACAGCTTTTTCAGCACTTTGAAGACTAACAAATTTCATTTCCGGATCAGCTTTTGTGGATTAGAACCCTATTTTTCAGCAACAGGAGTGATTTCTAACATGAATGAAATTAAAATAGGAGTGCCCAGAAAGTATCAGTGAAGGGCGGACATGTCAGGTATTAGGGGAAAGTTTCGAAGCTCCATTGCAGAGACACGGGCTCTTATATCTCATAACACATTCCTAAGAAGAAAGTCTTATATGCCTTAAATAAGGGCGTGCTTTTTCGTGTTTTTGGTCAGCGACTCCAAAAATTCTCCAAGAATTCTCCAGGTTGAATTCTGGGAATTGCAGCACAAAAATCCAAACCTTCAGACCTCTAGGAAAAGACTTTTTGGGTTATTCACCTATAAGGTGAACAGACTCCATTTCCTTCCTTTTTCCCCTTCCTTGCCACTGTACTTCCTGGGAGTTGTAGTTCTATAGGAGGTACTCTCTTTGGAGCCTTTACTACCAGTGTCCTCTGCATCCAGGTGAGCCCCGGTAGGTCAAATGACAGCAGAGCTGGTTGACCAAGCCAGCGTGGAGGATTCATGGAGGTAAATAATCCAGAAGTGGTTCCTGGAGATGGTAAAATTTAGAGGTCTGCAGTTTTGGGCTGCAATTCCCAGCAATTTGCCTGGGGAGTTCTTGGAGAATTATGGAAGTTGTAATCCAGAACAATGGGACAGCATATGGATACCCATCAAAATTTCTAGTTTATCCCAATCCTAGATATAAAAGGTCCTATTGTTAACACCTGATCAAATATTATACCATCAGGGCCATGGTTTCTTTGGAGTTACTTCCTCTTGTTCCTGTATTGAGTCCATCCACACCTTTCCTGTTGTTATCAATTGCCCTCAGATTATTGTCTTTTTCCATTGAATCTTGCCCTTTCAGGATATTTCCTGAATACCATGTCCTCAGTTGTTGTTTTATTTTATTTTATTTTATTTTAGCTTCTAGTGAAAAATGCAGGCTTAATTTAATGTAGAACACACTAATAATCTTTCTTGTCATCAGTGGGATTCATAAAAATCTCATTTGACGCTATAATTTGAATGATTCAAGTTTTTTTTTTTTTTTTAAAGCTACCCTCACTGCCCAGCTTTCACATACAGGCAGAACAGCCAGGAGTATTACTGTATGGATGATCTTGGTGTTGGTCTCCTGTGGGCAAAAACTCCTTAATCCTCAGGATCTTACCTATTTCCTTCATATCTGAGCTTCCAAGCCTCATTCCTTCTTCTGATTTCTTGGCTCTCGTTTCCATTTGCAGTGAGATTGAACCAGTTATAGAAGATAATGAACACTTGTGGTTTTTCTGTCATGAACATTTAAGTGGCATAATTTTCCTGCAGCCATGAATTCTGTCTTTTTAATAGTGAATTTCTTCTGAGAGTCTATGGTAGACTCCAGTTGCTAACTTGTATTTGCAATGTGAACTCCAGTACCTCTTGCTTTTTTCAGTTCTGCTCAGTTTTTTCTCAGTAGAAGAACTCTGTGGTATTACTCACCCCAAGAGGAAAAGTCTCTTTGCTTCATGGATTTGAACTTGGCAATAGAGCTTGCTTTTGTTTTGTTTTTGGCTCTTTGGGAGATATTGTGACTTTGTTTGCAGATCTGATGACTCATGAGCATAACTGTGGAGGACCTGTAAATCCGAAGGGGCAACTTTCTAAGAAAATGGAAATAGAGTACTGCTTTGTTGTAAGGCATAGTCCTGACTTTTAGATATTCAATAAGTTTCCAGAGTTAGCTGAGACTACTAAATTTTTTTTCCTGCATATGAAACAGTGGAGAAATACCTTGGAAGGGAAGCAGTCAAGAGCCACTGAGATAACATACTATACATTATACACTTTCTTAAAGTGAGAGCCAGTGCCTGGACATTAAGGGAGGTGTACTCCATGAGCTCTGCCCTGATTCTGTGCAGTCTGTGAATAAGAAGGACACCCGTGGCCTCTTCCCAGTAATAGCTGTCTGTTGATTAAAAGGCAGGTTGGAAAGATTGTTGTCATGGTTACGTATTCAGGTGGCTGATAATGGATTATCTGGTCTAGAAATGTGTGCAAGGATCGATAAACCATTCTGTGAGCAGACATATCACAGAACAGTGCCTCTGTAGTCCTTCATTTTTTAAAATGTCATTCACGGATCGTGCCCATTTTGCTGAAAAGAGACATGCCCGATTCAGATCCCTCTGGAAACGTCTCCACGGTGTAAATACTGTATGGACAATATGAATCTTCCACTTCTTAGGTTTAATTGGGACTGCATCATTCTGAACGGATGCAGTCACGTGAGAGGACTATTCCATATTGGCATGTGTGGTGGCAATAATTTGATGCCATCCTTTCTGTCTTCTGTTTAACTTGATATGAGCTGGTAGTTTTGAAGATACAAGGCAGGTAGGTGAAATCAAGTTCATGTGATCATGTTACTGGAAGGTTATGGTTGAATAACTTTATGAATAACTTGATTGATTCACTCATTCATTACTGGTGGGTTAGAATGACCTCTAATTGGAAGCCCACTATCTTCCATATTTTCGTCAGTTTTAAGATGGTTTAAGGCCTTGGCCCCTTTCCTTAAAGAGACGGGTTCAGTTGTGGTGGTTCTACCTGCTCCAGTGTTTTAGTAACAATATCCACTCATTCTGGCCTCATGGTTTAATTGGACTTGAAATACAACAGCATCTGGAGGACTTCTGGTTTCCTACTTCTGTTCTAATCCAGACCAGAAAGTGATTCTGTTTATTCCTTGCTGCAAGTGAAGCATCTGGATCCTGATTTAACACAAACCAGGTTTGTTAGTGGTATACACCCAGCACTGGCATATCTGTCACCCAGCTCTGGTTTTAGGCAACGTAACGGTTAATATACTTCACAAGTGAACACACAGAGTCCGTTTATCAAAAGCAATTATTTTGGAGTATTTGCAGAGCAGAATTACACTGAAAGCTTAATCCTTGGCTTGTAGGGGCAAAAGTTGCTGTGTCGTCTACCCTAATCCATTGTAATCCTGGCGTAACAGCTGTCTGTTACATTGCCAGGATACGCTGGCAGTTTATCTGACAGGAGCCATTTGCCTAAGGTGCTGAGGAGGTCTTGTGGTGAATAAAAGATGCCCACCTTGCAGTCATATACCTGTCAGCTTTATCTGTTTTCTTGTCCCTCTGCTGCAGTGGGTGTGCCTCCAAACACGGAAACCCTTTGTCTGCTATTGCTGGCTGCTTCTAGGGGCTGTAGTGTGGCAGCATGAAATAAGCAGTGGTTTGTAAGGCAAGCCCTGATGAGGCATGGGAGGGGGCCATGGCTCAGTGGTAGAAGATGTGATTGATATGCAAAAAGATCCCTTGCTGCGTCCCTAGCATTTCCACATGGGGCCACAAAGAAACTTGGCCTGCCAGTAAGCACCAGTAGTAGGGGCCTAGATCAGTGGTTCTCATTCTGTGGGTCCCCAGATGTTCCTGGACTGGAACTCCCAGAAACCCCTTCCAGCACAGCGAGTGGTGAAGGCTTCTGGGAGTTGCAGTCCAGGAACATCTAGAGACCCACAGATTGAGAACCACTGGCCTAGATGGATCAGTGGTCTGATTGGATTAGAGATGTGAAGGCCTGAAAAAGAAACCTGGAAAAATGAGGGGGGGGAACCATTGTTTTCTCTTTTTTTCTTGAAGCCTTTTTGGTCCGTCTCCCCCCCCCCCCAAAAAAATGGAAAAAATGAAAAAACAAAAAGAATAATGATTATGGAATATTTTATTTTAACAGGATGAATAAAATATTTTAAGACAGGGTGTTCAAATATTTTGCAAATCATTTCTAATAAATATCATTGAAACTTAGTCCCACACCCGTTTATACATTTCCCCCCCTTCAATTCTTTTTATGAGAACGAGGTTTTTGTTTTCTTTTTATTTAATACTGTGGAGAGGAAATATGAATAATAGTGAATTCTGGATTTTTAAACATTGCTTTGTAGAAGTTTTTTTTTTTTGTTCCACATAAACTAGTAAGCCATTCAGGAGATTGTTACTCCATTTTTACTTACAATTACAAATACAGTGGACCCTTGTATAACAAACAGTTTGTATAACATAAAATTTGTACAACATAAAAAATTGCAGAGCTAGGGAAATTTGCTTAACATAATCACCTTATGGGGCAGATCCATACAACATAAAAATGGGATTACTCTGTTTTCAATTCATTCCTATTGGAAATTTGTATAAAGGAAAATTTGCTTAACATAATTTCATTTGGAACGAATTAATTCCTTTATACAAGGTTCCACTTGTATATATTATTTAAAAAGTAAACTCTGTAATAATTGTTTGGATATACTATATTTTAATATACTAGTTGTGATAATTTTATGCCAAGTCAAATTGTCCATAGTCATATGTTATGTTCCTAAATAGAGATGGGCACGACTAGGGAAAATGACGTTTTCGAGTTGTCGTGTGTCGGAGGCAGCCCGTTTCGGCTCGTTTCAGTTTTTCGCGAAAATTCGCAAAAATTAGTCGGTTCGCTTTTTCGTTTTTTCGTTGTTGTTAGTACTTGTTTTTTTGGGGGGGGGTAGTGGGCTCCTGGAGGCACCTCTGTGGGGTGGGTGCCTCCTCTGGCCCGCTAGGAAGGGAAAGAGACTGGGCTTGTTGCTGGCTGCGAGCCTGCGGCGAGTCCCACCAGAGCAGCCCAGGACGGGGGATGGGGGGGGAGGCCGGGGACCTCCAGAAACCACCCCTCTGGTAGGTGCCCTGAGGCATGGCAGGCATTTTCCCGCCTGCTTTTTGGCCGGGAACCGTTTTTTTTTTTTAACTTTTAAAAACTTTTTTTCTGTGCCGCGTGGCATCGCGCGACCGCGCGATGGAAGTAACGAGCACGACAAATCAGACCAAAATTGTTCGTTCATCGGTTCAAGCTCGAAGTCTGGCGGAGTAATTCCCGTTACCGTTTCCGTAGAGTAATGGAACAGAGTAACGGAAACGGAAACGGGAATACCGCTAAGTCGTGCCCATCTCTATTCCTAAATTAACAGAATGACTTTCAAGCTGTAAAAAGGGGGTGGGGAGTGCTAATGTAGCATTTTTTCCCATTTTCCCAAAAATCTCCACCTTTTTTTGAAAAAATGGGGGGGGGTCCCCCCAAGTTTCAAAATTTCCGGTAATTTTACATCTCTACATTGGATGCATGGCAGCTTATTTATTCCAGCAGGATGGACACACTTCGTTCTGTGGAAGTTAAGGCACTGTGCATGCAATTGAGTGACATGGTAAAGCGTGCTGTGGAGACTGGAGATGGAGAGTTGCATTTCTGAGTGATTTCTTATAGATATAGCTCTCTACCTGAAGCACCTAAATGTGTCAGAGATGAACCTTGGAATGGTTTCCTTTTTAAAAAACTTGTAGTTCACATGCTGTCCATGGCTTTTTTTTTTTTTTGTATGGTGGGGAGTAGATAAGAGGAATGAGCATTCTGCTGTGTATGAGAGATATAACATATATCCCATCTTCTTGCTAGACATCAGTGCATACTCACACAAGGAGTTCAAATGAGACTAATCCGGGTCAAAGGGTAATGGTAGCCCTTAGGTGGGCCACCTTCTGGCTGGAAGTCTTTTGAACTTTAAGAAGGGGACTGATGAAGCTGTTTGGATGAGCAGTGAAACGTTTCTGTCTCTCAAGAAAAAGAAGTCCAATAAGCAATGACTCAACTTCCAGATAAACTTACCTGGATGACTGGGAATCTTCACAGACAAGAAGGGGTTTGTTTCAACAAATGTTTGTTTTGCATACATTTCTTATATATGCATGCATATCAGACTTGCCAGTTATGGAACAGGACCCATCAAGCAGGCCTACCTTAATAGTAGAGCCCTTGCCTTATATGTGGAAGGTCCCATGTTTAATCCTTTGAATCTCCATGTAGAGCAGGGGAAGAGTCATACCTAAAACTCTGGAAACCTGCTGCCACTCAGCACCTCCAGTACTAAACTAGATGGCAAAGAAGTATCATGCAATATATGCAGTTTCCTGTATTCCCATATCTTTTTCTTGCTGTGAGTTCTTTAATTTCTGTACTAATTATTCATTTGCATAATTTCAATTGCCTTGCATTCCATGGTTGCTACTCATGGCCATGCATCCTGTTATCTGGCTTTCAGAAACAGATGGCTCTTATCTACTGATACCTAGAGAGAGAAGCATTTTGGAGGTGCAGTGAATGAGAGACTTTGTTCTTGTTTACTTTCAGTATATCCCCTACTATACAACAGGATGTATGTGTGTGTGTGTGTTGTTACAGTCTTGACCGACTCTTCGTGACTGAATGTCCATGGAGGTTTTTTTGGCAGGAATACTGGAGTGGCTTGCCAGTTCCTACTCCAGGTGCCTGCAGCACCTGGTATTCCCTGGTGGTCTCACATCCAAGTACTAACCAGGGCCAACTCTGCTTAGCTTCCGAAATGAGGCAAGATTGGATGTGCTTTGGGCACCTAGGCTATACAACAGGATAGCTCTCGGTAATTTGAATGCTGTAGTGATCACTTATATGTTTTAAAAGAAGTATGGTGTGGGGATCCGTATATATAAGACTGCATTGGCTGCATATACTATGTTACTCTTTTTTTTTTAATTGGGTCCTTTGGATGGAAGAGTCTCTGTTTTAGTGTGTTTGTAGGTTTAAAATAAACAGGGATGTGGTTTTGCCAAAAACCCTTTAGAGCTTTGCAGACACTCCAGCCATTTAGGGATTGACCAGGTTCTTCCATTGGGTCTGGGTCTCAGGCTTATCCATTGTTCTGGGTTGGCACACTGCTTTGTTGAAGGCCCACTTTGAATATACAAAGGTGCCTGTCTTCCTTCTTCTTGGTTTCTGTGAAGGTGCGGTCCAATGCACTGAGAAGTGTGCAGACCTCTACAATGGAGAAACTAAACAACCATTAAACAGAAGGATGGCCCAACATAAGAGAAGTAACAGCTCAGGACCAGAATCAGCAGTACACCTCCACTTGAAGGATAAAGGGCACTAATTCAAAGATGAGGATGTACACTTATTAGACAGAGATGATAGTGTAGCCTTTTGGGGCTTACATCCCCTGCAAAATACTTTACGGGAACATTGGCCGCTTGGGGTGAGTCAGGAATTCAATACGAAACCAGATTTTTTTAAGTAAAAAGGAGAAAGAGTTTATTTAGCAACAGTTGCTGGCATTCAGTGGAAATCAGTTCCAAAAACTGAAGCAAGAATACATTGAAATCATACATGTTAAATACCATTCGTTCCTCCACCCCCCAATACATCATAATTGACCACGAGTCTAAGCTTTAGCCATTCAGGAGTGGGGATCAGTACATGCGCAAGTCGTTCCTCTAGCATAGACTTTCATTGTGCTATTATCTGGACATGATTTGCAACATGGTCTGAGCTAACTTAGACAAAAGGGCATGCTATGCTGGCTCGCTGGAAATCGAAACTAAGTTAAGGTATGCATGGGAATACACGAAACAGTTGAGGAAGTTTGAAACAGTTAGAGCTGGAACATCTTGCAGAAACAGTGAGGACATTGGGTTATCTAGGTCACATTCCATTCATGGGAGCTAACACAGTTTACAGACTGCAGTTTAAATTTTATACTGACACAGACATTTTAGAAAGCATCCTAAGTTAGCATAACAGACGCCATTTTAAGACCCTAGTCTACAATAGGTGGTTTGAGAGAGGGGTCAGGGAAGCCATTTATGTCAACATTGAAAATCCCTCTCTCAACAGAGGTGGGAGGCTCAGGCACATTCTATCTGCCACTTATCAGGCTGTGATTTCAACAATACCTAGATAAATAAAAACTACTTCACACCCTCACCACCAAGGCCATAGCTACAACAACCCATACTTTATGGGTTTTAGCACTTTAGGCCATTGTTCACCTTAAGGCTATTAAGACTGTTGTCTACCTAACAATCCTATTTAGTCTATTGTTCATCTTATGAGATTATTTCAGACCAGGGTGGCAAGAGGTCAAAGTGAGCTATAAAATGGAGGACTCACAATTAGCTTTTTTCAGACTGATGAAGCTGTTTGGATGAGCGGCGAAACATATTAATCTCTCAAGAAAAAGAAGTCCAGTTGCCATGATAAACTCACCTGGATGACTATCTTCACAGATAGAATAATCTTATTATGGAGATTTCATATCCCCCCTCTGTTTCCTAAATGTTAGTTTGAGATT
>JAHTLZ010000330.1:8945373-8971314 GCA_023846285.1 Phrynocephalus versicolor | reverse complement strand
GGAGATTTCATATCCCCCCTCTGTTTCCTAAATGTTAGTTTGAGATTTCCTTCAATCCTGTTACAACTCTCTTCTATATGAGAGTTGTTTAAGCAATAGCAGTTATGTCTGATCATCCATGATAGTATATTTGTATATGTAGGCAAACACAGGATATTAAAAACTGGGATTCTGCTACCAGGCAATACGGAGTTTTCAATCAATTGTGTAACATAAACAGACCTGCGGAACCTATTTTGCATTGCTTAGTTGGCAATTTTCTCTTTATGATTTGTGAGACATTTCTTCTACTTTGGTTTGGTAAGGAGCAAGAAACTACAGTAAGCAGGAAATTGAAATGTGCTTCTCCACCATTGGAAATCTTATTTAAGTATCCTTCTCATTTCAAAAGATGTTGCCCACACTTTCTCAGGTGTACTTTGGAGGTTTATGGGGTGGAAGCTTGACTTGACAATAAAAGAAAGAAAAGGCTAAAATTTGCAGAGAGGTGAATTATGATGTCCTGTGCTATATTCTGCACCTTGTCCATCTGCACCAGACTGCCAAAAATGCCAGAGACTCTGAAAACAGAAAGAGCAAAAGGTCAGAGCTTTGCTGCATTGACTTTGATTTGGCTGCTTAGTTGCAATACTCACAGGCTGACTTCCTGTTTTATTCCTGACTGAAGTACACAAATAACATGTGTTCCTGCTAAAATTGTCTAATCTGCTCCTCTTTTTTTGACAGATATTTTATAGCAGTAGAAGACAACAAAATTATCCCGCTAAATGTGGCAGACAGGTAAATAATGTGAGAAATCTGTTTTCTAATTTTATCATCTTCATTGTTCAACATTTGAATTGGTTACAGTATTGAATTTACTGAGGCGAATAGTGTTGGCTAGGCCAAAAGCACTTTACCTCAAAAGCTGGTGAATGCATCAACACTGGATGCATTCAAGACAAACTTAGACAACCAACTGGCAGGTATCCATTGCTCTATATTCAAGCATTGAGGCCCCTTCCAACTTCAGGATTCTATGATTCTATGATCATCTACTAATACTGTACAGTGGTTCTCAACCTTCCTAATGCCCCAACCCTTTAATACAGTTCCTCATGTTGTGGTGACACCCTTGCTCTGCTTGGAAGAGGCCACAAGCCCCCTTTGGCAGGCCACTGCTGCAGGTGCCATAGAGAACTTCCCTCTACAGGTACCCTCAGCCAATCACAGCCTCCAGTGCGATTGACTGACATCCCCTCCAACCTATCAAGCTGTAACTCACTCTTCCCCCATCCTTCCCCCCGCACCCCCTCCAGATCCAAGCCGTTTGTGCCTTTTTCTTCACTGGCTCATGGTGACCCCTGTGAAATGGTTGTCCTACCCCTAAAGGGGTCCTGACCCCCAGGTTGGGAACCACTGTACTAGTAGATCCTAATTAGTATTCCACTTTTTCTTTTTAAAAAGCAAATCAGTTGAGAACCACTGTACTAGTAGATCCTAATTAGTATTCCACTTTCTTTTAAAAAAGCAAATCAGTTGTTTAAAATGGAATACTGCTACAAGTAAATTTTCTTATTTATTTATTAGTTAGTTAGTTTCTTTTTTTTTAATATATTTTTATTAGAGAATTTTGATATACAAAAAAAAAGAAACAAATTCAAAACATTAATAATACAAAATCATTCTACCACTAAAATTTGACTTCCCTCTGTTCTTTCCGCGGTTTTAGCGGTATTCATCTCCTAGCCTTCCTTTCAGACAAACCCCTTTTATATACCTATAAAAAAGATTTGAAAAATAAGTAATAATCCCTCGAGCTCTATCCTAATCCGGTAAGAGTCTTTAATTCCTTGCAATGAGTCTCCATGTAGTTCTTAAATTTTTGCCAATCATTTTGGAACTTCTGGTTATCTTGATCCCTCAGTCTGCACGTCAGTCTGGCCATCTCTGCAAAGTCCAATATTTTCGCCCTCCATTCATCCAAAGATGGTATATACGTTGTCTTCCAGTTCTGTGCCAGGAGCATTCGTGCCGCTGCTGTTGCGTATAAAAATAGAGTCCTATCTGCTCCTTTGATTTCATTATCCACCAACCCTAACAAAAAAAGTTCAGGTCGTTTTGGGAATGTACACTTTAACATCTTTTTGAGTTCATCATATATCAGTGCCCAATATTCTTTCACTTTCTCACAAGTCCACCACAGTTAGTTAGTTTCTATCCTGCACCAATGGCCACACATCCATTCTGGACAGCTAACAACAATCAACAAACACCTCAATATCATAAAATTAAATACAACACATAATCAATGTAAAGATCGAGCAATTACAGTTATAAAAACAAATGAGAAAAATTGTATTATGTGATTATATACAGTATTTTTCCATGTATATTTTTTCTAAAATTCTTAGACTAAGAATTGAGGGTCATCATCTACATGGAAGTAAGCTGAAGAGAGAACCGTGCAGTTGCAAAACTGTAATTCTGGGTTGGAATAGTGGAGGGTTGTCTTATACATGGGGGCATCTTACAGATGGAAAAATATGGTATATGATCAAGTTCTGTAGCATCAAATAACTAGCACGATCGTTTCGACCTTTGCATGACTGCTTTCTTTTTGTCTCCCTTAGCAAATCAGGTCCTCTAAAACCACCTTATATAAGGTAATATGTTCTCCTCTCTGTTTGCTTTCTTCTTTTTTTGTTTTCCCAACAAAGCCCATTTTTACCAATGGACTCTTTTATCGATTTATTTATCTTTGTTGCAGGCTTAGTTGAGTTACAATTATTCGCGTTGTATTTTTGAAGTATTGCAGGTGATGTCCCTCCTGCAAGCTGTGTGTTTAGCCAAGTAATGAACATGGCAGCATTTCTAGGTAGGCGTTGCATGAAGAATGCTTGACTTCTTGTTGTCGTTTCTCAATTCACTTTAAAAAAAAAATCACCAGGTTCGGACCACTCAATGTCTGAGTCAGACTTCAGGGTTCTACCTAGCTGCAGCTACCACAGCATAGGTCTCATTAAGGTGGTAAACTGGTGCTTGGGCTGTACAACTAGAGCTTTTGGACTGCCTCCTCCTCTTCCTCCGCTGCAGCAAAAATAGAATCTCTGCCCTTATAAAATTAGCCTATTGAAGAAAACACTAAGCTAGTTCATTTTAAAATGATACACTAGCTTGTGAAGGGTTTTTTTGTTGTTGTTGCATTTCATTTCATTGTGCTTTCTTTAGCATGGAAAAGTTCCAGGAGCAAGATGTTAGAACTGAAACCTCATTAGCTCCGAAGGCACTGGTACAGACAAAATGAGTAAATGAAGTTTCGCTTCTAAATTCATGCTCCGGGAGAAGGCTGCGTGCCAAAATGCACTGAGCATTCTAAAATCTGAATAAAGATGATTGACATTTTTCTCCATCCTGAGAGCCGTTCACTCATTCTGATTTCTGATACCATTGGGTGTGCCAGTTCTTTGTGTTTCTGGTGTCATGTGAGTCACAATAAACCAGTGGTTTTAAGCCTGCAGTCAGCAGAGGGCATCCTTGGGCATGGATGGCCCACTGCTCTAGGACTGGACCTACTGCTCAGTGTAGGCACAGGGATACCCTGCAGCATGAGGAGTTGTGAGGTAGCCATTTACGATTTTCCAACATGCCTTGGGGTATCACACAAAATGCTGTGGGTAGCAGAGGAGTTAGCACAAGTTCAGAGGAGGGCAACAAGGATGATCTGGGGGCTGGAAACCAAGCCCTATGAGGAAAGACTGAAAGAACTGGACATGTTTAGTCAAGAGAAGAGTGATATAATGGTAGTTTTCCAATATTTGAAGGGCTGTCATACAGAGGAGGAGAAGGATCTGTTCTCAGTCATCCCAGAGTACAGGACACCCAACAATGGGCTTAAGAGAACTGAGCTTTCGGTCGAATTTCAGGGAAAACCTCCTGTTAGAGCAGTACGGCAAGGGAACCAATTACCTCAGGAGGCGCGAGTGCTCCAACACTGGAGGCATTCAAGAGAAATTCGGACAACCACCTGGCAGATATCCTTTGATTTGTATTCCCGTGTGGAGCAGGGGGTTGGTCTTGATGGCTTTGTAGAACACTTCCAACCTCACTGTTCTATGATTCTGTGCTGCTCACCACTGTCAGTAAATGTGCTAAGGGGTATAATGATGTTTGTGAGGAAATAATAAAGAGGAGGTAGGACCAAGAATCTGTTTGTTGAGAGTCTCCTCAAGTAAACCTGACAGATTTACTACCTCAGTGAGAACTAGGCCAGTAAAATAACAAATACAGAATTGATTAAAATACAGTACTAGACATTAAAATATTATAGCCTTGGGTTGTTAGAAAATGTTGTCAATAGAGTTAAGAAGGTCATTTCATCATAGCCATTGTTTTTATTTGCATGACACTTTTGCTAGTTCATACTGCTTTAAAATCCTGCATGTGTGTGAATATTGCACAAATGTGGCTACGTGTATTGGTATTGTTATGTATTGTTGACCTATAGCAACCCTAACAGGCTTTGCCACACTCCGAATGTTCATGGCTGAGTGGATATTTGAGCCAGAGTCTTAACCTAAGACCCTCCTCACTACACCATTGGTTTCCATCTTTGAATCCTTAGATGTTTTGAGGGACCCAAAAACTCACAGAAGCCTATGCCGGCCAGGATTTGTGGGAGTTGTAGTCTAAGAACATCTGGAGATCCAAGGTTGGAACTTGGAAACCTCTGCGCTATAACCAACTATCTGTCAGTGATATATATTAAAATAACAGAGTACCATTACAGTGTAATTTATATTGTAAGGATAGGCAAATTCAAGAAAACTTGGGACCATTGTTATGGTTCCTGGTAACCCAAAAGATGCACTATCATTGACAATGCTGAACATTTGAGGAATAAAGAAAATAAAAACTGAATGTGCATGGGTATCTCCTGCTGGATTGAGCTCTTGTGTCTTGAGGCTTCAAGGACCAGAAAATGACATTTAGACCCCATTTTTTTCTGGGATGCCTGGGGACATAAAGAAAAAATCCCAAGAGCCTTCAAGCAACCATGAGCTTCATTTTGTCTGTCCTTGTCATGTATAATGTTGATTGTGGGTGTATCTCAGAGATGCCCTACAGTTAATTTGCAAACAATTCCATAATAAATTGCCTCAAGGCTAAGGCTGATCATCCTGAAATCTAAAAAAAAAGAAAAAAAAAGTAACATTTTCTGAACCAATTTGTTTTGGCTTTTATTTGAAGCCATCACCCACAGTTGTGTTTATACTGGATAATGTAAGAATTCAAACTCGGGGACAGACAGCCTTCTTCAATGTGCCTTCTCCCAGATGTATTCCATTACAATTTCTATCATCCTCAGCCAGCATAACCGTTGACATTGCAGGCAGGGGTTGTTGGGAGCTGTAAACCAGTACATCAAGGAACATGGAGTTCAGGCAGAATTATCGATGAGACCTCAAGCATTAAAGTGGCACCAAAGGACAGAAAACCTGGCCATGTTGTCGGCATCCAGCTGGGCTAGAAATGGTATGATTCAGTAGGCTGGTAGTCATGTTCCAGACCCAGCAGAACAAAATTCAGGGCCAGAGTTCTTAAATCTCTTGGCCAGAGATTTGTCATAGTGTCAGAGGGAAGAAGGTTCTTAGGCCCTGCAGCTTGAGTCAGTTCAAGACCTCTCACACGTGATGCATCAGATCGTGTTCTTTGCAAGAATTCTCCACAGACATTAGTTGTTACTTTGGAAACATATGATTTACTTAATACCATACCATTCTCCCTCTCTCTGTGTGTGTTTAAAATATTTATGCCTTGCTTTCCTCCTGTTGGTTTATCCCAGAGGCCACTAAATCAGGCATGTCCAAACTTTGGCCCTCCAGATGTTTTGGACCACAACTCCCACAGTCCTTTGCCATTGGCAATGTAAGCTTAGAATTCTGGGAGTTGTGGTCCAAAACATCAGAAGGGCCGAAGTTTGGTCATGCCTGCACTAAATTGTGGCCCCTTCAGGCGTTGTTGGACTGGGGATTCCTCACATCTGGCTATGTGGCCAAAGGCTGATGGAAAGGGTTGCAGTGAACAACATCTGGTTGCCAGCTGGGAGGTAGGCTGAGCAAGAAAATCCGTCTTACAGGGAATGCCTCAATTCCAAGACAAATGCATGCCCTTGGAGTTCCATTGATATTTCCTTGGCGGTAATGGTTGCTTTTGTAGAGTTGGCCTGCGGGCACTTGTTTGGATTTACAGAGGCACATATGGCTTGTGTTATAGTTGCACATGTGTGTTATTACCTTCCCCTTTCCTCATTTCAGCACTTGTCATCGCTGTCCTCCGCTTTATTCAGCTCAAGCCAAAGGTCCTGAACCCCTGGCTTAATGTGAGCGGCCTGGTGGCACTATGCTTGGCCTCCTTCGGGATGACTTTACTGGGCAACTTCCAGGTATCTTTTTTCCCCCTCCTCTTTTCCCTGTTAGTGAAGGGTCTGTGTGCATGCAAGTGGCTTAACACAGAATCAGACCACGGAGCGCTGTGTGTCCGAGAAGTGGTGCATCCTTTCCAGCCAAGGAGCTGAGTTTTAAATTACGAAGGGTCTGAGTCGTCATTCTCTGGCAGTGGTCGCGGCTCGTGGGACCAAAGTAAAGTGAGTGGAGTGCACTTAGGCTTTTACATGTCTACTCAGCGGGAAGGAGCAGGGCAGTAGCTTCGCAAGCTGTGGAGCAAAGCTCAGACCCACGCAGCTGCCTCTTGGTTAAAAAAAATGCAGGGAACCCAATGGCACAGCTTCCTAGTCTGGAAAGCACAGCTGATTTCCATGCAACTTTTAAATACCCTTTATAACAGCTTAAAGGGCTTGCAATGTACATGGGGAATAATTCCCACTGGATGGATCTGGTCTGGTCTTTGGTCTCCTGAAAGTAGCTGTGGTTGTTTAGGATCTCCAACAGAGGTCCTTCCCAACATATGTTGTATGGTGATTTTAATGAGATGCCAGGAATATCTTGCATTCAGAGCATGTGCTCACAGTTATGCTCCCTGGCATATAAAAAGTGTGCCTTTATTAATATTTCGAAGCCACTTTTCTAGAATACAGATGAAGCCACATGTTTCAGTTGTGTTTTAAATTTGTATAAGCATTGTTATCCTCGCAGAGTGCATTGGTGAACTACAGTTCATCTGGTTCTGCTGGTAAAATTTAACAGGTTACATATTAAAATACACATTAGGTCTAATATGCAATCAAGAACATGAATATTTACTAAATCCACATTACTTTGGCCAGTACAAAAGCCAGATACATTTATTCCCTTTGGCTAATGTTTACAGCCTTCAGCAGTGTCTGCCTGTCTCTCCCTCTGTGTGTGTACATACACATATACTAACGTGTCTTGTTCATTTAAACATATGTACAGGTTGGAACTAATAGCAGATTAAGTTCCGTAGTCCTGCAACCAGTGGCCAGCGTCTATGCTGGCTGGATGGTTTGCAGAGTTGCCATCCAAAAAAGCAACTTGTTTAAGTTCTAGGACTGCATAATCAGAAGATTCACTTCTGCATTATCTACTAAAAATCAGTCTAGTTAACATTGTCTTGGTTGGATATAGCAAATAAACAAATCTGGGCTTGTCATGTTTGAGTTGAGTGTGTTATCAGTAATTACAGTAGGACCCCCGTATCCACTGATTCATTATCCACTGACTCGGTTATCCACGGTTGGCAGAAGAAAAAAATCACAATTCAGCAGCCACAAAGCAAGCTATTGTCACAAACAGCAGCTGTAAAGCAAGCTGTTTTCACAAATAGCATCTGTAAAGCAAGCTACTGTCACAAAAAGCAGCTATAAAGCAAGCTACTGTCAGGAAACAGCAGTTTGGAGGTGGGTGGGCAGGCGTTCTCTGTTAGCCATGGTTTTCATTATCCATGGGAAGGCCTGGAACCAATCCCCAGCGGATACCGGGGTCCTACTGTAATTGCAAAGCTTCATGCTATAAACACCTTCATTGTTTTTCCTCCTTTCTTCTGCTGACTGCTTTGCATGGAGCTCTTGGCCATCATTCTAAGAGTCTGTGGGCACTGCCTCGGCTATCAGGATTTGAATGATGTACATTTCTCTGTTCTTGTCTTTGAAGGACTCTGTCTATCAGACTACAAGAGGATAGTTTCTATAAGCTTAGTTTGCCGGTGTTTTCTGCTTGTGGGGAAGGGAAGCTAATTGGTTTTCTGCTGCCCCAAGGCTGAATGACAAATGACACCTGTCCTCAGGCCCATGCCCAGGTGCACAGTATTTTGGCACGTGAAGCAGAACATCTCATAAGCACATATCTGTCTTCCTGGTAGAACAAATATAGCAATAAGTTAAACCATTACCTGCTCTGTCATGGCACCCAAAATATGGTGCCTGTGGCAGCTGTTTCATTCTCCCTACCATTACAGTGGGCTCTGTGTTTGAGGTGCTCAGGTTCATATTCAGTAGGACCCCAGCATCTGCTGGGGATCATTTCTAGGCCTTCCCATAGATAACAAAAACAGTGGATAACAAAGAACGTTTAAAAACTCCTAAAATGCTGTTTTATGACAGTAGCTTGCTTTACTGCTGCTGTTTTGCAACAGTAGCTTACTGTCCGGCTGCTGTCTGTGACAGTACCTTGCTTTGCGGCTGCTATATTATTTACAGTATTTAATTTTTTCCTCTGCCAACCGTGGATAACTGAACCAGTGGAGTGCTAATGCATTCCTATGGGGAAATGGAACAAAACAGAATGAAACAGAAATTTCTATTTTGTTTTGTTTTGTTTTGTTTCTCTTACAGAGTAGGGTTTGTTATTTGTTTCATAATGTTACAAAATGAATAATGAAACGAATTAAAAATTCATTTCGTGCCCATCTCTACTCACAAATGGATATAGCCACAAGCCAGTGGAGGTTTAAAATCAGAGTTTTCCTTCTCCCAGAAGATGGTTCTTCTGTTTCATCTGCCATTGGGGCATAAAGCCCTCTTCCGCCTTCACAACTGTTGACCTTCTCCTGTAACCCTGGGAAGAGGACCTTACGAGATACTACCAGCTGGGCCAGCTGGAAGAAGGTTTTTTAAGAAAGTATTATTCCTCCAACACTGACAGTGATGAGGCAGTTAGTAAAACTAGCAGCAAGTTAAGCAAAATGGTGGCGTGATGAATGGTCTCCATTGCCCCCATCCCAGTATAACTGGATAACTAATTATCTGGGTGGCAGATGCTGGCTTGCTTTCAAAGCTATGAGAACTCCATTTTGGTTGGCTGTTTTCAAGGCACTTCTTGTCTTGCTTAAAGGTAAAGGTTCCCCCCACACTTGCGTGCTAGTCGTGTCCGACTCTAGGGCTGGTGCTCATCTCCGTTTTCAAGTCAAAGTGTTGTGCAAGTCGCTGGCCATGTGGCCGGCATGGCTGAACACATTTCTGCGCCCGGAACACTGTTTACCTTCCTGCTTTTTACTGCGGTACTTATTTATCTACTTGCATTTACATGCTTTGGAATTGCTAAGTTGGCAGGAGCTGGGTTTAACAGCTGGAGATCGCTCCACTGCATGGCAACCAGGATTTGAACTGCCGAGCTGTTGACTTTGCAGCCGACATTTCAGTGCTCTAGACCGCTGAGCTACCACACCCTTCTTGTTTTGCTTATGGTGTCCCTAAATGTGATACTGCTGGAAGCTGAGAAGGGCTGTTAGGAAAGGAAAGTTCACTTATAGCCCTGGTGATGGTAAATGATCTTTGGCCAGACAGACTCTTTCTCTCTTCTGCTGTGAGCACACTGGGTGTTCCCACTATTCCAGAAGACCTATTTTGCACATTCACCTATTGGAGCATTTCCGTACTGCTTGGCAGGGACACACAGACTCCTGGGATCAAAAAGGGTGTGAAGGTCATCTTATCTTACCTTCTTCAGGGAGATGAGCCTTCCCAGTGTTCCATACTCATAACTCCATGCCACTGAGAAGGCGGTCTTCCATGCATAGGGGAGAAACCAGATCTTGTGTGAATCTGACAAGACTTTCTAGCTTCTTGTCTTTGAATAACAGCCATCGTTATTCCACTCCCCTTCCCCTCCATTTACACATTGCCTTGGAGCTTGGTGGGAAAAGGATATGATCTGTCGGGTGCTCGAGACAGCTAGCTGCACAGTTCTCTGGAGTGTATTCAGAGTACCCGCAAGTCACTGAATAAATATGGTCTAAGGCTAAGCAGTACCTGTATGAGCCAAAGTATGCTGTCCTGGTGCCATAAAAACCCAGCCCTGTGGTTGAGAAAGCCCGCATTCTGCAGCCTCAGACAGCTGAGGCTTTTAAAATTATTTTTGGCTGACGTAGGATACTAATACCTGTATGACAAGGAAAAACCAGGCTCCAAGGCAGGACCTATAAATTTAGAAGAGAACAGTACATCGCTGTTGAGACTTGCAGGGCTTCACAGAACTTGGATAAGAATACACCGTTCCTGTGCAGTTCTACCTGTGCAAGGAGAATGATGTCATCATCATCATCATCATCATCGTTATCAAATCACCCCTGATTAAAGGCTTCCTGATTATAGGCACTTCTGGGGTGCATCCAACTTTGTCATATTAACTTGCAGGCACCCCGAAATTACCAAAGAATGCCTTTAACCAATAGCAGTGTGCCATTAGTGTTGATGATGCTTCCATTGTTCATGAGGAACAACAGGATTTTGGCCACTGGATTTTTCATAGATGGTCTTTTTAAGTAGATTAGCATAGAGTTGGCAGCTGGAAACAGAACACATAAAGCACAATCAACAGGAGGTTGAGGGCAAGTGGGTTTTCCCCCCCTATCAAGTTTCATTAGAAAAAAAACCATCTCCTCTTTTTCTTTGCAGCTTACCAATGATGAAGAAATACACAACGTTGGGACCTCTTTGACGTTTGGGTTTGGGACTCTGGCCTGCTGGATTCAGTCAGCGTTAACACTCAAAATAAACTTGAAGAATGAAGGAAGAAAAGCCGGGATCCCACGAGTTGTCTTGTCAGCCGCGATTACCCTCTGCGTAGTCCTCTGTATCCTTTAATTCTTTCCCTTTGCCCCAAATACAAAATCCTTGTTTTAGAAGTGGAAACGTTTGCAAGGTACTCTGTCATTGAAGCAAGCGTTTCGGTGCTACAAATCAAAACCTTAAACATCTCACCAGGCTGGAAAATTCATCCAGATCTCTGTTTCTGCAACTAAAAACTAATCTAAGACTAAGACCACTCGGTTTAATACTGTACTGACATTTTTGTATTTACACCATTAAAATCTGCATTTTCAGTACAGTTCTTGGTATCACTTAAAACATAGGTTTCTTTGGGGCTTACTTTAAATACATTTGTCTAATATTATAACTTATGCTGCAGTCTTACAGCCATTTGTGTGGGAGTACACAGCTTTGAAATTCATGGGATTTTCTATATTCCTGCACTGAGCAGGGGTTCAGACTTGATGGCCTTGTAGGTCTCTTCCAACTTCACTATTCCATGATTTTTGTAAGAGAACAAGTGTAGGAGAAGATATTCATAGGCCACAATCCTGTACGTACCTACTGGGGATAACATAAATTCAATGGAGCTTACTTCTAATTAGATATGTATGAATGTGCACTGCTTGAGTCTCAAATGAGTCCAGGGATTAAAAGGTCTTTTGTGTGATGAAGCAAAGTAAATCATAGAATAATGGAGTTGACGGGGGTTTATAATCCAAACACCTGCTCATTGCAGGAATCTGTATCAAAGTATATATGACATATGGATGTCTAATATTCTCTTGAGTGCCTTCAGCATTGGAGCACTCACCACCCCCTGATGTAATTGGCTCCATTGTCATGCTGCTCTAACAGTGAAGAAGTTTTTCCTATTAGTTAACTGAAATCTGGCTACCTGTTACTTGAGCCCATCATCCCACACTCTGGGATGGCTGAGAATAGATCCTGCCCTCCTCTGTATGACATTCTTTCAAGTAAATGAACCCTTTTGAGTTAATTAACCCTTTACATTTTCCTCCAACTGTACCAGTCTTCTCATAGAATCATAGAATTGGAAGAGACCTCAAGGGCCATCCAGTCCAACCCCCTGCCACGCAGGAACCCCATCACAATATTTCCAGCAGGTGGCCATCCAGCCTTTGCTTAAAAAACCTCCCAAGAAGGAGACTTGTAATCTGTCCAACTTGTAATGTGCCTGCCAACTATATATTTGCCAGATGAGCACTGTGGCCTACCAGATGTTTATTAATGGTATGTGCAATCAGTATGTAGAGCGGATTCTGAGTGTCTGAAAAGTACTGGCACAAACTTTTAAGTGTAATAGTTATCCGGAGTTATTTTATACTAGTGAATGTACTCCGCTTTACCGGGGTTAAAAACTCATTTGTTCTTTCCTAATTCGGTGCTTTCTTTTCTTCTCCCTCCTCATGGTGTCACAAACAGATGAAGGCCCTATTTTATTTATTTATTTATTTATTAGATTTATATACCATGCATCTCGCTACAGGGCCACTCTGGGTGGCTGTGAAGTTTGTTTTTGTAGTTACATTCATCCAGCTCTTACATTTTTAAAAAAACAACTTGTATTTTCAGTCTGTACAGTTTTTGCATCATGGCATATTATCACCCAATCTAATATTTTTGAAATATTGATTCTAGTATATGTTTTACATTGTACAATACACACAAAGAAAGAGCATTGCTGGAAACCTAATGGATGGTGAGCAGACTAACCAAGAACTTGACAAGCAGGAAATATACTGAAACTTATCTGGCATGCTTAACAGATGAATCTATCAAATGACTAAAGGGTGATTATCAGTGGGCCCAGTGTGGGCTCTTGGGAAATCAGTATTGAGAATCTAGGCAATCGGTAACATCGCTCTCTGTGTGTGTATGTAGCCAGTACCATCTTAGAGACCCCTGGGGACAAATAAATGTTCAAATATATTTTTAAGATACTCACTTCATAGCTGGGTGGGGTGGGGCAGGGTGGGGGAAGATCTTGTAGCATAAATTTATCTGACATATTTTGTAGAAGATTCCAGAAGATGCTTATGATCATGTGCTTCTAACAAGCTACAGTATTTATCAGTGGTCCTAACTGAATGAACTGTTTGGGGGGTATAACCTACTGAGTGATTTAAGTTGTCATGATCGTAGTATCTGAACGGTGTTGAGTTTCTAGTTCCAGCTATTTCGGTAATCTTTCAGGACAAATAACTGAACTTGAATAATATTTATCAAGTGGTTAGATTTTTATTCTTTCTGCTTCCTTCCATGCATCCAACAGATTTCCTTCCCGTTCCTGTGCTGCCTTCCGCCCCCCCCCTTGCTTACCTAACAAGGGGAATTTTCCAGACGTGCCCCTTGGGTACATTTTGCTTCCTCCTAACACTCTCCTCAAAAGACATGTACCTGATGAAAGGTAATTGTACTAATAAAACAGTAGCAAGTTTGGTCTGGTAAAAAAGAATCAAAATGCCCTTATGCAAGCATTGCAGAAGCATGATAAACCTTTGCTGGATCGCTCGGCTGAGGCAATTAAAGTTTGCAGCCATGTAATGTACACACGCTGGGCCCCTTGGCTTCTAAAGGGTGTGTCAGTTTTTTTCATATCAAACGAAATGCATGAGAAGTGTAAGCTGAACCTCTTCCCTGCTTGATGGTTTTCAGATCTCCCCCACCCCCCACCCCTTAGCTGTTTTCGAGATACTTAGTGTGGTGGAGTGGATAGAGGGAGATACTAGGATTCTGGAAACCAGGGACTGAATCCCCATTTGGCCATGGAAACTCCCAGGAGGACTGGAATTGGTAAAACTGCCCCTTAAGTATCTCCTTACCTGATTGCTATGGCACTTCCAAGTTGACATCATAAGACATCATGCAACCACACCAGAAATCAGCCAGGCTGGGAGACAACAGCGGAAAGCATGACAGCATATACCTGTAGGTTCACATAGACCAGGCATGTCCAAAGTCAGGCCCGGGGGGGGGGGCAAATGCGGCCCGTTTTCAAATTTCGAGCGGCCCACGACCTCTTCTCCCAACTGGCTCAAAGTGTCACACATCTTCGCCAGCTGGCCCCTCCACATACCAGATGGAGACTTCAGCTTGCAGTTTTACAGTTTACATGCCCTCCCTGCTGTGTTGCTGCAGTGTCCTCCCTGCTTCCTTGCATGTCCTAGGGCAGTGATGGCGAACCTATGGCACGGGTGCCAAAGGTGGCACTCAGAATCCCTTCTGTGGGCACCCAACATCACCCCTTCATAGCCACCTGTATACAGGTTCTATTACTGTATTGGCACTTTGCAAAAAAAAAAAAAAGTGGGTTTTGAATTGCAGTTTGGGCACTCGGTCTCTGAAAGGTTTGCCATCACTGTCCTAGAGGCTTGTGGAAAGTCCGGCCTGGGGGCCAAATGCAGCTGAATGGTCGGCCCCCACACAGTTTCATCTCGCCAGATCTGACCCTCCTTGCAAAAAGTTTGGACACCCCTGACATAGATTTTGTTTATAACTACTTATGACCTTGTAGCTGTAATGTAATGTTGCCTATTAATGTTCTAAGATGTCCCTCAATCCCTTGTTCTCAATACTTGAACATGTCTTAATTGTACTGGACTGTATATTATCCCTCATGACTGTGAGCTGCTTAGGGTCCTTTTCAAGGAGAAAAAATACTCTAAATAAAATAAAAATAATTTTTTTTTTGAGATATGACGGCAAAGGGAATTGTGTTCCTCAGTTCCCTTCGCGTATGTTTGTTATGGGATACTAAAAGTAATCTCCCATTCTCTCATCAAATAGGAGAGATCTTTGACCCTTAGAGCCAAAATCCTGTTCAGGGAAAATATGCATATAAAAGCTGTTGTATAAAGCTGTTTCCCTTGTTGGGGCTTGGCATGCAGTTGTTTGGCATGCAGACAAATGACTTGTGAGACAGGCTCTAAACAAGGTAGATTTGCTGATGTGATTCCCCTTCTGCCGTGGGTAGGGCAATAACGTGTTCCAGTTTGGCTCTCGTTTGCTCATTTCTCTGCCCAAGTGTTTGCTTCTCCCCTGTGCCTTCGTTTCCCTTGACATCTCTTCAGATTTCATCTTGATGGCCCAGCGGTTTCACATGCACGCGGCACGGATACAGTGGGGCATGGTCATGTGCTTCCTCTGCTACTTTGGCTCCTTCGCGGTGGAGTTCAGACACTACCGGTTTGAGATCATCTGCTCCGAGTACCAGGAGAACTTCCTCAGCTTTTCCGAAAGCCTCTCCGAAGCATCGGAGTACCAAACGGACCAGGTGTAACCCAACCTGGCGCATTACTTGGCAATGGCATTGGAGGAGACCTGCAGTCACGAATGAACCAGTGCTTGGGGCAGAAGAATAAGCTTTTGGACTGCAGCTTCAAGGATCTACGATTCTGGGCGTTGTAGTCCAAAAGAGAATTCCTCCAAGCTCTAGATTGAATCCATGATCTTGTTTACCTTAAAAAAACAAACCCTATACATTTCCCACACCTGTCATCATACGTAAGTTATCAAAAAGGCTCTCATTAGGGAAGGACTTAACATTGTCTAATTACTTCATTTCCCATGTTGCATTGTGGCATGTGTTGCAGGGAAGAGGCAGAAAAGGGATATCAAGCAGCTATAATTCCATGACTTAAACCAGGGATGTCCAAACTTCATCCCTCCAGATGTTTTGGACCACAACGCCCAGAATTCTAAGCTTAGATTGCCAATGGCAAAGGACTGTGGGAGTTGTGGTCCAAAACATCTGGAGGGCCAAAGTTTGGACACCACTGACTTAAAAGGTCTAATTCAGGGTGAATTTTTGGCCCTTGAAACATTATTGTACTACCACTCGGTGCTGCCTTCTCCAGCAGAACCAGGAGTAAGATGGGAAGAGTTGCAGTCTAGTAACATTTAGAGAGGCATCAATTCCTCATTCCTGGTCTAGGCAATTAAAAAGGAGGAGCAGGAGTCGGGGGATTTTCCTAATGAACTTGTAATAAGTTTCCAAACAGGAAGGTCTTGGCAACTCTTCCTCTGTGGTTCTTTTCTGTATTTCAATTTGCTGCTTTCCCTCATGGAAAGGTTGAATTGCAGGCAGTGACTCTGGAAAGGACTGTGTGCCTTTCCTCCTTAGACTATGCCAGGGAATTAGGTCACTTTTTATTGGTAACTGCAGGCAGGAACGGGTGCCATGCATAAATTGGGAGTAATTGAAGCTGCACCTCCTGGTGCCTGTTTCCCTGGATGCTTTTTGATCATCCCTGTTCCTTGGGCTGTTGTAGCAAGCAAGTTTCGCGGTGCTATCAAAACGACCCAACACGCTTGTTGTGGACTGAGTAGATGTGGCAATTTGGGTCTACCCTTTATAGATTTAAAAGCAACACACGTCCCCATGGGGTGGGGTGGGGAGCCAGGCAGCCCCAAAAGGTCAAAGAGCCCTGCTCATGGAAAGCAGTTGGCAAACCTTCAATCAGTCTGGTCCACCAGAGCAAGAGAGAGGAGGCGGCATCTCTTGCTCTTCTCCCTAAACTCAGGGTTAGGGCTGCCAGCTGGTTTTGTTGTTGGTAGGACTCATGTGCCTTTTAGAGATGCTTCAGTGGCATGGGACAAGGATTCACCCATGAGAAGCCTACAAATCCAGTTGGGCTGACAGTGACAGCTAGGTTCAGTGCAGAAGTGGAGGGGGCTCCTGTCCCCTGAACGGTCACTTGCATGAAACCGACATCTGATGAAACCCGTTTTATATTCAGCTGCCAATGGTGCAGAATCCAGGTATCTTTGTCATGGCCACTGTAGTGGCATTCACAGCCCCTACCTTATGCACCTTTGCTTTTGAGTCAACACTTCTAGATTAGGATTTGTGCTGTCAAAAGTCTTGTCTTATTACACCTTTTCAAACATCAGCATTCCATCCAGAACATTCACAAAGTGACAGATGATAACGAGTCAAACATGTTTGATGGAACGGTGAGATTTTTTTTTTTTAAAAAAAGATTGTAATAAATAAATACTGCACAGCAAACACTACTTAGTTCCTTTTGGCTCTTGCTGGGAGCTGGCACCTGCTAAATTCCTCACGTTTCAGGACTGGAGAAAACAGGATTTTTCAAAATGGCAATGTTTGCTTTTGGGCCAAAGTCTCCTGGAATATTCAGTGCTGGACTTGAAACACAAAGCAGAAACAACTTCAAATTGTGAAGTACAGAAATGTCTCAATATGGAGAAAAACAGGGTGAGCGAGGGAGAGACGGTTGGTGAGTCCAGACCAAATATACTTTATGTATAGCTGTAGAAAGGAATATGAAATAGGGTAGGGATACACGCAAACACGCATAACTATAATATGTTTTTTGTTCAAATTGTTTTTACTGTAAATAATTCACTGTGAATTTTTTTAAATAAAAGTTTTTGTTATATTGTTTATATTTTGACATTATATTGGAAGGGAGGGGAGAAAAAGAAATCACCATTTGTGTAAGCTTTTTCTCCCTAATCCCAATATGCAACTCAAGTTGAAATTCAAGCTTTTTGGTGATCTCTTGTACATTTCTTAAAAGTATTTCTTACTGCACATTTCAGTGACAAATGACTGTACACTAAAACATGACCACTAAATAAATTTCTTTTATGGACCGTATGTGTATTATTACAGCTACTCATGCATGTATAAACACACAACCTCCTCCAGTGATGGCTGAAGTAGGCATGAAGGAGCTGCCATCCTACAATGCTCCACAGCGATCTTACATTGGGCTATTGTGAAAATATAAATGATAGGTGATTTCGGAGAAGAAAATTTGACGGGGAACGACTGAGGGTAGCAAGACTAGCAAAAATTGTTTCGGTCTGGGTTTGTTCAAAGGGTGGGAAAGTGACATTAGTCTATTCCAGTGATTCCAGTTAAGAGACCGAGGGCAAAATTGTGATTTAAAACCCACCATTTATTCACAAAGTGCCAATACAGCAATTTAACCTGAATACAGGTGGCTGTGAAGGGGTGATGTCGGGTGCCCAGAGAAAGGGCTCCGAGTGCCACCTTTGGCACTCGTGCCATAGGTTTGCCAACACGGGTCTATTCTCTATTCAGGGATTCTTAACAAGAGCCTTCAATCACATCTCAAAAGGAAACTTAACGGTAAAACCAGGAGCATAAAGTTTTCCTTCCCTAACCTACACTGATCTCCATGTTGTTTCACTCTCCAAACAGAAAAACAGCCTGGCGGGTGAAAATAATAAAGAAATTTCCCTGAAAAGAAAGATAGTTAGTCTTACTAGTCATCTTCCCATTCGCATCTGCTGGGGATTGGGTGGGGTAGGGCCTGGCCTGCTACCCCACCCACCCAGCGCCAGCTGTGTGGCAGCCTCCGCCAGCTGGCGCCTCACATCCACCACTTCTCCTGCAGCCCCGAGAAGGGTGGGGGAGGGCCCGGACTGCGGGGGAGGGGGTTTCTCCAAATGCCGACGGGCCGGGTTCATGACCCTACAGGCCAGATCCGGCCCATGGGCCATAGTTTGAAGACCCCTGCTCCAGACCATCAACTGCACTGACTGTGCAGAAATCTTTGAACCTGTAGTACCTTGAAAACTTCAGTCTGGGATTTAGCCAACACTTGGCCTTCTTTCTTCCTTTTCTTCTTAAGAGCAAGAGTTCCAGTGGATTTGTTGGAACTGGCAAGTTAATTAAAAAAAGAAACTGTCTGATAACCAGAATAATTTGACTGTCACTAAAGAAAAATAAGGAAGAACAGAGCGGAAAGCTAAAGATTTTGTTTCTTTATTTTCAGGAGAGAATGAAGGTTCGGGAATGTGTATCTGAAGTTAACATGCGGGAGCAGAATTAGGGAGGATTCCAGCACAAAGCTTTCCGGAGATGAATGGGTAGCGCAAAAGAGGACGGCAGTCCTTTTGTGCACATGTCATTCCAAGAGCTTGTGCGAGAGAACCTCCTGGTGAACAGCACTTTCTCGATCTTCCACGTGCAACTCCAAAACGAGCGAGCCACCCACTGCGGAGCTGCATAGCCGCTCCGTCTGAAATGCAACATCACCTGTCCGGCCAGTCATGTGGGTCTCAACAGCCTTTTGTACAATCCAGGACCAGTGTTTTCTTTTTCAAAATTCTTAGCACCAGCAGAAAAAAATACCATAAATTACAGGGAGAATTTTCTTTCTTTCTTTCCAAAACTCTTCTAAGCAAATGTGCTGCTTAAGTGGATGAGGGCAGGAACAGTTCGTTGAAGGAGGTTATCAGTCTGTAATAGGATTTCTCATCATCTGTCAGTCCTGCATTCCCTGGCCGGATTACTACAGCAATGTGCATATCAGCCTCTTCTGCGGCATCTGCCTCTGCAGGAGAAGAAAGAGCACGTGGAATCTATATATTCTGTTAAACAGACATCTCCGAAATCTTACTCCATGGTTGCCCCGTTTCATCCATAACTTGATGAGGCAACCCAGATGTTCTGGACTGCAACTCCCAGAAACTCCAGAAAATTCACAATTAGTGGTGAAGGCTTCTGGAAGGTACAGTCCAAGAACACCAGGGTTAGCCAAGTTTGGAAACCACTGTTTTAGATGAGGGATAGGGAACAAGTAGCTATCGAGATAGTGTTGTGGACTGTAACTCCCATGATTCTTCACCATCGGTTATGCTGACTATGACTGACGGGAGCTGCAGGAAGCATCTGGAAGCCACACAGATTCCACCTCTGATCTAGTTCTTCTTTGTGTGTTTCTTTGGCATGCCTTGGAACTGACATCTGTGTACAGAGGAGTCCTCCTTGGAAACAATAATGCTGAAACATGAACAATTTTGCATGCCAAAAAAATGCAGGGGAGTGCTATCAGGAGACAGATATCTAGTCTCATGCGCTCCCAGACGCATTTGGTGGGGCCACTGTGAGATACAGGAAGCTGGACTAGATGGGCCTTTGGCCTGATCCAGCATGGCTCTTATGTTCTAATGTTAAGTCAGGGAAACTTGACAGTGCATAGCAGCAGTAGCAGCAATAACAACAATTTAAGTGGACAAGGGTGGCCCCTCCAGATTAGCTGCAACTTCCATCAATCACCACCACTACCTATGCTGTCCTTAGTGGATGTGTAGCCCCACCCCACAAAAGCGGTATGGTTGCCCACCCAGACGTTAGGACATTCTTGTTTACACTTCTTCTTTGAAGGAACCTCTTCAGGCACCCATGACTTTGCAACCTGCAACAAACAGCACCCAGGCACTCCTACGGAAAGGAGGAATAACAGGAAGGAGGAGCACCCTTACCTCGAGTGACATCTGTCAAGAATAGGATGTGGTTTGTGGAACATCCAATGTTTGCAGCTATCCGCTGGTAACTCTCGTGGTCGACTTTAGCGCCTATTTTGGTGTCAAAATAGCCATCGATGAGCTGAAAAATTCAAGGAAGATGTTTTTTCTAAAAAGAGGGAAATGGCTGGTTTGTAAGGGGGGGGGTTAGAGCCAAACCTTGAAAAGGCTGAGAACGCGAACTTTCAAAGCAGCACTGTGGAGCAGGGAAGGATGAAGGGGATCAATCAAGTAGAGTGCCGCCTACACCCAGGCAAGGTAACTGGGCAGAATGGCGGGAAAAACAGAGGAGGCGGGAGGAGGTGAGAGACGCCCGGATCAGAGAGGAGAAGGCTCAAGAAGAAGCCAGAAGGAGGTTCGAGGAATCCTTATGGATTGGTGAGGCAAAAAGGGCGGGAAAGGAGGAACCACCCACAGCTGTGGAGGTAGGGTTTGGGGAAGTGGATCAAAGGACACCGCGTATCTTACCCCCAGGCGGGGAGTGTGTCTGGATGGAAGACCCAGACACCAAAAAATGGGAAAGGATGATGATGATTCAGGTGGGGGTGGAGAGCTAGAGAAGACGGGCACACAAGAAGGGCTGCTCGTATTGGGGAGAACGGGAGGCAAGAGAATATAACAAAAAGTTAAAACAAATAAGAAAGGACCTAGCCTTCGAGGAGTGGAGAGCCAAGGTGCAAGCCGAGGAGCGCCAGACCAGGAGGTACTCTTGTGGGAGGGGATTGGCGCAGTGCGAAGACTTCCCTGGACGGGGACAACGCCGGGGAATATGTGGACCCAAACCCTCCACGGAGATTGGAGTGCAGACTACGGAACTGATCCCGGACTCAGAGCCGCAGAAGGGGTCTGGTGGGGAGCCAACCTCTCAGGAGTGGCAGGGGGACTGAACTCTTCATTATGCAACCCATCAAGGGACTCAAAGAATAATCCTTTTGTTGGGGACGTTGGAACAGTTGGTGTTGATGTAAAGGAAAGTGCCTCCCAGATTGTGGAAGAAGTTAATAAAACCCATGTTAGTTCGTTGAAGGATGTTTCTTTATGGAATATTGAAGGGCAGGGAGTCTGGCAACCAGAGGAACACTCACAAGCACTTACCTCTGAAATATCACCTTCGGTAGAATTCCCAAACAAGAGCTTTTGTGCCTCTATGCTCCCAGACGAATAAATGTAAACCTTCTTGCCTGCTTCTTTCCACTTTCTCACTGCTGGTACGACATCCTCAAAGAGCCTGAAATGCATAAGAACAGCAGATCCTGAAAAGAATAACCCACAGGTTGAAAATGCAATTAAAGCGCTCTCTTCATCCATATGGATGTACTACATGCCCCAGAGGTACTGTTGCTACCAAGGTCATAACTGGGCTTTGCTTAGGACTGCAAAACCAACATTCGACACTGCTAAATTATGGGAAGATCTTGGTTAAATGTAGGTACCATATTCCCAAATAGATTGCATCTACTGAATGAACGAGACTTGGAGAAATCAGCACACATGCAACACCCCCGCCCAAAATCATTCTTGTTCTCCTTTGTTGAGAGCATCACAAAACATCTATCCTTTGACAGGGTGTGAAGAATCACAGCACACATCCCTGCATGTTAAGACAAGATAAGTGAGAATTCGTACCCCTGATGTGGTGTGCACACATGTATATGCCAGCGTTGTGGGTAGGATACTAATGTAAACACTGGCCATGACATAGGAAACCTCCACACTCGGTACTCACTCGCCCTTCACGCGGCCAGTCTCATACGCTGCTCTCCATATGTGACCCTGGAGCTGTTTTAAGGCAGTGGTCTTTCGGTCTAAAGACATCTGCCAGCAGACGTTGTCGACCACAGCCTGGATGACCCGTTCTATCTCCTCTTCCCCGTCTCTGCTTTCCATTGGGATCGGCACGACACCATCCATACGAGAATCTTCTTCAGCCTTTGAAAGTCAAGGAGGAGAGTCAATGGGTGAAACAAGGAAACCAAGGGCAGGTCCTCTTATGGATTGAGAACTGGTTGAGATCCAGGAAACAAAGAGTAGGTCTCAATGGGAAATTTTCACAATGGAGAGAGGTGAAAACCGGTGTGCCCCAGGGATCTGTCCTGGGACCGGTGCTTTTCAATCTGTTCATAAATGACCTGGAGACAGGGATAAACAGTGAGGTGGCCAAGTTTGCAGATGACACAAAACTTTTCCGTGTGGTAAAAAACAGAGAAGATTGTGAAGAGCTCCAGAAGGATCTCTCCAAACTGGGGGAATGGGCTACGAAATGGCAAATGCGTTTTAATGTAGCCAAATGGAAAGTAATGCATATTGGGGCAAAAAATCAAAACTTTATCTATCAACTCATGGGCTCCGAGTTATCCGTGACAGATCAAGAAAGAGATCTTGGTGTGTTGGTGGACAGCTCCATGAAGGTGTCTCCCCAATGTGTGGCAGCGGTGAAGAAGGCCAATTCCATGCTAGGGATTATCAAAAAGGGGATTGAAAATAAAACAGCCAACATTATAATGCCATTATACAAAACAATAGTAAGGCCGCACCTGGCGTATTGTGTACAATTCTGGTCACTGCATCTCAAGAAAGACATAGTGGAACTGGAAAAGGTGCAGAAGAGAGCGACTAACATGATTACTGGGCTGGGGCACCTCCGTTATGAGGAAAGGCTAAAACATTTGGGGCTCTTTAGTCTGGAAAAAAGGTGCCTGAGGGGGGATATGATTGAGACGTACAAAATAATGCAGGGCATGAGTAAAGTGGATAGAGGGAAGCTCTTCTCCCTCTCACAAAATACCAGAACTAGGGGACATCCACTCAAATTGAGGGCTGGGAGAGTAAGAACAGACAAAAGAAAATATTTTTTCACCCAGCGCGTTGTTAGTCTATGGAACTCCCTGCCACAGAATGTGGTGATGGCATCTGGCCTGGATGCCTTCAAAAAGGGATTGGACAGATTCCTGGAGGAAAAGTCCATCACGGGTTACAAACCATGATGGAGATGTGTAATTCCCCAGGCTTAAAACCAGGGTACTTCAAGGGCCAGATGCAGGGGAGTGCTATCAGGAGACAGATATCTAATCTCATGTGCTCCCAAACGCATCTGGTGGGGCCACTGTGAGATACAGGAAGCTGGACTAGATGGGCCTTTGGCCTGATCCAGCATGGCTCTTCTTATGTTCTTATGTTCTTAAGAGCGCAAGGAGACAATTGCTATGACATATCATATTTTTTTCTGCCACCCACAACTGACCTTTTATGTGGTTTTGGACATGTTTACCGGTACTCTGGTGAGAAAGGCCAGCTTGCTCATAAGCATGTGACATCACAGAAATCCTTCCCTACTCATGAGTCTTCACAGCTGAGTGACATTTTGCTCTGTGTAAGCCGACTGTAGATGCCCTAAGCACATCCAATCTTGCCTGGTTATGGAAGCTAAGCAGGGTCGGACCTGGTTATTACTTGGATGGGCGACCACCAGGGAATACCAGGTGCTGTAGGTGCTTCGAGTAGGAACTGGGAAGCCACTCCAGTATTCCTGCCAAGAAAACTCCATGCACATGGAGTCATGAAGGGTTGGTCACGACTGCAACCACACAGCAATCCAGTTAAAGAAAAACCGAGGAGGAAGTCAGCTACGCATCTATATGAAGTCTTAAGCTAGCTGAGGGTTAGGAAAATAGCTAGAGCACATTTACAGCAGGCTGTACTTATTATTAGAGATGGGCATGAAACGAACAATTTTTCGTTTCTGTTTCCGTTTTTTCATTTTGTTACGTAACGAAACAACAAACGAATTTTGTCTCTAAAATGAAACGAAACGAACAGAAACACCGGAAATTTTGTTGTGCGTTTTGTTTCCGTTACTGCAATATGAGTGAATTGCTTAAAATCCTAAAAAAAATCACAACAAATTGAAATGAATGGTAACGAAATGGTAACAAACAAACGAAAATGAAAACGATTTTTTTTTTGCAAAAAATTCGCGAAAAACGGAAACGAACTGAAACGGACCCTCCAAACGACAAACGAAATGCCATTTTTTTGATTTGTGCCCATCGCTACTTATTATTCAGTGCATGCCTAAAATATTGAAAACAGAGATGGGACCCTGTCACACTGACAGCATTGCACGACCAGCTTGGCCCTGCCTCCCCCGGTAGTGGACCACTCTGGTGAGGAGACAGGGAGACATGTCCCAACTCCTCGCCGGAGTCACCCACTGCTGGGGGAGGCAGGGCCAGGCCAGCCAAACCGCTTCCTGGAGTGGAGTGCTGCTGGGAAAGATGGCAAGTGGTAAGTAGCCCAGCTGGCCACAGGGGAGGGTTGGGGGCCATACTGACAGCTTGTTGGTGCGACAAACCCCCCATCTCCAACTGAGAATGTGTAAGAAGCCGCTCAACCTGTTTAAAAAAAAAAACCTGTTACGCCTCAACTTCTTAAAAAAGACATTTAAGTTAACAAGCCATGGCTGGGGTAATTTTAGAGCAAAACAAAAAATTTATGTTGAGAGCCACTTTCCTTTTTGTCTGTCTGTCTTTCTTTGGTAATCTATTGCTGGACAGTTCAGTGCTTTAGGAGCCTCGTGGCGCAGTGGTTGAAAATGCCTGTCCTGCGGCTAAAACTGTGCTCACGACCTGGGGTTCGATCCCAGGTAGCCGGCTCATGGTTGACACAGCCTTCCATCTTTCCGAGGTCGGTAGAACAAGTACCCAGCTTGCTGGGGGTGGGGGACAATGTGTAGCCTGAATACTGTAATTAAAAACTGTAAACTGCCCAGAAACTATTTGAAGTGGCATGGGGCGGTATACAAGCAGAAGCAGAACACTTTATTGGCTGTAGAGGTATAGGTTGGGGGGTTCGATTCCCAGCTGTACCTCCTTGACGTGGGCTGGGCTGGATGATCCATAGGGTTCCTTCCAACTCTGCAGATCTAAAATGACTACTACTACTACTACTACTACTACTACTACTACTACTACTGGGGGCTCTACATGTTGACAGTGAGTAAAACTGATCAAATCACAGTGCCAATCCAAAAACAGGCAAGCCCATCCCTTCTCTCTCTCTCTCTCTCTCTCTCCCCTTCTCTCTCATTTTCTCTTCCTCTCTCTGCTACTCTTTCCCCACTCACCCTCTCCATCTAGTCACAGGCATCTCCAAACTCCAGCCCTCCAGATATTTTGGACCACAACTCCCACAGTCCTTTGTCATTCACGATACAGGCTTGGAATTCTGGGAGTCGTGGTCCAAAACATCGGGAGGGCCAGAGTTTGGCTATGCCTGTGGGAAGGTGGAGAAAAGGGTGGTGGTGGTGGGAAATCCCTCTTACAAAAAGCCTGAAGCCGGGATTTCAAAAGGCTCACAATGAGATCTGCAGGGTTGCCTGGCCATCGCAAGCGTTCAACTGCAGTACAGGTTAACGTAAACAGAGAGAGAGGGACACACACACACAAGAGAAGAAGAGAGGCGGCCAACACTCCTACCTGCTTCCTCAGAAGGCCTACATCTTCTTGGCACTCGTCCTCTTCCCAGTGTGCCCGCAGGTAGTCCTGAATGTTGTCTTTGATGTAAGGGAACAAGATGTCCTGGCAGGACAGACAAAAGACAGCACAGATCAATTCTGTGTTCTAGTT
>JAHTLZ010000330.1:8926720-8945363 GCA_023846285.1 Phrynocephalus versicolor | reverse complement strand
CAAAACTGTTACCCCATTCAGCATCGATCTACCTCTGATTTGCAAACATATCCCACACTTCATCCAGGGAGTTCACAGTAAATTACCCTGTTCCCTTTCCTTCCAGTCCAGCCATGCAACAATCCCAACTGGTAGTTCTGGAAGAGAAAAGATGACTGGGCCCAAGTCACATTATAAGTTTCATAGTTTGATGCAGAACTGAAACTCCTGTCTCAACTCCCACTCGCTTACTCTAAACCAGTGGTTCTCAACCTGTGGGTCCCCAGATGTTCCTGACCTGCAATTCCCAGAAATCCCTTCCAGCACAGCAAGTGGTGGAGGCTTCTGGGAGTTGCAGTCCAGGAACATCTGGGGACTCACAGGTTGAGAACCACTGCCTAACCACACCACTACATTGGCTCTCTACCTCGACTTCTGGTTTTGCTGGTGAACATCAGTGTTTGCAAGCACAAAGCTACTGGCTGCTTAAGCGAAGTCACCCCTTTCCAATCAAGTGCATAACTGAATGCAGAATTAAACCAGAGTGGCTGCAGCTATGGAGGATCGGAGCAGGTGCCAATATATGGAACGTCTCTATCAGGCAAAAGCCAATTACAGCCAGAACAAAACTGTTTGTCAGGTCTGACACTTCGGTTAAGGTCTCGGAACAATGAACTTAATAAATGTCAACGGACGCAATTTTCATGTCACGCAAGTAACGGGAGTTCAAGCTTGGCTGCTCATGCTTTAGCAACCAACTCAGGAGGAAAAATGTCTTGTCAGAAAAAAGTGACTTCCTGTCCTTCTCAAATTATAAGGTTGTTCCAGAAACTGGATTGAAACTGCACTGGAGTTGCTTTCAAGGACGGCAGCCCTTTTCGTCCCTTGATGAACTTATCTCAAGGGGGGGGGGGGTCACCAAGTTAGTGACCCCCCCTCTCCCCAAAAGATTTCAATTAAATATTTTACTGGCTTATCCCTGTGCTATTGCTTTGTTTGATTTTATCGCATTTCACGGTGTTTAACATGACAACGCAATATTTGCCAGATCTTGGTAGCATGAAAAAACTAGCACTGCATTAAGCTATAATGTTCAAGTGCCATTTAAAAGTTATACTTTTTCAATGACACTGAACTACAAAAAACTTGGTATTTTAAAATTGTAAAAACCAGCATAGAGAAACATTGCCATCAACAACATGTGAGTTGCCCCATTCCAGTGCCGTCAACGGTTCCTAACCCATCTCCTGACTACCACAATCATCTCCAGCGCTGAACTTTTGAAATGTCTTTTTATGAATCTTTCCTAGTTTGAAAAGTAGTGTAGTTTTTAAAAACAGGTCTGCGGTTTAGGTATCTGGCTAAGGAGCCAGACGGTGGGAATTTGGGTTACCACTGTGCCTTTTGCAAGAAGAGCCAGCCTGTGTAGCTTTTGGCAAGCTGCACAATCCCAGGATGCACCCAGAAGGAGGCAACAATAAACCATTTCTGGTACTCTCCACCTGGAAGACTTTGAAAAAAGATCGCCGGAAATCAGAATATTATTGCTGATTATGAGATGCATAAGCTCTTCATGAAAACAAAAGCAGAGGTCCTCATCATTCTGGCTCCCAGAACGAGCGATTTGCTCTAGTTTGCTGGTGCAGAGTCGATGTCTGGAGGCTCCCAATATGACGAGGTTCTGCCCTTCCCTGTTCACCATGACCACTCAATCCACTTGGCAGCAACAACCTGATGGCCCCCAGCTGTTTTTGACTACAGCTCCCATAATCCTGATCCAATGTGGGCAGGATTTAGGGGTTATGGGAGCTACAGTCCAGTAGTGTTGGTGGGCACCAAGCTGCCTACGGGCCTACAGCAGAGTGGATTTGATCAACTACCGTGTTTTCCCGAAAATAAGACACTGCCTTATATTTATTTTTTCCCAAGAAGATACACTAGGACTTATTTTGGGGGTAGGTCTTATTTTCAGGGAAACAGGAACTGCAACCAAACATGCTACAAAATACGGTAACTTTGGTGGCCCAAGCGAAGGGAGGGGGGGAGGACCATGGATGGAAAGAGAGGGGCAACGTGTGCTCTCTCTGTGTGTGTGTGTGTGTGTGTGTCTGTGTGTGCGCACACGCGCATGCGTGCACAGACACAGCCACGCCCATCACTAGGTCTTATTATCGGAGTAGTGCTTATATTTAACAAATGCATAAAAATCCTGCTAGGCCTTATTTTGGGGGTAGGTCTTATTTTCAGGGAAACAGGGTATTATTTGATCAACTATTAGAGAATGATTGCTTTGTGTGCCCCTTTATGCACAAATTCTCTGAAAGGAATGTGGGAAAGATACTATGCCTGCCTGTTTCTCAGTCTCCTTGTTGCTTACTTGCAGAAGTCTTGTGGGACACAGGGGAGCCTCCGGACATCGACTCTGCACCAGCAAACTAGAGCGATCGCTCATTCTGTTACGTTACAACTCTTTGCTCTGCAGGCACTGCATGTGCTGACCAGGAAACAGGGTTCTCTCTCTTACATAATTCATGTTTCATCATGGCCAAATCAGCTATTTTCCAGTCATGCCTGTAACAGGAGGACTGCAACGATTCATCTCCCCACAAATAGGTCACCTCTTTTGCTTATGAGGATTTCCCCAATTATGCAAGGAGGCTGCAGCTGTAAGAAATGCACCCCCCCACACACACATTTCATTTCAAGGACAGGTAGCAAGCAAACCAGAAACAGGTCAAATGTGTAAATGTGGATTGAATCAAGGATGTTTCCTGGGTTCTGGGGGATACACCCCTGACTTGCAGTCTTCTTATATCTGTTTGATTGTGTCTGACTCTCCACCACATTTTAGATCAATGTTCTTACAGCTTCTTTCAGTTTGATCAAAGTCATTAAACCTGTCGGAGTTCAGGTCATATCGCTTCTCCATCCCCCCCCAAAAAAATAAGATCTAAAATGTTTCTTCTTACCAATTATTTGATCGTTGAAAAAGAATTAGCTTGGGGAAACCGGGAGTAGATTTTCGTTTGAAAGGATGCTGGTATTGACTACATATTCCCGGCTTAATCACCTGCTCAGAGATATGCCAAGACTTAATTTTTAGGACGTGCCTGCCCACCTAAGCTACAATTTTATGTATGTCTGTGAAGATTCTCAGTCATCCAGGTGAGTTTATCTGGAAGTTGAGTCATGGCAACTGGACTTCGTTTTCTTGAGAGATAGAAATGTTTCGCTGCTCCTCCAAACAGCTTCATCAGTCTGAATACAGCTAGTGCAACACCTCCATCTTATAGTCCACTTTGTCCTCTTGTCATCCTGGTCTGAAATAGGCTCATAAGATGAACAATGGCCTGAATAGGCTTGTTAGGTAGACAACAGTATCCATAGCCTTAAGGTGAACAATGGCCTAAGGTGCTGAAACCTGCAAACCTTCCCCTCCAGATGTTTTAGACCACAACTTCCACAGTCCTCTGCCATTGGCAATCTAAACTTAGAATTTTGGAAATTGTGGTCCAAAAGTGTCTGACATTTTCTAGAGAAAAGACATTTCAAATCCACAGATGCAACTAATACGTTGACTCTGAGAAATGCAACGACAGGATGATACCATCACAGCAGACTTTTCTTTAGGGGAGGAAATAAAGCTTATCCACTTATAAACAAATAAACCACACAGCAGGATTGGAGAACTGGCTGGGATAAGGGGACAGCACTATCATACGGAAGGCCACATGTACCTCAGGCCTGCCATAGCATCAAGAGTCACTTGTCAAACATCTCAAAGAATGTTCCCTTGTCATACCAGTGATCGCTCCTCTTTGGGCTAAAATAATGTACTGTGCAATGGAACTATGACACTGTGGCACATGAGGCCTGGGGGCACAATCTGTGACCTGGTTTCCCAGATACCTGATGTGACAGGCTAGCCCGCAAAACTCTGAATAAACCTACTCACATTTAGGCAGCAGGAGGAAAAGCAGGAAAAAGGAACAGATCTAAATTACTGTTAAGACTAAAGAAGATTTATTCTTGACTAAGAAGATTGACTCTAATTTAAGAGGTAGCAAATGACTTTCAAATTCCCCAGTATTTTAGTTCATGGGCAGTAATTCTTTCATTTCATAGTGTTTTATGATCTATCATTTCTAAATTCTCCCTCTCCCAGTCTTTGTACACACACGTGCCAACGGAAAATAATATTTATGATGAAATGGACTCCAGCCAATTCAACTGCACGCAATAATGCTCTCTGCTCCGCACCATTTATGTGCAGAGCGCTTTACAAAATGTTTAAGGATGTACGCCTATCCCAAGGCTGTTACAGTATAATCTAGACAGATTACAGGCTTCCAAGATGTTCAGTTTTTCAAAATTAGAACTTCAAGATGAAGCCTGGAGAGATTGATGCAGAAAGCAGATATGCAGAATTGTCCCATAAATTTGTTATCAGTACCAGAATGGAATACCATACCTCTTATGTATAAAAATCCTCTATTGGTTACCTCAAATGTTCCCCTTTAATATAAAACTTGAGATTGCAAATCACTTTGTTGTAGATTTTGAACATCTGGAAGCCAAATGTTTGTGACTGTTGATTGCAAGTCACCTGGAAATGTAATGGACTGTCCACAACCATCTTCTGCTCACCTTTCAAGCTTGGTGTGGACAAGATCTAAAGGAGCTGGAGCCATATTAACTATGCTCTAGACCAGTGGTTCTCAACCTGTAGGTTCCCAGATGTTCCTGGACTGCAACTCCCAGAAGCCTCCACCACTCGCTGTGCTGGAAGGGCTTTCTGGGAGTTGCAGTCCAGGAACATCTGGGGACCCACAGGTTGAGAACCACTGGTCTAGACCCTGCAGGGCAGGCAGGATTCCAGATACATCTATAGAGTGCAAGAAACCACAACTGCATTGACTTTGGCAGCCCCTTAACTTTTAAAACACCGTATCTCAGGAATGCTGTAACTTGGCAATGTTAAATGCAAGTTCCTGACATAGCTCTTTGATTCCATGTGCACCCTAATCCTTGCCCAACAGAACAACAAAACGGCTACCCAGGTTTATCTTCTCAGCCACATGTCTGTGGCTGGAGATCATGTCAATATTAATGATATACTGTATAAGGATTGTGTGCTGTCAAGTAAATTCTGCCTTATGGCAATCCTTTTCAGAATTTTCTAGGTAGACAGTATTCAGAAGTGATTTCTTATCGCCTGCTTCTGAGGGCATCTGGGGTCTTTGCAGCTTGTTTCAAGTCACATAGGCTAGCTCTTCTGGGATACCCAGGAATGGACTGCTAATATTAAATCCCAATATTAAACCCAGAGAGCTAGATGGTTCTCTACAGATTTTAACTCATGCCTTTGAATGCTACTTCTTAATGACTTTTTGCACCACCCCACAGTGTAGTTCACAAAGCACCAACCCACAGCCAATTCAAAATGATTTTAAGACAACACATCTAGCTAAAGCAGCAATTTGTCAGCTCTGTTTTTACCCTCTGCACTACTGCACCATGTAAAAACTTTGAGAATTTTAGGATTAATCCCACTGTAAATAATTTCTAGACTGCAGAACTTACAAAACAGCACAATCTTGTGCATGTATATTTTCAAAATAAACCCCACTGTCTGTATTCAGCCCCCAGGTATGTTTATGATTTCAGCTTTATTTATTTTTAATTTATTTTAGAATATTTTTACCCTGCCTTTCTCTTCGGAAAAGGACCCAACTATTACAGCATGTCCAATTCAGCACAGTAGGACTTACTATCAAATATGTAGAAATCTGTACTATTTCTTTATAAACCTGAAGAAGCAAAACGTGTTGACATTCAACTGAATTCAATCTATAGATTTCAGTGCAGCAATACTGTTCTAAATTTAAATAGTTGCCGGTAAACTGGTTATCAGGTGATGACCACTACTTGACAACCTACTACAATGTTCAACAACATACAAAATAAGTTTATTAGTAAAACACAAAAAACCAGAACATTACGCAAAATAAGACCATCATTTTACAGTAAAATAGAATTGCACAACTACTGTACAGTAAACTGGAGCCCAATGTGTGTGTTTGTGTGTCAGCCTTCGTGGCCTATCTAAATAAGAACTGGGAGTAATATCAAAGTCTTCATAGGCCACCAATAACAACAAATACTGCCACCAGCATTATTCGGGTTGACATAATTTGCCCATGACAAGCTTGTTTTATTTGGATAAGATTTTCACACTGTTGAATACACTGTGATCAACGAAGCTCTCAGAGAAATGAATGTCAGTCTTAAAAGTGCTATGAAGCTAATCTGCTGTTGATGGTGAACCAGACTAAATCAGCTTCTCTTTGAAAAGTGCAATGAAAATATTGACAATCCTCTCACTGGTTTCCTTTTCATTTGTAACAAGGGCAGAAATCAGGGCCCTTGTTACCCCCATGTCCCTTGGGGGTAAAAATACCCAAAATAATGGGACTTCAGGTTTCCCTGAAGATTGACGCAGATTTGGACAAAGCTGTGTAGTAAAAGGAAATGTCATCCTTGGGAGATCAATGTCTGTGTTGATTCCTCTTAAGAATATATATAGGATATGATGACAGCAAAGAGTTATAGAGCCAATAGTTGTGAGTTTTTTGGGTTGTTTGGCGGTGTTCTGGATAAAGCCACTTAAAGATGGACCAGAGGCAGTGTAATGCACTGGATAATGCTGGAACAGTACTCAGAAGATCTGGGTTCAAATTCCCATTGAGCCCTAGGCATTCCCTGGAGGGTGGCACAATAGTAAAGATCACTACATACCCTGAACATTCCACTACAATCACCAGAAGTTGCATGGGATTGGACATTACACAAGAGAGGCAGGTACATGGATGGGTGGGTGGAGAGGTGGGTAAGAGTTTGTGGGTGTGTAGAAGCCTCCAATGCACCAAAGCTTATGGCAAACATAACATATGGGACCTTGGTAGTTTTTGCCAGACCGACAGCTATAGACCCCCAAGAGCAACCTCGGAGCAATCTTGGGCCGGCTAGTATTCTTTCTCGCTTTCTCCTCCCGAGCAGGAGCGCAGCAGGGCTGCAGCAGCCTTGCGACTTTTTGACAGACCTACCCAAAACACGCACATCCTTCCCAGCCCTGGCTGCATCCGGCGCGTATCCAACGACGGGGATCGCCTTATTTCATTATTATTATTTTATAATTTTTGAATATTTTCACCCCACCTTTCTCCTTGGAAAAGGGCCCAAAGGTGGCTTACCATAATGAGGGACAATATACAGAACAGAACATTTGAAGACCTACCCATCCCAAGACACGGATCTCACCTTGACAAACGTAATAGGAGTTGTGGTGCCTTCGATGTCTAGCAGGAACACGCGGACCTCGGCGGGGACCGTGAAGCCCACCATACCCACGGCCTCGGGCGCGCCCGCCCGCCCGCCCGCCCGCCGGGAGGGAGCAGCAGCCTAAGGGCGCCGAGCACGTGCGCACACACGGACCCGATCGAGCTGGGAAGGCGCACGAACCCGACAGGGATCTCACGGGTCGTCGTCGTCGTCTGCAGCAAGAGCGAGAGTCACACGCCCCGGGGATCGGCGGCTGCGGAGAGGGGGGGGAGGTGGGGGGAGAGAAGCGCGCAAGCCGGAACGAAGCCCTCCCGCCGTAAGAAAGCACGGAGGCGAGTCCCCCACCCGACGTGGCTAGCCGCGGCGTCGCCACAGCACCCGGATCGGGCAACCCTGATTGGAAGGCAGACGCGGAGAGGAAGGCGGGCCGTGCGTAATTCACTTCGGGATGGATTGGGGGGGGAGGAGGAGGAGGAGCGAGGAAGCAAAAGAGGAAGCCGCTTGTAGTGGGTGGAGGGGAGGGGTGGAGAGGTGATCGCTGCACACCATAACCCAGGACGATATTTATTTATTTTTGCATTTCTAGACCGCTCCGATTTCCCGCAAGGGACTCTGGGCGGTTTAGAAGGAAAGCCAAATCAATGATCAATACTTAAAATCACAACAAACCGCAAGAGAGCAAATAAAAAAAAACAAGAAAATCAAACAAATCACTCTGTTCTAATATCTGTGAAGATTCTCAGTGGTGAGTTTATTTGGAAGTTGAGTCATGGCAACTGGGCTTCTGTAGTTGAGCTGTAGTCCTCACGGGCAACAGGAAAGCGACGGAGTTCCTGTATCGTTGCAACTTATGCGACATATTTGAGACTGGATTGATCCTGAATAGGTAGTTAAGAGTCATTAGCTCTCATAAAGAGTTGCTTGTTGATATGTATTGTTCCACTTGAATGCGTTCTTGAACTCTTCAGGGAGGGAGGTGCTGGGGGTTGTGGGACGTTGCTCTTCCAAATTTACAGCTACGCATCTTCTACTCAATAAAAACAACAGCCCGGCGGATCTCCCAAATTGGTATCATTGTTTCAGAGAGTTAACTTGATGTGCTTTACCAAGAACAGAAACCAAAAAGCACGAGCGCGGCTCCCAGCTTGTTTGGCGTGTTTATGCGTGCAAAGATGGAAGCTTGCATCTTGCAGCCAAGAGTTGCCCATATTATATGATGAAGTGCCCGTGGTGTACCCCTGCCAAGTCCATCAGCTTACCCTGGCAGCTTCTGCCGTTGTAATTCTGTATGTCCATAACTACTAAACAGGGTGCCGGTGTGCCAAATCTGTTTATATGTGAGCTTTCGTGGAGAATGGGTTTCGCCAAAACCATGTGCGATATCATCAATGCACAAACTTTTGTAGACGATGGACATTTTAACAGATCCGCCCCGAGGGATAGATAGCTGTGCTGTCCTAGTACTAGAAAAATCTTGGGGCACCTTACAGACTTTTTAATTTTTATTTGGCATAATCTTTCACGCACTGCAGCTCACCACTTCTGAGTTAACAGAGATCTATGCGATGGACATTAGCCCACATACATTCGTTTTGGAATAAATACGTTATGATCAGCTCAACCTTAAGGCAAATTCCCCATTTCTTCTTCTTACGTTATCCCTGCAGGCAGGCCAATCAGTGCTACCCTAGACATGCAAACAAAGCGGTGCTGTCTTCCAACTGACCAGTTACAAAACAGAACAGACCTGCCAAATGCCAATCAAATGCGGAAGGAATCGAGTTCCTATCCTAACGACGTTTGACTTGTTACCCAGCCTCTTTGGGATGTAAAACGCGAGCACCGCTTCCGTTTTGGAAATGGTTGCCTCCACGTCACTCGCTGTGTTCAAACAAAGGGTTGTACGTCCAGAGGCACTTTGCCCTCGGAAGTAAAGCGCACCGAGTTTAAACAGGGTCTCCTCCTGAGCAAAGGCGTCCCGCAAAATGCAAGGGAGTTTCCATTGCCCATGCCCGCGGCCGGAAGTGCGGAAACTTGGAGCGCGCCCGTTGAACCCGAGGAGTTGTGGAGCTCTCCAGGAAACGGCAATTGCGCTTCTCTCCGCGATTGATGTTGCGTGAAAACCCAGTTCCCGGAATTTCAGAAAAGAAATTAAAAAGGAACGTAGGGTTGGTTTTGGAGGTGGTGATTGTTCCCTGCCATGCCTAGCACCCAGGTGGCGCGAGAGCGCTGTCCACCCCCATTAAATGCAAAAGTAATTCGAATTACTTAAATGTTCGGCAACGCGGAACGTACACGCACACAAGAAAGACTTGCGCAACCGCGTTGCGCAATATTACTACGCAGTTTATTATTAAGCAGTAAAGCTGAGCGGCCATTTTCTTCAATGTACAATATACAGTATATGAAACCAGCTAAGGGAAAACACCCTAATTTGTGTTGCGGTGTTTTCGGTATTCAGTATTACACTTGTCCCGGACATTTATATAGGATGCAAGTCTCGAAAAAACAAGCTTTCTTGTTAACTTGCAAGGATTGGGGTGGGGGTGGGGTTGAGGCGAAAGGTGCATGCATTTGCCGCGCTGGTCCCCTAAAGTAGCCTCCCTTGGTGGCTGCATCCTCTACATCTTGAAAGAAAACGGTGTGTCTGGGATTCCTCAGAATTTAAGAACGGAAGAAAACCCGTATTGAAGTTGACCAAGGTCAAAGGTGGAGTCAGGTAACTGTTTTACTGGTGCTCTTTAACAATTGTAGAGTATTGCAACTCCCTGAGCCACTTCGTTTAAACCAGCATGTGGCAAACCGATGCAGTCTGAACTCCACCCTCGCCCCCAAGTCGTGACCTTTTGCTACGGATCTCTGCCCCTGTGCATGCCTCCAAAACCCGTAAGGAGGCCAATGACTGGCAACTGCTTTCCCAAGTGTACAGTGTTTGGTGGTGGTAGCAGCAGCAAAGTGTCTTTAGCTAAAGAATGCTTTACAAACAGCCAGGGATACAACTACCCTCCACTCAAAGGTCATCCAGACCCTTTTTAAGGTGTAATAACTACATATGTTGTGGCAGTGAACGATATGGCTAATTATGTGTTTTTGGAAGAACTGATTCCTGCGTGAAGAATTAATTCCTTGAGTGATGGATGATTTTGAGTTGCTTATTACTTAAGTATTTTATGCATGCTTAAAACAAGTTGGGGTGAGCTTATGTTCTATAAAACTTTGTAAGTCTTGGTGCACCACAGAATCTTGCTTGTTTTTTTTTCTGGAATAAACTACTGTACCTTGATTTGGAATATTTTTAAAACTCTGGGTCCCCCCCCCCACTCTTGTTCTCTGTCTTTTTTCCTTCACGTTGTTTCTAATACTTTCCTGTCTTTAAGTATCTTTGGCAAAGTTGCACTGTTTAGTTTATGCCACAGAAAAGTGTGGCTGGTGTTAATCCTTTGTCTAACATAACATTCCAGTCAGGAACACCAGTGAGGCAGGTCTACTTCGAAACTAATAAAGTTTACTTTTCAGGACCCCATGACCTGGAGGTAGGAGGGCAGAAACTACTTTAGTTGAGATTTTTTTTTTAAAAAATTGTTTATAATCTGTTATGGAACAACCCCACAGAAGAAGGTAACAGTGGATACCCAGACCTCATTGCTGCTTGCAAAAACAAACAAACAAACAAACAAAAACATTTCAAGATTCAGAACCCCCCCCCCCATGTAATTCAGTCTCTGATCACCAGAGATAGAATATGAAAGCTACACGTTGAATCTGCAGCCCTGATTTTGAAATTTATTTTTCACAAAATAAGGTTCCCTATATCATCTACTGCTCTTTGGAACCATGCCTGATGAAGACCTGTACAGGATTAAAAGCTGCTTTATGTTTGACCATTTTGTTTTATGATCTAAGAAATATAGAGGAAACTGCAGCTCCCAGGGCACCCCTAGAAAAGAATTGTAAGCCACCCATATATATTCTCTACCTAGAAAATGCTGGAAAGTGTTGCTGTTAAGTCAGAATTTACTGTACTTGAAGACATATTATTAATAATAAAAGTACCGTGAACCCTTGCGTTCGGATTGCACAAGAAGACAGAGAAGCATTTTCATTTCTTTCTGTATTTTTGGTCCCAGAAATTGTGCCTGCTGAAAAATCTGTGAAGAGATTCTCCTTCTCAAGTGGGAAGTAATATTTTGTTTTAAATTCCTGTCTAGAGATGCTGCTTTCCTTCTCTAGGAGGAGGCAGTGTGTGAAATCAGTCATTCTTTTTTGAGGACAGCTGTGAGAGATATATGCCATTAAAACATTCTCTATTATACAGGACAAGAATAAAAACTGATTAAACCTAAACCTAAAGTGGATACAGTATTTACCCTTATCCACTAATATCACAACAGGAATTTTTTTAAAAAAAAACAACCAATGATAGCTTATCTTCAAATTATTCCAGGGTGGAGACAGGATCTTTCCAAAATTTCACAGGGGTAGAACACAAATATGCCACCATGATTCTTACCTAGACATGTTATTATGACCCATTTTCTCCAGCTATTTAACTGTGATGGTGAATAGCAGGAGAAAATGTGTCAAATACAGTATACAACTGTGCCACTGGTACACCATTGCCCAGGGCCAGCCCAAGACATTTCGCTACCTAAGGCATAGGACAAAAATCAAGATACCGAACCATTCCTTTCCCCTCTGGTGTACAGAAGCTGATAAAACTGGCAACTAAATCTTAATTCAGTATGGTACTGTCACAGAGACCATATTTTTTACTGCATTTAGAGCAGGAAACTAGCTTGTGGATAAAGAGACCAGCTTGGCTAGTAGACACAACTGTGTGAGTAGGTAACATGGCAAAGCCAGAGGTTGGAAGTTCATTTCCCCATGGTGCCTCCTGTGTTAGAAATGCTGTTTCCAGTCTTTTTGCCTCAAAGTAGTTTTCTGCCCTTGAGGCCATCTCCTAACTTTTTCACAGAGGACTAGCTTTTTTTTTGGGGGGGGGGGATATGAGAATGTAAACTGTAGTGTAAAGGACTGTTTGCACCAGGAGAGCCCCCTGCTTTTCCCCAAAACCGACTCAAAAGCTACATTCCCCACAAAGTCTCCTTTACATTCCTGAAAGGGCAGTTTCATTTTGTTTTTAATGAAGCGCATGTGGCAGCAGCGTAGAACCTTTAGGGATGACCCATGTCCCATCCTGCTTTGTGGACTGTATAATGTGCAACCTACAGGTAGATCCAAAGCATTTTTGCCACTGTGGAGCTGTGCACTGATGGACTCCTATTTCTGAAGTGTAATTTGTGGGTACTGATGGGACAGTGGTTTTTGTGTGATCTTATGTAAAAATCATATGAAATCATGTGGATCCACACTGCAGATCCATGCTTTAACCATGCGCCAGAGGATCCAAGATTAAACCTGTGCAGTCTTTTGCGCATCGATGTATGGTTTAACCGTAAATTTGGACAGATCCCATTGGAAAATCCAATGAAATCAGGAGGATCCGTTCTTGGCTTTGTAGATCCAATTTTTACTTTCTTCCCAGGCAGTATATTATACAGTATTGCTATATGTATTGATTTATTCTATGTATGCACATATATGCGTATAAACACATACAACTCAGTCCAGAAGGCCTGCGTGTATAACCGCCTTGGGGTCCTTTTTGGCAAGGAGAAAGGTGGGGTAAAAATACTCGAAAATAAAAAAACATGCTCCACACGGGTACAGTCAACAGCAAACATTTAATGCCACCTCTGGGTTCCCAGAGACGTTTAACCTCTCCTTGGAAGTTGGAAGACCCATGAAGGTCAGTATCATTTATTTCGTACTACAGTACGCGCATTTTAGTACTGGATCCGAATTGGGAAAGGCGCCACACTGACTTCAGCGGAGCGCTTTTCTCACGAAAAAGCCGGGCGCCAGTAAAGCCCTCCTTTGGACGCCCCCCCCTCCACCCTGTAGCCGCCGCCGCCATTTGCCCTTCCCACCCGAGGCGTCCCTTTTTCCCTCAGACATTCCTCCACCGCCACCCCTTCAGAAGCTGCGCCTGCGCGGGCGGGCTGCGCTGATTGGGCGAGCGCGTTCCTATATAAATGTGGCGCAGGCTCTGCCCGGATCTCTTGTCACGGCCGCCATTTTATTACATTCTTTTTTTGGGTCGGTTTGCTTGTGGTTTTGGCGGCGAGGTGAGCGGTGGTGGGTGGTTATTTTTTCTTTTCTTTTCTCTTTGTGCGCGTTACTTTTACCCGGCCCGTTTTCACCATGGAGGACAACACCGACTACGGAAGCAGCCATAACAATAACGCCAGCTCCGGCGGCGGCCAGGAAGACTTCGCCGAGGGCTCCAAGATCAACGCCAGCAAGAACCAGCAGGATGACGGGTACGGCGAGGGAGGCCAGCCAGGCGAACGGAACTGCCTCACGGGAGGGAGGAAGGGACGCTGGAGGGCGGGGGGGGAGGGGAGAATGTATCGCCAGGCGCCATTTTGTTTTAGGAGGGCCAGAGAAACGAGGAAGGGCCGCAGCCACCCTGGGCGATTCCACCCCCCCTTCCCTACTAGAAACATAACAGAAAAGTTGCTCATATTTCGAGGGGAAAACCCTCTTCAAAGCTGTACCAAAGGTTAAAACATGGCAAAATATGGGAGTTGGTATCTTGGCGAGATGGAAAATATGCCATGTTGAGGCCCGGAGCTTCGATGTTCTGAGGATGCCTCTGAAGTAAAAGGCGGTGTTTTTTATTTATTTTTATTGTCCCAGCCCTTCAAACTACGTGTCACGTTTCACACCCCTATTTGACTTCTATTGTGTCTCTCCAACCCCCCACCCACCCGCCTGGCCTGGGATCCGTGCTACCAAGTGGGCGGGGCCGAGAAAGTGTCCATTAAAGTGCCATGACGTAACAATGAGCCTATAGGAGCCCGGCGGGTGGGCGTGGCTTGTTCGGGAGCTGCCGAGGGCGGGGCTGAGGCTCGCCTGCTCCAAGTGGGCGGGGCGAGCAAAGCCCGGCCAGGACAGGGGCTGCCTTTTGTGCGGGTTGGCGTAGGATTTGCTTGGCTTGGTTCCTAGACGTGCATGCAGCCTGCAAGGCAAGGTCGCGGTTGCCATTGCACGCACCGCGTTTCGTGTTGGCCGGTCGTAAAGCGGCCAGAGATGGGAGAGATTCAAGTCCCTCAATGGTTTGTGTGTGTGTGTGTGTTGGAGAGAGAGGAAGGCGGGTGGATCTCGATATCTATCCATGCAAGGCAGGAGTCTTGTGTTTGCATATCCAAGAGTGCATTGCCGTGTTGGCTCGGTTGCCACAAAGTCCTGTAGCAGCGTCAGCAAGGATAGCAAGGTTTATTGGGCGCAAGCTTGTGTGATATGTAGCTCCATGAGCTCCACAGGGGAGACTAGCAAGGGAGATTTCAGTTCAAATGTTCGCTGTGCTGAAGCGCAGGTAAGCATCTTGATCCTGTTTTATAGGCTGGTTAGCTTTGCTGGTGAGGCAGTGCAGTGTGCGATTTAAAATGCATTCAACTACAAAAATACCATCTGTTTGAAATTCTTCTTTTTACAAGTGTTAGAAGTGAACGATGCTGTCCCCCTTTGGATTTGGTAGACTTTCTCTTATGACAAAGCCATTGTTTTCTCTACCAGGAATATTTCTGTCAAATTAAAAGTGAACTAACAGTGGGAAACATCTGGTTTCCTGGTTGTGTTTAATGTTTAATAGCAGTTTAAAAGTTGCAGAATATTTTATTAGTTCCCCTATTAATCTACTGTAGCTACTAGACCTACTCTTGGTGTATGCATGTTTTATTATATTTGCTGTGCAAATTGTATTAGCCAACATGCAAAATCAGAATTGAATTTCCTTTATAATTTCTTTTGTATTCAGTCATTGTATTCCTATTGAGTTATAATCTCCATTGCATTTCTAGTCATTGTGCTAAAATGGCAGAGCTACTTTTAAAGTTTTCTAGGCACAGTGGAAGCAGGTAGTAGGTTAAATGCCTTGAGCAATCTGAAACATGAAACAAGTTCCAGTCTGTACATGACAACTTGTTCAGTAGCATGTCAGGTCCTGAGTTTACTGGCAGGAAGGTAGGGATGGAAGTGGGAGAGTGAAATACGATTACCATCTAATTTGGGGCAATTGTCTGCTAGGTTCCATAGCTTTGTACCAATTTCTGTAATCTATTCTTGCACATATTGTAATTGGTTTCAAGAATATTCAGTCCTAAATACATTGTTCAAATTATTCCAGCAATGATACATTACTTGTATTAGTTAAAATAAAAAAAAATCCTGTTCCTGCTACAGACAAAGCATGTTAAATTAAGACCCTTGTGAGTCACAGCTCCACAGTTATATTTGAGGTGAGAAATCCCACGGAAATATTATGTTCCTAATAGGTTTGGTTATTATTTCTAGTAAGTGTGTATGGTGTATGCATGTGTGTGTGTGTGTGTGTGTGTGTGTGTGTGTGTGTGTGTGTGTGTGTGTGTAGTATTAAGAGTTCAGTCTTTGTACAACACACAGAAACTTCTTAAGCATACTGCATAGGTAATTGAATTGGCAAAACTTTGTTATAATCCCAGAGGTGCAGAACTGTTTCAAGATTCAGAAAAACATCTGATAGATTTCAGGGGGGCGGGATCTCTTCCTTGTTGTGTCACAGCTAAACAGTCTGCAGAAGCTTACATAAAATGAATATTTTACGATGCTTCTAGACCAGTGATGGCAAACCTTTTAGGGACTGAGTGCCCAAACTGATTTAAAACCCACTAATTTTTCCGCAAAGTGCCGATACAGCTATTTAACCTGAATATAGGTGGCTGTGAAGGGACGATGTCGGGTGCCCACAGAAAGGGCTCCGAGTGCCACCTTTGTCACTCGTGCCATAGGTTCGCCAACACTGTTCTAGACTCTTATTCTTTTTTAGCACTATACTGTATTGTAAATCTATTTCTTATCAGCTAGTGTTGCTATAACTGAGTACCAAGGACTCATTGGTACTGGCACTACTATATCTTTCAGTTAGGCCCTGATAAAATCAGTTCCATATGCATGGGTTTTTATTGCTCAGTGTTGTTTAGGACAGTCTTTCACCATGGCTGAAAAGTAAAACATTTTCATATTTGGGCTATAAAATAGAGTTAGAATCATCCTTGATTACATGAACTCTTTGAGATCTTAGTAGAAATCAGCCAAATGAGGTTTTGAATGTTTCTCTCACCTCTCCTCTCCCACTATTTGTGCATGCAAACACAGGTTTCTGTGGAGCATACATTAGCGAAAGCCTTGTAGGTTCAGCTTTGTTGAATAGTTTTAATACTGATTTTGTGTAATTCAATTAGGTGCTCTGAGACTAGTATTAATTAAAAATAGGTGATACAAAACTAAGTCCTATTTTAGTCCTAACTAGAGAAGACAAAGAGACCCTCATTTCTGTCAATTTAACATTTTAAGTTTATTTCAATGAAAGTACTCTAATTGGGATAAAATTTGATTTTGTTTAACATTTGGGGGAAATATAATTCACTAGCACATGTTATTTCCTTTGCAGCAAAATGTTTATTGGAGGCCTGAGCTGGGATACAAGCAAAAAAGACCTGACAGAGTATTTGTCTCGTTTTGGAGAAGTGGTGGATTGCACAATTAAAACTGATCCTGTCACGGGGAGATCAAGAGGGTTTGGGTTTGTGCTTTTCAAAGATGCAGCCAGTGTTGAGAAGGTACGTTTAACAATTTATATATAGCTGAAAGATGAATCTCCAAATAAATACATGTATTTTCCTCCTCTGAACTTGAATTCAATGTCTTTTTTAGGTTTTGGAATTGAAAGAACACAAATTGGATGGCAAGCTAATAGATCCCAAAAGGGCAAAAGCTCTGAAAGGGAAGGAGCCACCCAAAAAAGTTTTTGTTGGTGGACTGAGTCCAGACACATCTGAAGAACAAATAAAAGAATATTTTGGTGGTTTTGGAGAGGTATAATTGTTTAATAGTTACCTATGTCTAGCTTTAGTTTGAATGTCTACTGTTTGGACCATTGCATAACACAGTGGCCAGTAAAGTAGTTGCTCAGAACTGTAATGCAGTTCCTTTGTATTATTTGAGTGACTTTGACTACTTTCTTGATATGGATGATTGATAGAACTTTAAAATAGAAGGCAGATAGTGGTTGCCAGAAAGATATGAGCATTTAAATGTGTATAGATAAATGGGAACAATGCACAAGCAAAATTTGTATAAGCAGTGATCACATCATTAATATGCATAGCACTCAAGAACATAAATGAAAAAGGGCATGTTTTTCTAGCAATGTTTGAATATTTTTAATTATGAATATTTCCACTACATTATTTTAGTTACATGAATGGAGATGTAGAAAAGTGAAGAAATAGAACAGCAAGGGAGAAGGGAGAACTATAAACACAGTTCTATATTAAAGGCATATTTTGGTTGGTGGTTAGGGAGTACGTTTTTTTAAAAAAAGCTGTGGTGGCTTTGACTTTGGCTTATCTTGTAAGCAGGGCAGCATGGGTGATTGAAGCAGGAAGCCAGTGGAATGCAATTACAGACCAGTTGTGCCCTTATTAGAGAGACAAGATGTGGGAATCGGGATATTCTTTCAACTTTTAATTGTGCCTTTCAGATTGAAAATATTGAGTTACCAATGGACACAAAGACAAATGAAAGAAGGGGTTTCTGTTTTATCACATATTCAGATGAGGAACCAGTAAAAAAATTGTTGGAAAGTAGATACCATCAAATAGGCTCTGGCAAGGTATGGCTATTCTGTTTAAAGTTTTTTTTTACTGTTTTTTGTCTTGATGTGATGTGAAAGCAATGGCAATTAAAAATATAAGTACTTCATATACTCTGTACTAATGATAAGTGCTTTGTTTTCTTCTAGTGTGAAATAAAGGTAGCACAGCCCAAAGATGTTTATAGGCAGCAGCAGCAGCAGCAAAAAGGAGGTAGAGGTGCTTCATCTGGTGGACGCGGTGGTTCCAGAGGACGTGGCAGGGGTAAGTGTGTGACACTAGAAACCTGATTGTTGAAATACAGTCATGAATGACCAGAAGAAATGTTCAAAACAGAAGATGCATCTAGAGATGCATAGTCTGTTTGGTAGTAGGTTGTTAGCATCAGCATAGAGTCAAGATTCCTTGGCAGAGCATAGAACTCTACTTTTTAAAAGGAACTTGTTATTTCTTGTCCTGGTAAGGAAAGACTGTTGTTATTATAATTTCTAGTCAGGCAGGCTTGACTTGTTCTGTGTTTCTGTATTACCATTCCTGTTCTCTGTAGCAATTTAGTTAGTGCAGGA
>JAHTLZ010000330.1:8834012-8923611 GCA_023846285.1 Phrynocephalus versicolor | reverse complement strand
TGGCGCTGGGGTGGGGAAATAAAGGTTTTTCTCCCCCACCCCAGTGCCAGTGAACTGGAGCCCCAGCATTGCACGCCACTCCTGTGCCCCGGGGGTCTAAAAGTCTTCCAGCAGCCCGGGCAAGTGGCGGTGGCGGGTCAGATCCAGCACCACCGCTCCCACGGGCTGCTCAAATGCTTAAAATGCCTTTAAGCAACGCAGCCAAGCACTTGGCTCTGTTGCTTTAAGGCATTTTATACTTTGCACACTGCTCCCCCAGGCCCCACCTGACCTGTATCCGCATATCATGGATTTTCACTCATCGCTTGTCAGGTGGCTCCCTAACCCCCTTGACAGATTGGAGGGGGTTACTGTACACATTTTACCGACCACGATGGAAGGCTGAGTCAACCATGAGCCTGCTACCTAGGATTGAAGCCCATGTCGAAAACACAGTTGTACCTGCAGTACAGACATTTAATCACTGCTTTGGGGGGGGGGGGCTCCTTTGGTCCTCTGTAGTTGAGGGAACTGAATTGGGTTCTGAGGTTCATTTCAGTGGTGTGTTTTCCTTTCAGACTCGTGTTTCATCATGAAACATACCTTTAGTTTTGATTTCGTAGCATTGCTGGCCTTCCGGAAGGCTTTAAAAACCTACCTTTTCCGGGAGGCCTTCGGCGATTCCTAAGGTTTTTTTTTTTTCTCCCCTATCCCGCCATCGTCATGTTTTTGAACGATAATTTTATCGGATAGTTTCAGGAACGCTATCAGGTTTTAATTGTATTAGTTGATGTGGGTTTTGTGTGTTTTTCAATTGTGATTATCTGTGCCGATTGTGGCTCTGTAAGCCGCTTAGAGATCTGATGATAATAAGCGGGGTATAAATATAATAAATAAATAAATAAATAAATAAATATTAGCGGCTGCGTGCTTTTCTTAGCTATGTTTCTCATTAAGGACTCCTTATTGAAGACAGTATTGGAGTTTATTGTTGGTTCTCTTAATAAAGTTAGCCACAAGATGGCTTAAAGTTAATTGTACAATAAATTATGCAGTCTGCCCGTGAGGAACTTTTTCATATTTTTTTTGGTCCTTGCATATGATGACTGTATGGTGTAAAAGCATAATGTTGGATTTTCTTGACTTACACTAGATACATATCTTATATAATACATGAAAGCAACATAAAGATTAACATAGTCGTCAGAATATTGGCTGTGGGTAACTTTTTGTAGTGTGCAGATAGATAAGGAGGCAGCTCTGGTGCTGATTCTTAAAATTACCATAACAGTGACATTAGATTATTATAATAAGGACTGCCCAAGGGGTGATATGGTTGAGATACTTTGGCCGAGGAAAATTTTTAAAGCTCTAGTCTAGCTAGACTGGGTCATAGAGAGATTTTCAGCACAGGCACTGGCTCCTTTTGTTCATTTGGTTTCAAGTGCTGGTTACAACATCTAACTGATCATTTTATAGACAGATATTTTTCATAATAGTAAATTCAGATGTGGTTGTCCATATAATCATTATTCACAGACTGCCTTGAATTAGGGCTTTTGGAAGAAACAGAGGTTGACCCTTGGACTCAGAACTCCATTATACTGGGTACTTCTCAAATCTACAAGCACTATGTTAGTTGCTCTTTATATTATAGTAGATGTCTTTGGGATATTGTGTGGTTAACCAGTTGTTTGAAGTTCTGCCTGCAAAGCTTGAGGTTCTCAGTGTGTTTGGGGATGCCATTAATAAGTTAGGCCCACATACCCTTTTTTTAGTTTTTTTTATATTTGTCAATAGAAGTTGGAATTGAGTTGCAATAAATTGAGTTTAAAATATTGGTACCTCCCTCAGACTTGGTAATTGATTCAGAGATAGACCACGTACAGTACGTATATAATGAATGTGTTTTTATGAGTAAGTGAAGTTATTTATAGTGGTTTTTTGTATAAAATGCTGCACCTAATTTGGACAACCATGGCCTCTTACTAAACCACTGTGTGAATTACCACATTTTCTTGTGAACATCTTCAACGCTTTCATTTTTCCTCTTGCACCATGGACAGTTGAAACTAGGGACTTGGCCCTTAGCCATGGTGTCCCATTTTATCCAAAGTAGTAATATTGGAATAGGGCAACACCCTAAATCATAGTTTGAAACTTGATCAATATATAAAGAGATGGTATCCTTGTTCAAATGAGACAAGAAGCCAAGTTTAGTTGAAGACCAACATCAATGAATTTCAGATTCATTTCCAGTGGTCTAAGAGCATAGACAGAAGGTTTCTTTATCTCATGGCTCAATTACTCAATTGTGTGTTCTATTGGCTCTTTTCTGAGTAGAGTAGACTCAAGAATATGTGTTTGCTGTGTTGGTCTGCACATTTAGCTGTTTCGTACAGATTCTGCTGCAGGACTAAGAATGTTGCTTATGTCTCTCTTGGTGTGATCATAAAATGGCAGGTGCTGTGAGGATGTTGTAATACTTTCAGTTTGAAGTTGTTAATCTTACAAGTTTAAAAACAGAGCGTCTTTCCTCTGTTATAAGAGCTTTGAGTTCTAAAGTGAATACCCACAAGCAGTTTGGCCATGTTAGAACTCATGTTTTACTTTATATGGCTCTGAGCAACATTCTTTGCAAAAAGTGAACATTACTTGCAGCTCATGGAGGAAAAATGTGTCTTGTATTTTCCTTTCCCCTTTGCAGTTGTAAAGTACAGTTCTGTTTTTTTTAATTTAGTAGAAGGAGTCTTACTCTGTTTTGTCACTGTTGTGCAATATTTCCTTCTTGCATCATGTTTTGCAATGGACTATTTCGGAAGCTGAACAGGGTCGGCCCTGGTTAGTACTTGGATGGGAGACCACCAGGGAATATTAGTGGCTGTAGGTGCCTGGAGTAGGAAATGGCAAATCACTCCAGTATTCCTGCCAAGAAAACTCCATGGATATGGAGTCACAAAGAGTTGGTCACGACTGTAACGACACAACACACACACACACACACATGTACGGTGTACACGTTTATTATACTGTGCGGGATTTCTTACAAGGTGATCTGAGGTCATTTCTGAACTGACTAACCTAAAGGAATAAAGGGGCTGTGGTAACCGCTGTCCAGTTTTTTAAGGTTCTCCCTTGTTTTGAAACTTCTTTGAGCATGGATTGCATTTCCCTCTGGAAGAAAAGTGGTGAAACTAGAACTAGTGCAGGCAAGGAAAGCATAGGTGTGGTATTTTGAAAAAGCGGTTGCTGTCCCATTCCCTTAATATTGTCACCAATAAGATAGAAATTCATTTTCTAAGCTGTTGCTTGTTTTGATTTTGATGAGATTTGGGATTTTGAACAGCAAGAAAAGTTGGTGCAGTTACAGCATATTAGATGTGTATTGCAGTTCTTTAAATGTGCATAACCATGTTCCAAAAATATGCTTGATGCATTTTATGGGGGTTTCTTTCTTACCTAACAGTATTTTCATGGTGGATCACTTGTGACCCATCACACAAAATTGTGCAGTTTATTTATTTATTTATGTATTTAACATTTTTAACCCACTTTTCTCCTTGGAAAGGACCCAAGGCAGCTTAAATCATTGTAGGGCAATATACAAAATTAGAGACAATGAGTATGCAACAGTTGTCAAGAAACATTAAATACAGTATTTCAAGCTAAGGACAATTAGTGTGAAGAGGCATTTTACATCTTAAGAAGGCAATGTTAAAGCTAAGAACAACAAACAAAGAAGGAAAAACCCCTTTGAGAGATGGAAAACCAAGAGGGAAAAACAAGGTAGTACTAAACTTTCAGACCAGGCAGTAATGCATCACAATCTAAAAATCATATTCTAGTTAGCCAGTCACTGAGAGAGTGCATGTCTGAAGAGAAAGGTCTTGGCCTGCTTGTGAAAGGATAGCAAAGATGGGGCCAGGTTGGCCTCAAGTGGTAGGGAGTTCCAAAGTCTGGGGCCAGCGACAGAGAATGCCCTCTGCTGTATTTTCATCAGACGTACCTGTGAATGTGACAGGACTTAGAGAAAGGCCTTTCCTGATGATCATAGTACCCAAACTGGCTCATACTGAATATACAGGCTTTAAGTTCATTTGGACTCAGTTGCCTTTCATATAACAGTGAGGATAGTGAACATAAGTAGAGCCATGCTGGATCAGGCCAAAGGCCCATCTAGTCCAACTTCCTATATCTCACAGTGGCCCCACCAGATGCGTTTGGGAGCGCAGGAGACTAGATATCTGTCTCCTGATACCACTCCCCTGCATCTGGCCCTTGAAGTACCCCGAATTAATAGTGGTATTGTTGTTCAGAATATACTTTGATCAGGAAAATGCCTCATGACAACAGTGATGGATTGTCTTCCTTCACTATCCATGTTTTAATTTCAGACATATCTCTGGGGACAAAGGTGGGATAAAAATATTTTAAATAAATTAATAAATATTCAGAACTGTGAAATTTAGCTAGTCCCTTTGGTATTGTGCTATAAATATGAAACAAGTTAGCTGCCATGTTTTTTCTGAAAGAAACATTACAATCTGTCATTCTTTTAAAGAAATTTAGTGAAAAAGCAGTTGAATACACATTCTTGACTAAAATTATCAGAAGTTATTTCAAGAAAACAAGTAAGCTTTTTGAAATTTTCAGTTTCGGCATGGATCTCCAGAGCACCAAAATCTTTAAAAAAAAAGGGGGGGTACTGAAGCAGTTACTATAAAGATAACTTTTAAAATACTGTACTATATTTGATTGGCATATTCCAACTGGAATGCTCAAAGCACCATATAGTATACATTTTATATTGACAAATTGTAAAGAGTCACTCAGCCTAGCATAGGACTTCGATTGAATTGATGAAGAAGGTAAAGCATTTTAAAAGTAAACCTTCGCTCTTGGCTTAGCATACAAGAAATTACTACACGGACTGGCTATGGGAATATGTTCTTCCGTATAATAAGAAACATAATAAGAATCAAGTTAAAATTTTCTTATGTGATGTAGAGGAGATAGCTTTTGCCTGAGCCAAGAGTCCAGTGTGGCATCTGGGATTTTGAAATTTGTGCCTACAGAAGTTTCAAGCACTGTTCTTGAAAGTAGCATTGTACATTGTGTATCTTCTATATCTCTTCCTGTTTCGCACTCTGTTCTTTCATGCAAAAATTAATTTGCCCTCTGCCCTCGACCAGCTCGAGTGAAAGGTGCAGCCTTAAGATAAGGAACTGGCTTGCTACTTGGTAGGAGGCAAAAAAAAAAAAACACCCAGCTTACTAAACAAAACTAGAGTAGGGTCTTTTCTGGTAAGGTGCAGAAGTGACCAAACGACAGGGTTTCTCTCCCCCGCCCACTTTCTCAACCCAGAAAAAAACTGAGCATTGCATTTTATTCAAACTCAGGCTTGCCTGAGAAGATTTAAAATATGTTGTGTACTGAATAGTTTTCTGATTCCACTGTCTGACACTGTTGATTGGGGAGTGGCTGAACATGTCTCTACTTATTTGGAAGTTATTGTTAAGCTGCATATTTAATGTAACAGATGTGTTGTCACTGGATCAGTGCTATCTTTTATGAGCACTCTTAAAACAAAACTAGTTCAGACAGGTATTCTGCTGTTTTGACTATAAAAACTTTTTCTTGGAACCAATTACAAAAATGAATGCAGCTAGTCTATATGGCAATATGCTATCTAACAGTAATCGATTTGTCTGTTTATAGAATTAAAATCACTGTTAGGATCTTTGATACTTGGTGCAATACTTCAGTTGAGGGCCTGTTGGATTGTGTTAGCTTTGTTTATGCTTGCACTAGAGTGTAAGCACCTTAAACATAATGGCTAAAATCAGATGTAAATTCCAGCTAGAGTAAGCCCAATGAATTACTAGAATTTACTTGGGTTTTGACCCAGTAAATCCCTGTCAATTCAATGAGCCTACTCTAGTAGCATTTTACTACTGATACTGCTTGCTGTAAAGTGAAAGCAGCCGTGGGCATGGTATGTTAGTTGATTCAGCGAGATGTGTGGTCAGTTCTTTGCCAAGGAGGCCAGTCTGTGTTATGTTGAATAAGTAGAGTAAAGGAAGTTCAGCAGGCTGCTGAGAATAGTATGGTTGTACTGTCAGCCAGTAGCAGAAGAATTGGATTGAGTGATGGACTAGAACTCAGGAGGAAAGGGTTCACATCTTCACCTCGCTGTGGAACCTCGTAGAGTGTGGTTTGGAACTGGTAAAACCATTCCTTAAATGTATCGCCTTGAAAGCACTATTAGGATCACCATGTCGGTTCTGACACAGAACACAGCAGAAGGAGGAGTGAGGTTTGGTGCCACCTACAGGACTGTGGCTCACTCCGATAGGCATTTTGGTTTCTTCCAGAGGTTTTATATGGTAGTTCCAAGAGGTTCCAACAAACATAATTGGTGGTCAGAGGTTAAAGTTGTAATGCAAAGCTTCTGATGGACATCAAGTTGCCTACTCTTCCTTTCATTAGTAACAGTCGTGTAATGGTTGATTGGTGAAAAGTGAGAAGGTAGACATCTGTGACTTCCATCTTGGATTGTTGGACTCACCTGGTCTGGGTTTCAGAAACTTGGCTGGATGAAATGGGGAGAAGGGAGTCTCAGTTCAAATACAATACTAGTTCAACTTGAACTAGTATATCTCTAAACTGTGTGGATAGAATGTTTGCGTCCCGCCCCCTGGTTTTTATTTATTTATTTATTTTGCTAAATTTTATAGCTCTAACATTGATTTCTCCCTGCAGGAAAATGTTCATTGGAGGCCTTAGCTGGGATACTACAAAGAAAGATCTTAAGGACTACTTCACAAAGTTTGGGGAAGTTGTGGATTGCACCCTGAAATTAGACCCTATTACGGGGAGGTCAAGAGGCTTTGGCTTTGTGTTGTTCAAGGAATCTGAGAGCGTGGACAAGGTATGTTTTCCTTTAAGGCACTCTGTACTATTGAAGCAATACAAATAGAGGTGGGCATGAAGTGTTTCACAGATCTTCATGCCTCCCCCCTCCCCATTCACAAACCTCCATGCACCACCAGGATCATCCACCTCTAGCAGCTGACTACTCAGAGCAGGCAGGCAGGCAGGCAGGATGGGGATTCTCTCTGTGGTGCTGTGATGCACTTTGTGCCCCTCTCCAAATATAAATGTTAGTCTCTGAGTAATAGATGCTTTAAAGGGTATATTGTTTTATAAGTCTCCTTTGGCTAAAATTGTAACTACTTGCAGGTCATGGATCAGAAGGAGCACAAACTGAATGGCAAAGTGATTGATCCCAAAAGAGCTAAAGCGATGAAAACAAAAGAGCCAGTTAAAAAGATTTTTGTGGGAGGTTTGTCTCCAGATACACCTGAAGAGAAAATAAGGGAATATTTTGGCGGCTTTGGGGAGGTGAGTAAACTTGCTTGTGTATTCTTCTGTTATCTTAAGAGTTTTATGAATAAATAAATGGGGGTATTAAAGCTGCCAAGTTTCACATGAATGCAATACTTACAGAAAAGAAAAGACTTGATGTTAAATTATATAAAACTGCATTTCTGTTTGTGTTTGTCCTAATCTTTTCTAAACTACCCAAGGAACATTGTTTATGATATTGCATCCAGATGCTTTTTTAAGTAAATAAAGGAGCCACCAGTTTACAGCCATTTTAAAATGTTTTTAAAAGTGATAGCTGCTATATATACAGTTTCTTTCAATAGTAATTTAAATGCCCTTTTCAAAAACTAACCTCACTAAAAAGTATATAAATTAGAAAATCACTCACTTGATTTAAATGTTCAAATTACGCATGAGAATAATAATGTCCTGAAAGCAGATAAGTGAAAATTCTTCACACGTAAAGTGAAGAGATTTTATGAGTCATTCTGCTGAAAGGGCTTTAAGTTTCAGGTAATAACTTGTGTAAGAGTTAAATTGGTGTCGATGACATGCCCTAGATATTTTTTGGAGGGGGATGTAAGGCACTCCAAGGGTCAGTTCTGGGCGCAGTGTTCTTCTATGTCTGCTTTAGGGATTTGGATCAGAGTGGAGGCAGTGCTAACCAGATGTCAGGTGACTCACATTTGGGTGGAATAGCTCATACTCTGTGAGGACGGAAACAAAATTCAAAAGGATGCAGATAGGCTTGAGCCTTGGGCTGAAAACATCATAATGAAACTCAACACAGATAAGTGCAAAGTACTGCATGTAGGAAAACAAAACCATACACTGGGACCTGGCTCCCCAATACTAAAAGTGAGCAGGATCTTGGAGTAGTTGTAGATCACAAGCTGAATGTGAGTGTGATGTGGCAACAAAAAAGACATATACTATTTTAGGCGGCATTAATAGAAGAGTAGCCTCCAAATCTCTCGAAATACTGGATCCCCTTTATTGGCACTGCTCAGGCCTCATCTTGAGTACCGTGTTCAGTTCTGGACAGTACTTCAATAAGGATGCTGACAAATTGAGGAGTTTATCCCTGTGAAAAGGAGACTGAGGGAGGTATGACGGTATTTTTCAAATGCTTGAACGGCTGTCCTACAGAGAAGGGGAAGGCTCTATTCTGAGTCAACCCAGTATGCAAGTCTCACAGCAATGGGTTCAAGGTATAGGAAGCTAGATTTCAGGTGAATATCAAGAAAAACTTCTTAACTGTTAGATGACAGTGGAACCAGTTACCTTGAGAACTGGTGAGTTCTCCAACACTGGAGACGTCAAGAGAAGTTTAGACAGATATCCTATGATTTGTATTTATTCTTTGAGCAGGGTGTTGGACTTGATGGCCTTCTAACCTCATGATTCTGTGCTTTGCTGTACTTTAATATTTTGAAAGGCACACCACATTCTGGAGGCTGCAGTCAATTCAGACATAGGCTTTCATTTCACTGTCAATTGATTGAAATGAGCTTCCCTGTTGTAGCTTAACTGCAGCTGAATAGTCTGGTATGTTTGATTCTTACAACTGGGTCTTTCATCTAGATCTCTATATGTTGAATGTACTCTTAAGGCTTCTGATTGTCTACAAGTTTCCTTATCCGTTATCTATGGCAACTTATATGATTGCTTTTGGACACACACACAATCTTGATAGGGCTTTGGCCATATTGGTTTTCCTTTTCTTCAGTTTTGTTCCACTCCCAACCTGACATAAATAAGATTAGTTAACATAATTAAATAGCCTTGATTTGATTGACCAGACTAAGATGTGAGAGGTTTTGACCAAAGTAATTTTTTTAATTAGGCAAAAATGAAATGCCTGCTTGCTAAGTACAGGGAATTGACCAAATGGATTCCATTTTCATTTCCAGGAAAACTCAGTGGACAAAATCTAGTTGCTTAGTGTAGTATATTGTTCTTGAGCAGTTTTAAATAAGTGGGGTTTAGAGAGTAAACTCCCCTGTAAGTTCACTGGCTACAAAGGGGGCTACTGTATACTGGCTTCCTATGATAAAGTAAGTCTGAATTAAGTGAAATCCCATGTGATTCAGTAGAGCCTATAGAGGAGTTGGCTTTCCAAATCCCCATTGATTAAACGAGCCTCTTCTAATAGGGTTCACAACACTAAGCAACAGGATTTGGGCTATTCAGTTGGTTGCAGTAAATGATTATTGATTTTTATCTGCTGCTTTGATGTGTTTCTTGATTAGGTGGAATCGATAGAGCTTCCCATGGACAACAAAACCAACAAGCGCCGTGGGTTTTGCTTCATTACATTCAAAGAGGAAGATCCAGTAAAGAAAATTATGGAGAAGAAATACCACAACGTTGGTCTTAGTAAAGTATGTTTGAAGCTATGATTCTGTGACATTGATTGGTTAGCAGGAGAATCCTGGTTGTGATCTGTCAGTAATCACAATACAACAAAGAACTAGAGATAGATGAAAAAAATGGAGTAGAATGCCAGTGAATAAATTATTTTTTTTAAAAAATGTGGGCACACCAGTACTGCTATTTGTTGCCCAGTGAACAAGGAGCTTAGGATCATACGTTCTGGGCTGTGTAATGTCAACTTTGGGCAATTTTGGACTGCATGTGGGTTTTGTTTTCTCATAATCTATAATGGTTGTTTTACTCCTTGTTTCAACAAAAAGTGAAACACACACTCACACAAAATCCTTAGCTTTATGTGGTATAGGTTACAATTGTTTTTGGCAATGGAAAATGTGTTTTTGCTTTAATAGCAGCGCCCCTCAACTCCATTGTCTGTGGATAATTGTTTCTTTGGAGTTTGCCTCACTCAGTTAATTATGTGAACTTCTAGAGCAAAAAACTAGGGCATAGTGAAGATCTTGCTATCCCACCTTTTAGTGAAACCTGCTAAATGCCTCTAGATTTTCCCTTAGTGCTCATAATTCCTAATTGTTTGATGATGAAAATGTGACTTAAAATGAAATCTCTTCTAGTTGCATTCCTGTTAGAAAGTATTTTAAAATTTTACTACCAGTCACTGGTCTCTAATGTTGCATTGCAGTTTCAGTTCTCAGTTATTAAAGTACAGTATTTGAATTTTCAGACATTATTGATAGTTGTGTGACAGCACATTGCAGAAGCCAACACGGTGCCTGTAAACATTTTTTTTCATTCTTTCAGTGCGAAATAAAAGTAGCAATGTCAAAAGAACAGTATCAGCAGCAGCAGCAGTGGGGAACTCGAGGAGGGTTTGCTGGAAGAGCCCGCGGCAGAGGCGGAGGTACGTTTCACCACAACCAGTGTGCCAAGACTGAATCCTTTGCTGGATGGGAAGGCCTTTGGTGAATATGTGCCTGAGTGCTGTATGTGTTTCTCAACTTTAAGAAAAAATGTTTGCCAGATTATCTGTAAGCCCAGCTGCATTCTTGATTTACACCATGGGGCCCTGACTTGCTTCTTGGGTGAAGACTTGATTCTCTCTGCCACCTCAAAAGAAACGCAGGCCATCACGATACAGTCGACTTGACCGCTTACTGACAGGGTGGGGAGTCAGTTAACATGTTTACAGCCTTTAAGTACAATGTTGGTACAGTACTGGTGCTGACCTATATTACTTCTGGAAATTAAACACAAATATTTAGAAATCTGGCTGGCTGGTTTCAACAGCAACCGCTTCAAATTAACTATTAATTGTGTGCTGCCAAGTTGATTCCAAGGATTTTCTAGGTATAAAGTACAGTAGGACCCCGGTATCCGCTGGTTATTAGTTCCACACCTTCCTATGGATAATTAAAACTGTGGATAAGAGAGAATGCTAAATTTCCCCCCAAACTGCTGTTTTGTGACAGTAGCTTGCCTTGGAGTTGCTGAATTATTTATTTAATTTGTTTACTCTGGCAACCGTGGATAACTGAATCAGTGGATAATGAATCAGTGGATATGGGGGTCCTACTGTATTCAGAAGTAGACTGGCCCCTTATTCTGCCGGCCTTTTGGTATCTTGCAGCTTTGCCAAGGCTGTGCAGCTGACAGGGTGCACAACCCTACCAGTTGCATGTACTTTAGGTGTTCTTTGCTGGCCCTTCTGCTGAGAAGCAGAGTGGAGGTTTGAACTTCCAGGTGTTGGCTCTGCAGCTTGGTGGTGGGTTTGTTTGTTTGTTTGTTTGTTTGTTTGTTTGTTTGTTTGTTTGTTTGTTTTGGCCTACTTCCATCTGTGCTTCTAAAGAAATGTATTGCTGCCTTTGAGTTTTGCTTCTCTTCCTGCAGTGATGCTCTTCTAATGCTTTTCAGGCCCCAGTCAGAGTTGGAACCCTGGATACAGTAATTACTGGAATCAGGGCTATGGCAACTATGGATACAACAGTCAAGGGTATGGTGGCTACGGAGGTTATGACTACACAGGCTACAACAACTATTATGGATACGGGGATTATAGCAGTAAGTACTGTATAGAGCTGATACTCTTCCTTTTCTGTGTTGACATTCTGAAACCTGATGCTTGCATTGGCTTTTGTGGTGCTTGTCCCCCAGATGCCACAAAGAATGCTTTTTACCCATTGGAACGGTGAAATATACAGCTGAGTTCCATTTTAATAGTAAATATTGTACCTTTTCTTGCTTGAAAAAATATGCTGTAAATTTGAAAGACTGGCTGTTCTGCTGTTTGAATATACTAGTTCCGTTCTGGAGAACTTTGAGTTCCCTTTGAAATGAATTCCTCAGCTATATCTGTGTAAGAAACATTCTATGCAAATTTTATCACATCTCCTATATTGGTCTGGTAATGCTGACCATGTATTTGCAATACACTGTGCAACAAATAGACAAGAAACATTAGCATACCTGCTTAAGGGGAAAGCTGATGTGTCAATATATATGTAATTTTATTCCGAAGTTGAAGGTGGTGGTAGGCTGTAGTTCTCACAGTGACTAAGCAGGCGATTCAGAAGTAGAGGAGAAAATAAGACCTCTTAAAAACCACCAAGGATTTTAAACACTGATGGCATCTTTTATCTCCAGTAGACAGGGTTTTCTTAAAGTTGTATGCATCCGCAATCAGACTTGCAAATTAAGTGTAATTGTGTGTTTGCCATTAGATGATGAGTCCAAAATGAGCACCAGGGTAGCAGGTATGGAGATGTGTGAGTAGTGTTTGTGTTAGAAGAATAATCTTGACAGGATTGCCATTTCTACATGCAAGTTGACTGTCTCATCCCATCTGACTCTAACTTAAGTGTGATTTAGTGCTATCAGGTATATCACAAGCACGGTTCCCTCTTTAAGTTGCATGTACGCACATGCCTCTGACTCTGCATAGGGTCTTTCTAACACCCCCATGTGCCCATTGTGACTTTTTTGTTCCTGTCACATTGGAGCCCACGGGGGGTGGGGGCACACGGAACGGCCCCACATAGCTGGGATGAAAAGTAGAGGTTACATTGATAAGGTTCCCACTGCAGACATATTATATACAGTACAGTGGACCCTTGTATAACAAACAGCCTGTATAACATAAAATTTGTACAACATAAAAATTCCAGAGATAGGGGAAATTTGCTTAACATAATTGCCTATGGGGAAAATCCGTACAACATAAAAATGGGATTACTCTGTTTTCAATGCATTCCTATGGGAATTTGTATAAAGGTAAATTTGCTTAACATAATTTCATTTGGAACGAATTAATTCCTTTATACAAGGTACCACTGTATTAGAAACACCTTTATGGTTGTTCTGAATAGACTGTCAATGTTGGCATCAAGATTGGATTATTTGCTCTTGAATTCAGGTTCGCTAGTCTTAATTAAAAAAAAAAAGAGTCATACTGTATGCAAAATAGTGCTTTGTATTGATGAATTTTGAATGGATGAGTAGACGTTCCTCAGTGGCTTGTGTAGTTATAAGCCTTAATAAAGCCTTTTGTTTTTGTTGTTGTTTAGACCAGCAGAGTGGCTATGGGAAAGTGTCTCGGCGAGGAGGCCATCAAAACAGCTACAAACCGTACTAAATTATTCCATTTGCAGCCTACCCCAGACAGGTATGTTCTACGTTTGTAAACTAGATCCTAACTTTATAATTAATAGTAGTTTTTCAAATCTATTGTGTAATATATTGTAATGATTAATGTTTTAAAATTTCACAGCACCCAGACGTGCTTACCGTAATGTAACGTAATGACTTTGAAGATAAGTAACACAGGTGCTCTTAAGCTTTTGCCTTTTGCCCTATAAATTAACAAGTCAGTAAAGTTAACAGGTAAAGTACTGCTAATGGGTACAAATTAAGGAATTGCAGCGAAATAGTATTGCCTACTAACTCTGATATTATACCTTGTTTGTACCCGCCAGCGGGAACTTCCTTGCAGGCCCTGTGTCGCGCTGACTTCCCGATTGTCACAGGCCCGCTCAATGCGGACAGGGTACGAGATGCTCACGCTCTCGAATGCTGCCGTTTGGTATGGTCTCTTCCAACATCCTGTATCAGCATTATAATAAAAAAAAATGGATACTTCAAGCTTTGCCTTCACTTATTTCTTTGCTTGTAAAGCAAACTACCCGTTACGTAATTTTAATGCATTTTTTACAGGCCCAGTAATGGTTTAAATACGTCAGCTTACTGAATAATTTTAACTGTTTGTTCTTCTAAGGATACAGCTTGTCTCTGGATTTTCCAGTCTTAATTTTATACCTTATTAATCTATTTTAATGCTTGCTTTTCCCATTTTTATAGACGTTGTAGCCGTAATTGCAAGATGTTCTTGAGCTGAAGTCCTGTTGTGTCAACTCCTCTGACTTTTCAATATATACTTATTTAACCCTTTCTTCTTGTTGTATTTCTCTTAATGTACAAGTAGCACTGTTTGCCTGGCCAGTATAAGTCTTGAACTGAAGTGTTTGGGCCAAAATCTCCACTCACCATACTGCTACCGCTTGGTGGTGGTTGAGCATTAAGGGCTTGGGAGATGCTTTATGGCATTTGGTGAATCAACAAGTATTTCTTGAGTAATTTCAGAGTTGTGGAAAGATCGTTTTTCAAACAGTGGTGCACATGTGGATTTGCAGCTCATGGACTCTCCTGTTCAGCTTTAATATATATATAATTTATATATATAAGCACACTTGATTAATGTTGATACAGTATTTATGTAGTGGGACATAGGGGTATCTGAACACTCTGTAATTTTGGCTAGAGACCATGCCCTCCCCTCACTGACCACTCTTTCTTTCTCTCTAGGTGGACAAGCAGTATTCTCATTTGAAGATCCATTTGAGGTGGCTCACGCTGCCTGCTTTTAGCAGTTCAGACTAATTTTTTTGTATCAAGTCCCTGAATTGGAAGTGAGATGGTGGTCCCACTGAAGTTTGATTGCGTTCTCATTACAACCGAGTTGCTTTCACCGTCTTTTTGATTGCTATGCTTAAGAATCTTATTTGATTTATGCCCCACACCCCTTTTGTTCCCCAGTATTGTAGAAAAAAGTCTTGTGTTTAAAGCCCAGTGTGACAGTGTCATGATGTAGTAGTGTCTTACTGGTTTTTTAATAAATCTTTTTGTATAAAGGTGCACTTGCTTTCTTTTTCTCAAGAGAAGGTATTGGAAATTCTGACGTCTACTGCCACATGTTTTTCCAGTAGTAAACTAATTTTAGGCCTGCCTAGTGAAAAATTAGGGCTGGGGGCTTCTGCAAGTAGTTCTTTCAGCTAGTTATCACATAGGAAACATTTCTGTTGAAACATGTTCCTTCCAAAGAATAGATGATCGGCAACACATAATGCATATTGGTCGTTTTGTAAGAATTAATAGCTAGAATCCTGTGACACTTCTATGACAGCGTAATTCTAAACTCTAAATCTGTTTGGAGAACTGATAGCAGTTGAATCAGTGTAGACATCTGCTGTTGTGCTGCATATTGTGTGATTTGATGTTGATTGTATTCACCCTCTTGTATAACTAATGGTTTCTAGCCAATGTCTGTTTTGTTTCCTGCCATCAAGGAGGAATCCATTGTGAGGCTGTGTTGAGGAATCAAGAGTACAATTGCTCAGCAGCATTGGTAGTCAAAGGAGGCAGTGGCAGTGACACTCAAACTTTTGTTAGTATGGCACAGAAGGTGGCAACGATCAACTCCTGTTGAACATTCCTTACCATTAAGACAACCATGTGGCAGATATGTGATAACACAGTTACTGCTCATTCAGTTACTGTGGAAGAGCAAAGGACAAGTACAAATAGCTCTTTTGCCAGCGACACTGCTTGGTTAAAGCTGAAAGGACATCTTGGGGCTGATATGCACATATTTGAAAGGAAAATCTGATGCTATCTAATACATAAAACGAACATGGAATGTGAAAAGTTTGAATTACATATGGAAGTACTGAAAACCGTAAAGCAAGAAATATCATGTATAAACATTGCAGTGCTTGGTTTCAAAATATTAAAGTAGACTGGAAGGGGATATTTTCAGTCACATAAATACAGCATGTTCTGCTCTTGGAATAAAAAACCCAGAAGAAATGGAATGGATCTAATGCCGAGAAAAGACGTAGCACAGGCAGCTAGGGTCTATCAAGTAAGGTGCAATCAAATAGTATCAGATTTCTCTGAAATCTTTTCCACGTAACCATCATTCAGGTCTGTGTTCAAACTATCCATGTGAAGAGGAAATTGAAAGCAGAACACTGCTTTTATGTGAGCATCCAAGAGGAACGTCACCACACACCAAAACAGGATATACTGGAATGCAAAGTAGGGAACCCAATGTTGCTGCAAAATTAATCCTAGGGGACAGAAAAGCAGGAGGAGAATGTCTCATAGAGTTCTTCAAAGCCAGATACTGTTTATTGCAAGTACATTCTTCAAGCAACTGAAGAGACAGCTCTACATGTGGCCATTGCGGGAGGGTCAATATAGAAATCTAATAAGCTATGCAGGAACAGATTGTGATACGGATCATTTTTAGAGTAAAGCTGAACACCCCCCCAAAAAAAATTAATAATAACTGTGGTGCCAAAATAGAATTCAAACAGTGTTCCTGATGTATTTCAAGTCCACATACAGAATAGATTTGCATTATTAAAAATTGAACCTTAACTGCAAGAACTGTAGTGTTGAATCAGGAGATCTTAGGGAAAATGCAAAAAGACTGTTCCTCTAGTAAAAAGGAAAAGAAAAAGCTAGATGGAGGATGGAAGATATGCTTCATATTGTTAAAGAGAGATGAGAAGCAGAAGAAAAAGCTGGCAGAAATAAGGTCAGAACTTTTGTATGATTGTCAGACAAAGGACTAGGAAGAAATAAATCACCAGGTGTAGATGGAATACCAGCAGAAAAATTTAAGATGCAGAAACTGAATCTGTCAAAACCCTAACAAGAATATGCTGTTAAATGTGAAAAATAAAACAATGGCAACTTTCAGTGAACAATCCAGTCCCCAAGAAAGGAGATGCCAAGGAGTGGAGTAGCTATAGGGCCATTGCTTTAATTTCCCATGCAAGCTAAGTGATGCTCAAGTGTTGCAACAAGAGCCTTTATCTTATATGGATTGAGAAGTTCCTGATGTTTAAGATGAATTTAAAAAAAGGATTAGGCAGAGATTGGATTGCAAATAACCTGCTGGTTACTGGAGTGCACCCAAGTATTTCCTTTTCCAGAAACATGGACAAGTGGGTGATAGATCAAATCGATCTTGAACTATTTTTGAAAGCAAACCTGATGAAGCTGAGGCACATCATGAGAAGGTTGAAGACAGAAGTAAAATCAGGAGATCAGATTCAAGATGGATTGACTCCCTAAGGGAAGCCATAGGGTTGAGTTTGTAATTGCTGTTGAAGATTGGACATTATGGAGATCTGTCATGAATAGTGTTGCCATACGTTGGGGGCATCTTGGGCATTTGAAATATTGCATCCTGCTCCTTTATGCAAGAGAAAGAACCCGTCTTGACTTTCCTGCTGGTTGTTAGAAGCACAATTCTATGAATAGAAGGTCTTGTAAGAAGATGTGCTGCTTAGTCCAAACCATTCTACCATCTGTTATTGGTGATTTAGCACCAAGCATCAAATTAAAGGTTTTAAGCATAGACTTGCTCAATACATTCCTTGTTATAGGTACTCAGAGTTGTCTTTTACTATGGGTTCTGAGGTCAATTAAATTTTTAGCTGGAACGCAGTCAGCTTGGTAGTTTTGTAGAGAGCTTATGCTTAAATTTTTACAGGGCTGAGGTGCCTTTAGCCACTTGATAGAAAACGAGTGAGGATTCACAGTGCAAATCCAGAAGCAGAAGTTTCAGTAGGTGCACACTGAAAAATGAATTAGATTCTACTGCAGCCTCAAAGCATGACTTTCCTCCTTGATAGATAACTTTTGCTCTTTCGTCTCATTGATCACATTGTTTCTCAAAGTCACTTACAGACAACCATGTTGGAAAATAACAGATACCTGTAACTTTGAAAGTTGGGTGGAGAAAATCCAGCCCTGGAACTCACTTTGGCATCCATTTTGTAGCATAGCAGGGAAGACACTTCCTTTTCACTCTGCATGCTTCTGATATTGAACACAAATCACAGATGTGGAATTTTGCTTATAGTTTTATATATGGTTCTGATTAAATCCAAGAGCACATTACTTTGCATGACATTAATCTGCTCAGATTTGGGTTTTGTGAATAGCTCAGTCTTCTATTACCAGTGAAAGATAAGCACAATATATGCAAGCATGTGGTAGCTGTTAATTACATTTATTGACTATAAAAATATGACTAAATTAAAATGTAGTTTTGAGTACAGAACACTTTTACATAATATGGAGTTGGCTGTGTTTAACTGCTTAACTTCTGTATGTTCAGATAACACCTGAGGAATTATGAATAGTAAAATGATAAGAGGAATGATTGGGATAATAATGACCATTTTAGTAGTCCACCATGTTTCCCCTAAATTATTTCCAGTAATTTTTTATAAATCCTGAGCCTGAAAGCAAATGGGAAAATGCAAGAAATAATAATAAGGCATATGAAACAAATAACGCTGTTAACTGTGGAAGCAGATTTGCTGAGGTATCTTAATTCTCATTCTTCGAATAGTGGAAGTTAGGATATCTGAAAAACAAAGTACAGTAGGGCGATGTGGTATGAGATGAAATTCAGCCTTAAAAGAAGTATTTTATCTTGACTTTAAGTCTTCTCAGTCCGATTAGAACTGGGTGGAAAGAGGGATGTTCCCAAATTGTTTCTTATTTTAGTATACAGTGTAGATCAAGCTCGTTTCCCCCCCCCCCCAACAAACGTATGTAGGCGCCTGGGGTAGGAACTGGCAAGCCACTCCGGTATTCCTGCAAAAAAAAAAAAAAAAAAACTCCATGGACACGGGGTCATGAAGAGTCGGTCACAACTGTAACGATACAACAACATTTAGGTTCTTAGAATTTCTTCGAAGCAGTAGAGGACATACCTGTGCCCCCTCCCCGTCCCTCCCAGGGTCTGTTTCTAAAGGCAAGTAAGTATATTGAGTGGTAGCTTTCCTGAAATGGTATGCTGGCTGACTGTTTTGACTAATTTGTTATGACTGGAACAATGTTGGCACTGTGGAGACTGGTGGCTCCCTGTTAAGCTGGGCATCTTGTGCACACCCCCCAAAGGCTTTTCAACTAATAAGTATTCCACAGTGTGGATTAACACTGTTTCAAGGGCATCACTTCTCTAGGCAATTCAGTTAGTACAGTGTTTCCCATCCTGGGGGTCAGGACCCCTTTGGGGGTCGAGCGACCATTTCACAGGGGTCGCCATGAGCCAGTGAAGAAAAAGGCACAAACGGCTTGGGTCTGGAGGAGGGGGGGAGGGAGGGAGGGAAGAAGTGAGTTACAGCTTGATAGGTTGGAGGGGATGTCAGTCAATGGCACCAGACGCTGCAATTGGCTGAGGGTGCCTGTATAAAGGGAAGTTCTCTATGGCACCTGCGGCAATGGCCTGCCAAAGGGGGCTTGTGGCCTCTTCCAAGCAGAGCAAGGGGTCACCACAACATGAGGAACTGTATTAAAGGGTCCTGGCATTAGGAAGGTTGAGAAACACTGAGTTAGTAGCTTTTCTGTTCTCAATTTTTTCCCCAGTATTTTGGACTCGTGACCTTTTTCACTTCCTACACTTAAAGCACAGAACTTGCTCTTATTGCTGTGTTAATGATCATGCTTCATCTGCCCAGGGCAGAATTAAATTCATTCATTATTCTTCAGAAACTAGGGCATCCACCCATTGGGATAAAAAAAAAAGTCACAAGTTTTTGTATCTTACAGAGGAAATAAAAAGCAAAAAGCAAAGTGGTATGCTTATATACCACCCCATGCTAATTCAAGTAGTCTCTGGGCAGTTTACAGGGTTTTTAAAATTACAGTATGCAGGCTACACCCCGCCCCCGCGCGCAAGCTGGGTACTCATTGTACCTACCTCGGAAGGATGGAAAATCTGTTTCTTCTGGTAAAAAACCTGCTAGGGATTAAAATAGAAGCCATGTAATATTCAATACTGAATAATTTCTTTGTTTCCAGATTTAGCTGTGTGGTGGTTATACATCTCCATCCTGCATTTTAGCCCAAATGAATAACCAGAACAGTTCAGGGCTCAAAAATTAAGCACCACTTTAAATATACAGTACAGTGCTTAATAAAATCAAGCAAAATGAGAGTTGTGATTAGAACACCTGTTGTTCAGTAATCACATATGAATCCTCTGTGTAATTATGAATATTACTTGGACGTTCTCTTTTAAAATTCCTTCATTTTTGTATTAAAAATATACAAAGCCATTCACAAAATTCATCAGACCCATTTCTCCAGTATAGAATCAATAGTCAAAACAGGTGAAAGACACATGAAAAATACAGAAGGCAAGGTTGCAGGGTAGTACACAACCACTTATTTATATGAGTTGGTATGAAAGGAGTTTTTAAAAAAGCAAACCCCATGGAGCAGTGGTTAAATGCCTGTACTTAGAGATGGGCACGACTCAGGAAAAAAACTTCGTTTTCGTTTTCTTTTTCGGCAAGGGTCCGAGTCGTTTCGTTTCCGTTTTCGCAAAAAATCGGAAAAAATTAGTCGTTTCGTTTTTCGTTTTTTTGTTATCGTTATACTGGTTTTTTGGGGGGGTAGCGGGCTCCTGGAGGCACCTCTGTGGGGTGGGTGCCTCCGCTGGCCCGCTATAAAGGAAGGGACAGCAGCAGCAGGCTCCAAGAGACCCCTCAACATGGGGGTCTCCCATCCTCACCTGCTGCTGCTGCAAAATGGCATGCACAACCATATGGTTATGCATACCAATTGCAGGCAGTGAGACCTGCTCAAGTACCTGATACCCTGGTACGAGCGTGTCGCCAGCCATTTGCAGGCCAGGCAGTGCCACTGCACCTGCTCAAGCACCTGGTCCCTTGGTACGAGCGGGTCGCACCTGCCATGTCCCACAAAGAAGGGAATCGTACTTGCGTGTAGTGCAATGCAAGTCGATCTGGCTATGGGCTAAGGTGGATTAGGGTTAGGGCTAGGGTTAGGCTAATGACGATTAAGGTTATGGTGGGCTATTGGGTTGCACCTCTGGGTGCCTCTGACCCACTAAGAAGACAGTCTGTGACGTATGGGTAAGGAGTCAAGGATTAGGGTTAGCGGGTTAGGGGGCTAGGGCAAGTTTTAGGGGGCTTTTTGGCACATCCCAGAAGTCTCAGTGGCCAAGTGGCCATGCGATTGGTGAGATGGCTCCAAAAATTTGCATGGTCGTCCCCTCCCACATGGCTGGCCAGGCCACTGGGCCAGCCCATCATTGCACACTGCGCAGGTGTAAAAATAAAATAAAATAAAATAAAATCAATGGAGGACACAGGAGGAGAGGAGAGACATTTTGTTGCAAGAAAAAACCCACTGCTACTGTGAAAAATCTGGCAGTTCATACATTTCCGCGTGTTTCTGTTGTGCTTGTGTGCTTTTGGACCACGATTTCAAAAACAATATTGCATTCGCCGCCCCATTTTCGATCCCCCGCCCGCACCGCATGGCATGGCGACGAGGCGACTCGAGTCCGGCTGCCCAGGACGGGGGAAGCCGGGACACCCCCCTCCAGACCAGAAACCCCCCCTCCGGTAGGTGCCCTAGTGTGTGCCCTTAGTCAAACAGGCATTTTCCGCCTGCTTTTTGGCCCGGGAATGGGTGGGGGGAGAGTTTAAAAGTTTTTTCCTGCGCCGTCCGTGCCGCTTGTGTTTGCGGCGGCCGTCGGCGTCTCGGCGAGAGTGGGCTTTTTGCGAGCCTGCGGCGAGTCCCACCAGACCAGAGCAGCCCAGGACGGAGGGGGGGGGGAAGCCGGGACACCCCCCCTCCAGACCAGAAATCCCCCTCCGGTAGGTGCCCTACTGAGTGAGTGCCCTTAGTCAAGCGGGCATTTCCGCCTGCTTTTTGGCCCGGGAATGGGTGAGGGGGAGACCCGGGGGAGAGTTTAAAAAAGTTTTTTCCTGTGCCGCCCGTGCCGCTTGGTTGCGCTTTGGCGGCCGGCGGCGAGACTGGGCTTTTTGCGGCGGGCGAGTCCCACCACCACACCAGAGCATCCCAGGACGGAGGAGGGGGGGAGGCCGGGCGGGGACCTCCAGAAACCACCCCTCTGGTAGGTGCCCTGAGGCACGGCAGGCATTTTTCCGCCTGCTTTTTGGCCGGGAACCGGGCTTTTTAACTTTTAAAAACTTTTTTTTTCTGTGCCGCTTGGCATCGCGCACGATCGCGCGATGCAAGTAACGAGCACGACAAATCAGACCAAATTGTTCGTTCGTCAGTTCGAGCTCGAAGTCTGGCGGAGTAATTCCCGTTTCCGTTTCCGTAGAGTAACGGAAACGAGTAACGGAAACGGAAACGGAAATACCGCTAAGTCGTGCCCATCTCTACCTGTACTGCAGCTAAAACTGCTCACGACCTGGGGTTCAATCCCAGGTAGCCAGCTCATGGTTGACTCAGCCTTCTATCCTTCCAAGGTCAGTAAACTGAGTACCCAGATTGCTTTGGGGGTGGGGGGGAGGAATGTGTAGCCTGCTTACTGTAATTAAACTAAACTGCTCAAAGACTACTTGAAGTGGTGGGCGGTATATATAAGCAGAACACTTTAAAAATCATAATGGAAACGTAGCTTAAAAGAAAGCAGTTAGACAGATAGCAAACCAGTAACTCCAGGATAAGCATCAAATATTTCAAGAAAGAAGATGCATAAGATTTGTTAAGCCTTCAGACAGAGATAATCTAGGGAAATTTTAGCAGCTCAGAATCTGATTAGGTTAAACATAAATGCAAGTACATGAATGGCAGTGGGGTGTAATTGCAGCCAACCCTTTTTTTAACCTTTGCCAGCTACTTGCAATTGGTTTGCATACTTCAAAAAGAGCTATTATGAAGAAAATGGATGAAGCCACCCCTGTTGCGCTACTACAAGAAGGAACAAGTCTAGCAGCTTCGTTTTCATTGTGTGAATTGCTGAGATTATTCTCACCCCATAACATTTCTTCAGTATACAGTAGTATGAAAATTGCGCCCCAATTTAGGTGATGTAGAAAAAAAGACAAATTAGGAAATAAGACTATTAAGTGCCTGAACCTTGAGGTTACAAAACCATTTCTTTTTACATCACAGACATTTCTGTTCCCTCTTGCAATTTGGACAGCACCCCCCCCCCCCGGCCAGGCCTTGTTTAATTAATTTTCTTATCTACAAGTAGGGAATGCTTAAGTCATTTAGAAAATACTTTCAAGTGATAACCTGTTGCAGCCACCACTATCCATCTCCGTTTAGATGTACCCTTTGCAGTACGATCCTGTGACCGCCAGATGTCCCTCAAGTCACTGTAATAGCAGATGGATCTCACTTGATTTTGGAAGCTAAGCAGGATCGCGCCTGGCTAGTACTTGGATGGGCAACCACCAGGGAATAACAGGCGTTGTAGGCACCTGGAGTAGGAATTGGCAAGCCACTCCAGTATTCCTGCCAAGAGAACTCCATGGACATGGGGTCACAACGAGTCAGTTATGACTGTAATGACACAACCACAACAAGTCCAAGCAAAGCCTGCCCATGATCAAGGGTGGTAGCAGAGAAGCAATTTTAATTCTGAAATCACTGGATTTTCACAGGTGTTATTACTTCCCACACTTAACCATCCCATACTTCTGCACCCCACCAAAAAAAAGTGGGGGAGAAAAGATGGGAGAAGCTGGTTGATACCGTTTCATAGCGCTATATTGTTTTCTGTTTGGGAATTGACCGTCGCAAGGGAATTCAATGTGTAAATCATGCTCCGCCTATGCTACCGTATTCACTCCCGCCAGCAAATTGTTTTCAGCAGCCTTAGTTAATTCTGAGTACCATTTTTGTCATCCTGTGACAATATTAAAGGGTGATAGAAAACAAGGCAAAATCAGATATACAAACAGCACAGTAACGAGCAATCACATCTGTATACAGTACTGTCCTCTGATTCTCGGAACAAAAGGTGGACTCTCGGAGTTGCAGCACAAGGACAGAATTTGATGATTTCCCCCCCCCTTGCCCATACAAGAGCCCTTGTTTTCAAGATTTTGTATGCATACATCCAGAACAAATAAAAGTCATGGTATCTAGAACAGGTTGTTATTAATGTTTTGTACCATGAAGTCACTTGCAGCAGTTGTATGATTTTATGATCTCCAAAAAGATGCTATTATTAACCACCCCACTCAAGTCTCGCAAACTCAAGGCCATTGCTTTCTTTAATGAGTCAAGCCCTCTAATGCCTGGTCTTCCTCTTTTGTTACTGCCTCCCACTTTTCCTAACATGCTTGGGTCCCCCCCCCCCCATTGTGTCCTTGTTTTCATTGTATGTCCAAAACATGAAAGCCGCACTTCATTAATTTTATCTTCTAGGAACAATTGGCTTAATCTAGAACCCATTTATTTGTATTTTCTAGTGGAATTGATATTTATACATTTCCAATATATTACAAACCATTTCTATTTTTCTGACTGGGGAATTCTTTGAACTATTAAGATGATCAGGAATAGACAAATCTTGATAGCTTTCATGCTTTTCAATAGGTAATATCTCCTCCTTTGTCTTTTTAACTACAGTGAAGCTTTGTATAACAAAGGGTTTGTATAACATAAAATCTGTACAACATAAGAAATTCCGGAGATAGGGAAAATTTGCTTAACAGAATCGCCTATGGGGCGAATCCGTACAACAAAAAAATGGTCGCAGTTAGGGATTACTCTGTTTTCAATGCATTCCTATGGGAAATTTGTATAAAGGAAATTTTGCTTAACATAATTTAATTTGGAATGAGTTAATTCCTTTATACAAGGTACCAGTGTATTTCTATTTTCTTTAAAAAAAATCACTTTAAAGGAGCACCATAAAGCAATACACTCATCTAAAGTTGATTCTGGTTTTAAAAGAACTCATGGCAATTTAAGACTTCATATGCAGTGTTGTCTACACATCCCTTGACTTTTTGAAACATCCAACCTCATTTAGAGCAGATATCCATTCTTGAGAAAAAATGTGTTTGTAAGACAGATATTAACAGCACTGTAAAAGCTAACTCATTACTTGGCTTTCCTGATTCATCAAGACAGGAAGTTGGATCCAGACTGAGTTCACTGGACAGCTCACTGAGCTAGTTATAAGAGTTTGATCATCCAGTGTTTCTCCCAGGAAACAAGCCAAGCTGTGTGGCCTTGGGCAAACGGTATCATCCCAGAATGCCCCAAGAAGAAGGGACTGGTGAACTCTTTCTTCGTACTTGACACTTGAAAAAAGATGTGGGTATCAATAAGTTGGAATTGACTTTATTTCAACCCGTTCATTAATTCATTAGCTATTCCAGCTAGCCCACAGAATTTCATGAGGAATGGAATGGACCTCATAGGGAGAGCAACTCCGGCGATAGACTTAGGGTGGTGGTGATGGAGGCAGGGAATCAGGGTGTGATAGATGGAGGTGCTTCTTGGGTGAGGCATATGTGCATCAGAGGTCTCAGTTATCCTTGTATGCATCTGTGGGTATAAGTTTTAGCAGTGGCACATGGCTCACCCCCAAAATGTGCATGGAAAGGTTGAGTGATTATTCCTTCTGCACTGGTGCTTGGGTTTTGGCCCTCTACCACCAGAAAATGGGGCTGCCATAATTCATTTCCCTTCTGTGCAAGTCAAAAGTACACATGCATTCATACACATGCACACATAGCTGGTGCATTGGAAGTGGTATCTGATCAACCCATCACTCCTATGAATGGTTTCTTAGTCTGTATCCCTATTGATACAGGCTAGTTTGAGATTACATATACAGTCACGAATATTTTGTTAATTTTAGACACCATTGGCCACACGGACTTAAACATCTGACTATTTTGTTCTCATAATCATTCCAGTGAACATTTGCTACAGGGAGTATAAGATTATGTTTAACCAAAGCAGCTTTGGAAGATTGAGGAGTAGACTTAAGTACTTAAAATGCAGGTTTCTTTTTGATCTTCAGAAAATGCCTGTCGACTCAGATGATGCAGTGGAAGACAATGTGACCTTCTAGTTTATATTTAACTGCCAGGATCTGTCTTGATGGATAGGCTATTCCAATATTAAACTCAAAATGATTATGCCATCAAGTTATTTTATCTAGATTTAAAACCTTATGCAATTTGTAAAATTTTGTTATCTGGAACTTTTCAGATTAATCATTGATTTTCTTCAGCAACATTAATGGTGATTGCAATACAAGTGATTTAATGTGCACTATGAATTTTGCTAAAGTCTGTTGAAAAAGAATCAAAGCAATTGAGTAAAATATGTAATAAAGATCAATAAATTGCTGCCAAATGTCTTGTAAAACTTCGGAAAGCATTTTGAAGGCCTCAGTTGTCCTTGTAATCGGCCCCAGTTAACAATCTGTCTACTACAAATCACCCCATCTATGTGTGCATGCTGTAGCATTTTGGATCCACGGAATTCTCTGAACACTTTCCATGTGTTCCATGTAATCCTGCTGGGATGTAATTTAAGGCATGCATTGCTCTGGCCAGTTCAGACCTTTCGAGAAATGGGAGCAGTTGGGTCATTAAGTTTTACCTGTAAAAATGCACTCCAACCACAGCTGACCATATCTGAAACATGGGCATCCAGCCTCAGAGAGGAGTCCAGGAACACACCCAAGCTGTGCACCTGTGTTTTCAAGGGGAGTGTAACCCCATTCAGCATAAGGTGGGTCATTATTCCCTGATTTGCCAGTAAAGTGACCAGGAGCACCTCTGTCTTTTCTGGATTAGGTTTCCATTTATTTACCATCATCCAGTCCATTACAGACATTAGGCACTAATCTAGAGCTGAAATAGCTTCCTTGGATTTAGATGGAGAGAGAGAGAGTTGGGTGTCCTCCAGCTGGTGGCACCAAACTGGGCAACCTCTCTTAGCAGTTTCATGTGGATGTTAATTTGCATAGGGAACACAACAACCAGGTTGTTGGAACAGGACTCCCTCATTGCCACCTGAGTTCTCCCCTTGGGGAAGGACTTGGAGGCACTGTTTTAAAAGTGCCTTCAACTTCCATACCAAAGAGATGGCACAGAAGGATGTAATGGCTGGTGGTAATCAAGAGCTGCTGAGAGATCCAACTGAACGAACAGGGACCCACTTCCTACTCCAGGTCCCAGCACAGGTCATCCACCAAGGTGACCAAAGGTGTCTCTGTCCCATAGCCAGGTGTGAAGCCAGAATGAAATGGATCTTGAAATCCACTTCACCTGGAAACCCTTAGCACTCTAGTCTGCAGCTATCATATGCTACAATCCCTTGCCTAGGAATGGCACATTACATACATGTAATTGCATAAAAGTAAAAGAACTCGGCAGATTTGGGTGGCAGTCCGGAACAAAGACTTCACCTGGAAAACTTAATTTCAAAATTAATAATGTCCTCATGTGGGTGATCTGACAAACTGTTGAAGGCGTAAGCTGCGTGTGTAAAATAATATTTCCTGGCTACCTAGGTCATATTTGTTCAGGGAGGGTGGCGTTCTGTCCATTTACCTATTTTGACTTAATTTAAAAACACCTTAGAAATAGTGCCTCAATAAAAGTACAATTATGATCTTAATCATCTCTAATCCTTATGATGCAGTTAATTTTTAACTGTATTAAACCTTTTTCAATCAGAAGAAACAACAACCTTTGACTTACCTTAAGTGTGTCTCTGTGTGTCTTTAATTACCCAAAGTATTCATTACAGGTGAGTACTTTCACCACAAAAGGGTTTAAAATTAAGTTGGCCACTAAAGACAAAGCTTCGTAAAATTAATTTGTAAATAGTGCTTTTTGTTTAGGAATTTAAGAAAGACATACTGTAGATTAGAAATCAAGTATTATTTAACCTGCCCTCTCTGGCCTGCAGTGATTCGTGGCTTATTTCTTACTTCATACTGAGGTGCTGTTCTTAATGCTAGCAAGTTTAAACTGGCTTTGGAGGAGGTTGCAGTTAATTAAATAATTATATAAATTTTGGCCACACCACACATTGATTGTTTTAGGCAGCCAATTAGATTTCCCCCCACTACCCACCTCACCAACGGGCTTTCTAAAAAGGACCCAGTTGCATTGACCATTGCATTTATACCAACATACTTATCCATCAGGATTCTAGCTATTACAAGTATCATAATATCTGTTTTGAGAGCTCCCAAATGCACTGAAAGCTCCCTGCAAACCAGATTAATTCTGTAGTATTGGTTCTTTATATGTTTTATGTTGTTCACAAGGTGGCAGTATTGCCTTTCAGAAAGCTTTTTGAATTATAGCCGTGCCTGGAGTTACAGTGGACCCTTGTATGTATAACAACTGGTTTGTATAACATAAAATCTGTACAACATAAAAATTCCGGAGATAGGGGGAATTTGCTTAACATAATCACCTATGGGGCGAATCTGTACAATATAAAAATGGGATTACTCTGTTTTCAATGCATTCCTATGGGAAATTTGTATAAAGGAAAATTTGCTTAACATAATTTCATTTGGAACAAATTAATTCCTTTATACAAGGTACCACTGTATTCCGTTATATTTTTCTGCCTTTGCAAATAACTTCTACAGTATAGTTTAAAATAAAGACAGTGCCAACCTTCTCTCGTTCTTGAATAATACCAACCAGGGTCCACTACAAATCACAAAGGTACAGTGGACCCTCGTATAACAAATGGTTTGTATAACAAAAAATCTGTACAACATAAAAAAATATTGCAGCCAAACAGCTTTATTGTAAACCCAGAAATCGTGGCCATTTCTTGTTCTCTCTGGCTGAGGTTCTCCTGGAGTTCACTGGAACTTTCTGCTGGATTTTCTCTCTTGAGATTTTTTCCCCTTTGTCCTTGTCTCACCTTCAGCGAATGATTGATAGACATAATATTTGGGAATAGCGTCAAATAAATAAATAGGTAGTATTTACCTTGCTACCGGTGCTTAGCTTGTGTTTGACTCTTTCCCTTTTATCTGATTCTGTTGTATCTTGAGTTGACTTCTCATTTGGTCAAGGCCACTTAGCTCAGTATGCAGGCTTTAAATAGCCCTTCATAGGGCTTGCATACTGTTGCTTAATTTCATAATCTGTCAAATATTGTGTGAGTGTCATGTCTAATGTCCTTCCCATTAGTGTTGCATGCATTATTACCTAGCTTATTTGTTTTCTAATGAATATCTAATTAGTCTTCTATTCTGGGGCTTCAGCACAAACAACTGTACATCCCTTCATTTGATGCTGGGGATACCTTTCAAGGGAAGGACAGCATTGGTGCTGATCTATTCACAAGTCTATACCTTCTATTACAGGATGATTTCCATGTTAATATTCAATAGAGGTAAAAGCTTGGATTCTTTTTTCAACTCAGGGACCCCTGGGTAGATGGAAGAGTTTATATTTTGCGTTGCTACCACCTGATGTGGCAAGAAGATGGAGGAGGAGTTGGTATACAGAACCCTCAAACCCATGGGACATCGGTTCAAGCTACCACCGTGGAATCTTAAACAAAAATGCAGATTATACCAAAAGCTAGTTTAATTGCAATTTTTGCAAATGTTATACTTTGTAAATGGCCTCCCTCTAGTGGCTGGTTCTGGTATGAACTATGAATTTCTTAGAAATTCTCTTGGGCCATGGCAACTGGACTTCTTTTTTTGAGAGATTGAAACGTTTCGGTTCTCATCCAAACTGCTTCATCAGTCTGAAGACCTTAAAAAGGATGTTGTCAATCTTGAATGGGTCCAGAGGAGGGCGACCAAGATGATTGAGGGTGTGGAAGAAATGTCTTACGAGGAGCGGCTTAGGGAGCTGGGAATGTTTAGCTTTACAAAAAGAAGGCTGAGAGGGAATATGTTTAAATATTTGACGGGATGTCACATCGAGGAAGGGACTGCTTTGTTTTCCATGGCTTCAGAGACTAGGACATGGGGCAATGGTCTCAAACTACAGGAAAAGAGATTCTGGAATTGGTCAGTCAAGTTTCACCCCTCAGACAGACTGTCCTCCCCTGATGCCTATCTTAGAATCATAGAATCCTAGAGTTGGAAGAGACCTCAAGGGCCATCTAGTCCAACTCCCTGCCATGCAGGAACCCCCATCACAGGACTCCCAACAGATGGCCATCCAGCCTCTGTTTAAAAACCTCCAAAGAAGGAGATACCACAAACCCTTGTGGCAGCCTATTCCACTGCTGGACAGCTCTTACCGTCATGAAGTTCTTCCTAATGTTAAAATGCAATCTCTTTCATACGAGCCTCATGGCGCAGTGGTTAAATGCCTGTACTGCAGGTAAAACTGTGCTCACGACCTGGGTTCAATCCCTGGTAGCAGGCTCAAGGTTCACTCAGCCTTCCATCCTTCCGAGGTCGGTAAAATGAGTACCCAGCTTGCTGGGGGGGGGGGGCAATGTGTAGCCTGCACACTGTAATAAAAATTGTAAACCGCCCAGAGACCACTTGTAGTGGTATGGGGCGGTATATAAGCAGAACATTTTGCTTTTGCTTTGCTTTGCTTTTCCTGTCTTCTCCAAACTCTGCCTGCCTCTTTCTCTCTGCCTTCACTCTCCTTCCTGTTTTACCTGTCCAGGTAGGAGGAGGAGTGGTCATGACACCCTGCAAGGTGTCGATACCTGGACGTGGTAGCGGTATCATGGGTGCATGCAAAGTTGGACAGATGCTGAGTATGGATGGGCTCCTTGATGCACCAATGGCTCTGGCGTTTCACCGAGCAGCTTGGCGGGTGTCGGTTACCCTCTTGTCACAAAACACAGCCTGGAGATTGATGTGTGATACCCGCAACTCTAACAGGAAAAGAGGCAGCCAATTTAGTTAATGTGGATTGAATCACGTTTACCCTATGAACTTCATTACATCGAACGGTCTGGCTCAATACAGAAGCTGTTCCTTCACTGTTTTGTCTAGCAGGCACATGACAGAAGCCGAAGCCAAAAGCGGAGCATCAGCAGTCTTGGGACAAAATAAATATACTCCAATGTGTCATGTTGTTTGCTGGGGCAAAGGAGGAGTAGATGCTGATTCAGCTGTATCGACCCCATCCTAGGAACTCCTATGGGCTTCAGAAGAAATCGCCACACAACCCCGGCTTCCCTCTCACCCAAGGGAGTTTCGGCAATTAAATGCAAATATTGATATGTCTTGACCTTTCTAAGCTGCTGCTAATCTCATTGTTCACCCCTTTTTATTGGTTCCAGTGCTAGAGTGAACAACGCAATTCTATTAAATGAACACCTCATTTCTTAGCTTTATTGGTATTTTGTTTTTCAATAAGGAGGGGCTGAATGCTTGAGCTTTGTGTAAGAGGGGCAAATTAACTCTATAGACTATAGTGAGTGCTTTAAAATTAAATATGTAACAAGTAAATTAGAGTAAGCTTTCTCTCAATATTGGAAAAAGGGTGGCAAGAGGAGGGAGAAATCTCCAACACTGTACCTCCAAAATAAGAAAAATATATATTTTTCCCAGGTGCAGCATCTTCATTTTCTGGTTGCAAACTCTGGGATTTCCTTCATTATTTCCAAATTTCAAATATGTGTTTTTCTTTTTTTAAAAAAATAATATATATGGAGAGCCCCCCCCCCCCAAAAAAAAACACACCGGTCAGAACATTAACATTTTCAAAATAACATTTTGAAAGGGTCTTGGTAAGAATAGCTTTTTCCCTCTTTCAAGTCAGAAAATAAAGAAGGCTCTGAAAATGTTGATTGCAAAGTCGGCAGCTCGGCAGTTCGAATCCCAGGTGCCACGCAGCAGAGCGAGCTCCCGCTGATCACCCCAGCTCCTGCCAACCTAGCAGTTCAAAAGCATGTAAATGCAAGTAGATAAATAGATACCACCACAAAAAGTGGGAAGGTAATCAGTGTTCTCCCTCGTGGCCTTCGTGAAGCCACACAGATGGGTTTCCCAGGCGCCCCTGCGCCGGAGGTCGGCCTTCCCTAGCAAAGGAAGTTCGTTAGTCTCCGCCCCCGCCCAGCGCGCCTGCGCGGGGTCCTTCCCGCCCAAACCTCAGTTCCTCTTTACCGCCTTTGGCTAGAGGTTCGCCATCGTTAGTCTCCCGTTTTTTCTGCTACTCTTCTTGGATTTCTTTGGTTTTTGACTTCGGACTGTTGACCCATGCCATTTGCCCAGCCCTTTAAAAATTGTTCTGACTGCGGAGCGAAAGTTCCGCACTCCGACGGCCACGAGAAGTGCCTCCTGTGCCTCGGCGAAGGACACCACCCGGAGGCCTGCGCCATTTGCCGCGGCTTCAGCACGCAGGCATTGAAGAACCGCCGTAACCGGCTTGCTTCCTACTTGTTGGAAAAGTCCCTTCGCCCTCAAGCTATGGAAAAGAACGACGCCGTCGAGCAGCCCCGTAAGTCGGAGGCCCCCGAGCGGGAGGGAACTTCGAAAAAGATCCCAGTGCTCCAGGCCGTCTCGAAGACCAAACCTTCGAAGACGCCCTCGCCTAAACCAACTAAGGCTTCGAAACCGCACAAGCCGGCAGCCTCTCAAGCTTCTGCGCCCTCGACTTCGCTAACGGTCGAAACCGAATTTTCCGGCTCCGGGCGCCGCCTCTTCTCTTCCCCCGGATTCGACCCACTACACCGGTCCGACGAATCCGGGGAGTCATCCGATGATGACTATGATGAGGCCACGAGCTCTGCCCTCTTCGGCAGAGTGACTAAGAAGCCTTCCGATGAAAAATCCCGGAAGCCATCCGACCCTGGGACCCGTCGGTCCACCTCCGAGCCCGTGACCCGTCGGTCCCCTGGGCATGCAGTGCTTCCGCTGCCTCCCATCCTTGCGGCTAAGCCACCCACCCTGGTTGCCGAACCCGACCAGAAATCGGTGCCGGCGCCCTCTCTAACGCAGGCGGCCGCCTCGAACGAGTCTGCTTCGAACCCGCCGGACCCGAAGACCGAGGGTAAGCCTTCGAAACCGGCAAAGAAGGACAAGCACCGTAAAAGGCACCACTCCCCCTCGGATTCGCGCCACGAGCCGCACAAGGCTAAGGAGCCCTCGAACACGGTACCGACCCTTACCTCGGGTTCGACCATTCCAGCAGCGGTTGCGGTTGCGGATGCACTGACACCGCCGGAAAAACAGCCACCGGCGAAGAAACGCCGCCCCGAATCCGAGGCGTCCGCGCAACCGCTGATGGGCCTCCCACCGATTCCGGCCTTCTCCCTCAAGTTCGATGGGAAGCATTGGTCTCTTCAAACCACGACCCCTGAAGACCCTCAGGACCGCAGACCCGCAACACCGGCTGCCTCCTCTGCGGAATCTGGCGACTCCGATGTCGAATCCGAGGCCTCGGATTCGGTCCAATTCGTTACGTCGCCCTCATCCGACCTGGAGGAGAAGCTACCACCTTCCACGTCGGAATCCATGCGGAATTATACCGCATTCGTGGTTCACATGGCAAAGACCATCGAGCTGCCGGTCCACCAGCCCAAGCCTAAGAGGCCATGTCACATCTTCGGGCGCTTATCAGCGGAGGAAACGGACCCCGTTCATCTTACCATGATCCCATCGTTCCTGACGATGGCTGAGGACGCCTTCCTGAATCCAGGCTCAACTCGCATCCCCAGAAGGTTGGAGGCTCTCTACAGGGTGCATGACGAGAGTGCCCCCTACTTGGACAAGCACCCACCACCCAACTCCCTAGTGGTGGCTGATTCCCAGGTGCAATCCAGAACAAGCCAGACACCCATTCCGCCCTCTAAAGAAGGCCGCAAGCTCGATACCATCGGCAGGCATCTCTACTCCTGCTCAACCCTTATTCATAAGGCCTGCAACTATCAAGGAGCCATGGGGGCTTACCAAAGAGACCTCCTCACTCACCTTCATCCTTTCCTAGAAAAAATTCCTGAGGAGCACCGGGCGGAGGCTCTTGCCCTTTACGAGGAATCCATGACCCTCGCCGGGCAACAAATGAGAGCAGCCAAGCACACCTTTGACTGTGCTTCCAAGGTGATCAACACTGCAATAACCTTGAGAAGACATGCCTGGCTGCGTACTACGGGCTTAACTGACAACCACAAGGCCCAAATTGAGGTACAGCCCTTTGACGGATCTGGTCTCTTCCACTCTTCCACGGACGACCTAATGGAAGAAAAACACAAGAGGCATGATACGGCGAAAAAACTGAACGTCATCCCATCTAAGGCGCCTCAGTCCTTTCGCCCCCATCAAAGACGACGGTATTGGCCGCCAGCCCAACCGTCCACCTCCAGAGGACCCCGTGACAAACCAGCCAAGCCTTCCCCCTTTGCCTCCCTCGGAGCCAAGCCCAGGAAACCTAAGCCCTCCGCCTCCTCCTCCAAGCCCAGAGAGAGGAGGCACCGAGACGATTATTGACTCGGGCCCCATCCGGCTCCGGCCCTTCCTCGCCGCCTGGGAAAGCATCACCACCGACCGCTGGGTCCTCTCAGTGGTGAGGAACGGGTACTCCCTAGAGCTTGCCTCCTCGCCCCCTCTAGGGAACATCCTCCGTACCCCCCCTCCCCCTGTCTCTTGGACGAAGTCGCCTCTCTCCTGGAGAAACGCGCCATCCACAGAGTACATCTCAACCACTCAGCGGGTCTCTTCTCCCGCTACTTTACAGTTCCAAAGAAAGACGGAGGCCTCCGTCCCATCCTAGATCTGCGACAGCTCAACAAATTTCTCGTCTACAAGAAATTCCGCATGGTGACCCTGGAAAAGATCATCCCTCTACCCCGCAGGGGAGATTGGTTTGGAGTTGTGGATCTAAAAGATGCCTACTTCCACATCTCCATCCATCCAGCCCACCGTCACCTCCTCCGTTTCGCCCTAGGCGATCAAATCTACGAGTACGCGGCCTTACTCTTCGGCCTCGCCACAGCCCCGCGAGTCTTCACCAAGTGCATGGCGCCGGTTGCCGCCTACCTAAGGACCTGCGGAGTCAACGTCTTTCCCTATCTCGACGACTGGCTCATCGTGGCGGACTCCGAACTAAAGGCCAGGGCCGACATCACCACCGTCTTATCCACCTTGGACTCCCTGGGTCTTCAGGTGAACGTGGAGAAGAGCCGACTCCTGCCTTGCCAAGTCGTAAACTTCATCGGAGCAGTATTAGACTCGACTCGGGCGATGGCCTACCCGCCACGAGACAGGATCCGCAACACCATCGCACTAATCCAGCAGTTCCGCCCGGGGCAACCGGTCCAAGCCATCCATGTGCAGAAGCTCCTGGGTTATATGGCCTCCATGACCTCCGTCCTCCCACACGCGAGGTTGCGACTCAGACCTCTGCAGAGTTGGTTCTTAGCCCATTTCAACCCCTTGCGGGACCCCCCCTCGAAGATCCTTACCGTCCCGCAAGCCCTCCCGGACCACCTGGCCTGGTGGACCTCCCACCACAACATTCTCGCGGGAAGACCCTTCAGGGACCCCTCTCCGACGATACAACTCACCACAGACGCGAGCAACACCGGCTGGGGTGCGGTCTGTCTCACCCACCAGGTTCACGACTCCTGGACTCCCCAGGAGCGTCGTCTTCACATCAACAAGCTGGAGCTCCTGGCGATCTTCAAAGCCTGTCGCGCCTTTCGCCGTCACCTCTCCGGCAATGTAGTACTGACAGTCACAGACAACACGACTGCCATGTACTACATCAACAAGCAGGGCGGCACCCATTCCAGGCCTCTACTCGAGCTCTCCATGCGCTTCTGGGACTGGTGCATTCGTCACAGGATCCATCCGATAGCCATGCACCTGCCGGGACAAGAAAACCTGGACGCCGACAACCTCAGCCGGCTACAGCACTCGAACCACGAGTGGGAGCTCCACCCTCGAACCTTCAACCACCTCTGCGAGTTGTGGGGCACCCCCCAAACCGACCTGTTTGCCTCCCCCTCCAACACGAAATGCAACCTCTTCTGCTCCAGAGCAGGCGTGGGCAGGGGGTCTCTGGGAGATGCTCTCCTACTCCCCTGGGACTGGGGATTCCTCTATGCCTTTCCTCCGATCCCACTCCTCCACAAGGTTATGGCCAAAGTCACACAGGAGGCCCCCAACCTCATTCTGATTGCGCCATGGTGGCCTCGACAACCGTGGTTCGCCCCCCTGCTCCGCATGGCATCTTCCTACCTTCGGCTTCGTCAGACACCGGACCTCTTGTCCTTAGACAACGGCCAGGTTCTACATCCCGACCTCCCTCGCCTTCAACTGACGGCCTGGAGGATACGGACATTCTAGAAACCATTCTCAATGCCTGCCGAAAACCCTCTACTACCACTCAGTATGCCTTTAAGTGGCGCAGGTTCACTTCCTACGCGGAGCAAAGGCGTTTCTCCCCAGTGAACCCCCATTTATCTTGGATCATGCGTTACCTTCTCCACCTTAAGAAGTCGGGACTTACGATGTCATCCCTCCGGGTCCATCTCTCTGCCATAGTGGCTCATCAACCCCCTTTGGCCCCTGCAGCCAACTTCTTTCGACATCCCAGGTTGAAACTCTTCCTCCGAGGCCTCAACAACACGTTCCCCGATCGTCGTCCCCTACCGCCTCAGTGGTCCCTCTCCCTCGTCCTTCGAGCGCTTCAAAGACCACCCTTCGAACCCATGGCTACCGTTGACCTAAGGCTGGTCTCCCTAAAGACAGCTTTCCTGGTTGCCATTACTTCTGCACGCAGGGCCAGCGAGCTCTGCGCACTTCGCTGCGATCCTCCCTACCTCCAATTCTATCCGGATAGAGTGATCGCCTATCCTGACATCACCTTCCTACCCAAGGTGGTGTCATCCTTCCACATCTCTCAACCGATCATCCTCCCAGTCTACTTTCCTAACCCTTCGACCGCCGAGGAAAGAGAGATGCACTCCTTAGACGTCAGAAGGGCCCTTGCCTTCTATGTCTCCAGAACGAAGTCCCTGAGATCTACACAGAAGCTGTTCATCTGTCACAGCCCCGCGGCTGCGGGACGTCCAGTGTCCACCCAGCGCTTCGCCCGCTGGATCACCCAAACGATTACCTTGGCCTATGAGCTGGCAAAGAAGCCCCTCCCCGGCCCAGTCAAAGCCCACTCCACCAGGGCCATGGCCTCTTCTGCAGCGTTCCTTAAAGGTGTTCCCTTGGAAAACATCTGCCAGGCTGCCACATGGGCCGCCCCAGAGACCTTCGTGAACCACTACAGGCTGGACGCCAGGATGAGATCCTCTGCGGCCTTCGGCAGAGCCGTGCTTTCCTATGTGACGGCGTGACTTCCCACCAGCCTGTGAGTACTGCTCGAAATCACCCATCTGTGTGGCTTCACGAAGGCCACGAGGGAGAAGAACCGGTTACTTACCTGTAAAGGTGGTTCTTCGAGTGGACCTTCGTGAAGCCACACAGCACCCACCCACCTCCCCTCAGACCGTCACGCCTGGACTGGTGCTCACCTGTCTAGTGGCGGTCAAGAGGAACTGAGGTTTGGGCGGGAAGGACCCCGCGCAGGTGCGCTGGGCGGGGGCGGAGACTAACAAACTTCCTTTGCTAGGGAAGGCCGACCTCCGGCGCAGGGGCGCCTGGGAAACCCATCTGTGTGGCTTCACGAAGGTCCACTCGAAGAACCACCTTTACAGGTAAGTAACCGGTTCTTCCCTTGCAGCCATGCCAGCCACGTGGCCATGGACTTGCAGAACACTGGCTCTTCGGCTTGAATACGGAGACGAGCACTGCCCCTAGAGTTGGACACAGATGTGCAGGGGGAACCTTTGCCTTTTAAAGTATGATTTCAGAGCATACTATAAGAGTTGTCTTGAGGTATATCACCTCCAATCCTTTCATCAAGGAGCTTTCCCCCCTTGTCGGGACAACCTCTCCCATGCTAGATGCCCAAATATTGTAAGAGTTCAACTCTTCTCACCTCTAGCCATCCTTGGCAGTGGTCAAAGGTAATGGGAACTGAAACCCAATCAACTCTGAGCCTTCAAGAGCATGAAACACTGAACTAAGGTTGCTAAAATAATCTGCATCCGATAAGCGGCAGCCTTAAACCAAGTCTCAAAAGCAGCAAAGATGGCCATTTCGATGGTAAATGCTACAGTTCCTTCCCTCTTCAACTCCAGAGTTTTCATCAGAAAGGAAAAATTGGCCGCAGACTTTCCCCAATTGAATGTTTAACTTTAAAAAGAAGAGGATGGGTTGCTAGTTACCACATTCTCCAAAGGACATGACCTCGTACCCACTCAAAAGAAATAAGAATTGCCCTTTCTTGGTATCTTCTCAAGTCATGTGTTGTTGATGTTATGCGCCCTCAAGTCGAAACTGACTTATTTTGTACACGACCCCTAAACTCCGCCGCAAATGGCTCCCAGCTCTGGAGCTTAAAATTGTTTCCCCACCAGCTCCGGAGTTTACAGATAATTAAGTGCGACCATGCCCAACTAAGCGCATCCCAGCACACTTTTCAGGTACCTGCTCTCCGGAGGTGAAAATTCCTGATGCGGATATAACGTAGTGACTGCCGGGCTCTCCTTGCTTCTGTTTGTTCTTTTTTTGCCCCCCGCCCCTTTAAGAGATCTCAATGCAGTGCGGGGACGGCAGAATGGAGGTGAGCGGCATTCTTTTATTCCTTTTTTTCTCCTTCCCCTCACGCAGCCAGCAGCCAGGAGTGCGGAGGGGGTGGGAACGCAGGAACAGCGACAAACCCCTAAGTCCGAATTTAAGTGGCCAGCGGATCTTAGGGGTCATGTGAAAAGGCTCTTATAGTGATCCTGACAGGTAAACATGATCGTTCTGGAGTGGTTTTACCCATTCCACTCCCCCAGTGAGTTTTCATGGCTGAGCGGGGACTCAAACCCTGTTCTGCAGAGTCCAAGTTTGTCACTCTATCTACATCACACGGGGGACACTATGTCATGTGTATTCAGGTCCAAATTGTACATGAGGGCTGGTGTCATTTTTCCAAGTCCTTGAGTGTACACTCTGCTTTGTATTTCTCTTCTGTGGTTCTCTTTGGGCCTTTTCACACGATCCCTAAGATCCGTTAGCCACTTAAATTCGGACCAGTGATCATGGGGGTTCGTTGCTCTTCCTGTGTCCCCACCCCTCTGCACTTCCTTGCTCCTGTCTGCGTGAGGGGAGGGAGAAAAAAAGGGACAAAAGAATGCAGGCTCACCTCTGTCTGCCGGTCCAAGCCGCCCCCTCGTCCTGATTCCTTCTCTTAAAGGGGTGGGAGGCAAAACAAAAAAACAAAACAAGAAACAAACAGAAGCGAGGAGAGCCCGCACTCACCAGAATACATCCGGATCTGGGGATTTTCACCCTCCGAGAGCAGGTACATGAAAAGTGCGCTGGGTCGCGCTTAGGTGGGCGTGGTCGCACTTAATTTCCTGCAAACTCCGGAGCTGGTGGGGAAACAATTGTAAGCTCCGGAGCTGGCAGCCATTTGCGGCGGAGTTTAGGGGTCGTGTACAAATTACTTCAGATCTGACTGTTCCTTTGGGTGTGGGGCCTAACTATTCGAAATCCTTCCTTCCTTCCTTCCTTCCTTCCTTCCTTCCTTCCTTCCTTCCTTCCTTCCTTCCAGTAAAGGTGGTGGAGTGGGGAGAATTAGGGTAACAGACTGAGGAGCTCCTTTCATGGGTCTCACGGGGATGGGGCAGTACTGAGTTTGACCAGTACACTACCACAAGGGCACAGACCAAGACTTGGGTGGTTGTGGCACTCATATCATGGAGCAGTGCCAGAGTCTCCCTGTTGTCAATTGCCTTTTGCTGCCAGTATACATTTTTCAAAGGCATTTTAATATATGTTCATGAGTCATGGCTCTGTTTTTCTCACTGCTTTTAGATATTGTTCCTGTTCGAACCTTTCTCTCTTTGGGATTCTGTAAATATGGGCACCTAACCAAGGAGCTCGATGATGTTCTGCCGCTTTTAAATCAATATACATTGGACGAGTTTGTATAACATAAAATCTGTACAACATAAAAAAATTCCGGAGATAGGGGAAATTTGCTTAACAGAATTGCCTATGGAGCAAATCCGTACAACATACAAATGGCCGTGATTAGGGATTCCTTTATAAAGGAAAATTTGCTTAATATAATATCATTTGGAACACATTAATTCCTTTATACAAGGTGCCACCGTATTATTGTTATTGTCTCTCTGCTTTTGTTTCTTGTTTTGCCTTATTGCTGTAAGAAATGTTTCTATTTGGGCATTTTAAAAAAAGCCATTCTCTATCTTCTGTTTTAAACCTCTATGTACTGACATCCCCAGGTATTACAAAGGAAATCAAAGGAAAATAAAATAAAATGATATATCCATTTTATATCTGCAGAGGTAGATGTGTAACGGTCCACAGGTTACCTGCACTGGAATGGCCCCAGTCCCATCTGCACATAATGTCCCCAGAAGTATTATTGATGCAAGAATGTTATCTTTGAGACACTCTCAGTGTTGGGTGCCTTTATCGACAAGAGACCCCCTTGTCCACGCCATCAAAGGCAGCTCTCTTTTTTTGTCGGGCATGGTAAAGCTTCATTGCTTTGTGTGCAATGAAGCGTCGACAATTTAGTGAATAATCCAGCAGAGCTAAATGCCATAACCGCAGTGGTGTGTTTAAGTATTACGAATGTGTCAGGATGATGAATTCACTGTAACAATATCGCAGCAGTGGTAGGATGTGCAATTGTCTGTATCTCCATCCATCATTGCTAGTACAATCGTAAGGGCCCCAGATGGACAACTTCTTGGGGGTGGGGGGCTGTGGATGGAGGGGGAAGGTGAGGAAATGAGGAAGCAGATAATTGCTGCTAATACTTGCTTGATTTAGTTGTGATCCCCCCCCCACCCCACCCCAGGGCAAACAACCAATGCTTCAGGCAGCAAAGCTCCTAGTAATACATTTAACCTGCAGGTTAAGGAGTGCCAGCAAGGCTCTCAAAGGAAGCTGGGGAAGGAGGGAGGAATGAGAATATGTGCAAACCTGATTTAAAAAGAATGTTAGAAAAATCCTAATCTAATCACCACCACCATTACTACTGTGCAGAAATTCAAGCATTCTAGGGGGAAAAACCAGGAGGGTAGGTGGAAGTCTTACAGCCTTAAAAGCCTGCTGTATCTCAGCTCTTAGTAAAATAAATATGCATACACAGCACTTTGGGATGGGTCTAAAACAAATCCACGCTTTTTGGAGGCTTTCTCTCGCTGACCCTTGGATGGAAAATAACAATTGTTGTGTCATTGCAGTCGTGACCGACTCTTAGTGACCCCCATGACCATGGAGTTTTCTTGGCAGCTATATTGGAGTGGCTTGCCAATTCCTCCTCCAGGCGCCTACAGCACCTGGTATTCCCTGGTGGTCGCCCATCCAAGTACTAGCCAGGCCTGACCCTGCTTAGCTTCCGAAATCAGCCGAGATCAGATGCGCTCAGGGCATCTAGGCAGCTGAAAATAACAATAATGCTCCTCTATTTTCACATAGAAATGCTGCTAGATGTGATTGCTCTGGGTCTTCCCTCCTGTGCTGCTTCCACTGGTGTGTTTATATGCATCGTCTACACACACATGCACATATACTAGCATATGGCAGCTCACTGATGGGTAATTTGAATCTCGGAAATGTGGAACAGCTCTGTTTACAACAGCGATCATCGGCAGCAAATTGGGTTAGGCTGTCACAGCTGATTCCCCCCCCCCTCCTGACAGCTTCATATTTATCTCCTAGCATAGTAGACTTGTGTTTTTTCAGCCTCTTAGTTAACAGAAGGCTAGCTGCCTTAACTGCCCGAATAATCCACGTGGCCGTGGAAAAATGTTTGCATCTGGCAATTCAGTGTGATGGGTGACACTAAGTACAGTGGTACCTTGTATAAAGGAATTAATTCGTTCCAAATGAAATTATGTTCAGCAAATTTTCCTTTATACAAATTCCCATAGGAATGCATTGAAAATGGAGTAAACCCATTTTATGTTGTACAGATTTTCCCCATAGGCAATTATGTTAAGCAAATTTCTCCTATCTCTGGAATGTTTTATGTTGTACAGATTTTATGTTATACAAACTGTTTGTTATACAAGGGTCCACTGTATATTGCTTACCGGCCAGTTGGGTTCTTCCCAAGATAGTCGCATTAATCTGTCTAGTGGTAAGACCATTTCTGGATTTTATCGCAGATCCTGAATATATAGTTGGGCCAAAGGGGTGTTCGTATGATTGTTGTCTTGATCAGCTAAGAACTGCAGAGATGGAAGGGATCCTTTGGATTACAGACTCCAGCCTTTGACACGGAGGCACTGCAGGGAATCAAACCAGATACTTAAAACTCTGAGCTATCCAGTGGTTCTTATATGATGCAAGACCTTTGCTCCATTTAGTCCTCTATTGGGCAGTCAGCCTAGCAGCAACCTTTTCCTGCTCTGCTTCCTGAGACCTATTTTTAGCTTGTCATTTTAAATAAATCAAAATTGATACCCCAACTGCTGGCCTCAGTGGAGCTGTTGAAGGTAGGTTGCAATACACACATGACCAATACAATAAAGCCTATTTAAATGAATGGATAATGTCAGGATACAGTGGTCCCCCGCCGTTGCACGGTTCATAGACTGTGGTCCCAGTATATTGCGGGACTGCAGTATATGAAAGCCAAGGCCCCCTAGGGTAAGCTGCTTGGGCCTGTTTGAGGTGTCCTGCACTTAACCCAGACCTGGCGCTGCCCTGAACGGGCCTCCGATGGGCTTCCTGGGCCTGTCAGAGGCCCCAAAAGTGGTTTCTGGCCAGAAACTACTTCTGGAGCCTCCGACAGGCCCGGGAAGCCAATCAGAGGCTTGTTTGGGGCAGCAACGGGCCTCAGGTAAGAGTAGGAGGCCCCAGGCAGCCCCCCCCCCAGTGCCAACCCAACCCAACACCCGCATATCGCGGATTTTCAATTATCACGGGTTGGGTCAGATCCCTAACCCCTGCGATAAGGCAAGGGATTACTGTATTATGTGATACTTTGAAGTTGAAACGCCCAAACCGTTCCAGCCCGTTAGCCATTTTGAAATGTTCTCTGGTGGTCCGCTCAGAGGAAACATCTGCACATCTTGTTGCTGAAGGACTCCCAGATACAACGTAAAGCCCATGAGCAGAAAAATGTTGATATGAATTTCAATAGACTCTTCCACTCATGGAAGAGCTCCCTTTGGCTTTGAGACACGGCTCTTCCATGAGTGGATTTTGCTTGGATGCTCCTAAGTTCTTTCATTTTCTTTTAATTCTGTATGGGTAATTTTAAGGCAGCCTGTTTGTTTGTTTGCAGGCCAGCCTGTAATAAATTTTGTGGCTGCCACCTGCCACCAGCTTGAGTCTGTGCTTCAAGCAGAGGCTAGCAACTCCAGTTTGGCAGGGGACGATTTCACTTCCTATTTCGATCTAAATAATATAAGTGCTACTCAAGGGGCTGAACCCTGCCCCCCCACATTTTCAGCCCCTCTAATTTGAATGGCTGTTGATTTTCTAATGCACTGGTCATGTCGGGTGCATTGTAAAGTGTTGTAATAAAGCTGTGCATTCAGGACTTACTCAGAAACCCCCTCTCTGAGCAACCCAAGTGGTGCTAATAGCATCCATTTTGGTTATGCTGGATCCCTTCCAATAACCAGAGATACAGCCATGTTGGGTCTGAGTCCCAAGTCCAAGTCTTTGAAACCAAGTCCCGAGTCCCAAGTCCCTATTAAAAACAAGCTTTCCCCCTCAATTAAAATGGAAGTGAGTGGATGGATTCCGAGCCGTAAAACAGAGAGAGAGAGAGAGAGAGAGAGAGAAAAGAGAGTTGAATCTGAGTTGAGTCACTGGTGCGACTTAAGTCTAACTTGACAGCAAGTCTTTTGATTTAAGTCTCTATATCTGCAGAGATCTTGGCCAGTAACAGCGAACCTTTCAGAGTCCGAGTGCCCACACTGCTGCATTGAGTTAACAAATAACTTCTTCAGTGAAGACAAACAAGATTTCTTTGTTTCAGCAATCTATTTACAAAAGCCTGCTCTTTGATCCTTGCTTTACCGAAGGGTAGCACCTGAAGCATTTGTAACCCGGGTACCACTGTATTCAGGTTAAAATGCCGTATTAGCACTTTGCGAAAAATAAGTGGGTTTTGAACCACAGTTTGGGCACTCAGTCTCTAAAAGGTTTGCCATCACTGTTGTAGAACATCCAGCATAGGAATCCAGTTTGCATACAGCAATACAGCACCAACATGAACAGCCAATATCCAAACCTTTCACAACGTTACAAAATCCCCTTTTACATGTGGTCCTATGACCAGTATATATATAACATTGTTGCCCAATCATCATTGCTATTTTACATCACATGACTTGGTACTTATAACCGAGAATTCTGAGCCTTCGCTCTTGTTGTTTGCCAGGCTCTCTGTCCACTTCTGAGATGTTGAATCTCTTGCTTCTTGCCAAGGTCACTTAGACATGCAACATTCTTCATGTCTTGCTTTAAAACATCACACCCCAGCATGAATACGCTGACAAGAACCTTAATTTGGCTGCAGCACAACCTACTTGTTTAATTGCCGGTGCATCCCAGATTAATATAGCCACAATGAGTCCAACCATGACTAGGAAAGGAACTACAAGAAGAAGCATCGACTTGCACAGACCTACAGCTACTGTTTATCTTGGTTAGTGCTTCTGCATATTCCGTGGCTGGCTGCTCTGGTCCTGTAAAAGGCTGAGGTGGAAGTAGAGGCACTAAGACATTCACACGCTCTCACATCCTCTACCTGAGTTTAGCCTATCCTGCATGCCACCTGTATCAAAATAAAGATGGCCTGCAGAGCCACTGGTACCTTCTCAGTGAAGGTCAGTGTAGATGAAATGACTCAGCACTTGCCACTTGCTGAGTCACTGACCTTTTGAGGATGGAAGCAGACGGCGAGACAGCTAGTCAGAATGGCAACCTGCAGAGAGCCTCACCATATGATCTCCCTCAGCCAGGGGAAAAAGGAATAGCTGTATTAGTAAGAGATAATTAGCTGCAAATGAAATAGCCAGAAAGCCATGGGCAGTCTGCCAGAAAAAAACTGGCAAGGTGAAATCTTGGCTGAGGTTGTCAAGGTTGATGTATAGGTATTTGCCAGCGTGCCCTGTCTTTGGGCACAGCCAGGGAAATGCAGTTCCACTGATGATGACGAATCAGGCATGTTGCATTTTAAATGGTTTTTTTTTTACCCCATGTTTTTCCTTAAAGGGACTCAACGTGGTTTACTTCATTAAAAGAGATTATATAAAGCTAACAATGGCAAGTATGGAAATACTAAAAAGGGTAAAAGAAAATGGGTGTTTTTATGGGTGTTGGGAAGGTTGTAAAGGTGGGGCTTTCATGCACCTTAGGCCATTGCCCACCTAATGAGCCTATTGAGACTATTATCAACCTAATGAGCCTCTTCAGGCCGTTGTCCATCTTATGAGCCTGTTTCAGACCAGGGTGAAATGAGGCCAAAGTGAGCTATAAAATGGGGGACTCACAACTGCTTTCCTCAGACTGACGAAGCTGTTTGGATGAGCAGCGGAACTTTTCAGTCTCTCAAGAAAAAGAAGTCCAGTTGCCATGACTCAGCTTCAGACCATACTAAAAAAATAAGGAACTCCAAAATGGACTCAAAACAGTAAGGTACAACAGTCCATTTAAAACCCCCATTTAGACAGCCAGTTCTAAGGGAAAACCTGCATGAAGAGAAAGGTCTTCACCTGCGTACAAAGGACAGTAAAGATGGGGCCACCTAGCCTCCTGTGGGAGGGAGCTCCAACGTCTTGGACCAGCAATGGAGAAGGTTCTCTTTCTTATGTCCCCACCAAACACACCTGCGAAGGTGGCAGGACTGAGAGAAAGGCCTCTCCTGATAGAATCATAGAATCATAGAGTTGGTAGAGACCCCAAGAGCCATCCAGTCCAACCCCCTGCCATTCAGGAACCCGTATCAAATGATGATCTTAAGCAGGTGGTACCATTTGAACATTAGGAAGAACTTCATGACAGTTAGAGCTGTTCGGCAGTGGAATATGCTGCCACAAAGGGTGGTGGAGTCTCCTTCTTTGGAGGTTTTTAAGCAGAGGCTGGATGGCCATTTGTCGGAAATATTGTGATGGGGTTCCTGCATGGCAGGGGGTTGGACTAGATGGCCCTTGAGGTCTGTTCCAACTCTATGATTCTATGATTCTAGGCTCATAAAAGGACATGTGGTCCTTGAGGTAGCTTAAGTTTATTAATTACATATCATCAAGATGACTTTGCAAGCCTTCCTAGGTACTCAGGCCTCAGAACTGGTTTCCCACCCCTTCTTCTGAGGCTGTTGCAGGGCTATGTTGTTTGCCCAGCAATTTTCTTAAAAGACACAATGGGGAATTGAACTTTTCAGCCAGGTGTTCCATCTCACAGAGATCTCTCATGCTCGCTAGATAATGAGCCATAATGTTCTCATTAAGATGGAGACGATAAATTAATACAGTAATCTATTAATTACAATTGATATCCAGCCAATCAGGCCTAGCCTGGGTTGCCAGCCTGTGTGCTCAAGGTGGAATGGCTAGCGTTTGCATTACAATCTAAAGCAGTGGTTCTCAACCTGTGGGTCCCCAGATATTCCAGGACCAAAACTCCCAGAAGCCTCCACCACTCGCTGTGCTGGAAGGGGTTTCTGGGAGTTGCAGTCCAGGCACATTTGGGGACCCACAGGCTGAGAACCACTGATCTAAAAGCTAACCTGTCTTTCATTTAGAACCCAGAAATCTCATCTCCACAAAACTACCATTTATTTGTAGCCATAGCCAAACATTTCCTCAGTCTGTCCGTAAGCAAAACGCAAGAGCTCTCTCTCTCTCTCTCTCTCTCTCTCTCTCTCTCTGTATGTAAAATAAGGATGGAAAAAGAGAGGCTATGTCCTGCACACAAAACCCTGAGAGAGAGGGGTTTGTTTCTGTTTTCCCTTTCTTTTCTTTTTGGTGGAGGAATGGGGAGGTAAGTCCTCTGGGGATCAATGCTAATGCTAATAGTATCTGACACTTATTGTTGTGATTATTTTATAATGGTATGGCAATTCTAGCTTGTTATGATTGTAAGTTGCCTTTGGGATATAAAATAGGGGGTATAAAGATGTTTAAATTGGTATTGATAACAAGACATGAATACTAAGCATCAACATTTTTTTAAAAAAAGAACAACCCACAGATAATCTCAAGTGTGTTTATTGATACTTAAACATCATGCTATGTTAAATGTGCATCCTGAGAGTGATATTGTGCAGGGTGGCAGCGGCGGGTGGGAGCAGTTTAGGAGTTCGATAAAGGCATGTGGGGGGAAATAGGACGTTATCCTTTCGACAGACTATAGTTCTGACAGAAAGCCTGCCCTCCCTGCAGCTGTTATCCATATTGACTTTGGGAAGGAAGTTGACATTGAGGCTTAAAAGGAAGGCATCCTCTCTTCAAAGGAATCTACTCCCCATTTAGGATTAATGCTTTTTGGCCACAACTGTATTTCCCCTCAGAGTCATGATGACACCCAGGAGGGGAACCTGGGCATCCATTTTAAAATACACAGCTGCCCTCTGCAACCCATAGTTCCTAAAACGAATTACAGTGGACCCTTGTATAACAAACAGCTTGTATATCATAAAATTTGTACAACATAAAAAATTCCGGAGATAGGGGAAATTTGCTTAACATAATCGCCTATGGGGAGAATCCATACAACATAAAAATGGGATCACTCCATTTCAATGCATTCCTATGGGAATTTGTATAAAGGAAAATTGCTTAACATAATTTCATTTGGAACGAATTAATTCCTTTATACAAGGTATCACTGTAACAGTAGAGATGGGCATGAAACAAACAAAAAATGTCCTTCCGTTATTCATTATTCGTTTCATTACGTAACTAAATGAATAATGAAAATGGCAATGAAATTGGAACGAACCGAACAAAACCACGAAAATTAGGTTCGTTACATTTCGTTTTCGTAAATGGCGACGCGCAATGAAATGAGCTGTTTTAAATGTTAAAAAACGTCCTGAATATCCGTAAAAACCCAGTAATAATTATTTATTCTGCCTGATAATACCTACCAGGGGAGTTGGGGTCCTTAAAACATGCATTTATGTCTTTTCTCAGATTGCTGTATTTTTTTTCTTTAAGGGGAGTTAGGGGGAATTGACCCAAAATGGCTCCCAGATGCCTAATATTGATTTCTTGGGTATTAAAATGCCCTGGACATCCGTAAAAACACAGCAATAATTATTTGAAATTATTACCTACCAGGGGGTGGGGTCCTTAAAACATTTGTTTTTGTCTTTCTCCCATCGCGATGCATTTTTCTTTTCCCTTTAAGGATGACACAAAATGGATTCCAGACACAAAATGAATGCAAGCCATGTGATGGGATCATGTAAATTCTTGGACAGTTTCAACCAATAGCATGCCCAGGTTGCAGACTGGGTAGGTGTGGCAGCCATAGAGCACATAAAAAGCTCTGGCAGCCCCCATCCTCCTTGCAGTCTGTGGTGGAAGCTAGAGTGGGATAGCTGTCTCTGCGACTCGTTACTTTAGGCCAGCCAGGCAGGTGTGTGTCTCTCTCTCTAGGATTGAAGGCCTAGAAGGCCAGAAACTAAGCTGGACATGAAATCTGCAAAAAAGAAGAGAGTGCTGAAAAGTGTCTGAGGCATTCTGGCTGATTGGATGGAGTTCTATGGCTCTTAGAAGGCCAGCATATCCCTGGGAAGTGCCTTGTATTTAAATATCTCCTCTTCACTCATCTCTGTAGGAGGCGAGCATGTCCCATTTCATCGTGGCTCTTCCAGGAAGCTCCTGTTGCACAGCAAAGAGGAAATTAACAAACCATACAATAGAATAGCTTGAATGAGGCTGTGGCAATTACCACTCTAGATAAAATCCCAATGGATATGAAAGGTTGTCTCTGAAAAGGTGGGTGGGTGGGATGAGCTCAGACTCTATACATGCAAGCTCTGCGCATTCAATTCATTGCACCTGGACAAAAAAAACCACACGAGGGCATCCTATTTGTGCTTGCAGGCAGGGCCGGCACGCCCATTAAGGCGAACTAGGCAGTTGCCTAGGGCGCCAAAATGGACAGGGGGCGCCGGCTGCCACCGCTGCCGCCCCCCGCCCCCCGCCCCGCCCCCTGCCCCTCACCTAGGGCGTAAAAAACCCTAGCGCCGGCCCTGCTTGCAGGGCCAAATTGGGCAGAACATGCCTGGGGGGGGGGGCAGGATTCCTGAAGTCATTTCCTCGTCCTGCTTCAGTGGGTCAAAGCAGAAGAGACCCATCCCAATCACCTTCACAAAAGCATCGAGTGTATGCCTACAAAGAAGCAACTGCCTCCTAAAAATTTGTATAAGATCTGCACCTGCTAATGTAGATGCATGGATCCACGTGTAGGGAAAGGGAAAGAAACCGGTTTGCCAGCATGTCTCCACAATGAGGAGCTACCAGTGACAGGCCACTTCAAAGGGCTGGCTGTTCTTCCTCATTATGGTCCTTTGCATTTAAAGCGATCCTCATCCGAGCACAAGTTGGGCTATTTTTTAGTCATAATAAGTGGGGCCTGTCTTTTACTGAGACAAAGGGTTTATCTCCAGGAATGTTGGCAAGTCTTTGGGTCCAAGTCCCAAGTTTGAGCCTTTCGACCCAAGTCCCAAGTCCCTATTAAAATAAGCTATTTTCCCCAGAAACAAAAGGAGGGGACGGGCGATTTTAGAGTCATGAGTGAAGTCATAGGAAAACCAAACCAAACCAACCAACCAACCGACCAACCGACCAATCAAAAATGGAATCAATGGTGTTGTGACTTAAGGAGGACATAACAGTGAGTCCTGCAACATGGATCCCCATCCTTGTTTATCTCTATTACTTTCTCTCCCCTCCTCCTCCTCCTCTTTTCCCCTCCACCTGTGAGTGGTCCATGCATCAGGATGCCTGTTTCCCCCACCCTGCCTCAGAGCTTTCACAGCTTCCCCTCCCCCTTTGCCCCTTCTCCTGGCATCACAGCATTCACCAATAAGGGCACTGCCCAAGTATCTCCCAAATGGTCACGGACTGCTTCTTTTAACTCAAAGAGAAGGAAAAAGCTAACCAGACCAAAGCTGAGCCATCCACTCACACATACCCCACTCCCCGCTGCTCCCCATAGCTGGTTCAGTTGTGTCTCCTGCGAGTTGTCTATCCGGTAGCTGATGAATGGTCATAATAGCCTGCCTGATGCTATGCACAGATAGAAGGGTTGCTTGCGAAGAGTCTCTTGGGAGAAGGATTCTTTTGGGGAAGGGAGGAAGACAGCTTGGCATGCTGCAGTCTCATTAGTTCTCTTTCTCCTTGTGGGGCGTGAGGAGATGGCACAGAGACCTTCCCATGCAAACAAAGGATCTAATGACAAAACAAGTGCTGAGATGGTGCAAACCTTTCAAGGCAGACAAAGAATGAATTACACCAAAAATCTCATTTTTCATTCATCTGGGGAGATGTATGAGAATTTAAGGCCAGTGCCGTCTAATCACTGATAAGAATAATAATTAGAGATGGGCACAAAATGAACAATTTTTCGTTTCCGTTTTTTCATTTCGTTACGTAACAAAATGACAAATGAATTTTGTCTCTAAAATGAAACGAAACAAACAGAAACACCGGAAATTTTGTCATGCGTTTCATTTCTGTTACTGCAATATGAGTGAATTGCTTAAAATCCTAAAACAAAAATCACAAAAAATTGAAATTAATGGTAATGAAATGGTAACGAAATGAACGAAAACAAAAATGATTTTTTTTGCAAAAATTCGCAAAAAACGGAAACAAACCGAAACGGACCCTCCAAACGACAAACGACAAATGAAATGCCATTTTTTTGATTCGTGCCCATCTCTAATAATAATCTCAGAACTGCAGAGCTAGGAGGAACCCTGTGAATTGCCAAGTCCAACCCTATTTATAGAAGCAGAGTGGGGAATCAAACTTGAAACCTCTGGCTGCACAGCCAGATGTCTAAACTCATGAGCCATGCAGCAATCACATACAATAGCAACACCATATCCACTTATCCATGGTCTCATGTATCCACTGCCTGAAAATATTTAACAGTATTAAAAGAAAAAAAATTAGAAATATGTTTTTTCAGCATGTATTACCAGAACTAGCTCCTAGAGAGAACCAGAGAGACCATGATATGCCCCCTTGATATTGAAGAATACATGGTCTTTGGCTCCAGCTAGTGGCCAGTTCTGGTAATACGTGGTGAAAATACCATACTGTGTGTATAGTGTTTGTTATTCTCCACAGTATTCAGCATCTGTGGGTGGGTCCTATTATACAATGTTTCATTGTAAGTAATTAAAGCAATGGCTATGTGGTATAAATGCAAATATAGCGAATCTTATTTTCCCATTGGTTGGAAATGGATGGAAAGAGTTGCCCAGGCTTTAAAGCCACTGTAAATACAAAGATCAGGCTATCTTTGTGGGTCTAATTATCAGTGTCACTGTCCACTATAGGCCAGGTGGCGTACTTATACTTGCATGGTTTGCAGACCTTGGAAAGATAGTTCAAAAGGCCTAAATGGTTCATATTTGAGTTAGAAAACTTAAAAGCGAATTTAATTTAATTCAGATTAAAATCAGTAGGTAATGTTAAAAAATGAACTAAGTAAATGAGCTGATTAAAAGTTCTCTTAGTACTTGTTTGTGGCCTTGGTTTCTCATTGGAGAAAAGACCAAACCACATGGAATGAGCTTTCATGTCCTCGATCTCTAACTTTTTACACACATATTTACACCTTAGCCCTCCCTTCCTGCTCTGTTTCTGACAGGATCACCTCCTTGTCTTCTCCTTATCATGGTTGTCCAGACTGTTTCTGTGTCTAATTAATTTAAATGCCTTTAACTTTTAACTTCTAATTCTAAATTTAATTGGGACTTAATTAAATTACATCACAGCTTTAAGTGCACATGGGAAACATTAGTACAAAAGTTAAATGATTATCCTGATTATTTTTTTAAAAATGTTTTTTTTTAAAAAATCATTTATTCCAATCTTTGATGATTCGGCATTTGGTTATTCTGACATGCTGACCTAATCTATGCGTCCTGTAGCAATATGTGGATTGGAATAAATTATGGCCACTCTTCTCTGAATTTTACAACATAATTGTGAGCCAAAAAAGTGCAAAAACTAAATTAAGCATCAACTATATGAAGCATGTGTTTCATTCTGAAATACAAATATGTGTATATTTGAATATAATATATCTAGAAATGTGTTCTGTACTTCAAAATAAAATGCATTTTTAATGAAATGAACATTTAAATGCACTTTGGGTGGCTTTTCATCTTACAGACCCATGCAGAAACTGGGTGGATCAGAGTTATAAATAAAGCACATGTGAAACTGATGTGGATCAGTAACAGATGGATCTGTCCAACCCAACCTATGAGGGAAACGGCTGCTGCCCTTTGCAGCTGTGAGGTGCAAGCTTTACAGAGAACATCCGCTCAAGAGGAGGACATCATCAGGGATGCTGCCAAGTCTTTGGGTCTGAGTCCCAAAGCCTTTGGTCCCAAGTCCCAAGTCTGTGAGCCTTTTCACATGACCCCTAAGATCCGCTGGCCACTTAAATTCGGACCAGAGATCTTGGGGGTTCGTTGCTCTTCCTGCGTCCCCACCCCTCCGCACTTCCTTGCTCCTGTCTGCGTGAGGGGAGGGAGAAAAAAAAGAAAGGAAAAAATGCAGGCTTACCTCCAAAGCCGCCCGGTAGCCCCGTCATCGTCCTGATTCCTTCTCTTCCTTTTCTTAAAGGGGCGGGAGGCAAAAAAACCAAACAGAAGCGAGGAGAGTCGGGCACTCACCAGATTATATCCGGATCTGGGGATTTTCACCCTCCAAGAGCAGGTACCTGAAAAGTGCGCTGGGACGCGCTTAGGTGGGCGTGGTCGCACTTAATTTCCTGCAAACTCCGGAGCTGGTGGGGAAACATTTGTAAGCTCCGGAGCAGGCAGCCATTTGCGGCGGAGTTTAGGGGTCGTGTACAAAGACCCTTTGATACCAAGTCTCGAGTCCCAAATCCCAAGTCTGAGTCCCTACTAAAAACAAGCTTTTGTTCCCAAAACAAGAAAGAAAGAAAGAAAGAAAGAAAGAAAGAAAGAAAGAAAGAAAGAAAGAAAGAAAGAAAGGGATGGAGGGTCTCTGAGTTGTGAGTTGAGACCAAGTCTTTGATAGAAAATACCTGAGTCAAGTCAAAGTCAACTGGCCAGTGAGACTTGAGTCCAACTTGACATAGAGACCTCCAGTTTGAGTCCCCATATCAGAGCAGGATGCCACGTTAAAGGTCCAAGGCTGTGCTCAGACCAATAAACCATTGCTGAGTTTTGAATGTTGGCTAAGTTACTGGACTGTATATTGCCCCTCATTACTGTAAGCCACCATGGGTCCTTTTCCAAGGAGAAAGATGGGGTAAAAATGCTCATAAACAAACAAACAAGCATCTTCTTCTGGGAGCACTCTGGGACCATGCAGGTTGCCCAAGGCCACACAGGTTGGCTCTTCTCCTACAAGGACAATTGGGCGAATAAAAGCTGGCCTCCAGACCTCGGGAACTCACCCACTCTCATCTAACAATAGGCCACTCTTCCCTTCCCTTTGTGGAAAAGGAGAGGTTGGTGTGAAGACTGAGCTTCAAAATAAGCAAGACAAGCCAAACAGCAAGAATTATCTCTGAGCTTATATCCGCTGCCAATCAGATCCTAGGAAAACTTTAACCGTCATAACAAACCCTTGAGTCCAAAGCTTCCACAACGCTTTTCCTGGGACCTCTTCCTCCTCCCTCTCTTCTTCTTCCTCTTTCATAATTCAACAGCTATTAATCATTAATTAAGAATAAACTGGATTAAGCAGCAGTTGGCACACCAGCGGTGAATATTTTAGGATTAAAATGACACGCAATGTAGGGTTTCTCTGATTGTTAGCAGAGGACAAAGGGACCAGAGCTGTGACAGCCTGTGGATCCTGATGAAATAATGCCCTCATAATTTGGACTAAAGTGACTCTGATTTTGATTATGATTAATATGACTCCTACCAAGTATCTGCACGGGGAGAGGTCTCATTAGCTCACTCTTTTCTTTGTTACAAACTGGCTGCCAAAAGAGTGGCAGGTTTTTTTTTTTTTTTTGCATTTGGGGAATGAAAGGAAAAGAAGATGGCTTTTCAGGTGAGGGCAAGAGAGGATCACCAAGCATGTTGTGCTCTTTGTGGTCCTCATTTTAGAACGAGGACATTGAGAAGCAGAAACAAGTTTGGTACCAATGACAGAAAGAAACGAGACTGCTTGTGTACAGCGGAGTGAGGCAGCTCTGTGTACCTCAATTGGTACTTCAGCTTTCTCCAAGGTCTCCTGGCTGTGAATGATTCCGAGTTAGAGATGGGCACGAAACGAACAATTTTTCGTTTCTGTTTTTGTTTTTTGTTTCGTTAGCTAACGAAACAACAAATGAATTTTGTCTTTAAAATGAAACGAGACGAACAGAAACACCGGAAATTTTGTCATGCGTTTCGTTTCCGTTACTGCAATATGAGTGAATTGCTTAAAATCCTTTAAAAAATCACAAAAAATTGAAATAAATGGTAACGAAATGGTAACGAAACGAATGAAAACGAAAACGATTTTTTTGCAAAAAGTCATGAAAAACGGAAACAAACCGAAACAGACCCTCCAAACGACAAACGACAAACGAAATGCCATTTTTTGATTCGTGCCCATCTCTATTCTGAGTATTCACATTTCACTCCTCCTAGTGGGGGGGGGGAAGGAAATGTGGTGGTGCTTTCATTCAGTGAAACATTCAGTGGGGGAGAGGTTGAAGGTAAATTGTGGCATTAGTGGGACTGGTGAGGGTTACCTGCCTTGCCTCCAGGCTGCAAGAGCAGACTCTCCATCTCCTCAAGGTAAAGTTGGGTTACCAACCCATGTTTCCCCTTTTGACTGGGTGTGTTGGTGGAGGAGAGGTGGATAGCCCTCCAGTCCACTGGAGTTGACATGGTGGGGCAGGGATTTAAGAAGGAGAGGGATGGCTGGATAGGAGACAGTAATGTGCCATGATCTTGAGACCAGCCCCTGGGTTGAGTTGCTGGTGTGGTTTACTATTCCCTTCCTCTGGAAGGTGTCTGGCGACTGTGCAGCTTGCCCAAGATAACACAGGCTGGCTCTTCTTTCAGGAGGAACCATAGGGAATTGAACTCCCAATCTCCAGATCCGCAGCCATTTCCCCACACTACTGAGCTATCCAGTCAGCTTACACATCCAGTGTGGCATAGTGGAGAGAGTGATGGACTAGAACAGTGGTTCTCAACCTCTTGGTCCCCAGATGTTCCTGGACTGCAACTCCCAGAAGTCTTCATCACTAGCTGAGCTGGCCAGGATTTCTTGGAGTTGCAGTCCAGGAACATCTGGGGACCCACAGGTTGAGAACCACTGGACTAGACTTTGGAGACCTGAGTTTGAACCCTACTCAGCTATGGAGATTCAATGGAGGAGTGGAAATGATAAAACCACACCTTACATGTCTTACTTACCTTAAAAAAATATAGGATGAAAATCTAAAATGACCTTGAGAGATTAGAGTGCTGGCCAAAGCTAACAGAATGGGTTTCAACAGAGTGAAATATAGGGTGCTGCATCTAGGTAAAAAGAATGAATTGCACAGATATAGGATGTGGAATACCTGGCTGGATAATAGTACCTGTGAAAGGGATCTGGGAGTCTTGGTGGACCACAAATTAAACATGTGTCAGCAGTGTGATGTAGCGGCCAGGAAAGCCAATGCAATTCTTGGTTGCATCAACAGAACCATAGTGTCTATATCAAGGGAAATGATAGTACCACTCTATTCTGCTTTGGTCAGACCCCATCTGGAGTACTGTGTCCAGTTCTGTGTGCCTCAATTTAAAAAGGACGTTGACAAACTCGAGTGGGTACAGAAGAAGGCAGCCAGGATGGTTGAAGGTCTGGAAGAAATGTCTTATGAGGAACAGCTTAGGGAACTGGGAATGTTTAGCCTCTCTAAAAGAAGGCTGAGAGGGGATATGATAGTTATGTTTAAATATTTGAAAGGATGACATATTGAAGAGGGAACAGGTTTGTTTTCCTTGGCTTCAGAGACTAGAACTCGGGGCAATGGTTTCAAACTACAGGAAAAGAGATTCCATTTGAACATTAGGAAGAACTTCATGACAGTTAGAGCTCTTCGGCAGTGGAATATGCTGCCACGGAGGGTGGTGGAGTCTCCTTCTTTGGAGGTTTTTAAGCAGAAGCTGGATGGCCATCTGTCGGAAATATTGTGATGGGGATTCCTGCATGGCAGGGGGTTGGACTAGATGGCCTTTGAGGTCTCTTCCAGCTCTGTGATTCTATGATTCTTTGATTCTATGAAAACCCTTTTAGGGTTGCTATAGGTTGGCTCTGACTTGACAGCACAAAACAACATTTCATCTAGACATAGAAACAACTCTGTGTTTTGCTGACCCAAATGGAGAGAAAACTGTATTTGCCCATTTTGGCACCAGGGACACTGTACTCTAAAGCATAAGCATAACCCACTTTTGAGAAAGGAAAATAATATTGGTACTCCCAATATTTGTTTTGTTTTTAACAAAAGAGGTTGGGTAGAGCCAGGATATCATCTATTCTAACTAGGGCTGGCATATGGCATTAATCCAAGGATTGTGTGAACCATCCTCTTTGAGCCTTCAGTGGTTATCATAAGAAAGATAATGAAACTTAAAAAAAACTGCATAGACTTAAAAACAAATTAAGCGTCGAGTGAATTTTTTTTAAAAAATTATAGTGTTGTGTTTTAATGCCATGCTTTAATTATCCAAAGGGTTTTGTAGGCAACAGTGGGGAGGAATTTATGACACTTGCTTGCTGATGATAATTATTTTCTTTCCTCTGATCAGCACTGCCTAATGAGATTTTATTGGCCCTTGAAGGTCAGCCAGTAAAACTGTGCTATCTGGTAAGATTTAAGGACATGGGAAGTGGGCATGTTATGGGCTTTGGGCTGCTCAGGCCTCCCCCAAACCTTGTAGAGGAAAGACAAGGATTGTTCTCTTTGCAGAGAGAGAGAGAGAGAGAGAGAGAGAGAGAGAGAGAGAGAGAGAGAGAGATTCTGTCTCTCATGGACTGTCACATGGTGAACATGGAAAGGTTACCAATCACTGAGCACTAAACAACACAGCGTACCTCAAGCTGCTGATGACAGATCACCCCGGTTAATGAGGAAGTGTTGTCAACTTTAATGCCATTAGGATGGGTGAATGGCCGCCATCTACGTTATTAGTGCTGCTGACTTCCAGACTAATTCCGGATTTTTGACTTGTCTTGGGTGCTTTTTTTTCTTTTTTAAGAGGAGCTTTGATTTAGAAAGTAGTTTAAAAATTCACTAGAGATGAGCTAATGCTAGCTTTCAGTTCAGGGGTTTTTTTTGGGTGTGTGTGTGTGGGTTTACTCCAGGCTTGTGAGATTGGCTTTATTACCGGTGAGTGGGAGGGGATACAAATAAATACCTCTCTCGATTTAAAGGAAATTGAGCCTGCGGATGTGTTCTGAGTGCCCAAATTCCCTCCCCATTTTTTCACGCAATGATATATGCCTGGACGGCCCCAGTTTTCTTCATATTCCCATCTCATATTATATTTCACACCTCATTCTGCTGCTATATGTCTGAAGAAGTGGCCGTGTCCATGAAATGTTACATTAAAATATGAAAGTTAGTCAAGGTGCCACATGATTTGTGTCTTTTGTTTTGTTTTGTTTTTCTTTGATTTTTGCCTGGAATTCTTAAAAAGACTAAAATGGCTACCCTCTCTGAAACTTCATTCTCAATGTATCGCCTTTGGGCGGGTGAAGGAGTGACTTTGTCAAAATTTGGTACAGAAAACAAGTACAAGATGGAACCCAAGCAGAACCCAGCTTTCTCGGGCATCCAAATCAGATCTGAAACGAACATGCCTATGTTTTCAGATGCTAGGAAGGGCACAAGGTATTTTGGTCTATTAATATTTATACGCTGGCTGGAGTATACTGGAGCTTGTAGCCCAGTAAGTAATTTTTCCAAGCTCTGGCCCAAGATCACTTCATAGAGTTGAGTGGGGGATTTCAATTCAGTTCTCCATAGTTTGGGACGGATCCTCTGGCCGCTAAGCTACACAGTCTTTCCCTAGTGGAGTTTATGTGTTGTTGTGGGAGAAGGAGATTATCCGCATAGTGGGTTGAAAAAGGGGCATATTTAATATTATTTTATTTATTTATTTATTTATTATAGGCTTATATCCCGCCCATCTTCCCTGGCGGGAACTCTGGGCGGCTAACAATGTTAAAAAACACATAAAATAAGTAGAAGAACTTCTGAGCTAAGAGCAACGGAGGGCAAGATGGCGGCAAGTCGAATAGAGGAGGGGGGAAAGAACGGGGCAAAGAGAGAGAGAGAGAAAAAAAGGAAAAACTAACTAATGAGGTCACCAAAGGCCTCTTTAAAGAGGAAGGTCTTCAAGGCCCTCTTGAAGGCAGGCAGGGACTCCAGCAGGCGCAGCTCAGGAGGAAGGTGATTCCAGAGTGATGGCCCCACCACAGAGAAGGCGCGGTTTCGCGTACGCATTTTCCACGCCTCTCTGGGTGTGGCCACTCTCAGTGAGCGCGCCTGCGACGATCTCGTGGACATTCTTCTGCCAACACATCTGAAATCTGTGGGAGCAACTAAATATACATTTTTTTTAAAAAAAATAGGATTTGAAAGACATCTACACAGAGAACAACACACAGAAGCCCCTGCTTTGCCGTTATCAATGGGTGTAGGAGCAAGCTGGGTTCATTCTCACATGGGGCTATTACTTGGGTAGAACAGCCTATCCTCTTCAGGGGGCTCCATGTTCTCATTGATGTGAATGGGCTCCACATGGTTAGAAGATGACTAGGCCTGGATAATTCAACCAGTTAGACCCCTCTTCAACAGCAGACCAACATAGATGCCCAACGTTCACCTGAATAAAAATATATTGTTTTGATGGTGGAAGGACTGCGGGGAGAAAACCAACCTAGCCTGTCTTCACAGGGAGTTCAGAATCTTGGAGAGGCAACCGAAAAGGCTGCATAGTAGCTGAAATCCTGTGGCTTAGCCTACTGTGTCACACTAGAGGTCCAGTGAATCAGTGGGGAATTTGGTGAGTCAACTCCTCCACGCCTTCCATTGAGTTTAATGGGCCCACTCTAGCTGTGACTTACTTTAACATGGCACAGTTGCAACTTGAGTAGGTCCGTTTGAATAAATGGAATTTATAAAGGAGCGGACTTACCAGATCCCAGGGATCCAATGAGCCTACTCTAGTGTGACTTGCAATGTTAAGCGGCAATGTCTCTTCAACCAATTGACAACGATGCCAACTTCAGACAAAGTTTTCCGCATGAACAGCAGAGGCCGGCTTGCCATCTGCAGTTGTTAAGGCACACAAATCTACCAGACGACTGCCAGACTTGGCCATTCCTTGTGTTGAAAGATAGACGGTGAATGGGCCATCATCGGAGAGTCACCTTTTTCCTTCTCTGTCTGCCTCCCCATGCCCTCTGCATTCCATATAAATTTCAGAGGTTGAAATGGTACATACATTCCCTTGGAGGCTCTGTCACCATCATTGATTTCTTTTTCAAGGAGTTCTCCACTCAAAAAGTAGGGCAGTGTTTTTGAAAAATCTCATCCATTAGTATTTTCTGGGGACTTCTCTATGATCAGGAGATTTGGAAACCAAGCCCTATGAAGAAAGATTGAAAAAACAAACAAACACCAGACATGTTTACCCTTGAAGAATGTGGGGAGATATGATAACAGTTTCCAAATATTTGAAAGAGGAGGGGAAGAATCTGTTCGTAATCATCCCAGAGTGTAGAGCAAGTAATAATGGAGTTAAGCTACAGCAAGCCAGATTTAGGGTGAATTTTAGGAAAAAAGATTCTTAACTGTTAGAGCAGTACAACAATGGAACTAATTACCTCAGGAGGTGGTGTGTGCTCTAGTTCTACAGCCATTTAAGAGAAAATTGGACAACCATCTGTCAGATCTGATTTGACTTGGATTCCTGAATTGAGCACGGGGTTGCACTTGATGGCTTTATAAGCTCTTTCCAATTCAATGACTCTATGGTTCTATGATTATTACTTGGTTCAACTTGGTAAATAGAATATAGGAGGAAAGGGAGCGAAAACAAGTACTTGGTAAAATTTCTCAATGAGCTACATCTGGCAATTTTCTCTCTTTCCCAAGGATTGTGGCAAGAGATCAGAAGAAGGGATACAAGATTTTTTAAAAAATGGTAGGAGAGCTTCAAAAGGGGAAAGTTTCAGCAATGGCAGGTGGTTGGACCGAGAACAGAGGATGACATGTATCTGTGGAGAAGGACTATCCTTGAATTATTTAAGCTTGCTAAATTATTCATTTGAAAATGCCGTAAAAAATCAAAGCTGCCTTGTTAATACTTGGGTTACCAAACCACAGCCATCCCTGAGAATAAAACCAGACCAAAGAAGGGTTTGCATGTTTGCTTTGCTTAATTGGGGTGGTGGGTGTCTTCGTGCCTAGAAGGTGGGAAACGATCAATGAAAGTCGCACGTTGGGATTGTCTTCAATGCTCTTACCTCACTCTCCAACCACAGGCACTAATTTAGGACTACTGTAGGTCTTAGGTTTTCTTTAAAATCAGGAGAGGCAGAGATGACTCACCTCAATGAAATAGACAAGGGAATCTACTTATGGCTGGGAAGAAAATAAATGGCAACACCTCCCAGCCCTGTTTAATTTCATAGTCATAGAATAATGGGTTTGGAAGGGGCCTTTAAGGTAATCAAATCCACCACCCTCAACTCAATGCAGGAATGCAGATCAAAGGGTATCTGCCAGATGGTTGTCCAAATTTCTCTTGCATGCCTCCAGTGTTGGACAACTCACCACCTCTTGAGGTCATTGGTTCTATTGCCATACTGCTCTAACAGTTAGGAAGTTTTTCCTGATACAGTGGTACCTTGTATAAAGGAATTAATTTGTTCCAAATGAAATTATGTTAAGCAAATTTTCCTTTATACAAATTTCCCATAGGAATGCATTGAAAATGGAGTAATCCCATTTTTATGTTGTACAGATTCGCCCCATAGGTGATTCTGTTAAGCAAATTTCCCCTATCTCCAGAATGTTTTTATGTTGTACAGATTTTGTGTTATACAAATCATTTGTTATACAAGGGTCCACTGTACTGTATTCAGCTGAGAGCTGGGTTCTCTTATCTTGAGCCCTACTGTTGCGTGTCCTGCACTCTGGAATAAGGACATAAGAACATAAGAACAGCCTTGCTGGAACAGGCCACAGCCCATCCAGTCCAATGTTCTGTCTCACACAGTAGCTCACCATTGGATGACCGAGAACAGATCCTTTCTTTCTCTTTTCAGCCTCAACTTTCTCTCTTCTTCCAAGGGGGGGCCCATTCTCCTTCATAGGGGTGCTCACAGCAATGACTTGGGGTCTGATGGGTGGCTGCCTTTTGGCGGAAACCAATAGGATTGAGGATCCAAATGCAGCAACTTGAGTAAGCCAATAGGCCTGTTCTCTTTGGAACAGGATGGCAGTTACTTCAACATAAGCAATTACAGATAATAGGAATACAGATCAATACACAACCGACTTGGGGTCTGATGGGTGGCTGCCCCATTTGCTCCCATGATGTGTGTGCAAAAAAGAGTAGGCCCAGTGTTGGCTTATGCCTCATTCCAGGTCCCAAGAGCTGGCTTTAAGACCAGGTTTGAGCGCCAGCGCCTCTCATTATGCAAATGAAGCACTAAGCGGCCTGTTTACTCCGTGATATTTTCCTCTTCCACGTGTGAAGAACTCGACAATCTTGGTTGGAATTTTAGGATTAAAATGACACACGACGCAGGGTTTCTCTGATGCTTAGCAGAGGACAAAGGGACCAGAGCTGTGACAGCATGTGGATCCTGATGAAATAATGCCCTCATAATTTGGACTAAAATGACTCTGATTTTGATTATGATTAATATGACTCCTACCAAGTATTTGCATGGGGAGAGGCCTCATTAGCCGTGTTTTTTCTTTGTTACAAAATGACACCCCTTCTCCTACTTCGCTATGTAAAATACACTCCAAGAAAACCAAACAGCTTGCTTCTTAGGCAGAGTTTTATGGGTCTTTTTGTCCATAATCATCTGTGGGTTTCTTTGTAATGGCAACACAGACAGAGCCTGACTCTGTGTGGTAAACAAATTGAGGATAAAATATAAAATGGTAGGGGGGGGAGAGAGACCAGCCTCACAATAGTACTGAAAAAATAACTGGGGACTTTAATTAACTAGTCAATTGCCCAGTGGGTTCCATAGAAATGCTTTTTCAGAGGTCCAGCAATGCATTATTGAATGATCCTGAGCATTAAAAACAATGATTCCAGGAAAATCGAAAAACTGTGCTGGGGTCAGAATACCCCAGTGGTTGGGCCTTTAAATATAAAAATATGAGTTTTTGAGTGCTAAAGAAGAAGAATCTGAGCTATTGGTGATATTTTAGTGCCCCAATAAGGGAGTTAGGTGGAGCCTCGCGCAGTGGTTAAATGCCTATACTGCTGATAAAACTGTGCTCATGACCTGGAGTTCAATCCCAGGTAGCCGGCTTATGGTTGACTCAGCCTTCCATCCTTCCAAGGTAGGTAAAATGAGTACCCAGCTTGCTTGGGGTGCAATGTGTAGCTTACATACTGTAATTTAAAAAACTGTGTAAAGCATCCAGAAACTACTTGAAGTGGAATGGGGTAGGATATAAGCAGAACACTTTGCTTTTTGCTTTGCTTTTATTAACTACCATCTGGTTTTGGATTCTGGATTCTGGTGGAGGACCAGGGAAAATTCTTCTTCCTGCTTTTCCAATGTTTTTCCTCCAGCAGCACAAGATATTTTGTGATATGTATATTAACAGTCAAAAGTGTGCAGGAAGCTTGTGTTTACATTCTAATGATGAATCGCATTCCTGTTTTCAACCAGTTTTTACAATCAGATGTCTTTTGGCACTTGAGGGAGCACTGTTCCTAGATACACTATCAGTTTCCTGTCTACCTGGTCTGAAAGATTTGCTCTGCCTCCCATCTCTTCAAAAGACGAACATCATGCTGGCTTTTGTCTTTGGACAATTCCTCCTCTTAGTATGACATGACACAGGAAAGGGTGTTTTGTTTTGATTTTCAAAAATGGCCTTTGGTGTATGCTGCTCACCTCTGGCATAATGACGAGGCTGATCCTGCCCTCAGGCAGTGATTGTTTAGCTGTTTAGTCCAGAATCCTACTTCTTGTGACTATATGTGCAATGCTACATTATGGGTTAGCTGGGAGTTTACAGAAGCAGACCTTGGAAATGTTACCTCTTTTCTTATACAGTTCCTAGAGCTGGCCTTTACAGTCATTCAAGCCAACAGAATCTGGCAGTTATAGTCCAAAAGTAATATGTGAAATGTCTGTTTTGCACAATGAGGTCCCATTGTCACCTTGTATAACGGTAAACCCCATTATTTTTAGTACCACCCCACATTGGTGGGAAGGGAATTCCTTGCATGTGATCCAGAAATAGGTGGAGTTGCACCTAGTGATGTAGTGTCAGAAACAGATGGATGTACCCGGATGGATGTACCCAGTTGAACTGAATTGTCGGTGACTTTATCCACTTTGAACATCTGTATCTTCACAGACAAAACAGCTGTCCAAGCACTATTGGAATTATCTGTCACAGAGGCAGCATACCTTATGGAATTCCATCCCTAGCGAAGTGCGCTCTGCAGAGTCCCTGCTGGCCTTTCGAAAAGCTGTAAAAACTTATTTATTTCGAGAGGCCTTTGGCGAGCCCTGAAATTCTTTTTTTTTCCCCCTTCTGTTAGGTCCCGCCATCTCTAATGCCCAAGCAACCATGTTAAGTGTTTTATGTTTATGTGTGTGCTTGGTTGATAGCTATTACGCTGCCGGGTTTTATGGATGCACCGGGTTTTTAATTGTTTAGTTATTTTGTTGTATACTTCATAATTATTGTTTGTGTTTATTGGCGCTTGCTTGCCCGTGTAAGCCGCTTAGAATTTCGTACGAAAGATAAGCGGGGTATAAATACAATAATAAATAAATAAATAAATAAATACTGTTGTCACCGTTGGTGGGACATATCAAAGGGACATTACTGACCTCCTTTGAGTCACACCAGTGGTTTGTCCAGACCACTTTTATCAACTTGGGAGTTTCAGAGAGTATTCCCTGAAGATCTCACGTCAACCTCAAACCAGACCAAACCATTCAGGACAGTATGGTAGTTAAGTATCCTGCAACCTTCTAACTTTGATGTCTTACGTTTTCTTGTAATAACTTAACTCCCACCTGCACTCTTTATACTGGGATGCTACAATTGGTGACCCAAAAATCTGGCCCCTGACCCAGATCTTTTCTGTGGTGGCCACGTTCCTCTGGAACTCCCTTTCATCAGAGATGCAATTAGCTCCACCCCTTCTTGGTTTTAGAAAACAAAAACCTGGCTGTTTTTACATGCTTTCTATGGCCTTATTCCTAATCAATCTTATTTTGATCAACTGTATTTTTGAGCCTCTGTACTTTTCTTTGTCTGCCATCCATAAATCTCATATTTTGTACCTTAAGTTTTTAAAATCAAACAACTATTTCCTTTCTTTGGTATTAGTTATTTTATTGTTTTAAAGATTATGGGGTTTTTAGATACACTGCTTCACTTGAAGCTAATTACTGCTTTATTATCTATTTATGTTATTTTGATTTGCTCATCACCCAGAATAGTGGCCTTGCCACTAATTGCCTGGAATAAAAACATGGCATGGTACAATAAAATAAATATATGAACTCAATAAACAAGACATTGTTGACGTATTAGAACATTATTTAATTTCATCACTTGGCAACTTAATAAAGTCCTGTCCACACGTTTATCCACATACGGCCTCAAATAAAAAAACCCATGAGCCAGCTACCTGGGATTGAACCCCAGGTGGTGAACACAGTTTTACCTGCACTGCAGGCATTTAACCACTGCACCATGGGGCTTCAAAGGATATCTGCCAGGTGGTTATCAAGTTTCTCTTTGATGCCTCCAGTGTTAGATCACCCACCAGCTCTTTAGGTCATTGGTTCCAAAGTCATCTGTTTTTGAAATCTGAGCAATATGCAAATTTATTCCAATTACTCTACTGAAAGGTACATGATTCGTCAAGTCACTTTTCAAAATCCATTGACTGCATCTGCTTGTAAATGATAGCAATTAGCCCAGTGAACAATTTTCTTGTGTTACAGAAAGAAAGTTTGTATTACAGAATGTCAACAGTCCTTGAGGTGCCTATCAAAATTTTTACGTTTCTCTAGCGAGTCATAATATCTTCAGTGCTCTAATCTTTCTTTTAACATCTCGTTCTAGGGATGTTATTCAGAAACACTTAAATATTTTAGCTTTTTAAAGACAACTTCCTTTCTGTCTTGCTGCAGGGTTTGGATAAGTGTCTAGATAGAATTACTTGCTGTTTTCCAGGGGAGTTTTTCACAGAGTCTTAAATATATATGTGCAATATCCTTCTCCAAATTATCCATTGTCATTCATGGCATCCTCTATCCATCATGGGGATGTCTGTAGCAGTGCCTACTTCCCCTCTTTGAATAGTTAATTTAGAAGCTATCAAGGTGTCAGAATACTTCAGATTATTCCTCCCAGTGCCTGTTATCTCCCTCAGAGGGGTGGTGAGAGGTTTAATTAGTTAATATCCACAAAAAGTGCTTTGAAACTATAAAGTGCTATCCAGATCAGTATTATAATGTTTGAGGAAATTAGAGAATGAGTGCTATTTCTCAGCCAAGGTGTCTTATTAATTTCACAGGCAATTGCATATGATTGCTGGTTAACACCTGAGTAAGAGGAACTGTGTAAGCCTGGGGGGGGGGGGCAAACTGCCACTCATTAGGAAGGGCTGGTCAGGTTTTTAATCCTGTGAACAATTGCACAACTGGGTATGTGCCTAGAAACACATTCACCACCTTGTCAATGACTGGCAATATGGCACTTGCATGTGTACAATTTCTTAGAATCATAGAATCATAGAGTTAGGAGAGACCTCAAGGGCCATCCAGTCCAACCCCCTGCCATGCAGGAAGTCCCATCACAATATTTCTGACAGATGACCATCCTGCCTCCGCTAAAAAACCTCTAAAGGAGACCCCACCGCCCTCCTTTGTGGCAGCATATTCCACTGCTGAACAGCTCTAACTGTCATGAAGTTCTTCCCAATTAGAGATGGGCATGAAACGAAATTTTTTTTCGTTCCATTATCCATTATTTGTTCCATTACGAAACGGAACAAATAACGGAGCCTAGAGAAATTTGGGCACGAACCAAACATAACCGAACAAACTAGTTCGGTTATGTTCGGTTCGTTCATCCCATCTCCTCCGCCCGGGGTGACGGCCGAGCAGCTCTGATCTGGGGCGGAGAAGATCGTCTGAGGCTTGGCCACAGTCTTGCCTCTGTGCGCGGAGGCAAGACCGCGGCTTGATCTCCTCCACCCCGGGTGGTGGCCGGGCAGCTGTCACCCAGGGCGGAGGAGATTGGCTCAGCCTCGGCCACAGTCTTGCCTGTGCAGCTCAATCTCCTCCACACTGGGTGGTGGCTGGGCAGCTGTCACCTGGGGCGGAGGAGATCAGCTGAGCCTTGAGGGGAAGCCAAGTCCTCCCTTCTCCCCTCTGCATGCAGAGGGGCGAAGGGGGGGGGGTCTGAAAGGGATCTTCCCCGCCCATGCTCTCTCCCCCACTTCCCCCCTCCCAGAGCCAGTGCCCAGTAGCCACTCAGTGCTAGCTCTTCGGGAGGGGAGAAGATTTAAAAAGCCCGCTCTCTCCTCCCACCTGATGGGGTGGGGGAAGAGCAGGCTTTTTAAATCTCCCCCCCCAGCCCTCCTGGGCATGGGCGGCGCCGTCAAGCCAGCCAGGAGAGTGCTCCTGTGGCTGTGGGACTTTTCTCCCGGCTGGCTTGCCGGCAGCTCTGGCAGTGCACGGCTCTGGGTGGGCTCCCCGTGGCCATGGGATCGTTCTCCCGGCAGGCTTGCCACCAGCTCCAGCGGCACCTGGCCCCAGGAGGGCTCCCCGCGGCTGCGGGATGGCTCTCCCAGGAGGCTTGCCGCTGGCTCTGGTGGTGCCTGGCCCCGGGAGGGCTCCCCACAGCCACGGGAATGCTTTCCCGGCAGGTGCCAAAAAGCAATACTCAAAAAACAGAGCGGGCCCCTGGGCCCCAAAAAACGGAAACGACCCGAAGCGGGCTCAAGGCCCCGAATAATGAGCACGAAACACAATTTTGGCGTTTCGTGACCATCTCTATTCCCAATGTTCAAATGGAACCTCTTTTTCTGTTGTTTGAAACCATTGCCCTGAGTCTTAGTCTCTGAAGCCATGGAAAACAAACCTGTTCTCTCTTCAACATGACATCCTTTCAAATATTTAAACACAACTATCATATCCCCCCTCAGCCTTCTTTTTGAAACGCTAAACAGTCCCAGTTCCTTCCTGTATGGAAAGACAAGGCACTTGTATGATTCTGCACTGCAAGGTATGCTAGTCCTGAAAAATTGCCCTGCATTATTAGACTCATCCTATGAGGACCCTGCAGAGGCCTGGATGTGTTTGCAATGTCGTTCAATATCCTGGTCTCTTGGGTTTATGTAGGGAAATGCAGGAGTTGAGTTAACTGTTGCAGAAATGTTATGTATTAATGGACAGGCGGCCTCTACATGATGTGAAAGAAACCGAGGAAAGATGGGACCGTGTCATCTGCAGAGGGATGCACACATTCTATACCTCAGGTCTCCGTAATGAGAAACAACGGAGAGGTAAAACCAATCAAAATACATCACTGTCTGGTTCCCAGGCTGCCTGATATCCCGAAATGATAGACCTGAAACCAATCATGACTCTTTTCCTGTACAGAATGTGAACTTTTAAAAGAACATTTCCATAGCTCAAAATTCAAGTCCTGAAAAAAGTGATTTCATGGTACCTGACATATAGCCTGGCTGATGTATAATGTGAAGAGCAAAATCAGCAGACCAGCCTTCTGTAGAAAAAACCCCTTTCTGGGCCAAAGATATATCCCCCGGTCAATGCCGTAGCTTTAGTCTCCAGAGAGTTCACCAACATTTCCAGGAAGAAGGATATCCTTACAAAACATGGGGCTCTTTTCCCTGGCTGGTCTTTGGAAGTTGTCAGTGATACAATGTGGGCAGTGCCACCAGGGAATTCTCAGCACCAGCTTACGTTGTGAAAACTGCCATTACTTCCCTGAAAATTCCTAACACGTCTTATCTCTGTTGGTTCATCTGGGCTTCCTCCCCTTTGATTTCTTTTTTCTTTTTGATGTCCCTAACTCCATATAATCTTTTTTAAAGTTTCATTTTTGGAGCTCTTGTGCTGGGCATTAATCCTGCCAAAATCCAGATTTGGAAGATTAGAAGTGATGAATCATCACACATTCAGACACAAAAAGCTCACGGCTGTGTCAAAGAGGCACACATTATGCATGTCAGTTATAGTCACAGGCCACTATGGTGTTTTCTCCAAACCCAATTCTTTGTATTTATTTATTTATTTTAGAGTATTTTTATCCTGCCTTTCTCCTTGGAAAAGGACCCAAGGCAGCGTACAGTAATGAGGGATAATATGCAGTCCAATACAATTAAGAAGGCACCCTTTATCGGACAGCCTAGAAAGCAAAATCATAGGTAGGAATCCTGCACTGGATGTAAATCATCTTCAGGTATCTTTCATTCTTGTGGCATCACTCTGGTGGTTACTACACATCCGTTTTGTCTCTGTTAGTGTTGCGCTTAGGAGTGGTACAAAAAATGTTACTTCACGTCTGTTGCACAACTACTGAAATTTGTCTGGACCATGCCCCCGGAACAGGTGCTAAGCGGGGCAATCCTGATGCTGGGTTAGGGTTTTCCCTTGTCACTCTTTTGTTCCTGCTTTCTGTTCTAAGACAAGACACTGTGTAGTAACGATTGTCATGCAACAAAACATTTGTTTCTCTCAGAAAACTGTGTCCGTTTTTTTTTAATTTTGACTTTTCAGAAGTGAAATATCAAAAAAGAATTTTCAAGTCCCCCCCCCCAAAAAAAAAAAGAAAAAGAAAAAAGGAAGCTAGGCAAATTCAGTGTTTGTCACGGTACAAGACCGTGAGGTCACGAGACAAGTTACCACGACCATGGGAACACTGAAAGAGGGACAAAACCACCAACGCTGTCCTGGTGCAAAACTAGTCAAGGAAAAAAGGACATGAAATAACCGCTTCTGAATGTTGGAGCCCCAAGTTGCAGCAAGCAATTTCTGCGATGTTGCTTCTCCTTTCACTGGCTGGCCTTCCTGTGTTGCTGCCAGGGTTGTCCCTCTGATCTCCCCCTTGAGGAGCCCTTTTCCCTTTTACAGTGATGATCGTGATATTCAGGAGGAAAGGCTGAAAGCAAGCACCAGATACCCTGATCCCCTATGTGCTGTGGATTCCGCCTAGGTTTTTATTATCTTTATTCATTTTTTAAAAAACAAAATAAAAACAAAACGACCTGGCCAGTCTGGAGGAGATCCTTGGTCTACCCTGGCCCAATGCTGAAGCAGCAAGAGCTGAGATAAACAAGGCTCTCTCCCTGGAAGGAATGGACAGGGCTTGGTGGCACAGAAGCATTTCTGTGCGTTCCTCCTTCTCCTGCTGCACCTCAAAGGATCTCCTGCCTGGCACGGGGACAACCTGATCTCTAGACAGGAACCCCCCCCCCCCAAATTCTTTCCTGTTCGTATATGGCAAAGTTTCTTGCAGAATTTCTGGGCTGTCGGTTAGCAGGCAAGGGGCGCTCCCCCATGCTTGAGGTAAGTGCTGGGGGCTTGGAAGGGAGGGGAGGCGAGGCTGGGGATCGGGGCCAGGTGGGGAAAAGGGAGGAGGCAGAAATCTAGAGAGCTTAAGTCTAGAGGGCTCATGCGGGTCGTCTTAAAATACTGTATGTCTCAGGAGGGATTTGGGGATGGTTTTTGGGGTCACAGGCCTGAGGACCATCCACTGGGTGGGGCAAAGGCTGGGAAAAAACTGAAGAGCAACCAAACACCTCGATTCTATCCCCCCCCTCTCTTCACCCCCCCACCTGTGGTTCAAAATTAGAGTAGAGCTTCCTTCTGCTTGACGGGTGAGCCGGTTTGCTGTCAGTGGACTGGAGTTTAATTCCTTCCGCTTGACATCTGCAAGGGTTAGAGAGGAATTTGTTGGTTGTTTCTTTCCACCCCACCCTTCAAATATTTCCTGTTTCTTGAGGCAACTGGGTTCCTTCTCCTGCAGTTGGGCTGGGCGAGGTGAGAACGGCGAAGGAGAACCCTCGTGAATCGTGCCAGGCAGTTCCCTGTTTAAAAGGGTGTGTTCTTGGGTGGTTTCCACCAAGGAAATTGTGTTGGACCAGGGAAGAGCCTTCTAAGAAACTCTTAGAGGCAAGGGGTGTGGAAGCAAAATAAACTTCAGAGCAGGAAGGGAGGGTTGTTGTTAATAAAAATTGAAACATGTTAAAGGGGGGGGGAAACAATTTTATCCTTAAACATATTTTCTCTATATTAGTGATGGGAATGAGAAATTAAAAGCCTGCATTAAAGCAAAGACTCTGAAGCATTGTGCTTCCAAGAAAAGAGAAAGTTACAGAATGAATTATTGTAAGAATGATAGAAATGCCAAAGGCGTATGAATTTTTTGTGTGTCACAAAATGAACGATTGTGCTCACCTATGCTTTTTATATGGCAGTGGTGGACACAAATTGACATGCTCCAAATGTTTGTACTATAACTTCCTTGAATGTTAGCCAGAATATTCACTGGCAAGGGATTGTTGGAGTCCCAAATACATGAGGGCACAGGGAGTGCTGTGTCTGAGATAAGGTGTTGTGCCTGGAAGGGAAGAGCCCCATCATGAAAATGATGGGATTTGGTATGGTCAGTTACCTTGAGATTGGTGTAGTGCTGTAGTGCTAAGCTGGAAACAAATGCCAAAGACAGAGAGAGTAACATGTACTTTGTGTGGTGTGATTAACACTAGGGAAGGCAGCTGTGTTTCTGTCTTGCAGCAAAAACAACAGAAAGTAAGGGAGCACATCAGGGACACATTTTCTCTGGCATAAAGCCTTTGTGGACTGTAGGCTTGGACACCAGCTTTATCTGATGAAGTGGTCATGAGTGCAAAAAACCTTACGCCAAATGAAACTTTTTGGTTTTCCAAGTGCCACAAGACTCTTTGGTGCAATGAACAGAATTCTGAATGTAGAAAGCATGCTGGGCGTTCCATACCTCCTACACCTGTGCTGATCTGGATGCCTCTAATGTCTCTCTGTAGCCTACCTTTTAAGGCTGAGAATCCTGAGTGGTAACCCCTACACATGCTGCTTTGCAAGAACAAGAGGTACAAATATACCATAGCTCCCACCCAGCATGGTTAACAAAAGGGGTTTTGTGTTATGTTCACTGACCAAGGAGGGCCGTTCCTCTGTTCTTGCCTCAAATACCAGGAGTACTTGGTCTGCCTCTGTCTTGGGCACATCAGTTGTGTTCCAGACTGGGTGGCATGCAAGAGCACCGGCTTGGAAGTAGCCAGCCTGTTTTCCATCACTGTCATCGCTGATAGAGTCATCCCAACGTTCATCTGCAGAATTCTGCCCAGTTTTTATAGTAGACATTGCCGGATCCTCACATCAGCAGAAAATAAATGAACCAGGGAGCTGGAAGGAAACATTCATTTTTTGTCTAACATTCTGCCTCTAGCAAAGACATCTCACTTTGTTTGGGATTCCCAAATACTATAAGTCCCTCCTCATTGTCTTCAACATGCTAGAACAGTGCTGGCGAACCTATGGCACGGGTGCCAAAGGTGGCACTTGGAGCCCTTTCTGTGGGCACCCGACATCGCCCCTTCACAGCCACCTGTATACAGGTTAAATTGCTGTACTGGCACTTTGCGAAAAATTAATTGTGTCCAGTATTTGGCAGCCAATGCCAATCACACTTTGAATTCCAGACAGCACCAGGAGGATGTCCCACCAACCAACCAACCAACCAACCAACCCAGTTGCAGTCCATTGGCCCCTGCCTCTGACTAAAATTAACCACCTCCTCTGACAGCCTCTGCATCTGGAGATGCACAAAAGCCTCCAGCATTCTCCTGTGGGTGCCAGGAAGCATTTGGTGTGCAGTGGCTAACAGAGAACCAATTAGTGAAGGCTTCTAATTTCGTTTGGTACTTTCCTTCATTTGCAAACAGCTTTTGTGTGAGAGACGAAGGAGGCCTTTCGTCTCTCAGTAGGCATGTTTCCTGTTTTCAAGCGCACCCGTGGATTGATGAGCACATTTTGGTCTCCAGTGTGGCAAAAGTTGAGAGATGTCCAGGCGTGAGATTTGGAAGGCAGGAAGATAGAACAGAGGTTTTGGTCATTCCGGAATGCAAGACAAAGTGTGGATTTTAAACGGCTTAGGACTAGAGCCTCTGAAGGACATTTTCCACATACCTGCCTCTAAGATCAACGTCAGAAGCCCTACTTTATTTTGGGACCACTGTTGGATTGCCATTGACCAGAGAATGGACATATTTGATTGTAGCAAACAGTTTGTGGAACCCTGACTCAAATAGGTCTGCCTGGTCTTTCTAAAAGAGAATAAGGACCAGGTCTAGATTTTCATTTGCTGGAGACATTTAGGAAAAAAGGAACACATAAAGCTTCCTTATATGGAATTAGGCCACTGGTCCATCTAGCCCAGTATTCCCTACTCTGACCGGCAACAGCTTTGTAGAGCTTCAAGCAAGAGTTTTCCCAGCACCACAGGCAGATGCCAGGGATTGATTTTTTTTTTTTGCCTACAAAACAGATACTTTGCCAGCAAGCACCTCGGTTTAAGAGGCAAATCAAGCATTGCCTAAATAACCTTTGTTTAATGCACAGTATGAAATGCAGGCAGATTAAAAAGAATGAAATGGGCATCTGAGATTTTATCCAAACCTTGCTGGCCACTCGCTGGTTCTCAGTTTTTTTAAGAAGGAAGGTGTTGGGTGCCGTCTTATCCACTTTTTCCACATATAGGTAGGCAACAATTGGTGACACTAGGGAACCCATGTCCCAGGGGCAACACCAACCCATTTTCTGGAAGTTGAGTCATGGCTACTGGACTTCTTCTTCTTCTTCTTCTTCTTTTTGAGAGAGAGAAACGTTTCGCTGCTCATCCAAACAGCTTCATCAGTCTGAATAAAGCTAGTGCGAATCCTCCATCTTATAGTCTTGTAGTCAGCTTTGACCTTTTATCACCACAGTCCAAAATAGGCTCATAAGATGAACAATGGTCTGAATAGGTTTGTTAGGTAGACAACAGTATCCATAGCCTTAAGGTGAATAATGGCCTAAGATGCTGAAACCTATCAAGAATGGGTCATTAGCTATGGCCTTGGTGGTGAAGGTTTTTTGAGCTGTCTGGGTACTTTGGAAAACACACCCTGATAAGTAGCAGATAGACGATGCCTGAGGCCACCACCTCTGTTGAGGGAGGGGGTTTCGATGCTCACATGAATGGCTTCCCTTATTCCTCTCTCAAACCACCTATCTTCTTTGTCTAATATGTGTACATCCTCATCTTTGAAAGAGTGCCCTTTGTCCTTCAAATGGGGGTGTACTGCTGATTCCACTTATCATGCTGCACTTTAATTGATCCCCAGAAAAATCAGAAACGCTCACACCTCCACCAGGAAGGCCACTGTTAAAGACCCATACTTAATGGGTGTTGGGAAAAGTTGCATAGGTGGGACTGTCACACCCCCCAGGCCATTGCCTACCCACCGAGCTTATTCAGACCAGGGTTTGGTGAAACTAAGGTGAACTATAAACTGAAAGACTTGCAACAACTTTCCTCCGACTGATGAAGCTACTTGGATGAGTAGTGAAATGTTTTGATCTCATAAGAAAAGAAGTCCAGTTGCCATGACTCAACCTCCGGATATCCCAATGGAGGACTCTAGAAAACACACATTGTGCTCGGCAGCATTTTTCCTGCTGAAAATGTTCCACTTGTGCAACGTATGCCTTTAACGAAGTTGTAAAACAAACAGAAGCCACTGTGGGGTTGGGGGGAGAATTGGCTGAGCTCATGAAAAATAATAGACTCGATGAATAGATTAGGGCTTCCAGGTGTCCTAAAAATAGAGCATTTGGCAGTGAATAAAGACAAGGGACCATGCAGTATCCATGTAGCAATTTTATTTTATTGACGGCCACTATCCTTTCTTTTCCTCACCTCAGCCTGCTGGCCTCTGAGGAAAACAGAACTAATTAAAACCACAAATGATGTTACACACAGCTCTGTTTGCTGTGAATAAAGTTCAGCTTCAGTCACATGGGTGTTAATGAAGGATTTATTAATCCTCTGGTAAATAAATACAGACAGCGATTTCCAAGAGCCAAATGTGAGGGAAGAGAGGCGATCCGATTCCTTGGGAAATACTTCCCAAAGCTGTCGAGGATGTCAGCAGGACCAGGGAGAAAAGTCTGGGGAGGATTCTTGGGATATAAAGCAGATCCGTTCCTGCATGAAGAAAAAGGAGATGATAGGCAGTAAACCACACACTTTCTGTGTGGTTTGGTTTTTCAGTTATAATGCATGTTTCTGCTAGAAATCCATGACCAAGCTGTCCCTGCCTTTAAAAACAATGGCAATGCAGCTGTGTGTGTATGTGGATCGTGATGATGGAGCAGACCTGTGTCTCTCACTGGGCAAACAGAGGTGGTTGTTTTAGGGGGCACGGTTCCACTAGCAGGGAATTTGCTAGTCCCTACTTGATAGGGGCAGGGGAGTCCATTCATATAACTACTGGTATTGGAGTAGAGCTTTACAGATATGCTGGTCGGCCAGAAAGACAAATAAGTGGGTTCCAGAATAAATCTAGCCTGAATGCTCCTGTAGAAGTGAAAATGAAAAAATGGAGGCTTAGTCACAGCATGCAAAGATGAGAATCTTTGGAAACAACAATATAGTGGAAACAATAGGAAAAGAGGAATCCCAAATATGAGATGGATGAACTTATTCACTGAAGCCATGGCTTTGAGTGTGGAACAGCAGAACAGGGCTGTCAATTACAGGACTTTTGGGAGGTCATTGTAAGTCTGATGGCGCTTGAGGCCACAAAACAGTAACATTCATTGGCTCACCTCTCCTCCTGTCCCAGAGGCAGAAGACACTGGAGTGAGTCATGGGCAAGATTATCTCCTCTCACATCAACAGCTCCCCAGAGTCTGCTGTTTTCTGAAGACTGGTCTCTGAGAATCCTTCAAAGCCAAACATTGTCCAGGGAGATGGGCTGATGACCCACCCACTGCCATTGGCTCTGGTGGGAGTCCAGCATTTGGAAACTAGCAGGCTCTGCGCAGAGCAATGCAATGGGTGCCACTGTTCCCCATGGTAGAAGAGGGTTAAATAGATCTAGATGGCAGCTAGGATGTGCAAGAAAGGTGGTTGTGGTGCCCCTCCTCCCCCCACCCAGTGAAGGCTGGCAACCTTCAGAGAGGTCCTGAATGGCCCAATTATGTTCAGCACCACGGACAGCTCTTTTAAAGCCTGCACAGAGCAGGTTCATTGTCTGCATGGAATCAGACTCACCAACTGTCACTGTCCTACCCCATCTCAGGCAGGGAAGGAAGCAGGTCCCCTGTGTTAAACCTGCTAGACTGCCTTTCATCCTGTACTTATGACCCCCCATCTTGCATTCACATGTTGTGCCTTTTATCCTCCTGTGCTCCCAGCTCTTTCCTGCCCTCTTCCCTCTTCTGTAATATTCCAGTGGAACAGAGGCTCCATGGGAACATGAAATAATCATTGCATGTTGATTGTAAGACAAAACTTTGCAGTCTCAATTCTTGTGCTGAGGAAACATGTTTTTCTCCAGAGGGCTTGGATGACAGGTTCACTCACTTGCCTCAGGACAGTATTTATCAGCCTGCAAAGGATCCTTGAAGGGTCAGGCAAAGGGAGAATCACTTAGTGTCTGGAACAGGACATAGTTTGCATGCTGAAGTGGAAGAGTCACCTCTGGGATTTCTGTGCAAAAAGATCTTGGGTATCAAACTTTTAAAAAGTCCCACGGAGATGTAATTCCTTCCTTCATCTGCAATGTATTATTGTTATGAATTTTAGGGTTGCTCTTAATATTCAGCCGAAGAATGTTTCCAGCTCTGTGATTCTGTAACTGTGATGAGGAAATGATGATTTGCTTCAGGCTGGTATGGTCAAGCTAGTGTTAAGCAAGTGTGACTGGGATCCTGCCCTATCTTACTCCCTTTCCAGTAAGGTATGAACTAATTTGGTCCATGCGTATATGAGCAGTCTGTAGCATTGCTATAGACAGACACACCAAGAACGAATTCACTGGGAGTATCTTAAGGGCTGTGTTAGACTGTTTTAGTGTATCAGGCAAAAACAAAAATAGAGAAGACAAAAAAAAAGTTGTGGCACCTTCAAGACTAACTGCCATATTTTAATGTGAGCTCTTGTGGACAAGTCAACTTTCTCAGAACTCTACCAGAATCTAAATCATACAACCCCCATATGTATCATAGAATCATAGAATAGTGGAGTTGGAAGGATCCTGTCAGTGGAGTTCGAAGGGTCCAAATCCAACCCCTTGCTTGATGCAGGACTACAAATGAAGGGATATCTGCGAGGTGGTTGTCCAAATTACTCTTGAATGCCTCCAGAGCTGGAGCACTCACTACCACTTGAGGTCATTGGCTGCAATGTCGTACTGCTCTAACAATTAGGGAGTTTTTTTCTGATATTCAGCCAATAAATAAAGTGTTCTGCTTATATACTGCCCCATACTACTTCAAGTTTAATTACACTATGCAGGCTACACATTGCCCCCCCCCCCCCGTAAGCTGGCTACTCATTTTACCAACCTTGGAAGGATGGAAGGCTGAGTCAGCCATGAGCCAGCTATCAGGGATTGAACCCCAGGTCATGAGCACAGTTTTACCTGCAGTACAGGCATTTAACCACTGTGCCACGGGGCCCCTGGGTTCTTGTAACTTGAGTTCATTGCTATTCATTCTGCACTTTGGGGTGACTGATAACAGATTCAAATTTATTTCTCTAACACTTTGCTGAGCATCTGGAAAATCTTGAGTTTCCCTCAGGTTGTTCATATTTGGGCCACACATTTTGGCCATTCGTGTTCAGAAAATTCACTTACTATTATTATGTAGATTTAGTTTTTGGAATTGAAGCTGTGTTAGTTCGTGTAAGCATGGCAACACGAAACACAAAGCAAGATTATAAATACTGCTTCAAAACGTTTATAGTGCTTATTCTTGTTAAACCTAATCTCTAAGAAATATCATTTGAAATAAAATGATATCAGCGGCAAAGTTTACAGCTACCTTCTTTCCTGGTCTTGGAAAGAAAAGAACTTCATTAACATCTTAGGACTGCAGAGATGGAGGGGCCCCTTTGGCCTATGGAATCCACACCTTAACAAGAAACCCCAGTGGGAATCAAACTCCCGCCCTATATGTCCGCAGTCAGATACCTAAAGGTCATCCCAAATATAGCATGTTCTTTTTAACCAGCACTGACCATCCCTTTCCAAAGGAGGTGCAGAAAACCATACTCCTGGAGTATAAAGATGTTGTTCTACCCCCCCCACCCGCCCTTTAAAGGGATGGGAACCCACGGGGTTGCAGAAAGGGCTTTGAAGGCTGCACTCAACCAGCAGGTCTTAACATAGACAGAAGTTCCACTTGTTTTCTTAGCTATTCCTTTACCGAGGTGGAGCTGTTACGGCTTTGCATGTCGCTCTCCGTGGTGCTGAAATTATGAGCTCTAGTAGCAGACCTTGCTGAGAGTGCTTCTTGACATCAAAGCTACTTTGAGATAAGTACTGTATGAAGTTGTAGCCTCACTGTGAATATGGAGTTGCTGCGCGAAGTATAGCAGCAAAGTCCCTGCCTCCAGTTCATCTTGCTCTATCCAAGTCCAGATTTACTGTACCCAAGCTCAGTTACTTTGGCAAATCCAGGAATCTCATCATCCCTGCCAGTAAAATTGTATTGACAAAACAGATTACTAACAATGTTCTCCTTTATGTGACATGTAAAATGAGTGAGCTCTGCCACACTACCTAACATTAAGGCTGGCCCTAGGCGATTGAACACTAGTCAGTTCGGAACAGTCACTTAACACTGTGTTGTACCTTTGTTTTGCACATTATATACTCTTACACATTATGTCTTAATTGTTCATTTTAATTTTGAACTATAAACCACTCAGAGACCTTTGAGCAGTTGGCAGCAAATAAGTTGTATGTATGTATGTATGTATGTAAGTACACACGCACGCATGCACGTATGCGTGCACACAAGCACAGACAAACAAACAAACAAACAAAGTTGATTGCTACAGTCTTGGCACCAAGAAGAAAAATGGCACATTTTCCTTCTGCAAAAAAGAGGTTTTACTTCACTTGGATATATTCAAAATTTTCACCAAAAGCTCCTAACCAAATATAGCAGACAAAGCACAGATGGGTTATTACAGTTAGTGATTGCTTACTGGCTAGAACAAATAGGAATTTGATAAATAGGTGATGAAGAGGAAGATGAGGGCAACAGCAAGGTTTCCAAACCAGAAACTTTTTAGCAATCAAGAAAGAGGGAAAGATTGCGTCAATGCTGTGGCGAAACAACATGCCATCGGTTTTATAAAACTGAACAACATGAGTAGAGCGGATAGAAGAAAAAAGAACTTGAGTTAATGCCATGCATTGGTGGCAGGTTCTGTGGAAAGAAAAGGAAGTGTTTCGTTATCTACTTCACATGCCACATAATGGCCAAAATTCTGTTGTTTGGTGTAGCATGTTGCACCATGGCAGGCCAACTGAATCAATGGGAATTTGCATCGTAAATCACAATGAGAGCAGGTCTATGGTACTGAGGGAGTTGTTGATAAATTCCCATTGATTCTATGTGGTTCCTCCAGTGGACTTACTATACCAAACAACATGATTTAGGTCAAAGAGTTCATTGGCACAAAATGTAATAATGACCATTTGTTTTGAGGGCTCTCATGTTTCTAGATGACGTATCTATAAAAGGCTATTAGCTAAAAACTTCAGTTATTTATTTCACTATGAAATGGTGACACAGCTCTGGCTACCAATGCTGAGAAGGGGAAAAATGCAATTTGCATTAAGATCTTTCTTAGGTCTCCCACCACCACCCCGCACAAGGACATCAGTTTGGGAAAAGACTTCTGAATTAGAATGGTCCAGCAAAGTAAATATTGCATCTTTAAATGATACAGTGGACTTTGATCTTGTGTATAGCAGGACTTCATTGGGCAAACTCTGCCATTTCCTCCCCAATCCACCCATCCCAGTGGCTATGAAAAGTACAATCTAGCTCTGCTGTTGTTGTCATTCAGTCATGTCCAACTCTTCGTGACCCCATGGACCAGAGCTCGCCAGGCCTTCCTGTCCTCCACTGCCTCCCGCAGTTTGGTCAAACCCATATTTTGTTGCATCGATGACACAGTACAACCATCTCATTCTCAATCTAGCACTGAGTTTGCCCTAACTGAGCAGAACCAGGCCCCTCCTTGCAGCTGGGAAGAGATCTTAGCCTGCAGACTTACAAGCTCAAGATTTATTGGAGGGCGGAGTTCCTATAGGGGCTCTCTAATTAGGCTTTTGATGGGATCCCTTAATTGATGTTTGCTCAGTTTGTGAGCTCCTGGGCTATTTAATTAATGTCTGTTTATTCCAGAGACTGCACTAAGCAATGTTTGATAAGTGCATGCTTACAAATGTTATTATAAATAATACATGGAATCCCATGAGTGCCATCCTCACTAATCTCTGCCGAATGAAAATGGGTGAAGCTGGGTAGCTAAGGGTATTTGTACACGACCCCTAAACTCCGCCACAAATGGCTGCCAGCTCCGAGGCTTACAATTGTTTCCCCACCAGCTCTGGAGTTTGCAGGAAATTAAGTGTGACCATGCCCACCTAAGCGCGTCCCAGCACACTTTTCATGTACCTGCTCTTGGAGGGTGAAAACCCCCAGATCCGGATGTAATCTGGTGAGTGCCGGGCTCTCCTCGCTTCTGTTTGGTTTTTTTTGCCTCCTGCCCCTTTAAGAGTGGAATCAGGACGACGACGGGGCTGCTTTGACCGGCAGAGCGGAGGTGAGCCTGCATTCTTTTGTCCCTTTTTTTCTCCCTTCCCTCACGCAGACAGGAGCAAGGAAGTGCGGAGGGGTGGGGACGCAGGAAAAGCAACGAACCCCCAAGATCTCTGGTCCGAATTTAAGTGGCCAGCGGATCTTAGGGGTCGTGTGAAAAGGCTCTAAGAGACTCAACCATGAGCATGGAGATTGCAGGGGTTCCAGCCTTCTGAGGTCAGGAAAATGAGTACCCAACATCAGTGGGGTGGGGTGGATTATGTAACCTGCACAAATACATTGTAATCCACCCAGAGAGTGCTTTAAGCACTATGGGGTGGTAAATAGGCAGAACATGTCATTTTTTTTTGCTTTGCTTTTCTCTTTTTCAGTTGTGATCCATTGCCCTTGTAACTTGGTTGTTGGGGAAAGGAATCAATTGCTAGTCACAGGTATGCATTTGTAACTAGTTTGTTTGCAGCTCTCTGAGGAGCAGCTGTAGCAGAAAAAAAACCCATTGCATAGCCAGTAAAGTTTTTTTTTAATATTTTTATTATATATCTTTATTTTACAAGACAAGTTAAAACAACAGTACAATAGCGTCTCATTATTTATACATTCTATAGGACCAATATCCTTTTCAAAATCCACCCACTAATTCATCTTCCAACACAGTTAATTATGACACACACACAAATAAATTAATTTTTTTAAAATTTTACATTCCAGCAGTCAAAATTATTCCCCATAACAGATTCCTCATTTTTGTGTTAATTCCATACGTTAATAAGGGCTTCCAGGTTTTCATAAATGTATCATGTTTTATTTCCCCTCTCTATATTTTAATTTGATAGGATTGTATTGCCAGTAAAGTGAGCGTTGGTTTGCCGCCCGACGTACCAAGCTATTTTACACGAAACCTTTGCACTCCTCATTGCATTGTCCTCATCTCACTTTTGCGCTCACAGTAACAGCATGTCAGCCACAAGGCTGAATGTCAAGCTGATTTAGTGACAAGAAGGAAAAGAAAGAAGCATTTGCTATAAATCTGCTCTTGATCAATTTTGATAACATAACCTGGAGGCTCTTAGAACGGATGGAGATGCTATTGATGCAACATCAGGCCCAAATAGGTTTTTGCTTTTCAGCCGGGGATTAGCAATGAAATATTGTCACCCTCTTGGATAAATAAGATGGGAGTGCAGCATCCTGCAGGTCAAGGAAAAAGGGCAGGAGAAATTGGCCATAACATCCATGCAGGAAATAGATTGGATCCAAACTTTGAAGTGATGCCTATTATTGAACCTGAATTGTTCTCTCTCTCTCTCTCATTCTCTCTCTCTCTCTCTCTCTCCCCCCCCCCCCCCAATCTATCTGGCTGGACAAGTGGTTACCTTGGTGCATTAAAGTCTGAGCCCTAATAAAAGGCTCAGCAACAGATGTTGGAGGGAGAAAACGGATGGGACTCAACATTGCATTTCACTGGTTGGATGTGGAATGGGCTGTACTTGTTTTTTTGTAGCATTGTAGCTAGCAAAGCTATTCTATCCCCTTTGTAACAAGAGGTTACACTGTCTTATTTTCTCTTGTTCATTTTGAAGCTGATGCATAGCACCAGCTGTTTAAAGTGCTTTTCTAAACGTTTTTTAAAAAAAGATAAATATGTTTCTAAATATGTTTCGAAGGACTGTCAAGAAACGGAAGAAACAGAACCAACTCTTTGGTGGGCAAAGAAGAAAGCAAGGGGTGGGAGTGGTCCTGTGTATGCCTTACTTTTCCCACATCCCCTGCAATTAGATTTTAAATGTCAAGGTATACCCAGGTGGGTTACAACAGGAAGGCACATATGATTTGCTGTGCATGGTAATTATTTAATTTATATGTGCAATTTAGAAAAAAAAGGAGACCCCCCCTCAATGAGGTTGCATAGGGGCATTCCACCATTAGGATGTAGCCGCCAGAGGGCCAAATGGAGACACTTTCCAGGGCCCCTACACTCCACCTTTAATAATTTCCAGATGACAAATTGGCAAGAAAACTCCATGGACATGGGATCCCGGAGAGTCGGGAATGACTGTAATGACACAACCCACCATCCTCTGATGTTTTCAGGGGGCATTAGCATTCCTCTGCCTCCCCCCCCCCAAACATTTAAAATGTAAAAACAAAATAGTGTCTTCAAAGAGGTTCATTAAAATAATCTATTTTTTGTAGGGCTAGGCTAGGTGATATCTTTATAGGTCAATAATAAAAGTAAAAAAAATGCAAGCTGAGCTTTCGATTAGCAGTCTATCTTTATCGAAGCATTGTAGCAAAATACATTCTTGGCAGAAGATGTAGTCAGCCAGGCACTGAGATTCTTCGTAACCCAATGTTACCAGCCAGGTGTTGTTCTGATGGGGCAGGAGGTACAGCTGGTGTTAAAACTGCATCAGCTTCCAGGATATCTGGAAGTTGAGTCATGGCAACTGGACTTCTTTTTCTTGAGAGACTGATGAAGCTGTTTGGATGAGCAGCGAAATGTTTCTGTCTCTCAAGGAAAAGATTCTCACCTGGATGACTGAGAATCTTCGCAGACAACTTCCAGGAAAGGATTTCAAGCCCAGCTCTCCAAGCAAAGGGGCATAATTTTTGTAGGGGTTTTGTGCAGGAGCCGGGTGGGTAGGGAAGGTTGCACCAATAATTGTGGCTTTATAAGGTAAGAGTAGAGCACGCATGACCCCTGGAACTCTGGTGATTGCTCAGTCCTGCCCCTAATGGACAGTTTTCTAGCCAGAAGCCTCGGCCTTTGTTGCCTCTTCAGGACTCCTTATCTTCATCATAAGTTATATGGCAGGCTAGCATAATCCTCTCAAAGCTGGGAGTAGCAGTACCTTTTAATTTTGGTAGAAAAAGAGGCATGTTTCTTTTATTTACAGCCCACCTCCCTCCTAAAGTTGCATCTCAGGGTAGCTCATAAGAAAAACAAAACAAAGCAACTCCACAGATACAGTTAACAACAGGAAATATATAATAGCGAAACACAATTAAGTAAATTGCTGGGGAAGTCTGTTCTAAATGGCGGCTTCCTGATGAAAACAGAGCTTGTCTTTACAGAGGAGCGTAGATGCAAAAGGAAAGGGTGGTGGTGGAATAGGAGACTGGATTGGGCAGGAAAAGACTCCCAGAAAACAGGTTAAGATTTCCGAGATGTCCTTCCCTTGAGTCTCATTATAGATCATTTCAGAAGAGAATCTGGAGTGCACATAAACTGTGTCTACTCCTCCAAAAAAAAAAAAAAAAAAAGGTTACAGGCGATACCTTTATAGGCCACTATTAAAAATAAAAAAGGAACATTGCAAGCTTTTGAGTGTAAACCACCTTTCTTCAAAGCAGGTCTCAGAAATTCAGACATGGTAAAAGATGTGCTTTACCATCTTGGTTAGATGGTATACTTAAAGTCCATGGCTAGGTGATGTTGCAGCCATGGCTGGAGTCTTGTTGGAGGCAAGATGGACAGGTGTAAAAAGCTGCTTCTTAAGTCACACCCCCGTTCTTCAAACAAAGGAACATGGGTCATGTATCACCCTTTTCTCCTTTACCCAGCTCCATTTGGCACTACAAGACATACAAATCCCTTCATAGACTTAGCACTGGTCTCTAACTGGATGGATGGAAGTAGTACTTGAGATGGGTTAATTGATTTGCCTGGCAGAGGCTGCAGGTTCCATGGCTGGAAAGAGTTGTGTGACACCCTTCACATCCATCTCATCGCTGTTCATGGTCCTGCTTGGGACCGGTATGAAGTAATCTAACCGCATGTCCATTGCGGGACGAGGGGGGTTCATCCTGACCATGCTCCCTGATTTAAGCGGGATGAGAGATTCCCCTCTCTGGCCTCGGGAATCTGCTCATCACGCTTCTTGTTCCATCTAGTGGCAGGATTGCGAAGTACCATTCGCCAGTACATTCCCTATGGAGTCAGCAATGCAGTGCAGAGAGCTTAAAAGACAAATGCCTCAAACCTAGCTCCATAACGCATTGAAGGCAAGGCTTTGGAGAATCGAAACATCGAAAAACGGAAGGTTGGGCCAAAAAAAACCACCCCAAAAACAAAAAAAAAACAACAGAGAACAAAGGCATGGAATTTCACGGCTCATCACGGAATGAGGACGCGTGGAAACAGTCATGCCGGTATCATCCATCATGCCTGTGTGTACACGGGAACAGAGACAACCAGAAGAAGACCACGTGACCGCGACCAACATCAACATGCAACAAACTTCCTCCTGGGACGAGAATGGGTGTGAAGTAACTGTCAATGATTAACAGGCTTGTGATGGCATGACAAACCAGAACTCCTGAGCCTGCTTGGGAAAACTCAGGCTCTGCTAAATCTGTCTGGTGTAAAAGTACCCAAAAACAGCATGGCATAGCTATCCATTTAGAAACTGTGGCTCAAAAAGTGATTTTTTAAAAGTGATTGCTTTTTTAAAAAAGCAAAAATCTCAGGAGTAGTAATAAGAAAGGCTGAAGCTTAACAAGCATTTGGCTTTGGGTGGGGCGGCATAAGCAGGAATGCTGACATCTCATATGAGCTTAAAAATAAAGAACCAAAGAACTTCCAAGGATGCAGGAAATAGTCATTAAACACCCAAGCTTTTCCCAGCAGTTCCAAAAGTCAAGAGCTATGCTGTTAGGAATATAAATGTAAAAAAGGGGCAGATGGGGCAAACAAAAAGGGCAATAGAGGATGGAGGATAGTGGCTGGTGACTTTGCCCTCCGAAAGTGCAAAACTTGTCCAAAACTATAATTGGGATGAGGATGTATCTTTGCACATACCCAGTGCTTGTGTGTTTAACAGTTTCCAAGGGAAACACTTAGGGCCTTTTCACACGACCCCTAAGATCCACAGGCCACTTAAATTCATACCAGAGATCTTGGGAGTTCGTTGCTCTTCCTGCGTCCCCACCCCTCCGCACTTCCTTGCTCCTGTCTGCGTGAGGGGAGGGAGAAAAAAAGAGAGAGAAAATGCAGGCTCACCTCCGTCTGCCGGTCGAAGCCCCGCTGTAGTCCTGATTCTCTTAAAGGGGCGGGAGGCAAAAAAAAAAACAGAAGCGAGGAGAGCCCGGCACTGACCAGATTATATCCAGACCTGGGGATTTTCACCCTCCAAGAGCAGGTACATGAAAAGTGCGCTGGGACATGCTTAGGTGAGTGTGGTCGCACTTAATTTCCTGCAAACTCCGGAGCTGGTGGGGAAACAATTGTAAGCTCCGGAGCTGGCAGCCATTTGCGGCAGAGTTTAGGGGTCGTGTACAAATACCCTTAATTGATCCATTGCTCCAAAACACGAAGGCAAGATGGGCAGAGATCAGACACATTTAAGGTCCAAGAATCCCACTACCAGGGGTCTTGCTGACAATGAAATTCTGGGAGTTTGTAGCCCCAAAAGACAAATGTTTCCCATTGCTGGTCTGTGGTGCCACTGAAGGTAGCAGATGGAACATCGCCCAAGCTTTCATGGAGTGCAGCCTGTTTCCCCAGATGCATCTTTGGAGGAAGGGTGGATGTCCTGCATTTACCTGTATGGCCTGATTCAGGCTCCCTTGGAATGATTAATGGTCATCCATAGAGATGGGCACCGTACGAAAAATGACACACTGTTTCATCATTTTGTAAGCTTTCAAAATGTTGCAAAATGAAGTGAAATGGGAAACAGCTTCTTTTTCTCTTTGAAAATGAAACATTTCATTACTCTGTAAAATAGCTCCCCTGTGAAAAGCTACCCACCAAATTCGGTGCCTCCAGGACTCTTAAGATGTGCAGACAGATTCAATCACAAGACACTCCAAAGCACACTCCCTTTTATTTCAATTTTTTGTGACCCATCAAGCCATTTTATCCCCCACCCCCTTTTTTGAAAGCCACTTTCCAGCAGTTGCTTTGCAAACACACAGCCCTAGGCATGAGGCATGAACAAGGGAGGGTTTATCTTTGTAGAAGGGAATATATCACATCCGCCTCTTTTGCCCACCAGCTGCACAGCTTCTGCCGTAATGTGGCATGAAGATGAAAAACCTCATGTATTTTTTTAAATAGTGGGGGAACAGAAACACCAAAGACTTTCTGCATATATTAGGGCTTAACATTGTTGTTGCTACCTCTTCTTGACAGCCTGTGTCTCCTGGCCCTAGGGTGAACTCTTCAGCTCTCCCTAATTCCCCCTTCTTGGGTTTTGAATCTTTAATGTGCAGATAAATAAATAAATAATCAGTTCATATTATCAGGAAGGCAAGTGGAAGGCTCTGGCTTTTGATTTTTTAGTGTGCACTGAAGTGGCAGACAGAGCAAGCTTCTTCCCTGTGGCTGGTGCAGCAGCCCAGAGACAGCTTTTTGAGATTCAGAGCAGCAGCAGCAGCGGCGGCAGCAGCCTCTTCCTACTGTTCTACAACCAAAGTTTGGGGAAAGTTATGTTAAAACTCCCAGAAGCTCCAGCCAGCATGCCTGCTAGGGGCTTCTGGAAATTGTAGCCTTTAAAGCAGCTTTTCTGTGTATGTTCCCATCCCCACCATACATAGACACCCACCTGATTTCCCAAGGTAGGTCATTGTCTTGCATGGGGACTTTTCTTTGCAGGATATGTTTTTCAGAGGAAGTTTCAGTGAGAGCACACTCTCCTGACTTTTGCCACATTGGCATATCTGGGAGGAATTGACCTTTTATTTCCCCTTCCCCTTTGCTTTGAGGCAGTGCTAAAAGGGTTAAAGGGCACCTGCTTCCTATTACAAGCAGTGTTTTCATTAATACTCCAATGTATGCTTATAAATTTAGATAAGGTGAAAAACAAGCCTTCTGGGAGGAGCTCAGACAGTCTTTATCTGTCTCTGTCTCTCTCTCTCTCTCTCTCTCTCTCTCTCTCTCTCTCTGTATGTCCTTCCTGTAATCAATGTCAGTTTGCTTTGGAACATTCCAGCAGACTCCCACCATCTCGGATGGCAAGGTTAGAACATTCAGTGTTTAAACTAAGGGTAGGCAAACTGCAGATGGTTCAGGGCCCAAGCAGAATGGTAGGGCTCCAAATTATGCATGTAGGGTGTAATTTTTGTTTTGTTTGCTACCCTGTTTTGAAATGTTAACAGTGGCTGAAATCTTGTCGTTGAGCATAATAAGTCATACTATAGTAGCCAGTTGAATCAATGGAACTTATGGAAGAGTTAATTCACTCAGTCCCCACTGGTTCAATGGGCCTTAGCAACAGGATTTCAGACAATGAGTAGTAACTTCCAACAAACTAAAAGATAGAAGTTCAGTGCTCCCTATCCTGTGATTAATATCTGTAATTTCCTTAATTCTAATTTATTGATTAACATTATTTAATTGGTTGACAATGCCTTAAAAGCAAGCCATTCCCAGCACATCTATGCTTTCATATTGCATGGCATGATAAGTAAGAAAACAATCAATTTGTAGAAGGGAAGGAGCTCTGGTTCCTTCTAATAAAGCTTGCATCCAAGGGAGGAGGAAAGAGGAAAAAAGATTGCCTTCTGGGACTATTTATTTATTTATTTATTTATTTATTTGTTAATCTTATACCCCGCTCATCTTCCCAGTGGGAACTCTGGGTGGCTTACAGTTAAAATAATAATACACAAGACAGAGAACAAGCAAAGACAAACACAAGGAAAAGGAGCAAGATGGCGGGCACCCCCCCCCAAAAAAAACCTACTAGCGCAAGAATCCCCCAGTCAGGAATTTTTGAAACAACGGCAATTCTGAAAAGCGGAGAAAGGCAGCATAAAAATAAAGTTATTATTATTATTATTAAAAAACAAAAAGCAAAGTGGTCTGCTTATATACCTCCCCATACCACTTCAAGTAGTCTCTGGGCGGTTTACAGGTTTTAATTGCACCATGCAGGCTACACATTGCCCCCCCCCCCCACAAGCTGGGTACTCATTTTACCGACCTTGGAAGGATGGAAGGCTGAGTCAGCCATGAGCTGGCAATCGGGGATTGAACCCAAGGTCATGAGCACAGTTTTACCTGCAGTACAGGCATTTAACCACTATGCCACGGGGCTCCTAGTAACTCTTCTATACCCTGGCATGTAGTTTTTTTTGTTGCTATTCAAATGTTATTTTACTGCTTATTTGTTGAAGAACCATAGAGTACAGTGTTGGTGGCAGGAAATTGCTTTTGGGTTTGAGGAGGTTGTTCATTTCAGTTGTGTTCTAAGTGGATGAAAATTTTGGCTATATCATTGTTATGCTTGTTTTTAGTATACAGTGTGTAAACACAGTTGAATTATTTAATACTCTTCTGGGTTTCTTTGGATAGAAACTTGGCATATTTCATTGCCAATGCATAGATAGATAATCCCCCTATATTTCCATTTGCTGAAGGGAGAAAACAATTCAAGTCCTTACTTTAAAGAGCATTCCCATCTACATAGAACTTTCTGTATAGGACTTCTGTACAGAGTGAAGAATTAGGCGCATACATATAAGATGGTGGCTTTAATTTTCAGGTCAGCCCTCCTTCTGATAGCATACTGACATGCTCTAGGAAGTAGAGTGGTACCTTGTATAAAGGAATTAATTCATTCCAAATGAAATTATGTTAAGCAAATTTTCCTTTATACAAATTCCCATAGGAATGCATTGAAAACAGAGTAATCCCATTTTTATGTGGTATGGATGCTCCCCATAGGCGATTATGTTAAGCAAATTTCCCCTATCTCTGGAATTTTTTATGTTGTACAAATTTTATGTTATGCAAGCTGTTTGTTATATAAGGGTCCACTGTAATTTTGGAATTACTGTACTGTCCTAAACCTTGATCAGGGGAAGGCAATGTTAGCTTTTCTGCTTAGTTCTAGGACAGATGCTGGGAGTCGAGTGATTTTCAAGTGCATTAAGTCTAGTTCCCAGTCATCCTTTCTAAAAAAATTAGCAATCTCTATTCCAAAGCCTAACCTGTTTAGAGAAGCTCTAATCTTGTACTGTATGTCAATTAAAATAATTAGACATTTTGAAATAGATGGTGAAGCTGTTTCTCTTTATTCTTTTCTATCTGGGTTTCAAAGTGCCTTAGCTGTAGGTTCAACTGCTGCAGAAAAGACTAGAATTGCCTGCTGGGTGCATCTATGCTTGTCTGTATTCACACTGAGTTGGTTTTATTTTATTTCTTCATTGGTTTTGTATCTTTATATTTTGTCATTTATAAGTTTGTTCACCGCCCAGATTTCCCTTTGGGAAAGTCGGTGCAGTTAATAAGTGCAATTATACATACATACATACATACATACATACATACATACATACATACATACATACATACATACATACATACATACATACATACATA
>JAHTLZ010000330.1:8802292-8825178 GCA_023846285.1 Phrynocephalus versicolor | reverse complement strand
CATTCATTCATTCATTCATTCATTCATTCATTCATTCATTCATTCATACACACAAAATACTTTTATCCTGCCTTTCTCCATAAAAAGGACCCAAGGCAGTCTACATCACTAAAAAGACAATCTTCAAAAGCAAACACAGTAAACATACTTTTAATCACATTTGTTTAATTCTTTTTAACTGTAAACAGTATGTTTATGGTTAAAAAGAATTAAACAAATCTGATATTAAAAACAACAAATAGAACCAACACTATATTGAAATGGCTCTAGGCTGTTTTATTTGTTTCCTTCTCTTATATAATCTCTTTATACCCACTCATCAGTCCCTGAAGGTGTCGGGTTTAATCTGTGGTTGTAATAGGATTTGCCGTTGGGATCTGACATTCAAATAGGGTGTTTTGTGTAAGTGATTTTGCGAAAGTGATTTTGTTTTTGTTTTGTATTTCATGCTTGTTGTGTTTTTGAGCGGGTTGGCAGCCAGTTATCCATTAAGAGCAATTTGAGGGATGTTTAGGCATGTCCGATTAGAATGACATGCTGCTTCCTCGTTACAAGAGAAATCACTAATGCCTCCACTGCTATTGACTGGTGGGGACCCCATTTGCTGTTTGAATCAGCACTGCTACCTTGGCCTTCCAGCTAAGCATTAGCACCATGGGCATAAATCTATGCAGGAAAAACACCGCTGTCTAAATCAATGGCAAAATGATTTCATGTCCCTTTCTACTTTACCTGGCAATGCTACATTAAATGGCCTGCGCAAAATTATGCATAGCTGAGAAGCCCAGTGATGGATGGCTTCTTTTGCAGCATTCCCCTTTGAGAAACTACTCTGTATTTTCTGCTTATACATATGACAAAAAGGTCAGATGTTGGATTAGCATAATATAATCTATATATTTGGTAATCTATACTGGATACACACAGTTTTGTGGGTTTGGAGTTCAGCTCCCAAAGGCATAAATCTGCACACTTTTAATCTATACTGGCTAACTGGAAACTCAGGACAAAATCCTGTTGATGTTTTCTGTCCAATCCCCACCTGGCCTGGATGCCTTCAAAAGGGGATTGGATAGATTCCTGGAGGAAAAGTCCATCACAGGTTACAAACCATGATGAAGATGATTAATCTCCAGGCTTAAAACCAGGGTACTTCAAGGACCAGATGCAAGGGAGTGGTATCAGGAGACAGATATCTAGTTTCGTGCGCTCCCAGACCCATCTGGTGGGGCCACTGTGAGATACAGGAAGCTGGACTAGATGGGCCGTTGGCCTGATCCATCATGGCTCTTCTTATGTTCTTATGTTCTTACGAGGCAATGGGAGAAACACCAGGATGGATGGAATTGTAGGAAAGGAAGAAAAACACAGACGGAACAATAATTCAGACTGCTGTCAAAGAGTTATGCATGGTTAGAAGAAAAAATAGCAGCGCAATGGAAGGAGGGAGGTAAGTCCAGTTCAAGTGATACATTTAAGACCTGTGAATAATTTGTCCTTCCGACCACATATTTCTGAGTAGAGACCAGGGAGTACTTCTTCTTCTTCTTCTTCTTCTTCTTCATCATCATCATCATCATCATCATCATTAGAAATAGAAGACTACTAGAAATATTAATTGTCCAGGGAGCCAAGAAAATGTGCCACAGAAACTTTTGCTGCTGAATAATGAATAATGACCATTATCTGCTTTGCATTTAATTAATGAACATTTGGAAAACTCTCTGGTAATTATAGTGAAAGTAGATGGGTGAAAACACAAAGAGGCACAAAGATTGCATCCACTTACTACTTCATTTAATGCTAAATGCATCTAATAGCCCCACTTAATTGCAAAGCAATATTTATTCATTGAAGAGGAACTTGTGAGTTCAAAGGGCGGTCTGGCATTCAGAACAAGAATCCAAACTCTAAAATCCTGTTCTTAACTAAATATAAATCTCATAATATCCAGAACCAGACTAGGACATATCAAAGACAGAGACAAAGCATTTAAATGTACCCACTCTCATCTCTGCAGTATTTTTATGCACATTTCATTCATTTCAATAATGTTTATTATACAGAAGAACAGAAGGCCACAATCAGATCCTCCACCACTGCTTGCCCAGGCTGCTCCAAGAAGTCTTGGAGCAGCCCAGGCAAGCAGCGGCGGCAGATCAGATCCACCAGCGAGCTGGAGCCCGGGGCTTGGAGAAGGGGAAAGCATGTTTTAAAAGCCCAGGCTTTTTAAAACTTACTTTCCCTTCCCCAATGCCCTGGGCATAGCTGATTGGTGCTGGGGTGGGGAAATAAAGGTTTTTCTCCCCCACCCCAGCGCTAATCAGCTGGAGCCCCGGCATGTACTGCGGTCCTGCAATATAGCGGGACCGCAGTACATGAACTGCGAAATGGCGGGGGGTTACTGTATTTGAAAATTGAAGATCCCTAAGAAGAGAGACAGCTGCCCAGATGCCCCAAGCACATCCAATCTTGTTTGATTTCGGAAGCTAAGCAGGGTCGGCCCTGGTTAGTACTTGAATGGGAGACCACCAGGGAATACCAGGTGCTGTAGGCGCCTGGTGTAGGAACTGGCAAGCCACTCCAGTACTGGTGCCAAGAAAACTCCATGGACATGGAGTCACGAAGAGTCGGTCACAACTGTAACGACACCACACACACACACAAGAAGAGAGACATAGGGGCTTGAGGTTGCTTACTGTTAGACTAAGAAGGCATAGAAAGATCCCCCAGTCAAGGCTCAGGGTGAGGTGTGCTCCACTGCTCTTCAAACGAGGTGAACTATTTCTAAACTTGCCTCTGTGCAGGCAAGTCAGTGTAAGAATTCTGAGACAATATAAAAAGTACACCCTCTGGGATACTTTCATGAATGGCTCAGAAGTTTTCCCACATTGTCACCGGTAGGAATGAATTGTCCAGTCAAGGAAGTTCATCTCACAGACGTTTCAACATCAGATAATTGTGTGCCGATGCAGTTGTCGTCTTGCATCAAATGCCGACAACAGCTTGCCCAGCACCTGATGCTTAACTCTCTGACACAAACCAGATTCAGGGTTTCTCAGAAGTGGGAACTGCCCAGAACTGACTCTTGTTAACCGAGGCCAGATTCATATAAATAAGTACAACTGCATAAAACAGGTCTCCATTCCATGGCAGCTTCACTTTCATGCATCCTATACCATGCTGGCTTTGAGATCAATCATACAACCATAAAAACATAAAAAGAGCCATGCTGGATCAGGCCAAAGGCCCATCTAGTCCAGCTTGCTGTATCTCACAGTGGCCCCACCAGATGGGTCTGGGAGCGCACGAAACTAGATATCTGTCTCCTGATACCACTCCCTTGCATCTGGTCCTTGAAGTACCCTGGTTTTAAGCCTGGAGATTAATCATCTTCATCATGGTTTGTAACCTGTGATGGACTTTTCCTCCAGGAATCTATCCAATCCCCTTTTGAAGGCATTGGGAGCGCATGAGACTAGATATCTGTCTCTTGATACCACTCCCTTGCATCTGGCTCTTGAAGCACCCCGGTTTTAAGCCTGGAGACTACACATCTCCCCTCACAGATAAATACTACAGTGCCACACAGGCATGAGCCAGGAATTACTCTCCAGTCTAAACCTGGAGAATGGTAATGGGCTGATGAGAACACAAGGCCAGCCATCCTGAATCAGACCAAAGGCCTCTCTCTAGTCCACCAATCCTTTCACACAAGCACAACCATTTGTCTATGGGATGCCCAGAATGAGCACACCAGACATCTGCTGCATGTATTCCTTAGTAATCAGTATACCACAAGGCATCCTTATGTTGGTCCTGGAGGGAGAAAAGATCCATTATTTCCATTGCTTTAGGTTGTTTTCAAATGGTTGTTTACAGTAGCCATGCTTCCACTTGAATCATCTTACAGAGATTAGCCTGGGTATAATGCTCCAAAGCAGTGCATCCCAGGAATAAGATAGCAGAATCATAGAATCATTGAGTTGGAAGAATTCTTTAAGACCATCCAATCCCACTCCTTGCTCAGTGCTCCAGGCAACAATCTCAGAAACACGTAGGTGCTTCTTGACTTATCTCAGTAACTTTCTCTTTCCCTGAAAACATTTAGTCTTGAGGCCTCAGTTACAACAATGTAGCCTGCAGTATGGGTATCTCTGGTTAGATAAGATCTCCACTAGAGATGGGCATGAAATGAAAACACAGTTTTTTTTAAAAAAAATCATTTCATTATTTATCAGTCAATCAATCAATTTTATGTTATGACCAAAGGCCCGATTACTGATGAATTTTTAAAGTTGTTTTGTAATGAAATGAAATGCTTCGTTAATGACTCCCCCTGGGTCCTAGAAGAACTAAAATGACAGGATAGGTTTTTTGGACTCTTACATGTAAGTCCCCAATATTTGGAGAGGTTTGGGGTTTAGGGGGCTGGGTTATTAAACTCCAAAGTCCCTCTAGGGAAAAATATTTCTAATTGAGTCGGAAGCCAATAATAGCCCCCAAGGGGGGGGTTCCCCATATCTAATTGGAAGAGTGTATATTGTACGTGCCAGTAATATAGGAGTTAAGCTGCTTAAATTAACCCCTATATTGCTGGCACATGCTGTGCACACTCTTGCAATTAGCTATGGGGACCCACTTTGGAGTTGAATAACGTGACCCTCTGAACCCCCAAAACCTTCAACTTTTGGGGGCTTACAGGGAAGAGTCCAAAGAAGCTCTCCTGCCATTTGCTTCTTCTTGGACGAATTGTTTCATTCCTAGAGGAAAAAATGGCATTTCATTTTGTTTCATAACGAAACGTGTCCCACCATTTCGTTATGTAATGAAACAATTTGTTACATAACGAAATGATGAAACAGCATTTTGTTTTTTGTTTTGTGCCCATCTCTAATCTCTACCCATAGTTTTTAATATTTGTTTTTCCAGTTCTGCTCTGTTGAACAGCTTCCTAATGTTTGGTACCCTGGGAGAGTAGTGAGTGGGATCAATATCAGAGTAAAAATCCATTAGAATATTGGATACCTCTGATATGTTTATGAGCTTCAAGAACATAAGGATTGCTTTAGTAGGTCAGGCAATCCTTCGAGCCAAGATCTGTCTAATCCTAGTATTCTCTTTCAACAAAGGCTGTCTGTGTGTTTATCTGCAAGTCATTAAGGGATGAAACACCAAGTGGCGTCTATGCTTTGGTAAACAAGCCAAAAGCAAAATATCTTTCTACAAGACTTTTGACATCTGCTCTGATGATATGCTAATGGGATATTTGTTCTTAGAAATGTGGGAGTCAGTAGGATTTAGCAGTTACACCTTCCTTCCCCAATTTGGTGGCCCCAGAAAGTGCAAGACAGAGTAATAAAGGTAAAAGGTAACCCCCCCCCACACACATGCATGCTAGTCGTGTCCGACTCTAGGGGTGGCACTCATCTCTGTTTCCAAGCTGAAGAGCCAGTATTGTGCAAGTCCATGGCCACGTGGCTGGCATGGCTGCAAGGAAACACAGTTTTACCTTCACACTTTTTATAGTGGTACCTATTTATCTACTTGCATTTACATGCTTTCAAATTGCTGGGTTGCCAGGAGCTGGGGTTATCAGCAGGAGCGCGCTCCGCTGCATGGCGTCCGGGATTCGAACCGCCAAGTTGCTGACTTTGCAGGCAACAGTTTTTGGAGCCTTAGTCCACTGAGCCACCTCACCAGTTAGTGTGCAATTAAAATGTAGCCTGCTGGAAACAGGAAGTGTGAATCTGTTAAATCTGTGAATCTGTGACTCTGTGAATCAGCCTTAGTCCGCTGTGCCACCATGCCCCTTGCAAGATAGAGTAGTAACTAGCTATTTTGACACCCAGTGCTTTTTGCTGCCCTTGGGGCACATGAGATGGGCACCTTGGGGGAGAAGATGACGAGATGGGATCTGAGCATGCAGTAGCTACCTTGGTTGCATGCAGATCCCACCTGTTTTATGTTTTCTTTCACTGGGGGTTGGTTTTGGAATAAATGGCAAGAGGCAATACCCATGCCATGGCCAGCACATTCATACTCTTCAAGTTCTAGTTCTAAAGCTGAATATGAGCCAACACTCTTATGTGGCTGCCAAAAAGACCACTGCTGTTTTAGGATGCATTAACGGAAGTACGGTCTTCAAAACCCACAAGATACTGAGATACTAGCTTTCCTTTGCTCAGCTTTGGTTAGGACTCATCTGGAGTACTAAGTCCAGTTCTGGACACTGAACTTTAAGAAGAATGCAGACGGACTGGCACAAGTGCAGAGGAGGGCAACAAGGATGATCAGGGGACTAGATACCAAGCCCTATGAGGAAAGGCTGAAATAAATTGGCTTGTTTGATAACACTTATCATGTTTGTTTGATAACATTTACATGGGGCTTCCCTTGAACCTTGTTCGGCGATTGCAGCAGGTGCAGAATGCAGTGGCCAGATTGGTGGTTGGTGCAGGCAGGTTTGACCGCATCACCCAAATCCTGGCTTTCCTGCACTGGCTGCTTGTTGCCCTCTGAATAAAGTTCAAGGTGTTAGTTTTGATTTACAAAACTGTCCATGGCTTGGGACCTGAATATCTGACAGGGCGTATTTCCCAAAGGTCAGAGCTGGCCAGACCCACCAGAGCTTCATTGGCATACTCACTTCGGGTGGCCACCCCCTGGGAGACCCATAAGGTTGCGACTCGCAATCGGGCCTTCTCGGTGGTTGGCCCATCCATGTGGAATAAACTGCTCACCAAGATGCTCCTGGCCCCTTCTCTCACAGCCTTTAAGAAATTACTGAAAACATGGCTGTTTAAAAAGAGCATATGGCAATTGCTAATGTCTGTTTGTGACCCTTGTGATTCATTTGTTTTCTGTTAGTATTTGTTTGTGCCTCTGGCCGGATTGAGCTGCCTAGATGCCCTAAGCACATCCAATCTTGCCTGATTTCGGAAGCTAAGCAGGGTCGGCCCTGGTTAGTACTTGGATGGGAGACCACCAGGAAATACCAGGTGCTGTCAGTGCCTGGAGCAGGAACTGGCAAACCACTCCAGTATTCCTGCCAAGAAAACTCCATGGGCATGGAGTCACGAAGAGTCGGTCATGACTGTAACGACACAACACACACACTTGCCAGATTATTTTCCTTTTTTCTTCCTCTTTTGGTATGTTTCTTTTTAACTTGTATTAGGGGGTGTTTTCAGTTGTTGTTCGCTTTGTTTGTACACCGCCCAGAGTTCCCTTGGGAAAATCAGTGTGTTTTATAAACAAACAAACAAACAAACAAACAAATCCTTGAAATATAGCCCTACAGAGGAGAGTCCAGATCCATTCTTGATCATCCCAGAGTGTAGAACATGTAATAATGGCTCAAGCTAGAGAAACCCAGATTTGGTTTGAATATCAGGAAATACTTTTTAACTTGTAGCACAGTACGACAATGGAACAGATGCCCTTTGGAGGTGGTGGTGAGCATTCTGGCACGGTAGGTATTCGAGAGAAATTTAGAGAACTACCCGGCAGATACCCTTTGATTTGGATTCCTAACCTGAGCAGGAAGTTGGACTGGATGGCTTTACTGCCCTCTTCCAGCTCTATGATTCTATGATCCAAGTAGCAAAAACCAATTCATAAGCCTAGTTTTGCAACCTGGATCAAAGTCCTGAAGCAACAGTAACAGCAGCTTGGCTGCTACAAGTAATTAGTGGTGCAGTTCTTTCCTCCAGAAAACAATGTTCTGGACTCTGGTTTATTTGCACTAATAACACCCATGGTTTAAAAGGACCCTCTCCCATGACAACAGCTGTATATTTCGGCGAGCTGTGCTGCAGCACCAAAGGCTGAGTGTTTGATTCCCCACTGTGCTTCCAGAAAGAAAAGTCACCCTGTGTGACCTTGAGCATGTTGGGTGACTCTAAGCAAGCTTCTAGGTCCCCTTAGAATAAGGGAATTATCAGCCACTTCTTAGCACTCTTTATCTACGAAATTTCCCCCCCCCCAACAGATCACCCTGAGTCAGAATCAGCTCGATGGTACATGATTTTTTGTTGTGATCACCAGGCAAAATATACAAAACCCTTTTATATTCTTTGTTTCAGAGCTCTGCTTTCAATTCTTTGACCAATGAGAAGTCCCTGTTCAACTGCAAACGGGTAAGTGATATTTTCCGTCTGCTTCAGAATCACATCTTCCAATAATAAAAGGATGTTGTTCCTCTCCTTTGGGAGAGGAGACTAGATTCAGGGGCCTTGCTGCTTCTATAATTAAATAAAAGACTACAGGAAGCATTGCAAATGTAATGGAGAATGGCGCAAACTAAGAGGCAACTTTGTATTTGACTGGCCATTGCTATGTCCTTGAACAGCTGTCCTCTACTGAATCACAGCCCCCAGAATCCACTGCCAGCATGGCCATACTGACATGGTAGTTTGGGAGTGGTCATCCATAAATGCTTCCAAAGTCTGGTTGAAACCTGGGCAGTTTCTGTTTCACAAGAAATGTGCCAAAGTGGAGGAAGAGAAAACCAATGTGGCCATGCCGTTAAGTTCATATTCATGTCATCTAAGCGTTTGAATGATGACTTTCTAAGGTTTTGAAAGGGAGACTTACTAGGGAGTTGTTTTGTTTGTGATTGTGATTTTGTTTGCCTGCATAATTGCTGGCTCCAGCCTTCTCTTGTTGGACTCTGACCATGTTAGGCTGTTTGCTATATTTTGTCTATTTTATTTTTAGTATTTTAGTATTTTTTATATTAGCATTACCATATTTATCGGTATCTTACTATATTTTTTGTCATTATTTGTACTGTGTTTGGATATGCATGGGGTTGTTGATTTGGGCAGCTGCTGTTGTTTGTAATGTGCTGTACACCGCCCAGAGTTCCCATGGGAAAATCGGGTGGTTAATAAGCATAAAAATAAATAAAATAAATAAATAAATTTAGGCACAGTAACAGCAACAGAGAGAGTGGGTGTCAATGGGCAATTTTCACAATGGAGAGAGGTGAAAACTGGTGTGCCCCAGGGATCTGTCCTGGAACCAGTGCTTTTCAATCTGTTCATAAATGACTTGGAGACAGGGATAAGCAGTGAGGTGGCCAAGTTTGCAGATGATACAAAACTTTTCTGTGTGGCCAAGTTTGCGGATGACTCTAAACTTTTCTGTGTGGTAAAAACCAGAGAAGATTGTGAAGAGCTCCAGAAGGATCTCTCCAAACTGGGGCAATGGACTGCCAAATGGCAAATGTGTTTCAATGTAATAAAATGTAAAGTAATGCATATTGGGGCAAAAAAGTCCAAACTTTATCTATCAACTCATGGGCTCTGAGCTATCTGGGACAGATCAGGAAAGAGCTCTTGGTGTGCTGGTGGACAACTCAATGAAGGTACAGGAAGCTGGACTAGATGGTCCTTTGGCCTGATCCAGCATGGCTCTTCTTATGTTCTTATGCTCTTAATGTTCTTAAGTGGACAGAAAGGGAATGCTTTTATATTTATATAAATAGTTCATCCACTGTGCATTTTTTGCAAATAAGGCAGATACGTACTGGAACAGCATTCAGCCATTGACCCAGACGTGCTACCATAATCCCTCCTTGCACCTCCTATGTTTGTTCTGTATCTGTCTCCTTATATTGCATATGACAGAGTCATGCTAATGGTACCACTAGTGCCAGAAAAACAACATATTTCAGACTCTAATATGCAGTGATTCTGCACAGCTGCCCTTGCAAAATATTTTCCTAGGCTCCCCATAAAATATTCATGACTCTTGTATGTGTTTGAAGAAAACATTGGGCTGCCCCCCCCCCTCTCTCTCTCATTCACTCATCCTCCAGTCTGGTACGATATCAGGGACACAGGTGTTTACACAAGAGCACCCACTGTGAGCTTGGTACCCTGCCGAGTTGAAAGTTTGTTTTTAATTTCTGCCGAGGATATTTCACTTGCCCAGACAGGGTAATCGCCATACAGGAGAAGTGATTATTAGAACTGTGCACTGTAGAATGGTACAAGGAAAGCTTTAGATGGCTGGTCTGTTCCCTGAAAATGTTTCCTTTTCGGGCTCAACCTATCCCTCAAACAATAATGTTAATGGTTGAGGGTCTACTTAATATTCTGCCTTTGTGCTTGATCTTTGACTGGACGAGGCAGACAATTTTTGATTCTGAGTTCTGAGCAGGGGCGTACCTAGGGGGGCAGAAGGGTACATCTGCCCCAGGTGCAGTCATCTGGGGGCGCCGGGAGGGGGAGCAGGAGGAGGAAGCCATGCACCCTCCCGCCGCCCAGCAGTCCTCCTTTCCCCTAAGGCTTGCCGACGGCACCAGGCCAGTGGCTCAGCAGGCAGGCAGGAGCGCGGTGGCCGCGGCGCCCTCCTTCTCCTCTTCATCACCTTGGCGGGAGAGATGTAAGGCATGCACACTTGCATGCACACATGCCCGTCTGCCCTCTGTCCATCCACCTGCCCAGGCACACACATACGCATGCACCCACCCCATGCCAACAGGGTTCGGCACCCGTTGCTAGGTGGGTGCGATGTTGGGGGTGGCAGCTGGAAGGGCGCAAAAACGAACTTTGCCCCCAGGTGCTCCAAATCCTGGCTATGCTGCTGATTCTGAGAGTGTGTGGCTTGGGAGTATCCTGCAGTGAGATGAATCCACTGGCGAGCAGGTAGGAGTTTATTTAACTGGATGGAACAGCTGTATATGGCGATTTCCCTCATAATGGAGAAGAGTTGTAAAGATTCACTATGTACCCAAAGACCTTCCATACCCATTATGTGCAGGGCAGTACCTGTGCAGCTGGCTGGATACCTGAGGGTTTTAGGTATCTGGCTGCAGAGCAAGAGTTTGGGAGTTCAAATCCTTATTGTGCCTTCCACAATAACAGCCAGCCTGTGTGGCCTTGGGCAAACTGAATAGTCCTCGGGCATCCCCAGAGGAAGAGAAGGGGGAAAAAGATGTTTCTATTTATTCTTGACCCAGAAAAGGGGCTCCCTGGAATGGGGAGCCATCAATCAGAAATGACGGCATCACACAATTATTATTATTATACCTATGTAGCTGATGAATGCTTCACTGGTTGTTCCCTCCGCCCCCCCCCCACAACTTTGCACTAATGCTTGGTTGCAAAATAATCCTGTTTCACATGGCATCAGAAGGAATCACAGAAAGCACAAAGGATGTCACATTGAAGAGGGAACAGGTTTGTTTTCCATGGTTTCAGAGACTAGGACACGGGGCAATGGTTTCAAACTACAGGAAAAGAGATTCCATTTCAACATTAGGAAGAACTTCATGACAGTTAGAGCTGTCCGTCAGTAGAATATGTTGCCACGAAGGGTGGTGGAGTCTCCTTCTATGGAGGTTTTGAAGCAGAGGCTGGATGGCCATCTGTCGGGAGTTCTGTGATGGGGGTTCCTGCATGGCAGGGGGTTGGACTAGATGGCCCTTGAGGTCTCTTCCAACTCTATGATTCTGTGATTCTGGCCCTTGAGGTCTCTTCCAACTCTATGATTCTATGATTATATGATTCAGAAGGAAAGCTTAACAGGTAGAGATGACACATCCTGATGAGTATTGAATGAAAACACTATTCAGAGAGAGATTTAAGAGGATTTTGTTTTTAATTGGTTCCTCAGTTTCGCTGCTTTCGGCAAGAACCTTCAGCTCCCAGTTCTTTCAGTTATTAGACCGGGATGGGCAATATCTAAAGGCCGTTGGATTCTAAGCAGAGTAACAAACAGAGTTTCTAGCACCAGCTGATTTCGATGCTCACCTTATGGGATTCTTCATTTTATATAGAACCATTTGCTTTTTGTTAGGGAAAGACAACATTCGGCAAAGCCTGTACCAGGATACAATAGAATCCTTGCGTGAACAGAAGGGGAAATCCATACCCCAAATAATTAAAGAATGAAGTGCTCTGGCTTCTTGTATATTCTCTTTGAAGCTGGATACCTTGAAGCAAAGGAACCGTCAAGGGAGGACGGGGGAGCATCATTCTGTCTAGTCTCAGAGCAATAAGCTATGGAGCAGGAAGAGGTCAAATAAGACTGAATGAAAGGGGAACAAAGAATGACCTACAGCAGGAAGGTTGGGATTTCCAGCACTGAAGGAGATGGGCTGATCTGCTTGCATACAGCTGGGGGCAAGTATGTTGAGCATTTACTGTACAAGAGGAAAATTAATTTCTGTGTTATAATGAGAGAGAGAGAGAGAGAGAGAGAGAGAGAGAGAGAGAGAAGGAAGGTTTATAAGGTGGCAAGGTTGCTTGGATGCGGAAGGCATAAAGCCAAGCTTTTAGCGAGCTTGTTTTTCTCAAGAAGGATCGGAGATGAAAATAGAGGAGGAGGAGGAAGGAAAAGCTAGAATTAGTAAATTAGCCTTGGATGGTTTGCAGGCCAAATAAAATAAAATTTTGATAGTGGCAGAATAGTCTCAGAGTTATAGTGCAGTGGTTTTCAACCTTCCTAATGCCTCGACCCCTTGCCCTCCTTGGATGAAGCCACAAGCCCCCTTTGGCAGGCCACTGCCGCAGGTGCCATAGAGAACTTCGCTCTATACAGGCACCCTCACCCAATCGCAGCCTCCTGTGCCATTGACTGACATCCCCTCCAACCTATCAAGCTGCAATTCACTTTTCCCCTCTTCTTCCTCATCCTCTTCCAGATCCAAGCTGTTTGTGCCTTTTTCTTCACTGGCGCATGGTGACCCCTGTAAAATGGTTGTTTGTCCCCAAAGGGGTCCTGACCCCCAGGTTGAGAACCTCTATTATAGTGGAACACATTTACTGTTGTCCATCCTCAGTGAAGTGTTGTATGTTGTGTCCTGTCGTTGAGCTACACTCCAGCTTCTTACCCACACTAGAATAACTACAGCACATAGGAGAAGAGGCTGTTATTACACTGAAGATGGTATTTTGAGGGGCGGAGTAGCAGAATGCCCCAGGCTAGGAAGTTACCAATTAAGATTATGTTCATTGTTCCAGGAAATCATTCAGGATAAAACCTGGATCTGAGTACAGAGTGTCTAGAAGTTGCTTCTGTGTGAATTCATGTGCTGATGACTCTGAAAGGGAATAAAGGCGGCGGGGGGGGGGAACTATACACTTGAAAAAGAAGAGAGTTACCTAGAGGCAAAGTCATCAATTAGAACAAAGGGCATGATACTCAAGCACAACTATTTTCCTTTGTATTTACCCTCCTTTCTGATTAGTTTAAATGCAAAATCATGGCACTGATTTGAACCAGAAGTAGCTCACTGCAACAACTGAAGTTGCATCGTGTGACAACTTCTGGAATTTCCATTGTTCACATTGGCCAAAGATATTTGCACTTATGGCCTCCCTCAAATAATTCCTCCAAGAAATGAAATCATGGTTGGGGAATACTCTGAATGGAGCACTAAAGTATTAGAAACAGGTGAATATTCAAGTTCAAGACAGTCCATAAAGCTGTGTGTTACAGGGCTTGGGATAGGAGAAAAAGTCACCATAGGCTGTGGTAACATGTACCATTTAGGTATTTTTGAAATGTAATGAAAAGGGTAATTAGTTAATTCAACTCTGAGCAATGGGAAGGCATAAAATTAGAACTGAAAATTGTGGTACTAGCAGTGGCAAACAACTTGGTTGTGTCCCTCAGCTGTAGGTGTACATTATCTAATTACTTTTCGGAATCAATCAGGCATTGACAATGTTCTAAGAAGTAACTGAAACTAAATGTTTTAATTAAAAACAGAATCTGCACAGCTGAAGTTCATAGTCTAAACGACTATTGATCTACCAGCTACCCATCGTAGAGTATTAATTAGTAAACTACTAGTGAAGCAATAATCCTTAAAGGTGTAAAAATATTTTCACTGGTTACATAACAATGATTTGGGAGGCAGGGGAAGGAAAATAGATATCAAATATCTTCAGGCAATACAGAATCCAGCTTTTCTAATCCATTCAATCTGCTTTCTCCACACGAGCAGTAACAAGTCTGGAGTAGAGATGGGCATGACTCAAAAAAATAATTTTTCGTTTGTCGTTTGTCGTTTTGGGGTCCGTTTTGGTTCGTTTTAGTTTTTCAGGGTTTTTTTGCACATTTTTCATTTTCGTTTTCGTTGCGAAACGAAACGAAAAAACAAAACAAAACCAAAACAAAAATTTTTCATTTTTGTTAGCATTCTTTTCGTTGGAATGTGTCTGCCATAATGAAAATGAAAAACAGGGCAAAATTTTTCGTTTCATTTTTGTTTTCGTTTTGTTTTCTGGAAAATTTTCGTTTTCGTTTTCATTGCGCAACGGAAACGAAAAACGAAAACAAAAATGAAAATTTCGCTGAGTCGTGCCCATCTCGAGTCTGGAGAGAGCGAGCTCCATATTTTGGTGCAAGCTTTATGTGCAAACAAGGGCCCCGGAAAATACATGTACTGGACCGTACATGGAGCCCTCACACAGGCAGTAACATCCTTCTCATCAGCCTAGCGTTAAAAGTCTGAAGAAGGTAAAAATACAAAGAAGCAAGGCAGACTTTCTTTACTCTTGAACAGAGCTACAGTTTTGCTGATTGTGCTGCAATTTTGTGTTGATCGGAGTGTACAAATGTATACAGGAGTTTTCAAGTGGCCGAGATAGTTTGGAGATGTTACTTTTTTGGACTGCATTGCCCATAATCCTTCCCCAGTGGATCTTTGGGGATTCTGGGGTTTGTGGTCCCAAATCAGAAATATTTACAGCATAAACTCTGACAGAGCCAAACGTTATTCCTGAATGGGTGAAAAGGAAAGGAAAGAGAGAGCTGCTTTTGACTTCTTGGTAGCGTGTTCCTTTCCCCACCCCCTCCCAGCACTCAAAACATTGAAAGGAATTGCTTGGCTTTCCCAGCGTATCATCTTCATGGCTTCAGTCATCCTTCCTTGATGCCACGGCTCCCTTCCCCACAGCCTGCTTGAAATTCCACTCTGAATTTTGCCTCCATGCGGTGAACTTGCCACTCGGTGAACGCTGTCATTGTTATGACAGACTTCTAAAGAATTTGGGTTTGAAGCTTCATTGTGCTGTACGCGCACCATGCAAAAGAGGGTGATGAATAGTGATATTGGATTAGCAGGGCTCAGGAAAAGCTGCCGTCTGGGCAGTTTCAGCAAAATTGCCTCGGAGTGCCTGAAACACCAGTTGTTGAGCAAGATTTTGCATTTCAGTTTGAGGTAATTGTGGAACTGACACAGTTTTGCCCTTCAACTGAAGATACGACCAGCTTTCAAAGGTCAGGAGGCTCACACCGAGTGAAGTGAGGTGGGTGACTCAAGTGAAGTCTTAGGCCTGCAGCTCAAGACTCAACTATCTGCTGTGTTTCTCCACTTCTCCAAGCAGGCAGATAAATCTCAAGGTCTATATACAGTACAGTACTATATCCCATGAATCCAATGGGTCTATTCTAGTTGGATTCTAGTTGGTTCATTCTAGTCCACTACCAGTTGGATTTATGCCTTGGACTGTGTATCATAAAGTATCTCTCAAGCATTACAGCTTGTACCTCTAGTTTCCAAGTCCCATATTTTGGCTTGTTCAGTTTACCTGCATCTTTGCCTTCCATCTGTTTCCTTTGGCTGCCAGGCTGACAGAAACAAAGCCAAAGCTTCTGATCAGGTTTATATACATCATGTAGACTTGGGTTTTGCTAAGTCTCTAGGTTACAGGTTGGATCTGGTTAACAACTTGTGTCTATAAATGGGATGTTTCCATTCTACAAAATATCTCATGGTGAAAAATGGTGGCTGTGGCTGTTGGGTAGCGGTTGAGGATGCTTATTGATAGATCTTATAAAACTTGGGCTCATGAATAGTACAAGCTGCTCCTGTATAGTGGACACTGCAGTTCAATCAATCAATCAATCAATCAAAACCTTTATTGGCATTAAATTAAACATATAAATTCCTGATAATATATAATAAGCACAAGCAGATAATACCAAGGTTCTTCTTAAGGAGTCATCCTTACACATCACAATAGCTAGGTATTTAGCTACATGCTCAGTCAGCTCATGTTGTTTGTCAACTTGGTTTAGGCTCTCAGGGGAGCCTGAGAAGTTAGAGGTAGCAGAATTCAATAATAGTTGGTGGGGCTGGTTGAATTTTTGGCAGGAGACAAGCATGTGTATTATTGAATCTGGTTCAACTAAACAGTGTTTACACAGTCGATTCTCAAAGGGAATATTGTGACTTCAAGAAAGATACAGTACTGACAAATAGGAACAATTTGGGAGTTTTAGTTCAGGAACATCTAGGGACTCAAAAATGGAAACTATTGCTCTATGTAACTCTTTGTGTGTGTTGTTTCATTACAGTCGTGACTGACTCTTCGTGACCCCATGACCATGGAGTTTTCTTGGCAGGAATACTGGAGTGGCTTGCCAGTTCCTACTCCAGGCGCCTACAGCACCTGGTATTCCCTGGTGGTCTGCCATCCAAGTACTAACCAGGGCCGACCCTGCTTAACTTCTAAAATCGGGTGAGATCAGATGTGCTTAGAGGGCATCTAGGCAGCTCATGTGACACTTTACAAGGCATTAAATGAATGCAGTGAGGATTCCCTAGATTTTAATGAATGGGCATAGGAGTTTTCCCCCCAGGTTGTCTATTTCCTGTCCACAAGCTGTTTATTTATTTGCTTAGCTAATTAGAAAAAAAAGCAAAGATGGGGCCTATATTGGCGAAGTGTTGCCAGTCTAAGGGCCAACAAGTAAATATCTTAATTACTGAACTTCCTATACATATGCAGTGAGGGATGAAGCATCTTGACTTACCAGGCTTTGCACTTATTAATTAGACAGCAAGGTTGTCGAGAGGAGGCAGAAAGAATTTTAAATGCTCTTCATTGCTTGATCTTCTGGCTGGCCTGAAGCAAAGAAAAACCCCATTGGATTTCTTTTGCAAAACGGAGCCAAATGAGATAGGAACAGCAATAAAACCTAAAAAGTTGTCTAGCCAGAAAAGTCAAATTAAACTCAGATACTAGACATGAGTATCGATTTCCTATCCTATTTAATTTAGGATTTTTGCAGCATCTGGTTAGGGTTTTGATAACAATGGAGCAATAAGGAATCTGAACTTAAACCAGGCTTGTAACTCTGCACATTTATTGAGATTTCACAAGTATCACAAGTGGCAGAGTTCAAGGCAGACGGTTTTCTTCTGTAGGAGGTCATCACTGGAGAAGTCACAGTTCCACTTTTCACATGACCCCTAAGATCCGCTGGCCACTTAAACTTGGACCAGAGATCTTGGGGGTTCGTTGGTCTTCCTGCGTCCCCACCCCTCCTCACTTCCTTGATCCTGTCTGCGTGAGGGGAGGGAGAAAAAAAGAGAGGGAAAAAATGCAGACTCACCTCCGAAGCTGCCCGGAGCCCCGTCGTCCTCCTGATTCCTTCTCTTAAAGGGGCGGCAGGCAAAAACAACAACAAACAGATGCGAGGAGAGCCCGGCACTCACTCCCTTAAATCCGCATCAGGGATTTTCACCACCGGAGAGCAGGTACATGAAAAGTGCGCTGGGACACGCTTAGGTGGGCGTGGTCGCACTTAATTTTCTGCAAACTCCAGAGCTGGTGGGGAAATAATTGTAAGCTCCATAGCTGGCAGCCATTTGCGGCGGAGTTTAGGGGTTGTGTACAAATACCCAGAATTTAGCAACAGTTGGTAACCTGCTATTTGGAATGGGATCAGATGTGCTTGATTCCACAGTGGACAAAAGGACAGAGAAAGCCTGCCAATAACATGATTTCAGAGTAGTTTAAAATAACCAGATTGATCCCCCCACATATTGATACTGGACTCAAAGCCAGCAGCATTATTATCTATGATGAAGTCAATTCGGAATTCCCGTGGCCCTTTCTGGGGATTTCCAAACGCACAGCACTCAGAAGTTTCCAATTCTTTTCTTCAAGGGTGCTCTGGGATTGTGATTGGCCAAGGCCACAAAGGGTGACTCTTCTTGTAGGAGCCACAACCAAACTCCCAACGTTGGGCTCTGTGGCCAGGTGCTCAGCTCACAGACCTGTCCACCCAGCCTGCTAAGAGACCTCCAGGTCCTGGTCCAAACTGGGCCTCCGGGGTTATTGCTCATAAAGGCAGCAGGGAGGTGTGTTCTGGGTAAGCTAAGAGCCTTTAAGGTTTTATCTGAATCTATAGTGGGTCCATTTTGGATACCTGGCAAGTTTGACTGAGCTTTGAAATGCAATTTGCTTTTACTGACCTCATAGGATCCTTCCCACACAAAGAGAACTTCAAGCACTTTAGTGGAATGGTTGTCATGGGCCACCAAGTCATGTCTGACTTACTGAGAATGAGCGATCTCCAAAACTGAAGCCTGTGGCTTCCTTTAGAGGGTCCATCCATCTTGTATTTGGTCTTCCTGTTTCCCTGCTGCCTTACACCTTTCCCACCATTATTGTCTTTTCTAGAGAATCCTGCCTTCTCCAGATGGGATTAGAGGAATGTAATTTTGTGAGTGTGGCTGCTAAAAATACTATGTACAAATAACATGCTACATCCAGGCTTACCTTAAGCCGAGCCACTAAAATCACTAGGACTCTCCTCCTGAAAGGAACTTCCTCCCGGGTTACCTTGCCGCTTATCGCCTGAGCTGAGAGATGGAAAAAAACCACGCCAGAGTTTTTTTCCCGAGAAACGGAGAGACTTTATTTCCTTTGCTGCAAAGGGACTCTCAGCCGAAAATGGCTTCGGAAAACTGAGAGCAATGTGCATACCAAAGTGTACAGATTTTATAGACAAATTTTCCTTGAGCCCCCCTGCCCCAATCCCGATCAAAAATAGGAAACATCTGGGCTGAAAACGGACAAAATAGATCAAAAGCAAAAATAGTTACATTGTTAACATGTCATTCACAAATCATCTTTGACAGTCCTTGCTGTATTGTCAGATAAGGCCGCAAGCGGGGGAAAGCCACTTCCCGTTTTCTCATGAAGCGTGACTTCTTTGATAAGCTTCTGGCCCCCGATAAGGACTTTTCAAAACAGGAAAGCAGGATGCAGGATGCAAAAGGAAGAGGAGGCAAGGAGAAGGGATATGCGTGCTGCTTTAAGTCAAGTATGCATGTGAAGAAGAAATCAAGGGTGAACTAAGGGACAATGAGGCCTGGATTATGAACCAACCTTTAGCCATGTTGATTACAGTGGCAGCCTATATAGGCATTATGATATTGAAATATCCCTTACACTCCTCCTCCTCCCCCCCTCCTCCTCCTTCGTCTTCGTCTTCTTCTCCTTCTCCTTGTTCTTGTTCTCCTCCTCCTCCTCCTCCTCCTCCTCCTTGTTCTTGTTCTTCTTCATCTTCTTTTTCTTCTTCTCCTTGTTCTTCTCCTTATTCTTCTTGTTCTTGTTTTTGTTCTTGTTCTTGTTCTTCAAAAAGTACCAGGCACAGCTAATCAATAGTATAAAAACGCTGACTGGTATTATATTACGGTTTTATATTATAAGATTAACAGTTTTATTATATATTTTAACAAAAAACTTAAGTATCTGATAAAGATTGGCACAGTATGTATGCCGTTCCTAATAATGTCAGCTTTTGTAGCTCTGGTGGTGTAATTTCTGAGATCAGCAACTTCTTATAATAACACGTGAAATTTCTTGATCTTGTTTCTAAAGCCCTGGTGCCTACAGGGACCAAAAATCCACAAGTGAGATTTTTCGATTGCCAGGTCTCTGTATTTTGTTAGTTGTTCTCATTTTTTTTATTTTCAACTCTATAAGGTCCCTTCCAATCTGATAGTCATTTCATGATTCTATGATTCTAAGAGCCTTGGATGGTCCACTGTGTACATTCCTCTGTTCTTCCTGACTCAGTCTGGGACCAATAGCCTGTCGCAGATCCATATGTTGACATTTCTTGCAGTTTCAGCCCATTTATGATCCTGTGGATCTGAGCGTGTCAGCATGAGTGGCAGCTAGAGATGGGCACGACTTAGCGGTATTTTCGTTTTCGTTTTTTCGTTTTCGTTACGTAACGAAACGAAAACGAAAAACGGTTCAAAAATGGACCGAAAATGGAAACGAAACGACTAATTTTGAGCCAATTTTCGTTTTTCGTTACTGGAAAAACACATAATGGAGCTAAATGGGGAGAAATGAAAAATTTTTTGTTTTCGTTTTTTCGTTTTCGTTACGTAACGAAATGAAAACGAAAAATTTTGAAATTAGCTCACGAAAACGGAAACGAAACGAAACGGGCCCTAGCCGAAAACGAAAACGAAAACGAAATTTTTTTTCTGAGTCGTGCCCATCTCTAGTGGCAGCATTAAGGCAGCACAAACCTCCTGACACTGGAAGACTACAGAACCATTGCATTTGTTCAGCTAGGCTAGAGGATAGAGGAAACTCAGTTCCAGTCTGCTTTAGGTGCTAATTATCAGCTGGTTCATATGGAAGCTGCCATTTTCTTTATGGACCCCACAATCCCCTTTCCACAAATCTGACAAATGTTAAACAGAGCATTTCTTTGGCATGACAAGAGACGATAATAGAATTTTGACTGTTCGCTTTATGGGCAGTGGAGGATTTAAACAGCAGCATTGGCGGATCTAATTATTGCCACAGTTTTGCATAGCATAGTTCCCCGTTCCCATTTTCCACATCTTGGGTGTACTCTGTCAAATCAAAGCTCACCAAAGGCATAAATCAAGCGACTGGAAATGTAAACAGCTGCATTATTACTCATTGTCTGGAGCAAGCCATTTAAACATCAGGGGTTATTAGACTGCAGTGCCTAGAATCATAGAATCATAGAGCTGGAAGAGACCTCAAGGGCCATCTAGTCCAATCCCATGCCATGCAGGACCCTCCATCACAGGATTCCCGACAGATGCCCATCCAGACTCTGCTTAAAACCTCCAGAGAAGGAGACTCCACCACCCTCTTTTGTGGCAGCACATTCCACTGCCGAACAGCTCTAACTCATGCAGTTCTTCTAATGCAGGGCTGTCCAACTTTGAATAGGCCGAGGTCTACTTTTTCCAGATGAAAGTGCCTGAGGGCTACTACACTAAAACCTCTACTTATGAATTTTATCTGTTCTGAGCATATGCTCATTAAGTAGAGCACTCCTTGAACAGCTCCGCTCAGCTAAAACAGTGGGCTGGCAGACACAGAGCTTTGCTGGGGCAATGGTGGTCCTTGGGGTGGGGGAGGTAGAGGTAGAGAACTTATCCCCTCACTTTTGTTATTAATGGCCAGCGGGCTACCTTTGAACCCTTCACGGGCTACTGGTAGACCCCGGTCTACCTGTTGGACAGGCCTGTTCTAATGTTTAAGTTGAATCTCTTTTTCTGTAATTTGAGACCATTGCCCCGCGTGCTAGTCTCTGAAGCCATGGAAAGCAAACCAGTCCCTTCTTCAATGTGACATCCTTTCAAATATTTAAACATAGCTACGTATCATATCCCCTCTCAGTTATCATAGGATCTAGAATCATAGAATGATGTTGGAAGGGGCCTACATGGCAACTGAGTTCAACCCGCTGCTCAATGCAGGAATAGAAATCATAGGACATCTGCCAGGTGGTTGCCTAAATTTCTCTTCAGTGCCTCCCGTGTTAGAGCACTCACCCCCTCCTGAGGTAATTGGTTCCACTGGTGTACTGCTCTAATAGTTAGAAATGTTTTCCTAATATTCAACCAGAATCTGTATTCCTGTAACTTGAGTCCATTGTTGTGTGTTTTGCACTCTTTACTGATTGAGAACAGATCCTCCCCTTCCCCTGTATGACACCATTTCAAATATGTGACAATGATATCTTCCCTCAGTCTTCTTTTCTCAAGGCCAAACAGAAGCTGCCAGTGGCTTGTACTCTTTATTCATCAGCCCGTGTTCAATAAACAAGGTCTCTCAACAGGCATCCTCAGCAGCTATCCAACAACCTCAGCAGCAATATGTCCTCGTGGCATGTTTTGCAGCATGTAAACATCCAGTATATTGATACAAAATTAGTTTCTCCCACACAGATTTCAACCATCCATATTCAATTCAATACAAATGACCCTTGAAAAGAATTTCAAAACCGAGGCACCAAAAACCTCTCATTTAGCGAACGTCAACTGCACCCATGTTGGTACTTTTGGGTCTGCAGTCCTAGAGATGGGTAAAATTACCTTTTGGAGTACATCTCCAAGTGTACTCCAGCCAGCAAGGTCCAAAAACTAACTTTCCCTACATTTCTGTAATCAATAGTGCCTATAGAGCAGAGCATGTGGCAATGATGTCCCGCCCTGGTTATTCTTGGAATTTTGTTTCCATCTCCCTGTCTCCTTCCCAGAGGTGTGCCACTAGGGAAGGAGACCCTTGGAGGCACATGATAATCAGTACATGACCCTCCAGCCAGACAAGAGGTAGATAGTACAGTATGGCACCTGGAAGTCTGCACTGATGGCTTTCGTACGAAGGAGTCAGTGTGAGGAAGCATCCACCTCTAATGGCTACCCTTTGAATTAATGACCTCCAAAAATTCCTCATGAACAGCTCAGCTTTTCAATCAAGACTCACTGGAAAAGGCTGTGACTTCTTTTACTGATGTAACATATCTTATGTTTACCCCTTGACTCTTCTTCTGCTTCCTTCCACTTTTCCTTGCACATTCTTTTCCAGTAGGTCTTATCTTCTCGTGTCCATTTAGTTGTTTTAATTTGTTGGAGGACTCCAGCTATGACTTGCTTTGATCCACATGTGTCTTTCTGGCAGTCCATGGTAAGTGTAAACCTCTCCTCCGACACCAGATTTTCAATGAATCAATCCCCCACCCCCCGTTAGTTTTGTATTGTGTAGATTAGTTTTCTTTACAGTTTACTACTACTACTACTACTACTACTACTACTACTACTACTACTACTACTACTACTA
>JAHTLZ010000330.1:8784450-8802282 GCA_023846285.1 Phrynocephalus versicolor | reverse complement strand
ATAATAATAATAATAATAATAATAATAATAATAATAATAATAATAATCCTTAAAAGTGCATTTCAGAGGAATCTTCCTCCTCATTTCTCACCTTCCTTTGATGGAGATTCAGTAACAGCCTGTGTTCAGTCATGCAAGATGTTTCTTGCAGTGTGAACTGGTGGTCTCAGGATATATACGGTATGTTGTTGATCCCCCCCCACTGGCCAACAGCCCAGTTTTCTGGCTGATGCTGATTCGGCTGAGAAGCCTTTATTTCATTTCATTTTTTAAAATAAATTACTTGGCAGTGTGTTGACTCATTGTTGAATCATTTAGATGAAAGTTTAACATAGTTCTGGCTACAAGGGCTTAACTATATACTTTAGAACTATTGGCACGGTATACCAATTCTATGACGGGATTCTGCAACATAACATGAGAGGAAAATTTCAAGGTAATCGAGAGACATTTCTGTTCTATGAAAAGAACCAAAAACAGTAACTGAAAACTACGTTCCCAGCAGCCCAATGGAAAAGTCGTCCTGTGTAAAAAAGCAGAAGGAATAAAGGCAGCGGGCGGTGCAGAGAAGGTGGGGGAGGCAGATGGTGGGGGACAGCGACGGGCGTGGGGGGGCAGCAGCGGGCAGCGATGGGGGGATGGTGACGGGCAGCTGGCGGGCAGTGGGGGACGGGCAGCAGTGGCCAGTGGCGGCGGTGGGGTGGCAGGCTGTCCAGCGCCCTCTCTCCATTTTGGCGCCCTAGGCAACTGCCTAGTTTGCCTTAATGGAAGCGCCGCCCCTGCTGGTGGCACTTCTCTAAGGCTTCCGACAGAATTCTTTCCTAGCCCTACTTGTGGATTGAATTTTTAACTCTACTATGGCTGTGTTACAACCCTTTCCCAACACAGCAGTGCCTTCTTCTTGTTGGCAGCCAACCACAGACGTGCTATGCGATTCTGCTCAGCTTCCCAGACCAGAGCAGACCCAGTAAGTGAGAGAACCAGGGTAAATACCAGTAAGTGTGAAATCTGTAGGAAGAAACAGGTTTTGCATTTTCAACACCTTTGTCTCTCAAAAGTTACTCTAAAGTAAATTTTCTGAGCCCTGAATTATGTCACAGCAAACATGGAAAGGAATACTTCAGCTTTTCTGGCTTCTCGGTAATTTCTTCTGCCTCTCTAAGACTCCCACAATGAAGCTGTAGTTCCCAGGTCACTTTCCTGTCAAAATTAATATAAGAAAGATATCTTAGAACTGCAAGGGACTCTGTGGATGAACAAGACCACGCCTGGTCAACGAGGCACAGCACGGAAACCTCTGACTTCACAGCCAGATAACTAAACCACTAAACTGTCCATCAGTTTAAATGGACACTGCCATGTTTGTTCCTGTATGGCAGTGGTTCTGGGTAGCAGTGGTGGTGAGAACTGGGAGCACAGCTCATAATGGCTGAAATTAGAGATGGGCACAAAACGCCAAAATGGCACTTCATTTCATTTTTTGAGTTGTTTTGTTTTGTTTGAAATGATTTTTTTTTAAAAAAAATTGTTTTGTTTTTCATTTTGTTTCATTTTTCATTATTTCTCTTTTGCAACTACTGTTTCGCCCCCCCCTTTTTTTCCTTTCACCGCCGACCAGCTGGCTTGCAGGCCCTGCTGGTTGGCACTTAAAAAAAAAAACAAGGACTCCCTGCCGCCTCGGAAGCCCTCCCTGCAGGGGATCGTTGGTGGTAGCAGCCGTGCCGGGTGACGGGAGGCCTCCCCAGCCTCTGGTAGGGGATTTGGTGAGTGGACAAGTTCCAGTGGTTCAACCAGCCAGCTCTGGTTGTGACTTAGCATACTCAGCAACAGGATTGCTGCTGTTACCTGCTACATTCCCTTTCTATCCTGTGCAACCCCCCCCCGCTAGAGATGGGCACGAAATGCCAAAATGGCATTTCGTGGTCATTATTTGGGCCCTGGGGTCCGCTTTGTTCCATTTCCATTTTTTGGGGCCCTGGGGCTCGCTTCGTTTCCGTTTCTTCGTTTTTCGGGTGCGGCAAGCTGCGGCCGCAGGAGTCCTCCCAGGGCCGGGTGCCACTGGAGCCGGCGGCATGCAGGCCGGGAGAGCGTTTCCGCAGCCATGGGGAGCCCTCCCGGGGCTGGGCGCCACTGGTTCGAGCCTGCCCCATCGCAACAGTCATTATTCATACCATTACATAATGGAACGAATAACGGAGAACAGTAACGAAAAAATTGTCATTTCGTGCCCATCTCTACTCCCCACAGAGCAATTGAACCGCTAACAAAAATTCATAGCAGGATTTTAAAACCCACAAATACTGCAATGAAGAAGGGCCAGCCCGGTGCACGTACTTGAAGAATGAAAAGCGGTTTGTTCAGAAAGGTGCTAGGATTCTTTCTGGTATAAACTATTCCAGAAGAGATGCAGTGTATAAAGAGACAAAAAAAAGATGATTATGCAGGATCAAGCAAACCCTTGGGTGTTTGTTGGGTTTGGTTGCTTTTACTGTGTTCAGCAAAATGTTTAGCTGTGTCACTAAATGGAAATGTCTCTCATTGTTACGGCTCGTTTCCTCCTCAACATGTTCTCCCAAGGCTTCGGGCTTGTGTGTGCAATATGGTTATGCAGCTTTTTAATGGAAAAGTAGTCGCCGTTTGAGCGCACGCACATTAGGCCCTGCTAGATTCTCATTTATTATTACTGAATTAGCTCTTGGCACACCTGAGAGGCTTGAATCAAACGTTAGTCTGCAAGACTGATGAGGTGGATTGCAAACTACAGCAGAGGTGGTTTCCCATCATAGTACTTGGAGGTTCCTCCTGCCTCCACTCCTCAATTTGCCACCAAGTGTGTGTGTGGGGGGGGGACACTGTATCAAATATGTTTGTAGTTTTGCATGTATTCTTTCTCTCTTGAGAAGCCTCTAGAAATGTCGTCATTATGTAAAAGTAAAGGTAAAAGTTCTACCTGCACGTGTGTGTTCATTGTGTCTGACTCTAGGGACGCTGCTCATATCCGTTTCCAAGCCAAAGAGCCAGTGTTGTGCAGGTTCGTGGTCATGTGGCCGGCATGACAGAATGCATTTCTGTGAACGGAACACTGTTTACCTTGCTGCTTCTTACAGCGGTGCCTATTTATCTACTTGCATTTTTACATGCTTTCGAACTGCTAGGTTGGTGGGAGCTGGGTTTGACAGTGGGAGCTCACTCTGCTGCATGGCACCTGGGCTTCGAAACACCAAGCTGCTGACTTTGCAGCTGACAGTTTCAGTACTCTAGCCTGCTGAGCCTCCACACTCCCTTCATTATGCAAAGAGGTCTTTAAAACAGCATTTGAGGAGATGTATTTATTAATTAATTTATTTATTTTTGTTATTTTTGTTATTGTTGTTTGTTTGTTTGTTTACTAGATTTATATAGCACACCATCTACCCCAAAGGCTATAAGTGGAGTGTTGTTTACCTATGTAAGTCAAGATCAAATTATGCCATACTAAAATTACAGTTAGGAAGTGATAAAACATTACTTCTCCAGAGCTTCAGAAGCCATTGTTTACCTTCTTATGATCAATCACTCAGTAAAAGCAAACAAATGCTGGAATAAAACAAACTTCTTTAGCGCTTAATAGAGTTCTGCTTCTAATTGTGTACCTGTCTTCTTCTCTGTTATGGCCATCTGTACTGTTGGAAAGAGTTTAGCTTCACAAATGTATGCCTTAATAAATAATCCTATTTCTTTTCCCTAGTCTTCAAGGCATGGCTGTGGAAGTAGTATTTAGTGCAGGCTTTCCCCTTCTTTTCACTCTCTCCCCCCCCAACACAAAGTACTGTATTGGAGGAGCTGCAGCTAGTGATCAATAAATTCAAGGGAGGCACAATTCAAAAAAGGTTAGGAGCCACTGAATAACACAGTATGTTCTGCTCTATGACTTCCATGAGGCTAGCTTCTCCCATCTTCATAAAGGGAGAATAATAGAACAGTATTCTGAAAGAACAGAACACTATTTTAATAAAATATCTTTGTTGAAGTTGAGATTGTAAGAATGCTGAGTGCTACAGCCCACTGCAGAATATGCACTGCTCTTTATATATGAATTATATAAGGATTAAGTGAGGATTTAGAGTAGATGCTGACTTCAGGAAGTAGAAATGTTACAGCTCTCTGTTATGGAACCCGTAATATAGAGGTGATTCCCTATTATTTTAAAATTGCAACGTGAATTATCAATATTTTAAAGACATGTTTATAAATGCTATAGTAGGGCTATGCTTTTTAGCAGCGAAAATTACCATGGGCGATTAAGATACACCAATGAAAGCATATTTCATTTGGATCATTGTTACTGACTGAGCAGTAAAAATTTCCAACAAATTGCTAAGTGAGCTGCATATGTGGCTGATTATGAAAGCCACGCAATAAGTTTGCTTTGCATTCATTTGCATAATTTGCTGATGAAGCTATCTATTAAAGCTCTGACCTTTGCACTTTTTAATATTCTTGCATACTGATGAAATCTCAAATGTTAGAGAGCCTACACATCTTAGCAATAAATTTATAACCCATGCATTTTAAGGGCTGTGGAATGCAATGCCACGCTCCTGGCAGTCCAGTTTTTTTTTAAAAAAACAATTTCTAAATGAAATTTGGTTGATTTGATTGGCCCCTTGCCATGCATATTCATCTGCTGTATTAATTTTCTTGTGCCTGTCACTAGGTGGCTGTATAGCAAATCTTTGAGCTACTGTCTGAATAATTCCCACATATGGTAACAACAAACAGAGACAAACAAGGAAGTTTCCGTGAGCACATATTCAAGATTCTCGGTTTGAAGAAATTTTTAATTTTGGCATTTCTAGAGAGGGGTAGATACTACCAGTTAGCGTTGCCAGTCCAGAGCTCCTGATTCAGTATCAGGTGCTTTAAGGAGATGCCTGATATTCCTCTTCCAGTTTCCCTGCTGTTTGTTTTGTTTATTTATTAACAAAAATTTTAGCTGCCCCATTACCAACTGGTATGTTGTGAGGGACAAGGGATTAAGGCCTCTGTACTGGGCAGCATCAGGCAAACATTAACCTCTATGGAACTACTGATCCGGATACTGTGTCTTAGAGAGCTAGCAAAAGCATCAGGCTAGTTTTAAAAATAAAGGTAAAGTGCCCCCCACACACATGCGTGCTAGTCATGTCTGACTGTAGGGGTGGTGCTCATCTCCGTATTCAAGCTGAAGAGCCAGTGTTGTGCAAGTCCGTGGCCATGTGGCCGGCATGGCTGCAAGGAAACACTGTTTTACCTTCCCGCTTTTTACGGCAGTACCTATTTATCTACTCGCATTTACAGTACATGATTTCGAACTGCTAGTTTGGCAGGAGCTGGGGTTATCAGCTGGAGCTTGCTCCGCTGCGTGGCACCTGGGATTCGAACTGCCGAGCTGCCAACTTTTCAACTGACAGTTTTCGGAAGCCTTAGTCCACTCCCTCGGTTGACTGTGCCATTATATCACCTTGGAAGCTCATTACTAGATTTTAATATGCAAACATCATCTTCTGTTTCAATTTCATTTCACTCCCACCCCTTATACCAAACTCAAAACTCTGCCCTCAGTACAGTTGGCTGCTACATGAAACCTAAAGTCATTAATGTAATCAACACCTTAAATATTCACTACCTATATTGATAGTGCCACTGTTGCCATGAAAGCTCATCATTACCAGGGGTTAACATGCCATTGTAATGGTTCATTTTCCATTCCATTTGGCCCCGCTACTGTTTCTATACCATGCGCATGGTGTATAAACTGATGGCCAGTCTGTTGTACTGGAGTAATGGATATTGTAACCCATGAGCATTCACAGTGAAGTAGATTTCTTAGTCTTAATAGACAAAGATTTCTTTGTCTGTTAATGCTGTAAGATGTCCCTCAATTCCTTGTTTTCAAATGTCTTAATTGTACTGGACTGTATATTATCCCTCATTACTGTAATTAATTAAGAATCATAACCATCAAGCCAATTGTGACTTATGGCAATGTTTTCCAGGGTTTTCCAGATATAGGGTACTCAGAAGTGGTTTACCATTCTCTTCCTCTGGAGGTACCCTGGTTCTGTGCAGCTTGGCCAAGGTCACACAGGCTGGAGGAACAGTGAGGAATTGAACCCCCCACCTCTGGCCAGACATTCAAACCAGTGAGCTGAGTAGATCCCACAATACTTCTGCTTTTGTATTTGTTTTTTTCCTGGAAAATGCCCAGCGCCTGAAATACACAAACAAAATATCAGAAACAGATATCATCAAGAAGGCTTATCTCTTCCCCGCAATAATAAGGCAATCTTATTTTAAATTTCTTTTGTCTCCCACCATGAGCTGTGCTGTTTTTCACACTTCTTCTTAAAGAGGATGGAGAACAGAAATTTAGATATTCTGTGGACTTCCCTCCCCTAGCAAGGCTATTTTCCAGTCCTTTATATTGGATTATGTGAGACAATCTTTTAGGTGAGGACAGGATGGTGTCACAGGAGATATGACAGCAATGCATTAGGCGACTGTGAATACAACGCTAAGAGAAATGCTGAGACATCAAACCATGTTGCTTGGCTCTGCTCACATAGGAAGACTCTTCCAGCTTAATGAGATTTGCTGCCAAACTAAGCATGTAAATATTTAATTAGTAGATGAATCAACTGATTAACCAGTTGATTAACAGACATGGGAGCCAGTTTTGGACAGTTGAGATATAAGGGCACATAGATCCATTTTTTTTTATTCTTCTGTGCACTTTAATGAGAAATAATAAAAGGGAAAAAATTTAAGATCACATTTTCCGTTATTAAAAGTATAAGTTATCTTGTACTGTACTTCTTTCCGTATCACAATAAGACATGAATACTGGGTGTCTGATGGGACAGCCATTTGGATTGGAGAAAGATGACAGTACAGGATCCGGTTGCTAATTTAGAATGACAGAGTCATTGAGTTGGAAGGGGCCTCCAGGTCCAACCCTCATGCTCAATGCGGGGTTCCAAATCAAAGCAGATGTGACAGTCGCTTTTCCAATTTTCTCTTGGATGCCTTAAGGGCTCAACACCTTTTGAGCTAATTGGTTCCACTGTTGCACTGCTCTAACAGTTAAGATTTTCCTGATATTCCATCTAAATCTGGCTTCTTGTAGCATGCATAAGTTAAATTGTGTCACTAACCACAATGAATTGCCACTAAGGAGGCTTTCGTCACATGATGGTTTTCATGTCCAGCTGTACAACATCCACAGCGTGCTCAGTGGGACCTGAAAGAGGTTTGACTAGAGATGGCTGTTTTACCCCTAGTGAAAGAGGTGCTCATTCTTTTGAAATGAGGGGAGATGTCTTGAGGTGGAAGTGAGATCTCCTCAGAGATTAGAAGTGTTTGTTTTTTGGGGTGCAGGTCCCTGAATTTGCTGGTCAGCCTAGCTGTGGGATTTTGGGTGATGTAGTTGAAAAACAACAACCCAGAATTGTTTCCCCCATCTCTAAACTACTTGTCTCCCTTCAACAAATACATTTCTGTCCAATAATTAAGAATATAATTGTAAGAACCTAAGAAGTGAGATGGTGTATCAGACCAAATCTTCCCCAGTACAGTAATACCGCGTAAGACGAATGCCCCTTAAGACAAAAAGTTCGTTAGAGGAATGAAATGTTCTGGAATAGGAAAACCCCGTGAGGTGAGTTTTCCTATGGAATGCTTCGTAAGACGAATACAATGCATTCCTATGGGAATCCGCATTAAACTGTGCTTCGTAGGACAAATTTTTCGTAGAAAGAATTAAATTGACCCGTAGAATGAATTACATTCATCTTAAGAGGTACCACTGTATACTGTTTTCACAAAGGTCATCCTGAGGCCTACAGATAGCCAAAAGGCAGGACCTGAATGAATTATTGTTTCATTTCTGTAGCTGGTAGATCTCCAGTTCCCTCTGTGCCTTTCTGTTGCCTCCAGTACAGTCATTAAACTGGAGATGCCAGCAACCCTGTTTCATATTTCCCCCTTCAGTTTTCTCTCTGAATTCAGTTATTGCCAGTGGGGCTTTATTTACATTTAATTAATTCCTTAATTGGTTTAAAAAGCAATTGTATCGATGCATTGGTATTGCTGGAAAAAAGGACCATGATGATGACACATTTCCTCACCCACATCAATGGAAAGGAGCCTTATGTGTCAACTTTAAAACACTGGGCTAACCCCTACACCTGGGCGTTCTCCCTCCAGGTCCTGTAAGCCATCAATTTATTTTTTCCCACCAGCTTTTCCATTTACACTGCCACGGAGGCTGTTGTCTTTGTGCCGTTTCACAAGGCAGGGGATTTAAATTGGCCTCAAGAAAGATGTTAATACTAGAGGGGGATATTTCACAGCGAGGGAAAGGAAAAGCTTTTTATAGATTGTTTCAAGCTTTTGGGTCTTAACATCATCCCATCAGTATCTTCCCGGCTCTGCTGCATCTGAATCTGATTAGGGATGGAAAAGAAGGGCTTAGGTTTTAGTGTTGTCCAAGGCTCGCAAAAAATAAAAAAAATAAAATAAAAAGGTGGATAAATATATTTAACTTGAACTGTTTGCAACCCAGCTTTCTCCACTCATGTGCAGTGTGGAAGGACTTTCTCCCTTCTACACACACACACACACACACACACACACACACACACACACACACACACACACACACACACACACAAAAGAGAGCGAGAGAGCGAGAGAGAGAGAGCAAATTCATCCTACAGTATGGATTAGAGAAAGGGAATTGGAATGGCAATTTATAATTCTCTGAGCAGGCAGCAACCTCAGCAGAACCCTTAAAAGCATTCAAGCTTTGTGTGTGTGTGTGTGTGTGTGTGTTAAACAGAGCTCTATTGGTTGGGTTACAAGGGGTCAAGAGTTCAAGTCCCCACTGTGCCTCCCAGGAAAGGAGGCAGGGGGAATAGACCACCAGATATTTTGCAGCTAATTGAGGTCACACACACACACACACACACACACACACACACACACACACACAAAGGCATGCACACACGCATGTATGCATACACACAGAGAGGTACCAATTTGGGGGACGCAAATTTCATATGGTAGCATCAGATTCCAAAACACAAAATTTGCTATAAAACTAAAGGAAACTGAAAAATGAATGCGCCAGGTAAAAAAATAATCGTGTCCTATGGAGTATATACAGAAGTCCCACCAGGGCAAACAACAACAACAACAACAAATGTAGTGATACATTTTGAAATGCCAGTGTTTTTCATGACCGTCTACATAGCCCAACCCAACTCCCAGAGAACGGTCCAAAGTTTAGGCACTTGTGTTGTTCTCTATTCCTATCAACAACTTTCATTCCTATCAAGGGCGGATGTTTTGTCAACCAAATGACTTTTAATTGCTTCTACAAGACCGGACATCCCCGAACACTCTGTATATTGTTGCTGGCATGGGGTTGAGGGTAGGCAGGTGGCACATTTCCTACACATGCTGTGAAGACTGTGGATAAGCTGAGGTTGAACAGTGAAGTGTAAGGAGATATTATAGCATTTCTTTAATCAGAAGATCCTGGCACTTTGGCCCCAGGAGCCCTGGTTGTATTATGCTACTGGTCTTATGTTCTTAAGATGCTCTTTCCTCAGTTTTGTTGAGGATTTACTTTAAGCCTCTTCAATGAGAGAGTCTACATTTACATTGCTGGAAGATACAGTCCAAGGAATCATCATTAAAAGGAAAGTGAAAACCTGGGAGATCATTATTCTTTCTCTCTCTCTCTGGAAATCCTACACCATCTTTCCCTGTCAACTTGTTGATTATTGCTCTGTTACTGAAAGGAGATGTACTTCAGTAACAGCTTCATTATTTTGACAGGAAGACGTTTCTATAAAAATATGGCACCTGGTGCCACTCATAAAAGCAGCTGAAACACATCACTTCGTTAGTTTTAGAGCTGGCGATATAGCTGGGAAAGACCAGGCAGCGCCCCAGTGAATATTCTCAGCTTAGATGAAAGTGTCAAAACAAATCCATCATCAGAGAATTGTCACACCCCAAGGTGTTGCTTATGGAAGAGCACAAGATTTGTCAACCTTCATTGGATGCAAATGTGTGTTTGCTTCTGCTTTCCTTTCGCCTGATTAATTTTGCACCAATAATTGATTAATTTATATAGCCCCATGGCACAGTGGTTAAATGCTTGTACTGCAGCTAAAACTGTGCTCACAACCTGGGTTCAATCCCAGGTAGCAGGCTCCAGGTTCATTCAGCCTTCCATCCTTCCGAAGTTCGTAAAATGAGTACCCAGCTTGCTGGGGATGCAACATGTAGCTGGCATACTGTAATTAAACTGTAAACCACCCAGAGACTACTTGTGGTATTGGGCAGTATTATAAGCAGACTACTTTGCTTTAGTACATACACAAAATTTAAAATATAAAGGCGTCAATATGCAAAAAGAAAGAAAGAAAGAAAGAAAGAAAGAAAGAAAGAAAGAAAGAAAGAAAGAAAGAAAGAAAGAAAGAAAGAAAGAAAGAAAGAAAGAAAGAAATGATTTTTTAAAAGTTAGGCCCTGTTCTAAAAAGGCAGCTAACTGGCCAAAGGGGGGCATTGGAACCATAACAGCAACTAATTACTTTTTAAAATTCACTTTCCAAGTTGGGAGAAGGGGGGGGCAAAGCCAACAGTCCTTTCTTCCCCACGCTCTTGAATAATGCAGCAAAGCTACATCTTTGTCAACACCAGCTTACTAAGTTTGTGTGCTAATAAAAAAAATTAAGATGAAAACTGGAGTCAAGCATCTAGTCCTCTCAGACTGAACATCGAACCAGTTTCCGCCTCTTGGAGGTATATCTGTACAGCTGGGGTTTCTGATAGAACAGTGGATTTTCAGTCAGCCACACAAAATTGCAAATGAGTCCTGGTAGGTATGTAATTATTCCTTTGGCTGGGATGCAATATTGAGCTTTTTTTCCCTCGCACTCTGTTAAGCCCCTGTTCTACGGCATGCTGAGCCTTTCATTAACCTTTCCACATGGGTGGTAGGATTTATCTTAATTATCAGAATGACTTTGCTTCCCTACTCTGTCTGCAGGAAAGAGATATATGTGCTTTCCTGCCAATTCTCACAGATGTTTTTTGTTCTGGCAAAATATCAAGAGGCAAGCTGACCCGCTGATCTCGGGACCTGCCATGGTGAACTGCGCTGCCATTTGACTTATTCAAACCTAGCACATTGGAGTTTACTTTTGTGTGTGTGTGTGTGGGGGGAATGATCAGTGTCCAGTTCCCAGGAACATGGCTAGAAAAGCTGCAACATGGATATAGGAAAAATTGGGTGGCTGGCCCCAAATTGTCCATGGTTCCTTGGTTGTTACTGGGTCTCGCTGGTTCCACCACTCGACTCCAGCTGGTAGATCACATTGCCTCTTGGCAATGAAACTGGCTCACCGTGATGAAATTTCCAGCTCCCAATTCCAAGCCATGGTGCATTAATTTTTCTTGTTTCTTTGTCAACTTTTGATTTAGGAAATGCAGCTTGCGATTTCTGTTCAGATGACTAAGTTGACTCCCCAGTAAAGCTCATATGAAGAGAACTGTTGCTTCCTCCTCAACAGAAACATTTAAGAATTCAGAAAAACCAAAAGAATTCAGTTTTGGAAGAGGAAGCTGTGCTAAGTCTGTGCAAGAATTCCTTGCAAAATTCATTGAAACAAGACAAAACAAAAGACAAAAGACAAAACATAAAAGGGAAAAACATGTGGCATTAGTCAAGTCTAGTAACGTTTCTTAGGGTAATTTTGCACCGCCCTTTGTACTATGTAGAGATGGGCACGAAACGAAAAAAAAATTTCGTTTCCGTTTTTGTTTTTTGTTTTGTTACGCAACGAAATGACAAACGAGTTTTGTCTCTAAAATGAAACGAAACGAACAGAAACACCGGAAATTTTGTCGTGCGTTTCATTTTCGTTATGGCAATACAAGTGATCTGCTTTAAATGCTAAAAAAATCACAAAAAATTGAAATAAATGGTAACGAAATGGTAACGAAAAAAAAAAACAAAAATGAAAACGAATTTTTTGCAAAAATTCCCGAAAAACAGAAACAAACTGAAATGACAAATGACAAACAAAATGCCATTTTTTGATTCGTGCCCATCTCTAGTACTATGTGAAGGAAGGCATTATTGTTTCACCCTGACAACGGGGCCAATACTTTTACAGACAGATAGATTTCTCCTCTTTACTGGAAGCATTACCAGTGATATTCCTTATAATTCAACAGTACACGGCAGAATGCGTCTTTTTAAGAGACGCTGCCCATGCATCTCAGTCCAGAGATATCTGAGGATGCTTGCCCAGAAGCAGGCTTGGGTGGAGAAATTAAGGAATCAGGACCTATTGGCAATTGTTCCTCTGAATATCAGGAAAAAACTTCTTAACTGTTTGAGTGGTAGGGCAATGGAACCAATTACCTTTGGAGGTGGTGAGTGCTCCAATGCTGGAGGCATTCAAGAGAAAACTGGGCATCCATCTGTCAAATCTGCTTTGACTGGATTCTTGCATTGAGAAGGGTGTTGGACATGATGGTCTTATAGGCCCCTCCCAAACTCCATTATTCTACAGTTCTAGGCTGTGAACGAACTGCTGCCCAGAATTCATTTGGCACTCTCTCTGGAGACTTTTAAAGAAAGCCACAAAACTTTTCTTGTTCAGGCACACTTTTTAAATTATTCTATCACTGGATGCTCTGCTTTGTGTTCAAGTTAAGCTCTGCAGCTGTCTGATTATTATTATCATATTATGTGGTTTTTTTTTTTTTTTTGCATTATTTCTGGATTTTCTCTTTTATTGTTGTGCATCAGCCAGAGTGACTGCTGGTCAGAGGGGCAGTTTAGAAGTCCAAATAAATAATCAATAATAAATGAATATTCTTCATCAAGATGTTCCTAAAAGTCCTATGCATAATAGTATCCTTTGTTTTCTGCAAATAAACAACAAAATGTTGAAGATGTGGCCTGGCTCTAATTAGTTAGAGTACCAATGCAAAGGTTGACATTGCTTTCAGGTTAAGCTCTCTTGCTCTATTCTACTGGGCAAGGCAGGGTGATACATTGTTCTTTCATTAAAAGAGTACAAATCCTGCAAGGCATAAACGAGTCAATGTGTACTGTTCTTCAAATTTGCATGTTAACTTCCTATGCATTTATTTATTTATTTATTTATTTATTTATTTATTTATTTATTTAACTTATATGCCGCCCACTACCCAAAGGTCTATGGGCGGCTTACAATCCAAAGAATAAAACAATTTAAAATGGTTAGAAGTAAAATATCAATAAATCATCAAGCAATAATAAAAGCTTTATACTAAAATCATTATCCTAAAATTGTCATCAGTGGACCCACAGTTTATATTGTATCAATTAAAAACCTTCTGGAACAGGAAGGTTTTTACCTGGCGCCGGAATGTAATCAGTGTTGGCGCCAGGCGGATCTCGATTGGGAGGGCATTACATAGCTTGGGGGCAGCTGCCGAGAAGGCCCTATGTCTACAAGCCATCCCTCTCACCTCCTTGAGGGATGGCTCTTTCAAAAGGGCCCCCTGGCTCAATCTTAATTGCCGGGTAGGTTTGTATGGAAGGAGGTGGTCCTTCAGGTATCTAGGTCCTAAGTCTTTTATCACCTCATAACATTTTGCTGTGTTGTATTATTTGTTTAGTGTAACTCTTCATCTCCCAAACTGTTAAAGAGCTGCTGCCACGCAGTAAATTTGTGTAGAGGTATAACATGGCCATTATCAAGGGAAGAGAATTGTTAGCAGTGCCAGGGTGGCAGTGGGTTGAGCAAGGCATGACTTTAGCATTGGGGAGGCATGTGACTTCTTTCAAATGTCCTCTTATGCTGGTTTTTGGTGGTGGATGTGCCATGTGCAGTGAAGTGCCATGTGCGGTGAGTAGCAATGGGGGGGGGGAGTTGTTGGATTCAATATAACTGACAAAAAATATCCATCTCTTACTTCCTGAGACTGGAAATCTACTGCTATTCCAGGGTTGTGGTGTGTGGCAGAGAAATGAAAAGCCAAAAACATACCTTGTGTCCACTTTTACAGAGTCAATTATTTAAAATGCTTAAAACTAGAAAATATGCACAAGCATGCTGTAGACATCAGAAAGAAAAACAGTGTCAACACAGCAGGTTTCAAAGGGTGCTTTTACACGACCCCTAAGATCCACTGGCAACTTAAATTCGGTCCAGAGATCTTGGGGGTTTGCTCCTCTTGCTGTGTTCCCACCCCTCCAAACTCCCTTGCTCCTCTCTGCATGAGGGGAAGGAGGGAAAAAAGGGAGAAAAGAATGCAGGCTCACATCCGCTCTGCTGTCGGGAGCTGCCCCGGGAAGCGTTCCAATCTCTTAAAGGGGCAGGGGGGAAAAAACCCCCACAAACAAACAGAAGGGAGGAGAGCCTGGCACTCACTGCTTTGCAATCAGCATCAGAATTTTTTCACCTTCGGAGACCAGGTACTTGGAAAATGTGCCGGGAAGCGCTTGGGTGGGTGTGGTCGTACTTAATTTTTTAAAAAGTCCAGAGCTGGTGGGAAAACAATTTTAAGCTCCGCATCTGGGAGCCCTTTGCCTTGGATTTTAGGGGTCGTGTAAAAGCGCCCAAAGCCTGGACCCCTGCTGAAGCAACAGCTGCTTGTTGTTGTTGTTGTTGTTGTTGTTGTTGTTGTTGTTGTTGTTGTTGTTGTTGTTGTTGTTGTTGTTGTGTGGGACCCAGGCAGCCAGCTTTTGCACAGTGATTTGTCCAAGGTGCTGACAGCGTTTGGTTTGTCTAAGCCAGGTTGTTCCTCCCTTGCCTTGATCTTTATATCTGGATGTGCCTGTTTCTTACATGACCCTGCCTGTGAGGGTCACTGTAGCAATCCACACACACACACATACAACCCTGTTTTCTTAGAGCATTGCCAAAACAAGACAATCCCTTTGTTAAAACTCCTGGCCCTTCCAGGGAAGCAATGTGGCTGACCCAGAAATAAACCCAGCAGGAGGAAATATAGCATGGTGGAGTGGTTATGAGGGAAAGTAGCCCCTGACTGAAATGTCCGTCTGCTGTTATTACACATACTTTAATCCCAAGAAGCTCTTTGAGTCTTTTTTACTGGAATGGTTTCTTGCAACTTAATTAGTAATCGGCAGGCTTCTCTATGGAATTATCGAATGAAGCGGTGTGTCATTTGACAGGCACTTCTGGCTAGGAGGATTTGAACAGCTGAGTGGGTAATTAATACAAATGAGGGGCCATGCAGGATGAGCGCAAAGAAGAAAGGTCTGCTAGAACTCCTTTTGATGGTAGGAATATGAACGTTGTCTCAATGAATTTACAATAGGAGGGAGCAGTTTCCCCCCAAGGGATGGTGAATTTCTTCATTACTGGTTTCCCCCCAAAACAGAATGCTTAATTCTTTCCGGTTCTTCTTTAAATTTATGTATTTAAAATAAATTGTACACATCTTCAGGATCCTAATAAATGAATGTTTCACAAGCTTTTGGTAAACCATGCCATAATATGAGGCAGTTCAATGAGAAGAAGTGTATCAACTTTGGAAAGAAATTTCCAGACAAGATAAAATCAGAATATTTGTACACTATCGGAACAGATGCAAGGTGGTTCAAGAAACCATCATTCAAGTTTGTTAGGATGTCCAGGGAAATCATTGAAATTTGCACTGGTATTGGTGGTGGTGCTATTTTTCAAATGTTGACGTTTGAACAACAACAACAACAAAAATACTTGGCCGTTGCTGCAGGAAAAGAATGAAGCCGTAAGGCAGATCAAAATTGAAAACTGAAGCTCTGTGAACAAGACCAAGCTCTCCTGAAAACTCCAACTTGATGGAGTCCATCAAAGTCTATTTTCGCCTGTCCAGTAACCAATCAGTTGCTTTGAATTCACACATCACAAGGGAAGGGTAGGTACATTGATTGTTAGATTGGTGGCATTTGAGAATTGCCTTGCTTCTTCTTTTCTGTATTGAGTGTTCTTTACACTTATGAGTGTGTGTATGAATGAGGGATAGATGAGTGACTCTCCTGTGCGTCCTTGATTTATCCAATGGGTTTTGATTGGATAAATGAATGTAGCACTTCTGTTTTCTACTTTCTTTTATTTCTTAATACCTTTTGCTGGCCTATATTGGTAGAGCCATTGATTTTTTCACTGCTTATATTCCAGAGAGGATGCATACCAAATATGCAATACTTCTACCAAATACCGAATACGCACCCACAGCACAGTTGGGCAAGCCAGACTTGTGATTGGTGATACTAAGGGGACAGCTGCCATTGCCCAACACAGAGAATCATGGCACAAAATTCTGAGAATGACATTTCATACTGTGTCCCTGTCAGCCCAGAACCAGGAGCATGGGTTCAACAGTGAAGATGATGAAGTGGTCTGTTTGCCAACAAACACAAGATCTCTAGTTCAGCCCTAAGATCAGTGGTGGTGAACCTTTGGCCCTCCACCAGATGTTTTGGACCACAGCTCCCATAGTTCTTTGTCACTGGCAATACAGGCTTGGAATTCTGGGAGCTGTGGTCCAAAATACCTGGAATTCCAAAGGTTTGCCACCACTGCGTCTAGATCAAGAGGTCGTTAGGACATTTAAGGCTCATTGCATATGGGTCTATTGTAGCATAGGGGTTTATCACCACTATGGAAGTGACCCCCCCCAAAAGAGCTGTACTCCTCTCTCTCTCTCTCTGTGTGTGTGTGTGTGTGTGTGTGTGAGAGAGAGAGAGAGAGAGAGAGAGAGAGAGAGGGAGGGAGAGGGAGGGAGGGAGAGAAAATGAACTGTTTATATTTTTGGAGCCTAAGAATTATACACAGATTTTGAACAGCACAGTTGTCCGGTGCTCATTACCCGTGTGTTGTTGAATTGATCTTTCTATATGAGGGAAATTTCTGTTGAAATTTGTGTGTTGCATATGTAAACTTCAATTTTTAAAAGCCAGGAAATGTAATTCTTCAAATACCCTCCATATTTTGTCTTGTTTATGCTTGATGAAAATCAGCTATGACAATTATTTTCTGCCTGGGTCTAAAATGGTTAACTGCTGAAAAAAGGAGACAGCTTCTGGAATTTTCTCTTGCTTGGTATCACTTTGTGAATAGTAGAGAGCACAAGATGGCATCATAGAGGGACCATCTTGACTGTTTCCTTTGATATTGTCAACCTTCAGGCTTCCCTTTGTTTTGTAAAGTTTGGCGTCCTTTTTCCTTTTGGACACAACATCTGTAGCAATATTGGGCCATTTCCTGGAATGGTGAATTGTGGATAGAGAAGGATAATATCCCACATTCATAACCCCTCCCCCCCAAGAATAAAGACCCTCCAAACGCACCTTTTATCACTTCTCATAGTAGAAAATATTGATTAAAACTATGTTTTTGAGAGGGCTGCTAGATATCTAACAGTATTATCAGTTTGTGTATCCTCAAGGCTATCTGACATTATGAAGTATAGCCAGCCAAGTTTAGCCATCATCTGTCCACAATATCCACTGACTTTTAAACTACATTCCTGAGAAGAATCTTTTACTGCAGAAAATCCACTGGCATTTAAATGGCACTCTCCATGCAATGACCTGTAAAACAGAACACAAAGCAAGCTCTCAGCTGCATCACAACAAAGAGAGGCATTTTGAGAGACGTGGCTTTGGAGAGAGGCATCTTGGGTAAGAGAGGAGTCTTGAGAGACTTAAAAGCAAAAAATGATGCAACTCTTAATTTCTGATAGATAGATAGATAGATAGATAGATAGATAGATAGATAGATAGAT